>OY743187.1:3612500-4267500 GCA_963555705.1 Ligustrum vulgare
CACAAGCATTATGCCATGTAGTCAACAATCACAACTTTAAAGTACCTATTACACAGTTCAATTCAGCACGAGTTGGGTTAAAAAAGTATGTTGACTACTTTCTACTTATATGTGGCAAATTATGTTGCATCCTTATAGAGTACATCTTCCACCACTGGAATCGATTGGAAAACTAGAAGAAAGTATAACATACCACAATCAATGTCATCAAAATCTTTCTTTTCAGAATCCAAACCGCCCTCCACACCATTGTCATTGAAAGAATTTTCATGAGATGCAAACCCTTGATTTTCACGACACATTTCACCATCATTATCAATTTTACCATTCGTGTAAATCTCATCTCTCGAAAATCCGTTCTTTAACAGTGAATTCAGGAAAATATCAGTTCTTTTCCTGTTAGCCTCCATTTTCTCATTAGCAACCCCAACAAGGTACTCCACATATTCTGGGGACACCATAAGCTTCAGCGTGTCCCCCAGTGGGACTTCCAATCGTATCGAACACCGTATTGCAATTATGACTCTTTTACTCGAACTTGTAATTCCACTCTCTCTGAATCCACAAGAAATTGCCAAAGAAATCAAAGACTGAGCCGCCTCTATGTCCTTGCACTCAACAGCAATGATCAAAGGCTCAAACCTGAACACAAGGCTCTGCAACAGAATGTTGTCTGACTTGGTGGCGAATTGGGGTGCTGACTCGTTCGAAGAGGATGAGAAGAGAACGGGGAGGATAGAGAAGGAAGGAACTGGGTCGTGGGAGATGAAGACCCAGGTGCCCCCTTTGGCCTTTTTCTTGACGGTGGCGGCGGGGGCGGCGATCGGCTGGGCAAGAATAGAGATGCGGCCGGAACAAGAACTGGTGGTGAAGTAAGAGGGGTGGGAATTAATGGTGGTTAAGAGAGGAATTATAGGGGTGTCAATGTTGCCCTTGGGGGACTTGTCGGGCTCTGGCGAGATCATGGAGGCAAGGGTTGCCGCCTTCCGCTTCTCGAAATCCATTTTACCTCTTGCACGTGTGTGAGAGGGGGAGAGAGGGTTTAAGGGGTTTTAAGATCCAAGCGATTGGGTTTTCGAAGGTTATTGACAGAAATTAGGGTTCTTTCCCAATTTGTAAGGAGTTCTCTTTTAAAATGGGATTTCTTTTCATTTAGGGGAGATTGGAAATGTAGGCATATCCTGATTGATTCTCATTACAAATAAATATATTTCTCTATTTTCTTTTCAATCACACATTTATCAATAAAATAATATTACACGTAAACTCGAGAAAATTTCTTACTTTTAACTGCAAATCTTTATATATATAAAAGTAGAAGTGAGGAGAGAGAGTCATTTTGGAGTGAAATTTGCATTTAATGGTTCTCTCTCCTCAATTCTACTTATATATATATAAATAAATAAAAGATAAAAACTTTTGTAGGAAAATTTATTATTTATTACATATTTAATAAGAGCTATAATAAATATATCATGTATAAATGTATTACATTGGAAATGAAAAAATTAGATTAATATATTTGAACATAAATAAATGTGATATCTATTTAATTGTGTTATGTAGGAAATGAAAAAATTGTATTAATATATTTGAACATAAATAAATGTCATATCTATATAAATGTGTTATATTGAAAATGAAAATTTTGGATTAATATATTTGAAAATAAATAAATACATGCTATATAAATTTGCTAACATAGAAATTAAAATTTTGAATTATTATATTTTGAAAATAAATGAATAAAATAAATATAGAAAAGATAAAGATTTTGTAGGAAAATTTATTATTTATTACATATTTAGTAAGAGTTGTAGTAAATGTAATATTTGTAAATGTGTTACATTAGAAATGAAAAAATTAGATTAATATATTTAAATATAAATAATGTGATATCTATGTAAATGTGTCATGTAGGAAATGAACATAAATAAATGTGATATCTATTTAAATGTGTTATATAGAAAATGAAAAAATTGTATTAATATATTTGAATATAAATAAATGTCATATCTATGTAAATGTGTTATATTGAAAATGAAAATTTTGGATTAATATATTTGAAAATAAATAAATAAATACGTGCTATATAAATTTGTTAAGTTAAAAATGAAAATTTGAATTAATATATTTTGAAAATAAATAAATAAAATCATTGAAATTTTACTTCCTAATATGTCAATAAATGAGTAGGTTCTTCAATAAGCATATTACAAAAATAATTAATTATTTGCTATCAACCTTTTACAGCCAATGATAAGTTGGTAGAAAATTTAATCTTTTCATCATTTTGACAAAAATTGGTATGTTTAAAAAATAAGGAAAAATAAAATATATGTAAGCAACATATTAAAAAATAAAGTTAATTAAAAATTATAACATATTAAAAGAAAAATAGGTGATAAGGTGGGCAAATTTTCAGAGAAAAACGTAAATAAAAGTCAAAAGAAATTTAATATAAAAAATTTAATTAAATGTCAAACTTTGAATGGTGCATTACACTGTGTGTGCACCATTTTTTATTTTGATTAGTTTTGTTTTGTTTTTTTTTTAATTTTAAACTCAATGACATGTGTTATGGAGGAAATGAAAAAATTGGATTAATGTATTTTATACAGGTTTATAAATCAAACAGTATTACCAAACGGAGGCTTAATCTTTACATCATTTTGACAAAAATTGATATGTTTAAAAAATAAGGAAAAATAAAATATATTAATTAATATATTGGATTTCAAATAAAATATATGTGAGTAACACATTAAAAAATATAGTTAATAAAAAATTATAACATATTAAAAAGGAAATAGGTGATGAGGTGGAAAAATTTTAAGAGAAAAATGTAATTAAAAATCAAAAGAATTTTATATAAAAAATTTATAAGTGCCGAATTTTGAGTGGTGCGGTATACTTAGTATACATGTAACATTTTTTATTTTTGATTAGTTTTGTCTTTTTTAAAGTTTCAAATTCAACAATATTTTGTATTGAAATTTTATTTGATTTATGTTTTTTTTTATTTGATATGATTATATAATCAAGATATTTTCAAAATTATGAATTTCAAATAAAATATATCTAAGTAACACATTAAAAAATATAGTTAATAATAAATTATAACTTATTAAAAGAGAAATAGATGATGAAGTGGGCAAATTTTCAGAGAAAAATGTAAATAAAAGTTTTAAAAAAAAAATTATATAAAAAATTTAAATGAATGTCAAATTTTGAGTGGCGCAGTATACTAAATGTACTTGTAACATTTTTTTATTTTGAATAGTTTTATCTTTTTTAAAATTTCAAATCCAATAACATTTTGTATTGAAATTTCATTTAAATTATGTTTTTTATTTGATATGATTGAATCAAAATATTTTTAAAATTATGATTTAAAAATTATATATTCCGTGCATCGCACGGGTAGACAACTAGTTCTTCTAAAAATGACTGCTCATTTCATTTCAAATAAACTCATTATAAACAACATTAAATTAAACATGGCTTAAATGTGCATTTTGAAAATGACCACCTTCAAATATTGTAAGTTCATGTTTGGTATAACTACTTTTTTAGGTTTTAATTTAATTTAAAGTCAACATTTAATTTAAATCACACTTTTATGGTGTCCACATTTTTTCAACCATACATCTCATCAACTTTTATTAAAATTTACTAAAAAATTAATTTTTATCAATACCAAAATGCTAATAAAAACAATAATCAAATTACAAGAAACATAAAAAACTTTAAATAATAGTAATAAGGAACATAGATCGAAAAAATAGATTTTGCATTTGCATTGAAAACTGAAGAACAAAAATGGAAAGAGAAAAACTTCAAATCCAACACCAAATAAACATTGAAACTCAAAATATGGACTAACACTTTTCACAACTCTACTTTAGTGTAGCAAATTGAAGTCCAATTCGAGAAGGAATTAACTTCATTTTGATGTAAAACTCCAAAATGGAATTGGGTTGGAGATGCCAAGCTCATATCCAACAAATCATCACCATCAACTCCGAACACAAGCACCATCATCAAGCTGTAAATCAAGTTGCGGAGTAACTAATGGAAGATCACCATTTCAAAAGCCATTTACTTGAACACCAAATCCAAATTCAAACCCAAAATGTTGCCATTGAAATCAACCATACCCTAGTTCAGTGTGGACTTCACAAGCATTGTTACTCATTTGTTATTCTGTCAAATACAGACAAAATCACTGAGGCTATGAAGTTTGTGGGCTTGTGACTATGACTACCAAATTGTGTCTGTGACCATTGATACTTGTATGCAAGGGCGGATTTACTGTATGGGTAGTGAGGTCAGTTGCCCCCACCCAACTTTGGATTTTTTTTTGTTTTGTTTTTTAGCCCATGTTTGATGATGATTAAAATCAGATTATTAAATTTTGATAAAAATCGATGAATTGTGTAGTTGAAAAATCGTGATCCTATAAAATGTGTGGTTAAAAATAATTATTTATCTTTGACTTGAATTAAAATATTGTTTTTAATCTCTTCCAAATAGAGGTTTAGTACAATTTTTTTATTATTTTTTTAAATCACATTTTTTGTCATTTTGCCCCTACTCTGTTGACTTTTTACTAATAACTTATCTTCACAATATTTTCATTCCGACTCCGTCCTTGCTTGCATGTTACCACCTACATTAAATAGATGCCACCGCTACAGACAATTTATTTATTTATTTACATGACGAGAAATGCAAATTTCTTGAGATTTTTTTGTAATTGACGATGGCCACAAATCTCAAAAAATTGTGTGATCCATATATTGGTTTTGTGACTGCTGGTTTGGTGGTCCAAACATCCAGTTGATTGTCCCATACTAGCATCTCGATTCTATTTCGTGACATACGTGTACTGCTTGTTTGGTTTGGATGAGATGGGATAAAAACTATGACCTTCTCCATTTATGCAGATATATGAATATGGATCGTAATGAAAATATTTGACATTCATTTTAAAACATGTTTTTGACAATATTTTTGGACGTGAAAATGAGCAAAGAAAATATTTTCTGATAAAGGAAATATTAAAAATAAGAATCAGATGGTTAAGGATATAAACGTGAAAATTTAAATGTTGCGTATTTATTAATTAAAAAAAAACAACAAAAAGTGTGATGAAATAAATTAATTATCATTAAATTTGAATTTTCAATCTCAAAATGTTATCTTATCAACTCAAATGCAAAGGAGCCCATTTCAGAAAAAAATAAAATAAATAAATAATGAATGCAAAGGAGCACGTATTTTGATCGGTTTGAATATAAAAGGATAATAGTGTATGATTTGACTTGCTGATATTTGTCCATTTTCATTTCCCACTTGGACACCATTTGTTGCACTACTAGTAACTCAATGGAGTGTTCCACAAAAAAATCGTCAAATCGTAAATTGAATTGAAATCGTTAGTTTTAAATCATTTGTTGGTTCCATGTGGACCCATCAATATTTTCAAACCAAATCAAACTATTTCAAAATAATTTGGTTTAGGTTTCAGTTTTTTAAAACCGTTTAAACCAAATTAAACCGTTAATTTTTAATTAAAAAATTAATTTTTATTCATTTAAATTTAGAGTTTTTCCCAAAAAAATATCAAAATTATCTAATAAATAAAATTTCTCATCTAGTTTTTTTTTTTTTTTTTTTTTTAAAGTTCTCGTCTAATGTCCAACCACAAAATCTCATTAACCTATAACTCATATCACCATTTAACAACATACTCCAATCCTAAAATCCCATTAACATATAACTCACACCATCTTTAAACCACATACTCCAACCCCAAAAGTCCATTTAATTGAGATTCAAACCTAAAAAAACGTTCATACTTCCTAATTCAATTAGTAATTTTTTGTTTTCATTCGTCTTCCTTACTTCCTTCTAACTTCCAAGTTCCTCTTCACTAATATCATTAGATTCTTATAACAATAGGCAGGGGCGATAGGTGTACTTCCAATTTCTTCTTGCATTTGATTTTATTTTAGAGAGTTATGGAAGATTTTTCGATCTATGTCAGACGGTTCAAAGCAGGGTAAGAATTTGAATATCACATGTTTAAGTTTCTTTACAAGCAATATCATTTTATTATTTTTTTATTTTTTTTTAGAATTTATTCTTTATTGAATTCCAGAATCTAGACAACAAAAGTTGACAACAAAGGTTAGCCACCAAAAAGAGCCAAGACAAAATGTAATTAATGTGGAAAATTATAAAAGCATCATACTAATAATTGCGGGACTAGTACTTTATCGAATCATATCACACATTTATGCAAAAAAAGTATCCGTATATGATTTTAAATAAAAAACAGAAAAAATAATGACTAGTTATGGTATGTCTAAGACTAGTAATTTTTTTAAGAATTTTGATGATGAGACATGTCATGTTTATTCGGAAAGAAGTTAGAGAACAAATACAATGCAATTACAAATTTATAATTATTTTTTAACTTTATGTTTTTATTTTGAATTAAAAACAAATTCGAATGAATTTAACATCTAACATTATTAATTCTCATTTTTGCTTATATATTAACTTAATTTATCTTTATATTAAAATATACGAGATAATTTAATATCTAAAATATATTATATTATGTCGATAGATAAGAATCGCGGATTAAAATCAAACCAAAGCGTAAAAAATTGTTTGATTTGGTTTGAAAAAGTACCAAACCATTTAAAATTATTTTGTTGAAAAATATGTTAAAAATCGTTCAAATCAAATCGCGTTCACCCCTAAATCAATGTAAGTGAACCACTTTGCTAGCTATTGCCTATTGACATGCCATTTTGTCAAATCCTATTTCAGAGTTCTCCCAATTGTACATTTGCCTAAAGTCTATAGACTATAGGTCAAGCAAACTATGACACTGTTTGGTAGGATATAAGTGGAATGTAAATTATTTTATTCATTTATTTGTATTTTTTAGATAAGATACAGGGTTAAAAATTTAAGAGAGAAAATGTGAATGATTAAAAGAGATATGTAAAGTTGTGTAAATTAAATTTTTGATTTTTTTGTCTTCTTCCCATTTAATTTTCCGCCGCCGAACAAGCCCTATATAAGTTGAAACAACTCGTTAATTTTTTTTTAACAAAGGATATGATTTTTTCGAGGTAAAATATGGTGTTGTGGTTTGGAGAATACGTGGAGTTAAAAAGCGTTTTGAGAAAATTTGTTATTTATAAACAAGTTTACCAAACGAATGCTAAGTTATCTTCATAAGTTTCTCCCGCGTTTCTCCGATTTTCTAAAGGGTATGGGACACGAACGATATCAGTTTGATACAATTCTACATAGACCGATGAGGGCAAGCCTAGCCCTTTTGGAGAGAATAATGTTATTCACCTTAATGAGGATGATGATGTATCATGTGTTGTCATATCGATTAGGGTTTTAAAATTACTTGTGCTATATAATTCATTGGACAATGAATCAAAGAATCACAATTGTTAATACTGGGTATCACCCATGGTGATGAACATCATTATTCCTATCCAATGAGTTTGCTTGAAAATTGGAAATGACTTCTTGTCCAATTTTACCTCGTCTTGATTTCTTGACCAATTTATACTTTGAAACGTGAGAAAATTTGAGAAAAGCCCTTTTTTAAAGAAAGTATATATATCCTAAAAACAGGGTAGATCCTTGCTATTTCCTCTTACAAGGAATTTTCAAAAATGTCCAATTTCATGTTAATCACAAAAGTTGTGTCCAAAGTTAATAGTTCTTGCAAAAATGTCCAAATTTTAGTGTAATTTGATCATCTTACCCTTAATGAAACACACACACACACACACAAAAACATATATCTTGATTAGACTATGAGTTGACTAGTACTAGTTAATACCCATTAGTCCAATTCAGATGTTGGGTAAAAACCTTTAGAGTTTTTTGAGACAAATATTTTGAATTTTTATTACCATTTTTCTTACATTTTAGAAAGGTCTATGGAAGGATATTGCTGACAAAATCTTGACAAAAAATGTACTACCATATTGTGGAATCCATTTGTTATACAAGGAATTTCATTACAAGGTATTATTCACCAATTTTTTGTTTCCATAGAGAACTTGTATTTACTTGTTTTGTATTATCTTAAAAAAATGGAGAGAAATACTAGATAATTAGTTAAACTTGTTTTTAAGATTATAAAAGTATTGTTATCAATATTATGATCATTGTATAGTGTTATTATCTAATCATGTCACTTTTTCTATCATTTATGTTAGTAATATGAGGTTGTTGTGCAATGAATATGTCATTAATGGTGGAAATGAATGTTTCTAAAAAAAGGGTAGTTGGAGAAGAATAGACATGCAAGTGTTGAGGGAATTACGTGTTGTCATTTTCGACATTTAAAATATCGAGAATGACATTTAAAATGTTGTTCTCGACAGTTTTCAAAATGTCGAGATAGCTTTTCAAATGTACTCACCATTGTTAATCGTTTGTAACGCCTTGTTCTAGATATCTTCGTTGTGTCCGCTTATCTTGTGTTACATCATCATAGTATTGTTCCTGGCATCTAGGTATGGCGAATATAATGAGGTTCGTTGTCTCGCACGGTGGAAGTTTTCTAAACATTCACGACAATTGGAAGTGGCTTGGTAATAGGACAACGTCCATTATTGTTCCCTGTTTTTCTAGACGCTTGACATTTTCAAATGTCTAGATTTACAAAATCTGTTCAGAATAACTAAAGAATGCAAACAATACATCAAAATATCTACCTATTCTTCAAACTCCAACGGTTAAGGCTAACTTATGTATCTGTTTATTGCACTTGAACATACGTTACGAACGCTGCAATTCTTGCGGAACGATTCGGCCAAGAAACAAAAATAATATTACAACTGGTAATGCTACTTTAGTGTTTAAGGAGGCAATTTGAGATATTAACAAAAACTCAAGATTCATCATATCTTTCATGACAAACAATAACGTTCTTGACATTACGAATTATCATTCTCAACATTTGTTCCCTACTTTTCTAGATGCTTGACATTTCCAAATGTCTAGATTTACAAAATATGTTCAAAATAGGTAATGCATGCAAACAATACATCAAACCTCATTGAACTATGGGAACAAAACACTAACTCTATCCACTAGTAGGAAACCCGTGTTTCAATCATGGTACAACGTCATAATTACATAGATAAAATGTCTTAACTCTTTCTCTTACGATCATGCTTGACCTTCTTTCGTCCACTGCGTGTGTAAGGAGTCTTCGTGGTAGCACTTGGAGTTTTTTTTCCGGCTAGAACGTGGTCTGCGAGGCGGTACATCACAAGGCTTGCTTGCTTCTTCACATGCAACAATCTCTTTGATGATATTTTCCTTTGCCAATATTGTGGCAGTTGAAGCTCCCTCCACTTCTACTGCATTTTCATCTAGAGGAGGCAAGGTGAGTTCATCAAATGAATGGGTGAGAGTGTTTAACATAAAGTGAACTCCAGTACATGAAAAATTAATGAACCATGCACTTCTAGGATGTATTTAATTAACGAACCATGCACTTCTAGGGCCAATACATCGTCACAATTACTACATATAAGTTTTGATAAAGAGAATACCACACTAGAGATTAGCAACAGGTGATTTGGTTTGAACTCCTCAAATTTGAATGAATTGAATTCACAATCTGATAAAAGTTCTATTAGAACTAAATTGCGAGTCATAAAATTCATTAAAGAAACTCGAGAATACCTCTCTAGAAATAATGACAAAGCAATGTTAAATCAAGAAGCTGTAGCCAGAATTCAAGAACAAGTTGGCACTGTTTTAGTTATGCCCAGTACAAATCAAGCATCTGATGAGATTATGAGAATATCGAATTATTCGTCTCTACTCCTTTAAGTGGAAGACAAAGAGATTCCGTTTCTGAGGGAAAGGAGCACGCTTAAGGGGTCTCTGAAGTGGCAGAAGGAAAATAAATGTCTTAAATAATCTAAATAATAGCAGCATGTCCTCGGGTCATTAAGTGAGCTTCAGTAGTCAAAATAGAGGTCATGAAGATTCAAACTTGTCGGAAAAAAAAACATCAACTCCACATGAGAAGCATAATTCTGAAGACACTAAAAATATTGCAGCAGGGAGGTCACATAATAAACTTTATACAAGAACTACGTGAAAATAAAGGTATTCTACAAAAGCCATGTTCAAGTGGGAAATGTATGTAAAACGAGTCCCTATTGTTCAGAAAGGGGCTTCAGCAAGAGCAGTGAACAACCATATAATGTCATTAATTTCACTAATAAAAATTGGTTTCCATACCAGATATAGTAACATGGTAAACAAAAGAAACACCATGTACAACAATATGCAAGACAAAAGCCCTCTTGCTGTTTTCATTCTCAGCAAAAAAATTGCCAAGAGGCAACATATTGTAAGCATAAATAAGTGCAAATATTAAAGTTTTCACTACCAAAAAAAAAAAAAAAAAATAGGGAATGAAGAAAATTAAGATGGAACTTACATAATACCATTTTAGTCATTTCCAGTTTGAAAACTCAGTATAAATAAAACAATAAAATAAAAATGGGAAAATTATCCCAATTCCAAGCATGGCCAATTCAAAACCTAGTCCCCTTAGCTCGAGTCAGTAGGTTTTCGTTCAACATTTTGTAACTAAAAATATTTTTAAGAGAAAAATGGTTGAATATAAAAGATGAACACCTACCGAAGAGAATTCCAGAAATTTAAGCACCGTGAAACTCTAGCTGTATGGGCAGTTGGCTGTTTGAGGAGTGACACAGCTTTGGGGAGGGGCGGTGCTGTGCAGGTGGTGTGCTTTGATGGCTGTGCGGCTATCGACGAATAGTCAGTGACGAGCGATTCGGGGACGGAGAAATGCTAGCCTCGACAGATTGATTAATCAGGGAACTGGATGCGGCGATAGGATAGGGTATTGACGACGAAGAATGCTGTCCAGAGAGAGGGGGAACGAGAGCTCGTTGGAGAAGGCGACTGTATGGTGAGAGCGGGTTTGAGAGAGACGGAAACAAGGGCATGTGTGAGAGAGGCAGTGAAATTAGGGCTTCAACCGAATTGTTACATTACCTAAAACTCATAAAGTCTAGATATCTGTTGGATAATAGAATGAGCTGATTGATAATTGTCCTTGTTTAATATAGAGTAGAATATGTATTAAGTTTTCATTTGTTCAATCACAATAAAATATTATAATCAAGACTTTCTTGTAAATTTGAAATTTCAAATTTGTAGCAAGGGCATTTCAGTCCAAAAATCAAAAAAATGGACATCAATAAAAATTGGGACATTTTTGCAAGTAAAAATTTAAAAATGGACATTTTATGTAATTTCCTCTTACATTAATTACACTTACACCACATATGCTAGTCCCTAGAAAAGTTGACATTTTAATCCCAAAAAACCCTTTCTTATGTACAATGAAATGATTGGTGGGAATTGTTACATTTCAACCTTTTTGATCCCATTTTAATAACTTTGCTTTGATTAAAATTAGTTTTTTTCCCTTAAAGTAGATAAATGAAAAAACCAACTGAAAATGCCACTTTTTTTTTCTTTTTTTGAAATGGAGAAAAAGCTACTTTTAAGCAGCTTGTTGAGATTTAGAACTTGTAACAGCCAACTAATTAACCATGGAAGATTTGCATGGTGGCTTCAAGCAGCTAAGCATCAATGGCTGTAAAATAGAATCCAAAGATGAAGATCTCCAAGAAGAGGAAATGCGGGACTTGTTGAAAAATAGTCAAGGTTCTGTAGGAAACAATTTGTAAAAATATACAGAAAAATAAAATAAAATAAAATTCAACAAACGAATATAAATAATTGACTGACTTGAATGCAAATTGAGGCTAGCGTGTTACTATGTCCTATAGTAGAATTTCGTCCGTACTCGTGTGCTTGCAGTTCAACGAGCGTCTACTACAAGGATTCAACAATCTTTTCCCAAATAATCTAGCACCAGATTCTCGGGTCTGGCGAATTTATATGGCGTATTTTTCTCTCAGACAGAATGTATGAAGGATTGAAATGCAAGAATTTTGTATATATTCAATATGAAATTTTCTGCTCCTATTTATAGAAAATGAATAGTCTTATCCATGGCGCCGATTATTTCTGGTAAGTTGTGTTGATCAGACACATCCATTCAGACAAAATCGAAAAAGAAATATAAGTGTTAAAACTGGAATTTGGAAATCACAAGACCCAAGACACCCAAGGCCCATCTTTTGACTATATAATATATTTATATATATAGCCTACCAAGGAGTCCAATCAAGTCCAAATCACATGGCTTAGGCTCAAAGCCCAATTGAGTGGTCTTTTATCCAATTTATTAAGTGTATTATTTTTACACTTATAAACAAACATTTCTTTCTATTTCTATCCTATGTGAGACTAAACAACATCCAAAATCCCTATTTCTATACAAACTTTCCAACAATACCCCACATTTGTATAGCAAATAGTGTCAATCACACTGTTTTGGATGGTCTGGAGAAAAACTAGATTCGATTTGCATCAAGATAGGTGTCTTTTGGACTTGAACCCTCCTTAGTAAATACTTATCGGAGTTACTAGTGAATTAGTGTTTATATTAGACATTGAACTACTCACCATGTTCAGTAAACCAAGACAACAAGTATCACACATAACGAATCTTGACACCTTTCGATTCATATGATTGTGTTCATTTTGGTCCTGAACAATCCTGGATTCATATGAGCTTTAGAGAATTTAGCCATATCATTCTCATAAATGCGACCCCACATTACTCCCATATAGGTGACATGATGATTATGAATACTCTGCAATATTCTTTTAATATTTTATTTTTGTCATTAAGAATGATTAATCATTCACCCTTATCATCACAAGTAGCATACGATTCTTATCACAGGAATGAACAATATTGTATGTATGCTCTATTCTTTTGAGTTTCACTCAACTAGTTTTCCTTTTTGAACCTAGAATTGGATAAGCAAAATTGCTAGGTTTGGTTTTCGCCAAGTTACTCCTCATTGTATTGTCTTAAAGCTCATTCCCCTCGGTAAATATAACACTTGCTCCTTTGGTATACCCTTTGTAAGTTGATCTGAAATATTCTCCTTTGATTTCACATAATCAATGGAAATAATGCCACGTGTGAGCATATGTTTTATAGTGTTATGTCGATGCCTTATATGCCTTAACTTGCCATTATATATATGATTTTTACCAATAGCTGCCATGCAATCACAATGCACACATATGGCTATTATAGGTTGAGGCCATAATGGAATATCCTCTAAGAAGTTTTTAAGCCATTCCGCTTCTTTGGCGGTCTTATCTAAGGCTATGAGTTCTGATTCCATTGTAGAACATGCTATAAACGTTTGCTTTTGTGACTTCCATGATACTGCAGCCCCTCCAAGTGTAAAAACATAACCACTTGTAGCTTTTTTCTTATCATTTGAAATCAAATTTGCATCACTATATCCTTCCAAGACTAGAGGATATTTTGTATAATGCAATCCATAGTTCATTGTATATCTTGCTAATCTATTCACAGAATAAGTGATATCCGGTTTAGTACAATTTGTAATGTACTTTAGTGTATCGATAATTCGTGCATATTCCAGTTGAGATACACCATCTCCAACGTTTTTCTTCAAGAAACTCTTAGGATCAAATGGAGTATTAGACGGTTTGCTATCAAAGTGATGATAACCGAGAAAGTCAAACCTCGATGCGCATGCCCGTAAGACCCATGACGAGATCCAACCCCGAAGAGGTTCAAGATTCAAGGCTAAACAAGTAATTAAAGCCAAGAAAAACAATCCAAGAATCAAGTTGGAGCCAAAATTAAGGAGAAATTGGACTCGGTCAATTTCGGTCTATCGAAAGTCATTCCGGTCGACCAAAAGTCTGCAGAGAATTTTAAAGGCAGCCTCAGTCGTGTTCGGCTGATGGTTGGTCGATCGAAAGTGCCATTTCGGTCGACTAGTTCGGTCGATCGAAACACTCCGTTTCACAAAAATAGGATTTTTCTTGCAAATTCCGAAATTACATCTTTTGCCCAATTTTGTACATTATATACACATTTTTCATTTCAAACCTAAAAAACTTGGTTGTTCATATGAAATGCTCTTGAGAGCTTAGTCTTGAAAGACTCCTTTTGAGGTAAAGTAAAAACCTTCTTGATCTTGTATTATTTTTGGAAGTTAATCAATTTTACTTGAGTAGTATTATTTTTGTGTTGTTGTTTATTTTCGCCACCTTGAAATTTGTTTAGTTGATACCCATTGGGCTAGGGTTAGTTAATCCTTGAATTTTGGATTAGATTTAAACTTGGGTTAAGGTGTTTTATCGCTTATTTTACCACTTTAGCTTTCTTGGGATGATATTAAAATAGTTGTGGGAATTCTTGGTCAATATACCAAAGGGGTTCGCATCATTTGGTATCAGAGCTTCACTCTAATTTGGTAAACCTATCTTTACTTTCTTGTTATTTGGTATCAGAGCTTCACTCTAATTTGGTAAACCTATCTTTACTTTCTTGTTATTGTTGTTGTTATCAAAAAAAAAAAAAAAAAAAGGAAAATTCAAGAA
Source organism: Ligustrum vulgare (assembly GCA_963555705.1). NCBI lineage: Eukaryota > Viridiplantae > Streptophyta > Magnoliopsida > Lamiales > Oleaceae > Ligustrum > Ligustrum vulgare. Next base: position 3,627,123 of record OY743187.1, read on the forward strand.
AAAAATTGGAAAATTTCATATGCCCATGAGTATTTCTTGATTCCTACATATTGGGTATATTGATTGTTGCATTTGTTGGGGGTTTCCATTAGCCAAACACTTACATTCCTACATTATCCAAAGTGTACTCACAAAGTGTTTGATAAATTACCCTAAAGAAAAATATATTCCCTTAATGCCTTATTATTCAATACCCATGTCTTGCTAAATACTTGTGTTGTCATTCTCATTATTGAAATTGTTTTCTTGATATTTTATCCCATATATCACTTGATCCATACATTGGGTAATTATTATTCATTCATTCCTTACCACATTTGGGTTGTTGGGGATTTATCATATATCCACGTTATACACATTCAAGGCCATTCAAAGATTGAGTATAAAGTGTTTGATAAATTGCTTCTTTGAAAATTTACACTCTTGTGCTTATTTGCTCTACATCTATGTCTTGTCTATTACTTGTGGTTATTCAATTCCATTGTTGAAATTGTATTCCTAGCATCTTATCCCACATAACAATTGTTCCTTTCGAGTATAGCAAGCACATAAAGTCCACTTGCTATTGTATCTACTTGTGATAAATTCCTTCTTCCTTTGTTTGTCATTTCTTTGACTTCACAAGAATTATACTTTGTGGTTTAGTTGATTACCTTCCTTGGAAAACTTGAGAAATGAGTTTTTTAGTGGAAAAAGGAAAGAGTGGTGAGCTCATTAGAGGGTAAAAGCCTAAATTGAGTGAAACACGAGTGGAAAATATTCTTATGAGAACACTTTCACACTTGCACACCATGTCAAATTCCAATACTCAAACTCAAGAATTGAAGGAGATGTTGCTAAATCTTTCAACCACCATGAATAGATAAATGGAGAAGATTGGGGGTGGGTTGGAAAATTTGGGAACAAGAGGGGAGAGTACATCAACTAGTAGTGGTGAAGAAAAGAGGGATGGTAAGAGAAGGTTGAGGGATAATTTTGGGAACATTGTATATATGGATGGAATTAGAAAACAAAATGGGAGTTTAAATAAGAAAATTATAATGGATGTTTGGGATGATGAAAGGGATAGTAAACAAAATGAGAGCATGCATAGGAAAAGAGGAGAATGTGTAGATAGGAGTGAAGATGGAATTGATGATAATATTGATAGAACAAAAGTGAAAAGTCCATCATTCCATAGGAGGGGTGATAATGAGAGGGAGAGTTGGGGAGAATTGCTAGTCCACCAACATCTTTGGTCCATGATAATGAGAGGGAAACACATGGAGAATATAATTTCTACACTAGGTGTGTAGTGAGTGATAAACCATGTAGTCTCATTATAGATGGGGAGAGTGACACGAATTTGGTGAGTGCTAGTAGAGTGGAAAATTGAGGTTACCAGTAATGAAGCATCATAATCCTTATATATTACAAATGTTGAATAACTATGGGGAGGTGAGAGTGAGTGAGCAAGTTCTTCTTACTTTCAACATTGCAACCTATAGTGATCAACTGGTATGTGATATAGTTCCTATATACACTACTCACATAAATTTGGGGAGACCTTGGCAATGTGAGTGAAATGTGAATCAAGATAGGAGGAGGAACCGGTGTAGCTTCAGAATGAATGGAAAAAATGTTGTGATCCTGTCTTTGAGCCCTGAAGAAGTATGCAAAGACCAAATGAAGCTAAAAAAGGAATTTGAGGAAGAAAATGAGAAAAAAGAAAGAAAAAGAAAATGAAGAAGAAAATAAAAAGGAAAAAGAAAATTCAATTGAAAAAATTGAAGAAAATAAAAATGAGAGCATGAGAGTTGGGGCAACGTCCCTAGAAAAAGGAGAGGCAATGAGGGTTGGAGCCACGACTCTAGGAAAAAGGAGAGGTGAGAGAAGAACCGAGGGTTGAGGATTCTACCTTAGAAAAAGGTGAGAAAGTAATGAGTGCCACCAAGAAAATTGAGAACAAAGATCACACCAAAATGTTCTTTACTCTTGAATACTTTAACACTTCCCTCCCTAGCTTGGTTACTTCTTTGTTGCATGGGATCATTAAGCATACTTATCAAAGCAATGAGGAGTTCCAAAAGGCATGCCGTGTGGAATAAATTCATGGAAACATTTTCCTACAACAACGAGTACAACTGAGGTAAAGAAAATGGAATAACCAATGCAACATCTAGGAGGTATGCTCCTAACATTTCTTTGAATGCAAGATTATTGTCCTTTGAATACATTGGAAGGTTGTATGATATTGATGTAGATCGGACAAGTATATTTGTGATTCATAAAAATGTTGCATGTAATAAGGATCATTGGCATGATGAGTGCTTAATTTATAAATGCAACTTTTTGCATGTGCCAAATTTTCTAAGTACCAAATCCTTTTGTGAAAATATGCTTGATGTGCCTATTTGCCCTCTAAAGGAATTGTTAATTAGGGGAGTCCATGGGAGAAATTTATTGGGATGTCTTGATGATAAAAGGACTTCATTTCTAACATTTCTTGATGCCCCCTCATTTTGTTTTGAACATGTTAAGAGCATGCATGTTAATAATCCAAATTTGTTAAACATTTATGAATCATGTTGTGGGTGATATCTTGATGGATTCTATGGGCATGATAATTATTTGTTTTGGAAAATTGGATTGTTTCTTTTTAAATGTGTCATGCGCGAATTGCTAATGGGAGATGCACATGATGATTGTTTGATGGAGCGATTTAAAATTAACGGGGTTTTAGGGGTATTATGTGATCAGTTTTATTCGCCTAATTTGAAGATTGGTGTTGAACATGTTTGCACTTGTAGTAAATGCCAAACTTACAAAATGGCTAAACTCAAGTTTTTGCCCCAAGAATTCCATACATGTTGGCCCATCATGACTGAACCTTGGATTACTAATTCTATGAATTTTATGTTGGGTTTACTTAGGTCAAAGAAAGGGAATGAAGTTAATTTTGTGAATGTTGGTAGGATTGTTAGAATGCTACATTTTGCTGCATTTCATGAATCCAATGATGCTACTAACATAACAAATCTTCTCTTTAAGGAGGTAGTGCATTTACATGTTGTCCATAGGGGAATGTTGTTGAGTATAATTGCACATTTTATTAATCACATTTTGGGGGATTTGTGGGGGGAGCTTTAGAACTAAATTTCTAGATTTAACTATCTCTTCTTACCAAACCACGTTCCAAACCAAGATAGTTAATGAAGTTTTAACACAATTCCTTTGCACTGACCTTATGAGTGACCTAAAGAGTGGGAAACAAGGTCAATCTTTTGTTGGATTTGCTTATAATCAAAGTGTTCATTCTACTACTGCATTTTCTCCTTTTGAAATTCTTCATGATTTTAACTCGTTAGCTCTTTTGAATTTGATGCGTTTGCTTATTGATGAAAGAGGTAACTTGGGTGGGGAGAAAAATGAGGAAGAGGTTAAATCGCCACATGAGTGGGACAAGTCTCAAATTGAGATGAAGGATGAGCACTACAATCAAATACCAACAATGGTAGGAGGCGATTCGTATTTGATTCGGGTGGTTAAATATGGTTCCTTTCGAGGAAAGAACGGGTTCCCGATCGAATAAAATCCAAATTGCTACTCAGCAGTGTTGACACCTTTCAAGCTCTTGGAAACACCTACAATTTGATTTTACATGGTGAGTATGAAATTTCAGTTACATTTATTGTGTCTAAATTTTCTATTTTTATTGTAGGTGTCGATTCATGGTCGAATCTCTTTCGAGATTGAGGAGATGATGAGAATCGCAAAGGTCCAACTTCATTGCACGAACCTGTGACCCATAATGTTGTAAGATCAAAGTTCAAAGAGTTTCACTACAGTGCATTCAAGCAAGATTCGAGATCGAATCATTTTCAAGAGGGAGGGGATGATGAGAACCGAGAAAGTCAAACCTCGATGCGCGTGCCCGTGAGACCCATGACGAGATCCCCCCCAAGAGATTCAAGATTCGAGGCTAAACAAGTAATTAAAGTCAAGAAAAACAAGTCAAGAATCAAGTTGGAGCCAAAATTAAGGAGAAAATGGATTCAGCCAATTTCGGTCAACCGAAAGTCATTCCGGTTGACTGAAAGTCTGAAGAGAACTTTGAAGAAGCCTCAGTCGCGTTCGGATGATGGTTGGTCGACCAAAAGTACCATTTCGATCGACCATGTGATCGATCGAAAGAACACTCCGTTTCATAAAAACGGGATTTTTCTTGCAAATTCCGAAATTACATCTTTTGCCCAATTTTATACATTATATACACATTTTTCATTTCAAACCTAAAAAACTTAGTTGTTCATATGAAATGCTCTTGAGAGCTTAGTCTTGAAAGACTCCTTTTGAGGTAAGGTAAAAACCTCCTTGATCTTGTATTATTCTTGGAAGTTAATCAACTTTACTTGAGTAGTATTATTCTTGTGTTGTTGTTTATTTCCGCCACCTTGGAATTTGTTTAGTTGATACCCATTGGGCTAGGGTTAGTTAATCTTTGAATTTTGTGTTCGATTTAAACTTGGGTTAAGGTATTTTATAGCTTATTTTACCACTTTAGCTTTCTTGAGATGATATTAAAATAATTTTGGAAATTCTTGATCAATATACCAAGGGGGTTCGCATCACAAAGTGTCCAAACTTTTTAAGTATTGTTTCCAAGTAATGTGATTGGTTAAGTATATACTCATCATTACTTCTTTGAATTCGAATTCCCATGATAACATATGCTTTTCCCATGTCTTTCATATCAAAGGTCGAACTCAATATCCTCTTTGTGGAGTTTATGACATCTAAGTTTGATCCTATGAAGAGCATATCATCAACATATAAACATACAATTACATAAGAACCATTTTCAAACTTTTTGATGTAAATACATTTATCACATTCATTGATCCGAAATTCATGTGATATCATTGTATTATCGAATTTTTTATGCCATTGCTTAGGTGCCTATTTAATTCCATATAAGGACTTTACAAGTTTACACACTTTCTTCTCTTTCCCTTTTACCACAAAACCTTCAGGTTGTTCCATATAAATTTCTTCATCTAACTCACCATTAAGGAATGCAATTTTTACATCTATTTGGTGTATAACCAAATTGTATACAGCTGCAATATCAATTAACATTCTTATAGATGTAATTCTAGTTACTGTATTTCAAAAAAAAAAAAAATCTAGTTACTGGTGAGTATGTATCAAAGAAATCTAGTCCTTGTGTTTTACGATGGCCTTTTGCTACCAACCGAGCTTTATATTTATCAATAGTACCATCGGGCTTCAATTTCTTTTTGAAAATCTATTAATAACCAATCAGTTTACATCCCAGTGGTAAGTCTACTAACTCCCATGTATTATTTTGTAAAATAGATTCAACTTCATTATTTACTGCTTCTTCCCAATAAATTGATTCAGATGAAGTTATAGCCTCCTTATATGTTTGTGACTTAGCTTCAGTAAGAAAGTTATAGTAATCAGGTCCAAACTCTTTTGCAACTTTGATTATTTTTCCCCTTCTAGGTTCTATTTCTTCCCTTTGGACAAATGATGTGTCCCTATTTGGCTTAACGTCATTTTCTCGAACAGCAGATGACGAAACATCAGCAATTTCATGTCTTAAATCATGTATCTATCTTTTATTTTGATCGAGTCTTTCTTTATATGGGAAAATATGCTCGAACCATTCAGCCTCATTAGACTCAATAATGGTATTTGCTTGAATTTTCGAAATTCCAGAATTAATAACTAGAAATCGATAAGCTGCACTATTGTTGGCATATCCAAAAAATGCACAATCAATAGTTTTAGGACCAAGTTTTACTCTCTTAGGTAAAGGAACTTGAACCTTTGCTAAGCAACCCCATACTTTACCGATTTTGTAACTTGATAGCTTCTTGTTCCATTTTTCATATGGAGACTGATCACTTTCCTTTGGTGGAATTCGATTTAAGATAGTATTTGCAGTTAGTATAGCTTCACCCCACATATTAGGTAGTAAACTAAAACTATTAAGCATGGAATTCACCATGTTTTTCAATGTTCTATTCTTACGTTCAGCCACTCCATTTTGTTGAGGAGTGTATGGTGCCGTTGTTTGATGTACTATTCCATAAGAGGTACAAAATTCAGCAAAGGCATTCGACTCATATTCTCCTCCTCTATCTGAATGTAGTATTTTGATCTTCTTATCTAAAAGATTTTCCACTTCTGCTTTATATGTCTTAAACATATTCAAAGCTTCATCTTTAGTGTGTAGCAAATATATGTAACAATGTCTGCTACTATCATCTATGAAAGTAATATAATAATTCTTTCCTCCACGACTGGGCATTGATTTTAAATCACCCAAATTTGTATGAATTAATCCCAATAATTCATTTGATCTACTAACAACAGATTTATATGACTTGCTAGCAAACTTTGATTCAATACAGGTTTCACATTTATGCATGTTATCCATCGTACAACTAGACAATAAACCAAGATTAACCATTCTATGCACATATTTAAAATTAACGTGTCCTAATCTAGCATGCCGTAATGGAGAAGATTCAATCAAGTAGATGGATGCCTTATTTATATTATTAATAACATCAAAGTTAAGTACATTGAGTTTAAAACTCCTTCAGCCAAGCAGCCCTTTCCTACAAAAGTTCCCCCTAGTAAGAACAAACTTGTCAGATTCAAATAGAAGTTTAAATCCCTTTTTGCTCAGTACAGGACTAGATATTAGGTTTTTATTAATAGTAGGAACATGCAATATATCCATAAGAGTAAGTTCTTTTTCAGAAGTTAATTTCAGAACCACTTTTCCTTTTCCAGCGACATTAGCAGTTGATGCATTGCCCATAAACATCTTCTCATCGCCATTGTTAGGAGTGTAGGTGTTAAACATATTTCTGTTTCCACAAATGTGCCTTGTTGCACCGGTATCCACCCACCAATCCTTGCCATCAATCACCATGTTAACTTCAGATATAACACCAATGAATTCTTTAGCCACATTGGCTTGATTGTTGTTGTTGGTAGAGGGATTTGCTTTCTTGTGGTGGCAATTTTGCGCTTTGTGTCCAGTTTTTCCACATATCCAGCAAGCACCCTTAATTGCCTTGAGATTCTTTCCTTTTGGAGCAAGAACACTTGGACCTTTGCCTTTGTTGTCGAACCTTTTGTTCTTCTAGAATTTAGGCTTAGGCTTGGATGATTTTGCAGATATTGGCTTTGGCTTCGAACGCTGAAGCATTCAATCTTTCACTTTTTCGGTGATCTTCTTGAACCCTTAATCCTTCACTTTTTGGTGATCTTCTTGAACCCTTAGTTTGAGAACTAGATCCTCCATAGATATATTAGTCTTTTTATACTTTAGAAGAATCTTGAAATCATTCCAAGATGGAGGTAATTTCTCTATTACAGATCCAACGTCGAATGATTTTTGTAAGACCATTCCTTCTCCAGCAAGTTCATGGATAATAATTTGCAAATTTTCAACTTGATTGACAACAACCTTTGAATCCACCATTTGATACTTCAAGAATTTCCTAACGATGAATATCTTCAAACTAGCGTCTTCAGTCTTATATTTATTCTCTAGTGAATATCTGAGTTCCTTTGCAGTTTTATAAGATCTCTACACATCATATAGGGTGTCATCAAGATTGTTCAAAATATAATTTCTGCATAAAAACTCACTTTGAATCTCAACATGTGGTTTCACTTTCACACCAGTCCCAAATTATTCCATATTGAAATAATAAAAATTAATAAAACGAAACATAGAAAAAAAAGTTCTGCTATAGATTGTAGGAAACAATATATAAAATATACAAAATGAAATGAAATAAAACTCAACAAACGAATATTAATAATTGACTGACTTGAATGCAGATTGAGGCTACCGTGTTGCTATGTCCTATAGCAGGATTTAGCCCCCACTCGTGTGCTTAAAGTTCAACGAACGTCTGCTACTAGGATTCAACAATCTTTTCCCAAAGAATCTAACACCAGATTCCTGGGTCTGTCGAATTTATTTGGTGTATTTTTCTCTCAGACAGAATGTATGAAGGATTGAAATGTCAGAATTTTGTATATATTAAAAATGAAGTTTTCTATTCGTATTTGTAGAAAATGAACATTCTTATCCATTACGTTGATTATTTCTGGTAAGGTGTGTTGATCGGACACATCCATTCATACAAAACCGAAAAAGAAATATAGGTGCTAAAACTAGAATTTGGAAAGTGGAAATTATACCTACCCCTACATTATAAGATTCAAATTCAAAAAATAAGATCAAAGTTGTATTATTACAAAATTTAGGTTTTAATTAAGATTTTAAATAATTAAAAAATTTAAATAATAATATTCTAGAATTAAATTAATTACCCAATCCAATCTTTATTTCATACAACTTCAAACCCTAATCTAATCATTCCTCTCTTTCTACACATATTAACGTCTTCTCCATCATCACCGGAACTCCAAGCCGCTCATCCCTAGGGATGGGCAAAAACCGACCCAACCCGCCGAACCCGTCCAAATCGACCCAACCCGATCGGGTTGGGTCGATTTTTCATGAAAATTGGGTTGGGTTGGGTTTTTTTTTTTAATTTTTTTCGGGTTGGGTCGGGTTGCGGGTTGGGTGAATAACCCGACCCAACCCAACCCAAAAAAAAAACAGTTTTTTTTTTTAATGAAACTTGACTTATTTAAATATTGATTGAATATATTTTAATTTTATTAGCAAGTGTTCAATTTATTGAATCTTTGGTTATTGTAGTGTACATAATTGATTTGGATTAAAGATAGATTCATGAGTTTTTTTTTTTTTTTTTTCAAAAATTTTACTAATTGGGCCAAAGCCCAAACCGACCAACCCGACCGAAATTTGGTGGGTTGGGTTGGGTTTGAATTCGTAATTGGGTTGGGTAGGGTTGATTTTTTATCAACCCGACCGTGGTGGGTTGGGTTCGGGTTGGGCAAAAAACCGACCTGACCCAACCCACGCCCACCCCTACTCATCCCCTTCGCGACCATACCACAGCCACGTCGAAGTCCCCACCGTCGTCACAAGACCTCGTCGGCAGCGACAATATCAAGGGCAGCGCTACTACATCGCGCACAAGCAACGGCGGCGCTGTTGCGACATCGCGTGATGAGAATCCGGAAGCACTGTCACTGCTTCGATCTTGCGATCTGTTTGGGATCTGGCTTTAAATTGGTAGGTGTTTGTGATTTGCTTCTATGTTGGTGGTGGTGCTCGAATCTAGTGGTGCCTTTCGCGATCTGGCTTTTAAATTGGTAGGTGGTGGTAGGTGTTCACAGTTTGCTTCTGTAATGGTGGTGGTGGTGCTCGAATCTGGTGGTGGTAGGTGGCGCGATTTGCTTCTTCGATGGCAATCGTTGGAGGCAGGTGGTGTTTTTTAGTGGTGGGTGTAGGCAGGTTGCTGGCTATGGTGATAGTTGGGATGCTTCCGGGTGGTGGCGGCGGTGATGGCTGTGATGGTGGAGGAGTGGGGTTAGGGTAGGGTGGCTCATTTGTTTGTGCGATGGTTGTGGTGGTGAGTGTGGTGGTGGAAGTGGTGGCGGTGATGAGGTTAGGTGGTGGCGGTGATTGTGGTGTGTTGAGGTGGTTGACTGAGGCTTAGGTGGCGACGACGTTAGTGGCTGGGGTTTGAGACTTAATAAAATTTGTGACCTAATAATAATTTTTTTTTTTGGCGGCAGCGGCGATGAGGCGGTGGGCCTCGACGTTGAGATGGTGGTGGTTGTGAGCTGATGGTGGTGAGAATGTGACGTGGGCAAGTTTTTAGATATAATGTGACCTAATAATTAATAAGTGAATTGTGACTTAATAATATGATAATTGTGACTTAAAAGATTGGTGACCTCATAATTTGATAAGTTGTGACCTAGAAATAACTCGAGATTGATAAATTTAAAACTTGTGACCTTGCAATTATTTGTGACTTGATAAAACTGTTATTGTGACCCAAAAATTATTTGTAACTTAAGCAATTTACATTTTGTAACATGAATTTATCTTGTATTGTGACCTAGAAATAACTCGGGAATGTTTAATTTAAAACTTGTGACCTTACAATTATTTGTGACTTGATAAAACTATTATTGTGACCTACTATTTTGATAAATTGTGACCCTAAAATTATTTGTGACTTAAGTAATTTACATTTTGTAACCTGAATTTATCTTGTATTGTGACCTAAATTTATATAATTAATAAAAAAATCTAATTATTGAATTTAGTTAAATAGATACCTGATTTTTGAAATTTTTTAAGTTATATCTTAAAATTGAAATTGTGTATTCTAAACACCTTATATATGTATTTTTCCCATTTCGAAATCACAAGACTCAAGACCCACAAGGCCCATCTTTTGAATATATAATATATTTATATATATAGCATATCAAGGAGCCCAATCAAGTCCAAATCATATGGCTTAGGCTCAAAGCCCAATTGAGTGATCTTTTATCCAATTTATTAAGTGTATTATTTTCACACTTATAAACAAGCATTTCTTTCTATTTCTATCCTATGTGGGACTAAACAACATCCAAAATCCCTATTTCTATACAAACTCTCCAACAATACCCAACATTTTTATAGCAAATAGTGTCAGTCATAGTTTTGGATGGTCTGGAGAAAAACTAGATTCGATTTGCATCAGGATAGGTGTCTTTTGGACTTGAACCTTCCTTAGTGAATACTTATCGGAGTTACTAGTGAATTAGTGTGTATAGTAGACATTGAACTGCTCACCATGTTTAGTAAACCAAGACAACAAGTTTCACACATATCGAGTTTTGACACCTTTCGATCCATACAGTTTTGTTCATTTTGGTCCTGAACAATCCTACATTCATAGGAGCATTAGGGAATTTAGTCATGCTATTCTCATAAATGCGACCTCACATTACTCCCAAATAGGTGACATGATGATTATGAATACCCGTAATATTCTTTTAATATCTTATTTTTATCATTAAGAATGATTAATCAATCACCCTTTTCATCACAGGTAGCATACGATTCTTATCATAGAAATGAACAATATTGTATGCTCTATTCTTTTGAGTTTCACTCAACAGTTTTCCTTTTTGAACATAGAATTGGATAACCAAAATTTCTAAGTTTGGTTTCTGCCAAGTTACTCCTCATTCTATTGGATTTAAACTCATTCCCCTCGATAAATATAACACTTGCTCCTTTGGTATACCCTTTGTAAGTTGATCTGCAATATTCTCCTTTGATTTCACATAATCAATGGAAATAATGCCACTTGTGAGCATATGTTTTATAGTGTTATTTCGACGCCTTATATACCTTGACCTGCCATTATATATATGATTTTTCGCTCTACCAATAGCTGTCATGCAATCACAATGCACACATATGGCTATCATATGTTGAGGCCATAATGGAATGTCCTCTAAGAAGTTTTTAAGCCATTCCGCTTCTTTGGCGGTCTTATATAAGGCTATGAGTTCTGATTCCATTGTAGAAGTGCTATACACGTTTGGTTTTGTGACTTCCATGATACTGCAGCCCCTCCAAGTGTAAAAACATAACCACTTGTAGCTTTTTCCGTATCATTTGAAATCTAATTTGCATCACTATATCCTTCCAAAATTGGAGGATATTTTGTATAATGCAATCCATAGTTCATTGTATATCTTAAATCTTGAATGTCTTAATACTCTAATTAAAGCTTCCCAAAGAGCGCAATCAAGTTAAAATCACATGATAAAAAATCCCTATTTCCCTATTTCTATACAAACTCTCCAACAGGTTCTTGTTCAAACTCAAATATGATAAAAAAGAGATTTCCCAAGGTGGAGGTGGCAGCTCCAAGAGCCATTCAAAGAGATACCATGGTAGGCGGTGTACACCAGAAGCCCACCGGGGTGGTGAACCTTTCATCGGCTCATGTGGACATCCCTGATTGGTCTAAGAGTTCGAATATTAAATTTTTAGATTTTGAGGCTGATGAGGACGACGATGAAGTGTTGCCGCCACATGAATATTTGGCCAGGCGGAGTTGGAAGGACAGCCAAGGGAAGAGAACTCAGTAAGTTGAGGAATGACATTCTAACCAAGACTGGCTTCCTTGAATAAAAATGGAATTTCACAATGTGTGTATTGCGTAGTTAGAAAGTTGGTTGAGAAAAACATGTTGTTTATAAATAAATTCATAAGAAAAGTTATTGAATCAAGGCTAATATTGAAGAGTTGGTACTTTGACTTTCTCTTTAATTAGTAATTATCAATATTACTAATATTGTGGTTAAGAATTATTAATATTTTTTTAATCGTTCTTAATTTTAGTAATTGTGTAAAGATTATATGGTACAAAATTTTCGATATCATTTCTTGATTTTCAATGTTGTTCGATTGTCGTATCATGATAATTGTGAGACTTTCACAATCATTATTTTAACTACTTTATTTTGTAAATAAAAGTATAATTTTATTTGTTAAATACAAATATTTGCTAGGTTAAGATTAAAACTCACATTTATAATTATTGTGATTGATGTTCTTGAATGAAAATTTATGAGTAGTAAATGCAGAATTCTAAGAAATATATTGATATTTTTCTCACGCTTCAATATTTGTACTCATAATATTTCATCAAACATGATATATAATTAAAAAAATACTAAATACCTGTTTGGTGTATGAGAAATTAGGAAAATTAAATTTTTGGAAGGATGTGTGGTTGAAAAGAAATTAAAAGTGTGAAAGTGGTGGTTCCTACAAAAATGTGTGTTTAAAAATAATTTTTGAAATAAAATTGTGTAAAAATTTTTGGACCAAACAAGGGCTATATTTGTATTTTCAATGAAATTAACTATAACTAATAAAAAATATTGAAATCAATAGTTATTTATTATTTATATAATATATATAAATTGACATTTACCATTAAAGAAATTTTAATATTTATTTAATAGAACATCATAATGAGAATGGAGCCAGATTGCGATGTTTGACCTTTTTCTGCTCCTTGGTCCTTAGCCTCCCATCTCATAACCCACTTCCCTCGACTTGTCTCCAAGGGGCAATTGAATATAGATATCATGAACGCGAGGTGTAGGATACCAAGCTGATCGTAACCAACTTGACTCTACCCTAAAAAAGAGCAGGGAGACCTTTGACCTAGACTGAGGAGGGATTGGGTTTGCTTTTCTTTAGGAATTTAGTTTGCAACTCATCATATGTGTCACAACATTAAAAAGGGAAATTAAGCCCCTGTTCTCTTTGCTGTTTTGAGGTCGTTTTCTGTTTTTATTTTCGAAAACGCTAAAAACGCGTTCTCTTTACCATTTTCGAAAACGCATTTTGGAAAACAAAAAAAAAATTGTACACAAAACGGAAAACGCCCGAAACATCGTTTTGGGCGTTTTGTGTGTATTTCGACAAAAAATGTCCAAAACGCGGAAAACGCGTTTTGGGATTTTTTTTTTTTTTTTTTTTTTTATCTTATCTTATCTTAACTTAGAACTAAGCTTAATATAAAATTTTTATTTTTTTTTATTTTTTTGTTATTTTTTTTAGAATTATCCTAACTTGGAATTAAGCCTAAATAAAGATTTTTTTTTTTTTTTTTGAGAATTATCCTAACTTGGAATTTAGTTTAAATAAAGTTTTATTGAATTCAATATCAATATTACAAAAAAAAAAAAATTAAATGAGAATTCATGTTGTTATATTTCAAAAAATGCAATGATAAATGGACTCTGCTGATTTTGAAAGAACTTGCATTTTCTGGATTTTAATAGAAGTAGAGCTTTCTCAAGTCCCGAACCTGACCAAGCTGTGTTAATATAGACTCTTAATGCTCACATTAGTGTGTTGCATGTAATCATATTTTTAGTGTATTATGAAAGGAAATTTGAGTTGGAGTTAGTAGTATTCTACAAGCAAATTAATTAAAAATAGTTTAAATAGTGTTCTGCAAAATTTCAAACAGAACGTGTTTTCCAGCTTTTCATTTTCAAAAACAGTTTTCAGAAATGACAAACCAAACGCGTTTTCAGCAAATTTGAAAACAAAAATGAAAACACAAAACACAAAACATTTTCGAAAATGAAAATACAAAATAAAATACAAACAGAACGCCACCTAAGTTTTCAAGTTAGGTTAAAACGAAGAGTTGTATATCTTATTCTATGAAGCTAAATTTTATTTCGCAACATTATCCAGTATCTAGAACTTTAAGATAAAACACACACTACGACAAATTTAACGAAAACTTTGGTTGTTTGATCATTGAAGGTGGAGACTGAGAGCATCTCCAATGCATTACGTGAATTGAAGCTAATGTGACAATTAAATGTATGGATTTTTAGAGAACGTGAATAAATAAATGGAGAAGTCTAAAATTTATTTTCCAATGGTTCATTCTACATTTAAATAATTTTGATTATGTGACTTTTTTTTAATTTAAAATTAATTAATATGCGTAAATTGTGTCTTATCCCCAACACTTCTCGCTGTACAAAGAGTTCAAATAAAAATAACTTGTATCATACAACCTGATTGACCAACGTCCTTATTTATAATAATTAAATAATTATAAAATAAAAATAATTTCTACTCATCATGTCTCACATAGTATCTAGATGTAAACGGAACATCCCACAATGTCTATTTTTTTAAGCCAGCCAATCAGCTTAACATTGTAATTCACGTTGTGCATTGAAGAAGTATTTTTGATATATTCCGTCTATTTGTTTATGTGTCAATTTTTTTCATAATTCATGAAGTGCATTGGAGATGCTCTGACACTACAATTATAATTAAAGATTCATGATCAATTGAGATCTTTTTAAAGGTTAAGGCTAACTTACCATTAAGTCAATAGATTGAGGACCAGTTACGCAATACTTTCGAATAGAAAAGGTTCCTTCTTCACACAAATCTTGGTTAACCAGATTACGTGTAAGAATCAAAATTCCAAATTCGTTTCATTTCCAAAATTCCGTCTCTCTACCTATATGCCAAATCCCTCCATTTTTATATATATTACTGGTACCCTGTCAATAATTCATTCGTTCTAATTTCTTGAAATTGATAGCCTCTTTTACGTCTAGTTCATAATAATCCAATCACAACAACATCAAATTTTCAATTGCATAGCCTCTTTTTCTTCTTTCGTAAGTTTTGAAATAAACCCAATTGAGTGAATCTTTGTTTTTGTTGTTTTATCACGCAGTGTATATGATAATGATATGTGCCTGAATTTTGTATGCATATGTGTGCGCGTTTTGACGTGATGTTGTTCAGATGTTTGAAATTTGCAGGGGGGAAGCGAAATTTGAGCATTGCCATGGCCAAGAGTTCATTCAAGATTCAACACCCCTTGGGTATGTTCATAATTGTGATGAAAAATTGGGGGAAAATTATTTTTTCTGGATGTTCCTGTTTTTATTCTGATTTTGATGTGTGATTTGTGAAATTATGCAAGCCCATTTATTTATTTATTTTTATTTCATACATGATAGGGAATAGGGTTTTTTGATTTCGGTTTGTTCATGTTTAGTGGTTGAATTGTTATATAAATATTAAGAATAGTTTGCATTGTCCTTGGCCATGTGATTATGAATTGAACGACAAGCTGAAAGGACAGTTTTATCTCGAATCTTGATGTACTTTAAATCTATCACACTGATGGTTCATGGTTGTGACTGAGTTTTGAAGTTTGGGTGATTAGTAGTTCGCTGAAAAAAAAAAAACATAATATCCCTGCACTGCAGTTCCTAATTATCTGTTATGAGGGTTGAGCGTAGTAAATGCTTTTCCTTGCTATAAAAGCTTGTTTTTTGAGTTATGTTATCTTACCTGTATGTGCGGATGACCCCATCCAGTTACAAGAATGTCGAGTTTGCTTCCTCTTTTGTTTTTGAGCGAAAGAAGATTGTGCTTATTGTTCCTTTTTCTCTTCTCTAGCTTCAAATTTTGTGGTGTTGAATACATAATGTGACTAAGAACATTAGAGCATCTCCAGTGCAACAATGTGAATTGTCATACTTGTGGCAACCAAATTGGGAATGGAGAGTCTCCAATGATGTGGATTGCATTAATTTTGGGCCACAAGTACTAGAAATGATGTAGAGAAAGAGTGGAGAAAAATTATAAAAAATTAAATGGACACATCCCTCCAATGGACACGTCCTCCACCTTTTCCCTTGCCATGTAAGCATTTTTGGGGTGTTGAGGTACGTTTTTTGTTGCAATCCACAATCCCATTGGAGATGGTCTTATAGCTCTATTTATGAAAATTCTGAGTTAGGTGGCCAAGAATTCTATGTGAAGTAAGTCAATAGAGTTCAACAATCAGCTTTACCAAAATTACAGTAGTTTGGGGATATGAAGTGGTCCTTTGAAAGTTTACCAGCTAGTGTTATCATGGAATAAAAATGCGCAACTGAGGCTCGCCTCAGTTTGAGGCGCACTGTTGGTGCCTCGAGGCGCTGAAAAATAAGCTTTTTTGGTAAGGCGGGCGCCTCATTTCTTGAGGCGTACGCCTCGATTCTTACGCCTCAAGAGGCGTGAGGCATGAGCCTCAATTATAATTTTAATTTTTAAAAATTTAGGCCAAAAAACAATAATATAAATGCTTGGACCCAAAGAAAATATAAACTTGGGCCTATTTTTTAACCTAATAATAATATAAAACATTATCCCAAAGATTTTAAATAAACAAAAATCCAACCCAGCCTACAGTCTTCTCTAAGAAGGAACTGCAGACACAGTAATGATAATGATTAGTGCAAATCCTTTTAAAATTTTTTAGTTTAACATTTTTTTCAATTGCAACATGAGGGAAAACATGTTCCCAAACATAATATTTTTGATAGTCGGTCGTGCTTTTTTGTTAGAATTTTCTCACCATGTGACATGTCTACTACTAATTTTGGGCAATAGATATAGTTGCTACATTAAATATGAATATGAATATAAAGTAGTCTATTTTAATGGAGAAATAGACTATGATATTATTTAATTTATTTCAAATTTTTGTCTAATTTTTTAGGTTTGTGGTGAGGCTTACGCCTCAAAACGCCTCGAGGCTTACGCCTCGTCTCATGAACGAAAAACGCCTCAGTACCTATTTCCGCATTTTTAAACATTGAGTGTTATACAGATTTCCTTGATGTTCAGAGATCGAATTAGCTTTGGGATTAGGTTCCATTGGATGAAATACTATGGAAGCAGTCATGCATTGCATTTGTGGTGGTGCCAATCCAGAAATCTGTGCTCGGATGTGATCTAGCACAAAAGGCATTCAGTACAACATATCATGGACATATCATCATGGACATGATATTAGATTGCTTTTCTGGGTTAAATATTTGGAGTGGTTTCACCTAATACTATCTAAAAATTGAAACTTCCACTCGTAGTTGTGAATAATGAATAATCTGTTGAACTGCCTTATCATGTTAGCTCATACAGGGTGAACAACCAATCTTTTTGTATTACATGTTTCACTTTTGATTTATTTAATCAAAAAAATATAATTGATTTATGTTATGAATGATAACCCAACATGAACCTGGAACTTTGCTGTCTCATAGCCTCGACCTTGGTTCTTTTTGCCACTAGACCAAGGCCTCCTTCGTCATTGGGTTTTGAAAATTTTATCTACCGTTTTCACACATTTAGCACTTTTCTTTTAATAGATTTCAATTGTAGAGATTTGTTTGTCCCTGAATTTCTCCTCGTACTTGTATTATGACATTCTGTTTTTCATAATGACAGAGAAGAGGCAGGCAGAATCCACTCGTATCAGAGAGAAGTATCCCGATAGAATACCAGTAAGAACTTCTTGCTTTTCCAAAGAATTTTGCACCCTCCATTTGAGGCTATTCTGTATATTTCTCATAGTACTTATGCTTTTACGTTATCTCATTCAGGTTATTGTTGAGAAGGCAGATAGGAGCGATGTTCCTGACATTGATAAAAAGAAGTAAGTTGCATTGCTATAGTTTCGAAAACTCCAGCTAAGCGTTTATAGCTGGCATGTTTGGGAAGTGTTCATAAATAGTTTAAATTATAAATTTATTGAAACGAGTAGTCGATAAGTGGATAATGTTTGTGGATCCTTCGAAATATGTGGATAAAAAGTGACTTAATTATTTGCAAATAATTTATGAACACGAGTCAAACATTAATCTCTTGTAGTATTGAGTTCCAACAAAGTTTTTACTTTGTGACTAAGCCTCCGTCTGGTAAACTGTTTATAAACAACACATTTTTCCCAACTATATTTTTTAACCACACATATTTATCAAAACCACATATTTTACCTCAAAAGTATCACATTCTTTGTTTATAAAAAAAATAAATTTACCAAACAAAGGCTAAATATTTGAGTGTCGAATAATCGAGGTTAACTTTCCTTGGTGTAAATGCATGCATCACTCCACTTTCTTTGTGCAGATATCTCGTCCCTGCTGATTTGAATGTTGGCCAATTTGTTTATGTGGTTCGGAAGCGTATCAAGCTTAGTGCAGAGAAGGCTATATTTGTATTTGTCGAGAACATCCTACCGCCCTCGGGTGAGTTGAGTTTCGTATTATGCACTATCACATTTTACACTCCCTCCGTTGAGTAGACTTTTTATTTTGAACAATAACATTTTACTTTAAATAGTTTCATGATATGGATGTATCTTTGTGCTTACAGCTTCATTGATGTCGAAAATTTATGAGGATCATAAGGATGAAGACGGGTTTCTTTATGTGACTTATAGTGGCGAGAACACATTTGGATCGTCATGAATTCACCAACAAGCAATTCTTATATAGCACGACGTGTAAATTCTTAGCCGCCAATTACTTTTAATCTTTCGTGACATATTTACTCAAGGGATGATGAATGATATTGAATTCATTAGCAATTTACATTTCGTATTTATAGTATTTCATCTTTTCAATGCTTTGGCTGTTTGGCCATCCAAGAGTCATCAACTTGGTTTTTCTTTCCTTTTTGTTCAAATCTAGTTTGCCCTATCAAAAGTTTGAATGGCCCCATCCACAACATAATTTTCCATTGTAAATCAATGATTTACACGAAATTACTTTTTAAGTATTTAAATAATCAAACTATAATAGAAGCAAGTTGGATTAAAGAAAGTCAAAGATGGCTAATTAAGACTCTTTTATTGAAAAGGATCCCTTTATGATTTACGTGACCAAATATTCCATCATGTATTCTGTCCATTACTTCATTGAAAGGTATATTCTTATGGAAAATTTGCACAAACCTAAATAGGGTCACAACATACTCAATTCGACCAGGTTTTTCATTAGAGACACAAAAAAATTAAGGCTGCGTTCTATTTGACGTTTTTCAGCTGTTTTTCGTTTTCTATTTCTGAAAACGTAAAAAACGCGTTCTCTTGTGTAGTTTTCGAAAAAAAAATCGAAAATGTTTCCAAATTTTGTAAAGAAAATGTAAAACGTGATTTTTTCGCGTTTTCCACCCATTATAACTATAATATGAAAATGCGAAAAACGACGTGTTTTCATATTTATATAAAAAAAAAAAAAAAAAAAATTATCAAAAAATTTGAAATTTGTCATTTTTAATTATATTATTGGTCCCTAATTTTCAAAATTTGTCATTTTAATCCTCAAATTTTGAAATTTCTTTCAAAAATATCCTTATTTATTTGAAACTTAGGTCCCTCAATTTCAGATTTTCTTACACATTAGTCAGCAAATTTGACTTTCCTTTCAATTTAGTCATTCCCGTATTTGCTTTATAGGTCATTGTCTTCAAACATATATAACTTTTGATGTACAAATTCGAATTATATTCTTTTTTGCGTCGAACTCCAAATTCAACCATCTTTCTGATGATGTATCATGTACTTAATTATTAAACATTTCTTTTTTACTTTTGTATTGTAGACACTTATTTTGTAAGGATATCATTGATTAATGTAAATTGATTTCTGCAATTTTATTGAAACTTAAATTTTAAATGTTATGAGTACTTACTGGAAGGATGTATATATATAAAAAATATTAAATGGAACGCTTACTCTAGAAAGGCAAATTGCTACCCAAATGTGGAACGATTACTTTAGAAGGGCAACATGAATTTTTGAAATTTTTTGGCATAATCAAATTGTGTGATTGAGACTATTTCATTTATTTTTGTTTTGCAACTCAAATATGACATCTTTATTTCATTTATATTCACAAGCTATATAATTACAAGAATACAGAAATAGTTTTCTGCAAAATTTTAAACAGAACGTGTTTTTCAGCTTTTCATTTTCGAAGATAGTTTTCAAAAATAACAAACCAAACGCGTTTTCAGCAATTTCGAAAAAAGTCACAGAAAATATTTTTGAAAATGAAAACAGGAAACTGAAATATAAAGAGAACGCATCCTAAAAGAGTCGGGTCCAAATAGAGATTGGCAAGCCTTAATTCTTGCCATCTTTTTTATTGAGTTTGTTTAAGTTAATGAGGTTGTTATAAAAAATGAACTTACATCGAGAGGTTGGAGACGAAATCATCGAATGTCAATTGAAGAATCATAAGCCAAAACACATGGAAACACCACTTGACATCATGATATGAATGGAATAACACTGAATTATGGAATCAAACGAGAGGCTTGAACACGTGATTACACGTTGTCCTAAAAGTACATTTGCCCCCTCTCGATCGAGATGCTTAAAGGGTTAGATAGAAAATGCTTTAGCAGATTAATCAAGCCTTCAAACCATGTATTTATTAAGCACTAATAATCCATGAAAAAGGAACAAAAAACAATTGGAAAATGAGTATTTGTTTTGGTTGAAAATGGCTTCTATATATTTTATGGATGTTCTCACTCATATTTCATATATTGAATTGATCAATATAATATCCTTTATATAGAAATTGATCCACCTTTTACGAAAGTACATACCTCTTGGACAAAATGGCACCTTTTGGTGCCAAAAACCAACTTAGGCACCAAAAGGTGCCTTTCGGAAGCACCATGCAATTGCATGGTTATGTGCCATGCGATTGCGTGACATAGCAGAAAATCCTTCTGCTATATTATAACCCTATCATGCGATCACTGGACCATGAACCACGCGATCGCGTGGTTTATATTTTGGCCTCTTATGTTCTGGTTTTTCTCATTCTTTTATCTTCCTTATCAATACTTCTTTGTATTGATTTAATTGTGTACTTCATCTATCATCTTTAAATATTTGAACAACCATTCGGAAACACAATTTTCCAACAATCCCCCACTTGTTCAAATATCTTCAACAACTCATTTTATAACGATGTTATGCATAAAATAAGGCATCTTTCGATTTGAACCTTACCTTAGTGTAAACGTCACAAAGTATTATCGAAATCCCGGGTAACCTTAGCTTTGAACCCGTTATTCCATGTGACAATACCGGCAACATCACACACACAACACTCAAAGTATTTTGTTCCACACAAGTTTTTTTTGCTTTAGCGCGTTAATGGCCTTGCGCCTATCCGATTCGTGAGCTTTTCAGAAAGTAACTCAAACTTTCCTTGAAGCGGCACCACTTCTAAGTTCATATAGGTGAAGTTCTTCCAGTATCTTTGTTACATTTAGAGATACTTGTAATTCTGAACTTCATTAAGAGTTTTAAAACTCAACCCTCCAACTTAACAACCAACACTTTTAATCTAGAATGAGGTATGTTTTGATAAAGTGTTGAAACTATCCACATATCGAATGACTTGTTGTTACCATTTGAACCCGTGATTACTCATTTTGTAATGACAGGTAGGGTTGCCGTCATTGGCGAATCTTTTATAAAGGAGTTTCACCTCATCCTACTCGATTATGTTCTTATGATTTTACATAAGATATAAAGTTAAGTTTTAGCTTAACTTTTTCACAAGTTATTGAATCACTATTTGATTCAATTTATGTCTAGACTTCTTTAGAATATTTAAATGTGATCACTTCTCAATTATTTGATAACACTTGTCAAATAATTCACAATATTTTGTAGTCTATTTTGTACACTTTATAGACTTCAAAATAATATTACTTTAAACTTTATTTAAAGTTTAGTTGTACTACCCCCCACACTTATAGGGTAGACTCAAAAATTATTCTTTCACTCAATGAAAGAATCTAACTTTATATTACAATTTATTTACTTCATAAAATAAATTATTTTTCGCAATTCTTTCACTCAATTGAAAGAAATAGAATCGTAATTCCACGAACCCAATTGTTCTATCAATAATTTAATTGTTTCCTCAACGAGTACAATAAATATTTTACAATATTTGTTTGAGTGTTACCCCCACACTTTGGGATAAAATTCAAAATTTCTCAATTTCATTTAAGTGAATGATTCTCTTTGTGAACCACAATGTTCAACAATAATCCGTATTCACTTGTATATTTCATATTATTACTCTCCATTAGTAATAATACTTTTTACATATGATATCAACCATTGATATCAATATCAATTAGATAGACTCATTCTATCGTATCATATTGCACACTTTCTCAAATTATATAATAATCAAACTTGATTATTCACAATAGTATGAAATAAGATGATAACAAATTTGAACAAAAAATTTAGAAAATGTATTTAGGTATAGTAAATAAACTACTATTTGTTCAAATTTCTCAAATAAGACAAATTGATAATAAATACTTCACATAAGTATTTGCAAATGATTCACATGTTTTAAGAAAAAAATACGTTATTGTTGCGTGATAGATATTTATCATTTGCTTCATATCAATGCCTTATAATTATCTCATATACCAAATTCATTTAGTATGTAGCAATTTATACTATGAATAATGTACGTAGCATATATTTATTCCTCAAAGAGTCCAATCAAATGAAATTTACATGATTCAACATTTATATCATGTTATTATAAAGAGTAACATACTTATCATAATGAGAATTTTAAGGAAACTACTAAGGTTATTAAAATCTCATGCATTCATGAAACTCTACTTTCATAAATTTAAAGCTTGAAAATCATATACTTTATAATTTTCAACTAAATAAGCAATATGCTATAATCAAGTTAGATTCTCACATAATCAATGCACCAACAATGTTATTAAATATGGTATTTAATAACTAAATCCAATTTCAATGATATGTTATATGTCAAAATAAGGTATAACAATATAGTATTCTATATTGCAAATTTGACATGCATTCCATGCATAGAATATATTATATAAATTTATAATGCATGACAACTTACTTACCTTTGTCACTGCACTCCATGATTTTCTTTCTACACTGCTTGTATCTACCCCCTCACAACTTTTAAAAGTCTCTTTTAGGACTTAATCATATTACCCCCACATTTGAGGTATTACAAAATTAATTTCAATATTCTTTTTCGCAAAAAGAATGAATTTACAATTCATTTTGTCAAATTTATTTTAGTGATTACACTTAATCACTTCTTTAATTGACAACAATATTATCAAATACATAAAGTGGCTCTATCACTTTATTAATTTATACTTCTCAGTGGCTCTATCACTTTAAGGCTCTATCACTTTATTAATTTATACTTCTCTATTTTAGAAGTATAGATAATTTTGTTTATGTGATCCAACTTAATCACTTATTTGCATTTTAATATCCTTTAAACTTGTCAAAGTTTCTGCTAGGATATTTGGTCACAATCACAATATAATTTCACCAATTTCGGAAATTATAATTTGAATCTTTTGCCAAAATGTCACTCTACATTTTAGACTAAATTCAACTTTTATGTATAATCTTTCAACTCAATTGAAAGAAACATTTTGTAATAAAACCTCAATTATTTTATTGGTATTTTTGTTACAAAAGATTATTGTCTCTACTATGAGCACAATATAATCTTCTTTTGTAATGCGCCTTATCCCCACATATTTGGAATAATCACAAGTTTCTTAATTCTTTCACTTCATTTGAAATAAACAAATTTGTAATTCTTTCACTCATTGAAAGACTTTATTTTTCAAGATATGAGCAAATTTGTTTTACAAAACAAATATCAATGTTAATCAATGGTTGTTATAAAATCATATTTGTGATCTCATCATCCAATTGTGTAAATACTTGTCACTTTTCACATGACCATTGTAATAATCACAATAAGTATAGACAAATTCAATCTCATGTATTCTCAATGAAAATTCACAAATTTTCAATAATTGTTATACATCTATACGCATTCATAAAAAATACTTCATATAAGTATTTTATTTCAAAAGAGATAAATAATATGATAAATCTCAATATTCATCAATGATCTTCTTGATCTTAGTTTGATCTCATCCCCATAATTCCTTAATCAGGAAAATAACATTGCTTTCACAAAAAAAATATGGCACCAGTCATTCCACATTTCTTAATACAACAATAAGTATCAAGATTTTCACTACCACATTTAAGCCAACAATGGGCATTCAAGTGGTAGTATCCAATTTACCATTGAAAATGGTCACTCTATTAATACTAGTAACATTATTAGCAAACATATCATGAGATATTGAAGTAAACTATCATATTTACTTTCTCTACAATATTTAATCAAACATTGTTAAAACAACTTTTGCAAATACTCATACTTGCATGCCCCAATATTTAGAACTCTATTTCATATATAATAAAATGGCTTCACAAATAAGCATAATTTTATTCACCAATTTATAAAATTCTCGTGCCATTTTCAAGAGTCCAATTGATTCATATACCGATATACTTGCATAATGTAAAAGAGAAATACATTTATCATAAATGAATCAAATGGAAACAATATTATTGAAAGAGCGTATACTTTCAAATTTTCACTATCATGGAAAATTTCCATGAAAACTTGCACAATAAAATATCATCATATCTCATGATAAAATAATAATTAAATTGCATAATTCATAATATTATATTACGCATCTATGAATCAACAATTTAATAACTTACAAAGCGTTATGCATACTAATTTCATGGTCCCTTGAAATGACACAAAATATAACTGTCATGGTACCTTGACTTTCATGAATAGGCACTTTTGTAATTAAAGTAAACATAATGAAATATTACATTCTTTCACTTGATAACCGCCAACATGAGCACAGCAAACACAATTACATATTTTATGCACACATCTTTTTGTAATTAAAATAAATGTAATGAAAGATTAAACTCTTAATTCTTTCACTAATCACCATCATCATGCCACAAACATGATTACATATATTATGGCACAGTAACGTTAATCAAGCACCATCTTTGATTTCTCATGCATTGAAGAAGTAAAAAATTTCTTAATACTTCTATGGATACATGCAAAATATGTATGTTATAACCAAACATAAAGAAGTCTTCAAGAAAAAATCATGCTACAAATTTTTTGTTTTATGATTTATTGAACACGCATAATATCATGATTCAATATCCTCAAAATCTCGACTCCATTAGCACAATTGTAGTTTTAGATTGTTATAAAAAATGAACTTACCTCGAAAGGTTGGAGACGAAATCATCGAATGCCACTTGAAGAATCATAAGCCAAAACACATGGAAACACCACTTGAAATCATGATATGAATGGAATAACACCGAATTATGGAATCAAACTAGAGGCTTGAACATGTGATTACACGTTGTCCTAAAAGTACATTTGCCCCATCTCATTCAAACCATGTATTTATTAAGCACTAATAATCCATAGAAAAGGAATAAAAAACAATTGAAAAATGAGTATTTGTTTTGATGGAAAATGGCTTCTATATATTTTATGGATGTTCTCACTCATATTTCATATATTGAATTGATCAATATAACATCCTTTATATAGAAATTGATCCACCTTTTACGAAAGTACACACCTCTTGGACAAAAGGGCACCAATCCACCTTTTACGAAAGTACACACCTCTTGGACAAAAGGGCACCTTTTGGTGCCAAAAACCAACATAGGCATCCAAAGGTGCCTTTCGGAACCACCATGTGTCACATGGCATAGCAGAAAATCCTTCTGCTTTATTATAACCCTATCATGCGATCACTGGACCATGAACAATGCGATCGCGTGGTTCATATTTTGGCCTCTTATGTTCCGATTTTTCTTTCATTCTTTTGTCTTCATTATCAATACTTTTTTGTATTGATTTAATTGTGTACTTCATCTATCATCTTTAAATATTTGAACAACCATTTGGAAACACAATTTTCCAACAGAGGTAAGCTGGTTCAAGCTAGACGAGCTATTTTGGCACATTTACTACTATATGACACTTGATGCGAGAACTAGAAAAATCATGTACACTTTTGATCAGGATGATCTCCTGCCCGAATCGGGCAACACATTCATATAGGAGATCATCTCTAATACTCTTGATTAAGACTTGAGATTATACCCTACAAGAGCGTTTGGCTTCTATTGACCACAAAATCTGGCTGGACCTTGGACCTACACGTCTCAGCTCCTCCCTCTTGAACACGGGGATCTCCTGCGCACTAGGACAAACAATCAGCTTGCAAAGGGGGCCGAGGTGGCTCCCGTTTGCACTCCGATGCCTAAGTCAGTACTCATTTTAGGCGAATATATCTATTGGGTGCGGGAAATATAAGTGTGTAAAAGAGAGAAAAGGGAGTGAGAGAAGTATATTGTTAAGAGTGAGAAATTGCTAACCCCCCTCTGGGAGACTTACCTATTCTATTTATAGTTACATTCATTTATTATTATCATGACACGTGTTTGGCCTTTACACGTGGTTTCTCCCCATCCGTTGGTCAAGTCAACCATTTAGTTGGGCATAATCATTACAGTCTACTATAGTGTTATGGCGGCTATCACATCAACGATAAAGGCGCTGTCCCATCAAATTGCAGTTTGCTTATAGGTCCTGTGTTGGTGACGTTTCTGCCCTGCCTAAATGCCGGTCCTTGAGGTTGCTTCGGATGATGCCGCTTATGGAGACGGTTCGGCCATAGGAGGGATGTGCCTCGGAATGCCTCATCCAAATAATAACCCCTTAGGTGGGGACCTACTTAGGTGGTTATTAGGTTCCATGTGTGACACGTCATGCGTAATTAGGATGTGTTCGCAACACTAGTCCCTTAAATATGGTTGGTTCATTCATGTGCGATCCATATTTGTCGTGCATTAATAACTTTGGAGAGATTACTCCTTTGGGTTCCTCGCAATTACGGCTCATGAGCTGTACCCTTTACCACGAATGGCTATTTTTGTTTCAAAATGCTGCCGCTTGGCGCTTCATTTAACCCCCAGTAAAGCTTTGGCACGTGGATGGCTGGGATTAAACCTGGACTTGGCCAATTAACGGTATGCTTTTGTGGGGTGCGTTTTTGTAAACCTTTCATCTTCCTTTTCATCATTTTCCCTCTTTTTTGGCTCTCTCTTTTTCTTCTTTCATTATCTCTGTCAATACTCAACGATTTACTCCACCATCTCTCCTGCTCACCCATTCGCAATGCTCTTGGTATTCCGTAGGAAACCATTATCTGCTGCCTCCAGTTTTTTTGCACTGCTCTTCATCAAACCTCCTTTGTTTCTCATTAAGCAGGTAACTCCTTGATTTATTAATATTTCTTCCCGCCTTCGTTTTATTTTGCTTACATTGCCCATTCTTATACATATATATATACACATATACATATTTTATTTTCTTGGGGTACATGGAGCGTACCCCCATTTGCGTGTAATATTTGGGGGTAAGTTGGGTTTTGGGGAACATGGAAGGATCTAGGGAAGAGGATCTGAAGGAGGTAATGGTGGTGGCGGACCCCATAAGGGGTTTTTGTCCTGTGTCCTGCTTAGTATTTAGTTCCTGTCTTTTTAGGGATCGTAGGAAGAAAAGAGAGCGGCAGTTCTGTAGCGTAATATCTTTAAGTGATTCTGACAGCGAAGGTGAATCATCTCAACCGTACATGGCCAAGCTTTCGACCCAAGAAGAAGCGACACTATAGGAGATCCGTCATGAGAAAGAACAATACTTTAAGGGGGAGGAGGCGGGAGGCACCTCATCCGGGGCTTCAGAATCCCATCTAGGGGTAAGGGCCCCCTTTAGGGCCCATAGGGAGGAGTTGGGCCTAACCGCAGAGGAGATCGCCCAAGTGGAGGATTGGGTTGATCAGGTTAATAGACTTTCTAGCTATCACGTTGATCCCCAGCCTCAGCCGGAGCAGTGGAAATCTAATGAAGTTAAGACAGAGGTTAGGGGGAATGGAATTTTTGAAGTGTCTTTGGTGTATAGGATGCCTCGGGAAATAAGGGTAATTCATCCGAGTCCGTCGTGCCGACCCTGCTGCCCACCGGATGGCCAAGTAGCGGTACTTCTTGACGCTTTTTCGTGTGGGATGCGCTTGCCTCTTCATCCATTCTTCAGGGCTCTTCTTCGTAGTTATAATGTATGCCCGTACTAGGTAGCCCCAAATTTCTGGACCCAAGTGATGGGGACCTGGTTAATTTGGCAGGAGGTCAGTCCGGAGTATCCAATTTCTCTTTACATCATCCACACACTTTATGTGTTGAAGAAAACTGCTAGGAGAGAAAAAGATACAAGGCCAGATGTGAGGGACTGGTACTACTTAACCCCCAGGGGACAATACCCACCCATCATCATCGGGCATCCAACGTCCCTCAAGAATTGGAGAACCTAATGGTCTTGGGTCGGCGGGGATTGGCAATGTACTCCTTCGTATCTTGTCCCTGAGATAACAGTTCCCTGAACCCTTTCTCTGCCCCGTGAGTTCTTATAATCTCTTATGCGGGTGTACCACCATATTTACACTCGGCTTCTTATTACCTTTTGTGCTTATATAAATGGTCCTTTTGATCTTGCAGGACAAACATACGTCCATCAGCTCCCGCCGAAGGATCTGGAAGTTGTGAGGAAGCTTTTTGGGTATCGCGATGACTTTCAAAAGGTTATCTCCTCAAAAAGGCTTTTCGTCAAGCACGGCTTAATGCGGGATATAGGTATATTCACTTCTTTCTCTAATATTTATGGATCAGTTCATTCTACATTTTGTGACTTAGCGCATTCCTTACAGGGTCAAGAGAGTTCCCGAAGATATCCATGAAGGGCTTGAAGGCCAAGAAGATTCCTCCTATTCTTGCTGCCGGGAGTGACGAGGAAAGGAAGCAAAGGTCCGTATTTGCGGGCTTCCACCTGGAGGCCACTAAAACAACAGTTGAAGCTTCAAAGGAAGCCTTCGAAAGCGCCTCTGCTTCCAGGAAACTAGGTCCGCCACCTCTTCCAGACCCTTCTGACTCAGTACCAGCTGTTCCGAAACTCCTTTCCGTAAAGAAGGAGCATGTCCGTAAAATGGCCGAGGGGCAGGAGAAGGAGAAGAAGACGAAGAGAAGGGAGCAATCAAAAATCCCCCAGGCCCCTTCTGAGGTGGTGAGTATTGAGGAGGATCAGGTGCTGGAAATAGTTGCTGAGGAGCAACAACCCTTAAAGAGACTAAAGAGGGGTGGTTAGGGCCAATCCAGCGGAGCAGGGGTTCCTTCAGATATCCCTCCTGCAGACCTGCCTGGACCCGGTGAAGGCACCGAAGCTTTTCCAAAATCCCCTCCAGGTCAAGTGGAGGAAGCTACCAATCTATAGCGTCGGAGGTGGCTCGGATTAAAGAGGGGTTTGTCCCTAAGCCATCTATTTTGGATTCCGACGGCCTGGCATCTCTCCCGGGGTATGCTACTAAGGCAACCATTGCGGTGGATGATTTTTGGACAGAAGGATGGGAATCTTTTTCCTCCAAAAGCTCTCCCAGTCAAATGCTGCTCGCCATCAAGGCTTTGAGCGCAAGGACTTTAGCTCTCGCGGACGATCTGGAGGGGCCGATCAAGGAGCTTGAGCAAAGGGAAGAAAGCACTAAGGTGGCCTTGCGTAACGTGGATGGCATGGTGCAGGAGATTAAGGAGCTGAAGGAAACTCTCTCTTCCACCCGAAGGTCCCTCCATGAGGCAAAGAGCACATCCAGAGCCCTTAAGGAAGATAACGAGCAGCTAAAAAAGGACCTTCATTCTTCCGAAGCAGATGTGGCTAACCTATGCAAGAAATATGATAATGCCTGCCAGGCTCAGACGGTGACAACCGAGGTGTTGGCAGAGTCTAACGCTCTAAAGGGTAAACTTTTTGACGAGGTTGCCAATCTGAAGAGGGCGCTTGAGGAGGAAAAGGAGCTCCGGAAAAAGGATGCTGAGTCTTTGGTTTCTTTGGAAGGTAAAGCTTTTGGAGCAAAGTACGGAGGCCAAGATCCCTGAAGGCATTCAAAACTTTAAAGATACCTTTGAGAATACCGAAGAATATGGGCTTATGCAGTGAATATTTGGAAACATCGGTGCCCGTATGGCTCTAAGGGACGTGAAGGAGAAGTTCCCCTACTTGGATCTTTCCACCATTGAGGCTTTCTACCCTGAACCAGAAGATGTTGAAGAAGGCGATCCCGCCGAGCCCCCTCAGAATGCGTCAGGTGGCAACGCTGTAGACGATGCCCCTCCCCTCTAGTCATTGTACATAATTTTGTCTTTTGTAGCAATGTGATTCTTTGTTACTTCTATTGTTTTATCGTAAATACTTCAAATTCAATGTCTCTCTTTTCTTCGTATGCACTGATTCCGCGGGAATTACACGAATTTTTCCACTAGTGCCAAATGAGATCGTGGGACCAATTCGTTTTAATAAATTATGACCTTCGATAATCAACACGGTTTCAATAGAAAAGGTTTAAATATTGCTAAGTCATTAAAGGATAGCTTTTATGAGAGACAACGCCATAAAGCGCACCGACTGAGTATAAAGAACATCGGCTAGGCGTTAACCAGGTCGAACTGTTTACACATAAATGTTTCCAAGCACGGATGCCTTTGCAATTGTAAATGTCTTGTATGATGTAAAATGCACTTGATTTGTAGGATAATACGTGCGCTCTAAATGTCTTGATTTGTAAAATGCACTTAATTTGAAGCACCTCGGACATGCACAACCTAGTTCGGCCGGAGGGGCTACTGTGCCTTTCCTCCTCAGCCATTAGTCCAAGGCGGTATCTAAAACTTTGGTCATGGATGGAAGTCCAATGGATATCTCATTGGGCCTTCACAGGCGGTTAAATGTGCCATATTTTGGGTGTGCTAGTCCCTCAAATCCGATGTGGTCATTCATGAGGGGATCGAATTTGTCATCACTTCGCAACAATAATTCTATTCAAGTTTAATCATTTTCTATACCCCCAGATCCGACACAGTTAATGTACCTATGTTTGCTAATTAGATCTGATCTTGACCAACCTTTGAGCGATTTTACCTTAAAACTCTGTAACACCTCTATTTACAGCTTTGTATGAACTTCTGTTAATGTTGCAGTGTAAATTCACCGGAGTCCCTTGTTTTTAACAAAGTTCATGCCTGGCGGAGGCGTGTGATTTTTGTGACCAAAATAATATAAGAATTTTTTACCTTTGTCTTTTACGCTTATTCACACAGCACTTAGTATACATATGTCTTGCAAACGCTTTGTCCGAATGTATGTGTAAAAGTATCAACAATTTTGCAGTGAATGAGTACAGTACCTTAGATCTGAGGGGTTCGAAGCATTTATGTTTACCAGTGAGATCTGATTGTGACAAACATTTGAACGCGTCTAAGTTATACTTTATAAGATTTGTATACACAATTTTTGTATGAACTCCCTTTGGTCGTACTAAATCTCCTTATCCTTACATGGTGATCGTAGTTTAGCCTTATGAGAGTCCCTTGTTCTTAACAATTTTTTATGCATAGCGTGGACGTATGGCGTCATGACCAAAATAATTTTGGAATGTGCGTTTATCCATTATGTTTGTCTAATATAGAGATTGGCGTAATTGTTAACGCAGCTCGCCCACGATTTTTTTTTTTTTTGAAATCATATGATAATGTTGCAATCAGAGAGGAATTTAGTTTTATTGAAAATAACAGCGAAGGTGGTCCGTGTTCCAATGATTACATAGAGGTACTCCAGACAAGTCCTCAATTATGTATGTTCCGGGTACCACCTCGGCAACGACCTTGTAAGGGCCTTCCCAGTTAGGACCTAGAGTTCCTACTCCTGGCTCCTGTGTTGAAGGAAGAACCTTTTTGAGGACCAAGTCCCCAATATTACAGCGTCAGCTCTTCACTCTTTTGTTGTAGTATCGAGCCATCTTTTTCTGGTATTTGGTCATTACCACTTGGGAATCATTCCGCTTTTCCATGAGGAAATCTAAACCGGCCCTTTGCGCTTCCTCGTTCCTAACTTCGTCATAATGAATTTGACGAAGCGAAGGGATTTCGATTTCAACGGGGCATACCGCCTCGGCTCCGTAAGCCAGCGAGAAAGGTGTTTCACCCGTAGCGGTGTGCGAGGTGGTTCGAAGCGCCCATAACACCCGTGGGAGTTCATCTACCCATGCGCCCTTTCTGAATTCCAACTTCCTTTTCAGGGTATTTTTTATGGTCTTGTTCACCGCTTCGACCTGTCCGTTGGACTGTGGGTGATGTGGAGATGAGAACAGCTTCTTAATTCCCAAATCGTCACACAACTCATCGACGCTTCTGTTTTTGAACTGTTTCGCATTGTCACTAACCAGGGAATGTGGTATCCCGAACCGGCATATGATATTTTTCCAAATGAACTTGGTGGTGTTGGCCTTGGTGATCTTCATCAAAGGTTCCTCTTCGACCCACTTGGTGAAGTAGTCAATTGCTACTATCGCAAAGCAATTGTTACCAGCTCCTCTAGGCATAGGACCAATAATGTCAACCCCCCACTTTGCAAAAGGCCAAGGGCTAGTCACTACAGTTAGCTCGTGATGTGGCTGATGTGGCATGTCTTTGGAATTTATCGCACTTGCGCATGAAGTCATTGGAATCCTTTCACATAGTAGACCAAAAATATCCCTGTTTGAGGGCTTTCCGAGCTAGAGACAAAGCCCCGGCATGGTTGCCACAGATTCCCTCATGGATCTCTCTCATCACATACTGCCCTTCCTCTGGTCCCACACATCTCAGCAAAGGAGATGTGTAACTCCGCTTATAAAGTAGGTCGTCCAAGAGTATTTCTGCAATTTTCGAGCTGCTTCTGGCTCGTTTGGCACTATCTGATGTTTCAAATAGGCGACCAGGGGATTCATCCAGGATCCCTCTTCTTCAATCGCCAAAATCTCCGGTCCTGGCTCAATAGACGAAGTCAACATGCGCTCAACTGGGATTAGATTGTGTAACTCTGAATCGCTGCTACTTGCTAATTTGGACAACGCATCGGCGTTGGAATTTTTTGTTCTGGGGATGTGTTGCAACTCCATTTTTCCGAAGTGCACAGCCAAATCTCTTACTTTCTTCAAGTAAGCGACCATAGAAGGTTCTTTGGCAGAAAATTGCCCGTTGAATTGACTCACAACAAGCTTCGAATCGCTATTGGCCACTACGGATTTAACCTTCAAGGCTTTCGCAAGTCTTAACCCGGATAATAACGCCTCGTATTCGACAACATTGTTTGAGGCTTTGAATTCGAAGCGGATTGCGCTGTGTAATTTAAACCCTTCTGGGCTTACTAACAATATCCCTGCACCGGATCGCCCATCAGCCGAGGACCCATCAACGAACAATTTCCACTCTTGGCTGTCATCTTAGCTGTCATCCGTGTTATCTACCATTTCAACCTCAGGGGGATGTGTGAATTCAACTACAAAGTCTGCCAGCGCTTGGCCCTTTACAGCGGTCCGAGGCGTATAATGTAGGTTGAACTGGCTGATTTCTATTGCCCATTTCAGTAGCCTCCCAGAAATGTCCGGTTTTTGCAACACTTGTCTCATGGGAAAGTTGGTGAGAACGTGTATGGATTGAAAGTATGGACGAAGTTTACGAGAAGCTGTGATTAACGAGAGAGCAAGTTTTTCCATATCTGGGTAACGCATCTCGGCGTCCAGCATGGCTTTGCTTACATAATATACTGGAAATTGATTCCCATCCTCCTTTCTGACTAACACTGAGCTAACAGCCTCTTTGGATACAACCAAATATAGGTAGAGTGGCTCCCCAGATTCTAGTTTTGATAGCAACGGGGGCCGCCCCAGAGATGCTTTTAGGTCGGAAAACACCTGCTCGCATTCCGGCGTCCATTGGAATCGCTTCCCCCCTTTAGGACCTTGAAAAATGGCAAGCATTTGTCAGTGGATTTTGAGACGAATCGATTCAGGGCCGCAATTCTCCCTGTTAGGCTTTGCACTTCTTTCGGATTCCGAGGCGACTGCATGTTTAGAAAAGCATTGATTTTGTCCGGATTGGCTTCGATTCCCCTCTTATTCACCATGAATTCGAGGGACTTTCTAGATGCTACCCCAAAGGCACACTTCGCTGGTTTGAGTTTCATCCGATACTTCCTCAAAACATCGAATGTCTCTGACAAATGGAGGATATGATCCGCAGCGACCATGCTTTTGACTAGTATGTCGTCAACATATATCTCCATGGTGTTCCCCAACTGTTCTGAAAACATGCGGTTTACCAGCCTCTGATAGGTAGCTCCCGCATTTTTCAAGCCAAATGGCATAGCACTATAGCAATAGAGTCCTCTATCTGTGATAAATGAAGTATGCTACTCATCCGATTCACACATGGGGATTTGATTGTACCCGGAATAGGAATCCATGAAGTTTAGCAGCTCGTGCCCTGCCGTGGAGTCAACCAACTGATCAATCTGGGGCAGTGGAAAGCTGTCCTTGGGACATGTCTAGTTCAAGTTGGAGAAATCAATGCACACCCTCAGTTTCCCATTGTGTTTTGGTACCAAAACAGGGTTTGATACCCACTTCGGATAGTGGGACTCTCTGATGAAACCATTTTCCAATAGCTTTGTGACCTCGTTTTTCAAGGCCTCGTATTTGTCGGAACTCATTGGTCTTCTCTTTTGCCTATGTCCTGGACATCGGGGATCAATCTGGAGTCTGTGACAAGCTTCTGTAGGATCGATCCCAACCATGTCGCTATGTTTCCATGCGAAAACATCAAGATTTTTGAGTAAGAAGCTCTTCAATTTATTTTTGTATTCAATTGGTGAGTTTAATCCGATCCGCAATTCCTTGATTGGATCAAATGGGTCTACACCGAAGCATTCTAACCTTTCTGTCGGGGTGGAGCAATTGTCGCCTGACATTCTTGGGTCCAGATCTGCCAAGTCCTCTTCAAGCGTCATTATAACATCCTTACTTCCCGAAGGCCCTTCACCCAATCTTTCAGGGTCTGGGGCAGCCTCGGTCATGGCTACGTCACTGATCATGTTCAAGCTTTGATCTTGAAACTTTCGGATTGCATTTGTGTAACAAGCCCGGGATTCTATTTGGCTTCCCCTTACAGTTGCAACGCCATGCTCCGTGGGGAACTTCATGCAAATGTATTTGGTATGCGTTACAACCCCCAAGTTAATAAGACCGGGCCTCCCAATTGAACCATGATAGGAGGAGATTTTGTCAACCACCAGGAATTCCATAGGGATTCTGGAGAGGGTCGGTGCTTGTCCTACTTCAGTTATGAGGGTTATGGACCCTCTGGGGGTTATGCTATCCCCCGTAAATCCGTATATTGGATCAGGGACTGGAATGAGTGGAGTGTTGATCCCCATTTTATCAAAAGTTACCCCGTAAATCACATTTACCGAGGCACCATCGTCCACCATCATCCGTGATAGCCCATTCCGAGCCACCACCACTCTGATTACCAATGCGTCGTTGTGCGGGAAGTGCACTCCAACGGCATCGTCTTGTGTGAATGTGATAGATTCCGTCCGAGGTATCCCAACCGGATGTGAATGGATATGATAATTCACGTTGGCGGGATGCTTGGCCTATCTTATATACCTCTTTTGGGAGTTGTTTGTGCTCCCACCTGGGTGGGGGCCTCCCAGTATTGTGTTGATTTCACGAATGGGGAGGTCAGCCACAGGCACAGGTGGTTCCCGTGTATCTTTAGCATGTGCCGGGGCGATATCCTGGCCTTTATTCCTGTCTCTTTGACGATTGTCAATTCTTTCTTTAGTTGAGTTCTTCCACGGAGCTCTTCTATCAGCTCGGTTGAACTTTTGACCACCAAATTTTTGAGTTCTCCCTGTATCGGGGGGAAATCACCCCCCCTTCTCCCCTGCGCCTTTTGGTCAGCTAACATGTGGATCTCCCTGCAATCCTCTGTTGCGTGACCGTAATATCTGTGGTAGGCGCAGTAAGCCCCTATCATGGGCTGTTTTCCACTTTGGCCGATTTCCACTCTCCCTTGAGCCGTGAGAGGATTTTGAGAAAGGGTGTTAGAGTGCAAGTGAGGGATAGCTTCCGTGATTTTCACTGCAAAGCTGGATCCTATCCCCGGAAATGGACGAGGCGCGCCACCTCGGTTACCGACGACCCTATCCTTGTTCCCTCCTTTCTTGAGGTCCGCTTCATTGGAATATCCAAGGTTATATCTCCCTTGGGGGTGATTATCTCTGGCCCTAGCCATTTCCTCCGATACAATCTCTTCCTTCATCAGGTCTACCAGGGTATTGTAATCCCTTGGTTTCCTGCTCCAGACATCCCTCCAGAACATGCTGGTCATATCTAGCCCTCCTTTTAAGGCGGAAAACATCTCCGCTTCTGTGATATTTTCGCAGATATGCATCTCTTCAATAAACCTAGCTAGGTAACTTTTTAGAGACTCGTCCTTTCCTTGCCTCAGATCCTGAAGGCGTTGGAGCGGGAGCTGTCCAGGCCTGGAGGAAACAAAGCCATTTTTAAAATCCGTCTTCATATCTCTCCAACTGTGGATGCTTCCAGGAGGGATTTTTTTATACCATCGTATGGAACTTCCCTCGAGGGTTAGAGCAAAGGCTTTACATTTCAGTTCCGGGGTGGCTCCGGCTATTTCCATGCTGGCGCGGTAATTTAACAGGTGATCATCAGGATCACCTCGGGCAGAGTATTTTGCTATTTCTGGCATCTCAAAGTCATGGGGTACGGGGCATCTACGGAGGCCCTCTGTGAAGGGACTTACTTCCTCCTCGTCATCCAGCTCGTATGACGGCAGCTCGCTGTTCTCGTCATGACCGGAATACTCCGGATCACGGTATTGGCCATAGAGTGGCGGAGCGTACTCCTGCCTTTGGGGTGGTGGAACGCGACCGTAGTTTTGCCTTTCATGGCTCTGTAATTCTTTACGAGGATTAGTTCGAACTGCTTCGGCTCTTCTTTCCTGCCTATTCCTAGGCTCACGTGCTGATGCCAACCTTTCCGCTCCCATACCATGTTGGTCCCTATACATTTGACCCTACAACAAGGCTTCTTCAGCGCGTCGCTCGTGCTTATTTCTAGGCTCTGCGGCGTTGTGCAGACCTGGGTTTGTTTGCCCCCGTCGTTGGCCCTGAATAATCCTCCTATTCGGCTGAAAATACTGCCGGATTTTGCGGGAGAAGCCTCCCTGCGTCTAGCTGGGAGTGAGTTTTGTTCTTCATGTGCTTCATGTTCCGGGTCTTGCTCACAGAAGGGCTCGGATTCCACCTCGGCATATGTCTGTGGATCTTGATAATAATACGAGACAGTGGCTGCCTCGAATGGTGAATAATGTGGCAGTGGGTATTGCTGAGGCATCACAGGTTCATTCATAACATACCCTCTGGCCATAAAGGCATTCATTGCAGCAGTCTGTTCTATCTGCTGCTTCTGCATTTCTAACATTTGGGCCGCCATGCGTGTCATATATCGCATCATGAGGAGATTACGGTGCCGGCGAGGTGGGTTAGGTTGTGCCACTTCATCATTGGCGTTTTCATGAAGTCCTTGAGGAACCTCGCCCTCGCTGTGTTGGCCACTTCTTCCCCTACGGGGGTTAATATCACCATCACTTTCGTTCATGTTTAGGGAAATTCCTTAATCTTATCTTGTCTTTCAAAGATGAGTGGACTTTCGTTTCAAAAATCCCCGCCTTTTTCAAGGTTACTAAACTTATATCTCAAAGTTATACGTCTTTTCCAAGGTGAATAAACTTATGTTTCAAAGCTTTTACCTTTTTTCAAGGTCACTGAACTTATGTTTCAAAGTTCTTTACGCCTTTTTCAAGGGTGTTAAACTTATGTTTCAAGGTTATCACACTTATATTTCAAAGTTTTTCAAGGTTAACAGACTTGTCTTTCAAAGCTCTTACCTTTTTCAAGGCCAACCAGCTTATCTTTCAAAGCTCTTACATTTTTCAAGGTCAACCAGCTTATCTTTCGAAGCTCTTACCTTTTTCAAGGCCAACCAGCTTATCTTTCGAAACTCTTTGCCGTTATCCACTCTTTTGTAAGAGGTTATTCGTCCTTTTTCAGGACTACCTTTCTATGTGTGACTTTTAACCATGTGTTTTCGTGGTTAGCAGTATGGCTTCCCACAGACAGGGCCAAAATGTTGACCACAAAATCCGGCTGGACCTTAAACCAACACGTCTCAGCTCCTCCCTCTTGAACACGGGGATCCCCTGCGCACTAGGACAAACAATCAGCTTGCAAAGGGGGCCGAGGTGGCTCCCGTTTGCACTCCGATGCCTAAGTCATTACTCATTTTAGGCGAATATATCTATTGGGTGCGAAAAATATAAGTGTGTAAAAGAGAGAAAAGGGAATGAGAGAAATATATTGTTAAGAGTAAGAAATTGCTAACCCCTCTCTGAGAGACTTACCTGTTCTATTTATAGTTACATTCATTTATTATTATCATGACACGTGTTTGGCCTTTACACGTGGCTTCTCCCCGTCCGTTGGTCAAGTTAACCATTTAGTTGGGCATAATCATTACAGTCTACTATAGTGTTATGGCGGCTATCACATCAACGATAAAGACGTTGTCCCATCAATTTGCAGTTTTCTTATAAGTCCTGTGTTGGTGATGTTTCTGCCCTGCCTAAATGCCGGTCCTTGAGGTTGCTTCGGACGATGCCGCTTATGGAGACGGTTCGACCATAGGAGGGATGTGCCTCGAAATGCCTCGGCCAAATAATAATCCCTTAGATGGGTACCTACTTAGGTAGTTATTAGGTTTCATGTGTGACACATCATGCGTAATTAGGATGTCGTCGCAACAGCTTCCATGGTCCACTTGGCTATTACATCATTCCTGGGTCCTGTGCCATTGAGACATTCTAATATTAATTAATATATACCTTTTCCTGGCTAATATTTTCTTCAATTTTTGTGTTGCAGAAAATTAGGACAATAGATGGTCAAATTTAATTTAGCAATCAACAAGGAGTGGGGCCAAGATTTATGTATACCACATTTCATAAAATTATGGAAAGAAAATAAGAATATTAGGGTCCATTTGATAGCTATGAATTTTTCATGTTCGATACCATTTTTCGACTTTTGTGACGTTTAATTGCCAATGTTTCCTCGATTTTTTCCCCTTCCATCTTCCTTACACAGTTACACGTGCACCAATTTTTCATGAAATTGTGGAAAACACATTCCCACATCCATCTTGTGTGGAAAATTGGATTGACATTTTTCTATTTTTGTTAATTAACTTATTTTTTAAAAAAAAATTAATATTGGTATTTTCAAGTACAAATGTGTCAAAATAATAATAAAAATGAAATTGATTGAAATAGCTCGGTTATGCCAAAATTCTTCATGGAAAATAATGTCAATTAAATAATAAAACTTAAAAACATTAATTCAATCAAACAAATCCAATTTATATTTTCACAAAAATCATTTTCATGGAATCCAATTCCCTGTACAACATTATTTTTCAACCAATTTTTCATTTTCACAATCAAACAACTTCTCATTGTTCATGCATGCTTCAATCTTCATCCATAATTTTATTAAATTATTTATTTTCTGTTCGGAATAAGCACTCGGGTTTTTGGTTTGGATTTGAAGCTTCCATTTACTTGGTACATTCGCTGCATCACAAAATTCTTATTACTTTTCTAAACAAGCGTGACAATGTATTGAATTCGCTATTGGACATGAAAATGAAGGTTTAAATATTAATAAAAAATTATATAACAAAAAAAAAAAAAAAAAAAAAATTGAAAAAGAGGAAAAGATTCAAAAGATCCAATAAGAATCTTAGTCCATATTCTCTTTACTGTTTTGAGGTCGTTTTCTGTTTTTATTTTCGAAAACGTTAAAAACGCGTTCTCTTTACCATTTTCGAAAACGCATTTTGAAAAAAAAAAAAAATTGTACACAAACTTTTTTTTGTATTTCGACAAAAAATGTCCAAAACGCGAAAAACTCGTTTTGAGATTTTTTTTTTTTAAAGAATTATCTTAACTTAAAACTAAGTTTAATATAAAGTTTTTATTTTTTTATTACTTTTTTTAGAATTATCCTAACTTAGAACTAAGCCTAAATAATTTATTTATTTATTTTTTTGAGAATTATCTTAACTTGGAACTAAGTTTAAATAAAGTTTTATTGAATACAATATCAACATTACAAAAAAAAAATTAAGTGAGAATTCTTGTTATTATATTTCAAAAAATGCACTGATAAATGGACTCTGGTGGTTTTGAAAGAACTTGCATTTTCTGAATTTTAATAGAAGTAGAGTTTTTTCAAATTCCGAACCTGACCAAGCTGTGTTAATATAGACTCTTAATACTCACATTAGTGTGTTGCATGTAACCATGTTTTCAGTATATTGTGAAAGGAAATTTGAGTTTGAATTAATAGTATTCTGCAAGCAAATTAATTAAAAATAGTTTAAGTAGTATTCTGCAAAATTTCAAACAGAACGTGTTTTCTAGTTTTTCATTTTCAAAAACAGTTTTCAGAAATGACAAACCAAACGCATTTTCAGCAAATTTGAAAACAAAAATGAAAACAGGAAATAGAAAATATTTTCGAAAATGAAAATACAAAATAAAATACAAACAGAACGTCACCTTAAATTTTGATCGGTGAGATAGCGTCAGCTCTACACCACGACTCTTCTTTCGTCTGCTCGCCACATGACGAAAGCGCTGATTAACAACATTGACCTTTACCCAATCATCTCAGGCCACGTCAGACCATCTAAACCACGTCCAGATTCAATGAACCTGGCAAGGCCGCCCCATCTCTTCATTTCCCCCCTATCCCTCTCTTCATTTCCCCCCTATTTATATGTATTTTTTCCCTTTCATCCTTAAACACTGCTAAGATTTCAAACACAAGAATTCTCCAAAACCAATAAACCAATCTGTTGTTTGCTCTTGTTTAAGGTTTCAGATTTTACAGATAGACACAGATTTTCTTTTATAATAATGGCTTTGTCTTTCACTTCTTCATCAGCAGTTCATGGCTCTTCTTTATATTCTTCTTTTGAACAGCCTAAAGGTACCATTTTTTGTCTTAATGGGTTTTTATTTTTTTTGAGTTTTGAGGTTCTTTCATCTTGTTTCTAATTATTATTATTTTTTTCTAGCTGCACAATTTGGTTCATTTCAGCCATTGGATAGGCTTAATCTCCCATCAACTGCTGTGAAATTTTCGAGGCGGCGTTGCGCCGTTAAGCCACTGAAGAGAAATGATTCAATTGTCCCCTCAGCAGCAACTATCGTTGCTCCAGGTATATAGCATTTGCACTAGCTTATTTCTGGAAATCGGTGAGGTTTTGTAGAGTTGTGCTATTTGTTTTTGTACATGGATTATTGTAGTAAATATCTTTGATATAGTGAAATGACAGATTCGCCCTCGTGTTTTCTTGGAATTTGCAGAGCTGGTTGAAAAAGTAGAGGTAAATGAATATGAAAAATTGGCTAAGGAGCTTGAAAATTCTTCCCCTCTTGAGATTATGGACAAGGCCCTTGCGAAATTTGGGAATGACATTGCTATTGCTTTTAGGTAAGTCTCGTGATTATTACTTATTTCTAATCAATAAGTGTTATTAAGTTGTCATAATTGTGAATTGGATAAGTTGTTTAAGTGATTATACAAGAATTAAGACTGTCCTTGTAGTTTAAAGCATGTTTTTTTTTTTTTTTTTTTTTTTTTTTTTTCAGTTTTCGAGCATGTATGGTTGTGCTTATAAGTAATTACATTTAAGCTACTTGTTTTGTTAAACATGATGATTCCAAAACTTTGACATTCTTACGTGTTATCGTGCATGTGGATTGTATACGACTATAGAAGTGTTTAATATCGATCCGTATATTTCATTGAGGAAGATGTAGCATTGTATTGAGTAAACTGGATTTTAAGGGGCTCTTCGATCACGTAGGGTAGTACAAGAACTTCTATAACAAAAGGTTTAATTTATTGTTATAAATGTGTTAATCCAATTTTTTTTTTTTTTTTTTGACTTTTATGTGAAGTATCAAACATAATAATTCACTTGTCATCGTATTAATGTATTAAGCGCATTGTCGGAAATGTTTTTTCGGTATATCAATTAGGGGAAATGCCATTTGTACATATGATTCTGTACAAATCTTTTCACAGATTAAAATGTGGAGAGTTTGTGGCCGTTGATTTTGAAGTTGATGTGGAGTTGGAAAAAACATATTCTTGTCAAGTGTCTGTCTGTCAACCTATCTGTTCATGTAGCATTACTCATGAACTAGGTATTTAGAAATTTTGTACAATCTAAACACTAGCATGTAAATTGGGCATGAAGTTGCTGAAAAATTATATTGGCATTTATTTGTATTTTCAATTATTACAGCGGTGCGGAGGACGTTGCCTTGATTGAATATGCACATTTAACTGGACGGCCATTTAGAGTTTTCAGCTTGGACACTGGGAGGTTGAATCCAGAGACGTATAAATTCTTTGATGAAGTTGAGAAAAACTATGGTATTCGCATCGAATATATGTTTCCTGATGCTGTTGAAGTTCAGGATTTGGTTCGGAGCAAGGGACTTTTCTCGTTTTATGAAGATGGCCACCAGGAGTGCTGCCGAGTAAGGAAGGTTAGGCCGTTGAGAAGGGCCCTCAAGGGGTTGCGTGCATGGATAACTGGACAGCGGAAGGATCAGTCCCCTGGCACTCGATCGGAAGTCCCGGTTGTCCAGGTGGACCCTGTTTTCGAGGGAATGGACGGTGGGGTTGGAAGCTTAGTGAAGTTCAACCCGGTGGCAAACGTGAAGGGCGATGATGTTTGGAAGTTCCTACGGACCATGAATGTGCCCGTGAACTCGTTGCATGCCAAAGGGTACATCTCGATTGGATGCGAACCGTGCACTCGACCGGTCCTACCGGGGCAACATGAGAGAGAAGGAAGGTGGTGGTGGGAGGATTCCAAGGCCAAGGAATGTGGACTACATAAAGGAAATATCAAGGAAGAAACTTTAAACGGCAACGGGAGTGGAGTTGTTGACGCAAAAGGAAATGCGACCATTGCAGATCTTTTTGTCACCGAGAATGTCGTGAACTTGAGCTGCCCCGGAATTGAGAACTTATTGAAACTGGAAAATAGGAGGGAGCCCTGGGTTGTCGTGCTTTATGCACCTTGGTGCCAATTTTCCCAGGTAAATGCTCCTTTATATGTGATATGATGATAATAATTATGCTACTCGTGCTCATTTATCTCGTGTTAAAGACTTCATTCTTATCAAGTATTTATTGATTCTTGAACAGGCAATGGAAGGATCATACATAGAATTGGCCGAGAAGTTGGCAGGATCTGGTGTTAAGGTCGGAAAATTCAGGGCAGACGGTGAGGAGAAGGCATTTGCACAGCAAGAATTGCAGTTAGGGAGCTTCCCTACAATACTTTTCTTCCCTAAGCATTCTCCGCGTCCCGTAAAATATCCCTCCGAAAAGAGAGACGTCGACTCATTGCTGTCTTTTGTGAGCGCCCTCCGATGAAGGCGTCGGGGATTAGCTTTAGAATGAATCGGGAATCATGAATCCGTGATTCGAATACATTAAGGGGACATTGGGATTGTACCGCGACGTCGAAAATCAGACGACAGAATTCGCTGGCAAATTGATATTCTTCACCAGTTATAGCATTTGTTTTACCATGACATTGTGGTTCTTCCTGCATACACCTGTTATATAGTTATTTCTTTTTTCCCGTTTATGGAAATTGTTGATTATTAATAAAGGGCCTCAATTTTGTATGTTTTGTTACGCATTTGAAATAATTATTTGAATTTTGGGTTCCCAATCCAGTGTTAAGCCAA
The DNA here is from genome assembly GCA_963555705.1 of Ligustrum vulgare. Taxonomy (NCBI): domain Eukaryota; kingdom Viridiplantae; phylum Streptophyta; class Magnoliopsida; order Lamiales; family Oleaceae; genus Ligustrum; species Ligustrum vulgare. Next base: position 3,671,294 of record OY743187.1, read on the forward strand.
GTTTTATTCTTTAACTGTAGCTATTATTATTTCTAAAGAGGGAAAACATACCGGTTTTCGGGTTATAGATTTCTCTTTATTTCACCCCTCTTCGAGTGAGACTCGAATCTATATGCTTTACTCGGGGGATTTATTGGTTTAACTATATGAAACATACAAATTTTAAGAATGGTCACTTTTTGTAATTTGTTCATATTACCCTTAATGAAGTTAGTTATTTACTTTGAAAGATATGTCCCTAAATTTAATTTGGTTAATTTAATTCAATACTTCTTGTCATATCCATATTTTTTAATCTTTTAAGTTCTTCTAAAAATGTTTTATATTGTGATAATTTCTCAAAAGATTTATGATGATCTTTTTTAGTTAAATATCCTAATGTTATTCCTTTTAAAACTTCTTTTTCTATATTCTCGTATTCTTCTATAATTTTATGAATTGTATTTATATTCTTTGCTGTTTTAACTGAATTAAATTCTATTTTATTTAGGATAACATAATCAATATCAGCGTATATTTCTTTTAGTATAGATTGTTCAACAGAGTGTATATTTTTAAATTTCTCAACGATAGTTAATAAAAATGAAATTTCTTTATTATTTAAATATAGTTTATGATCACAGTTATTAGATGTTGATGTTTGTGAAGTATTCATAGATTATTGGGTTGGTAAATTATTATACAAAATTTTCTGGTATAAATCTATTCTTTAATCTAGTAAAATACAATAATCTGCAATATATTGTTCGTATTTTTCTAAAAGTTTACTATATTCTTCAGAAGATATATTTTCATTTTTCATTTGATGTTTAATATCTTCCATTTTATCATTTAATTTTTCTAAAAGATTATCTACTCCTTCTATTGTATATCCTGGCATTTAGGTTTGGACTATGTTTGTTACTATTTTATTTTCTAAATGTATTTTAAATTGTAATATATCAGAATAAGCTATAATGTATTGATCATAGTTTTCTAAAAGTATATAATATTGTTCAGATAATTCATCCATATCTATTGATCGAGATATAATGTTATCTACTTTTTCCATTATCCTATCTAACAAATTATCTAATCCTTCAATAGTATATCCAGGCATTATAAATACAAAGATAAATAATTTATAAAGTTTCAAGTAATTTTTCAAATTCTATCAGTGTTTGGGAATTGATAATATCTATATCAGCCATAATATCTGTTGAGATTGTACCCAAAATGTGGCACATTGGGCCACCAGTGAAGGCTCAATGGACTTTAGCCCATGATTAAAATTTAAGATATCGCCTTGAGCCAATGGCAGAGGTAGAAAAGCACACGAGCACCTCTGGCTGAACTGATTCGTGTCTAGCAGACGCGCTTTATGCGTAGCCGAGGTGCTTACGGTGGCACCTCGGATGTAAAGATGGGACAAGGGATGAAGTCAGAGATGAGACATCGCCTTTACCAAACAGACGCTCATCCCCTACGAAATGTAGCAATGATTACGATCAAAAAGTAAGGTTGTTTCCTCCGAGAGCTAGGGTGAATACACGTGTAAAGTCCGCCATGTGTCACAATCCAAAACAACGAATCTTTCTATAAATAGAAGGATCCTCCCGCCATGTGAGGGGGTTAGCATTTTCACTCTCTTAACTAAATATTTTACCCTCACTCCCCTTTCTCTCATTTACACACTTATATTTCCTGCACCCAATTTATACTTGCTGGAAATGAACACTTACTTTGACATCGGAGTGCAAACGGTAGCCACCTCGGCCCCATTTGCAAACTGATTGTTTGTCACAGTGCGCAAGAGATCCACGTGTTCAAGAGGGAGGAGCTGAGACGTGTTGGTCCAAGGTCCAGCTGGATTTTGTGGTCAACATTTTGGCGCCGTCTGTGGGAAACCATACTGCTAACCACGAAAACGCATGATGAAAAGCCACACATAGAAAGGAAGTTTTGAAAAAGGACGAGTAACCTCTTACAAAAGAGTAGAGAACTGCAAGAAACTTTGAAATATAAGTTTAATAACCTTGAAAAAGGCGTGAAACTTTGAAACATAAGTTTATTAACCTTGAAAAAGGCGTGAAACTTTGAAATATAAGTTTATTAACCTTGAAAAAGACGTAGAACTTTGAAATATAAGTTTATTAACCTTGAAAAAGGTGTGGAACTTTGAAATACAAGTTTAATAACCTTGAAAAAGACTTAGAGCTTTGAGATAAAAGTTCATCTATCTTTGAAAGAGAAGATAAAACCAAAAAATTGCTCTGAACATGAATGAAAGTGACGATGATATTAACCCTCGTAGGAGTAGAAATGACCAGCTCAGTGAGGAGGCTCCCCAGAGGCCTCGTGAGAACACAAACGAGGGGGTGGCCCAACCTAACTCTCCTCGTCGACACCGTAATCGCCGCATGCTGAGAGATATGACTCGCATGACAGCCCAAATGCTGGAAATGCAGAAACAGCAGATAGAACAAACTGCTGCGATGAATGCCTACATGGCTAGAGGGTATATTATGAACAAGCCCACGATGCCCCCGCAATATTCACAACCACATTACTCACCATCTGAGGTGGCTACTGCCTCCTATTATTATCAAGATACACAGGCATATGCCGAGGTGGAATCCGCGCCCCTCTACGAAGAAGGCCCGAAACATGAAGTGCCTGAAGGACAAGACCAACTCCCAGCTAGACACCGGGAGGCTTTGCCCGCAAAATCTGGCAGTGTCTTCAGCTGGATAGGAGGGCTATTCAGAGGCAAGCGAGGGGGTCGAAATGATCAAGGTCGGCGCAATGCATCCGAGCCTAGAAATAGGCGGGAGCGACGCGCTGAAGAAGCCTTGTCGCAGAGTCAAATGCATAGGGACCAGCATGGTACGGGAGCAGAAAAGTTGGCCACCACACATGAGCCTAGGAATAGGCAGGAAAGGAGAGCCGAAGCAGCTCGGACCAAATCTCGTAATGATTTTCCAACCCATGAAAGGCCAAATTATGGCCGAGTTTTTCCGCCACAGAGGTAGGAGTACGCTCCACCGCCCTACAACCAACACCATGACCCAATATATTCCGGTCATGACGAGAACAGTGAACTACCCTTATACGAGCTGGATGACAAAGAGGAAATAAGTCCCTTCACGGAGGGCATACGTAGGTGCCCAGTGTCTCATGACTTCAAAATGCCAAAAATAGCGAAGTATTATGGTCGAGGTGACCCTGACGATCACCTGCTAAACTACCGCGCTAGCATGGAGATAGACGGAGCCACTCTGGCACTAAAGTGCAAAGCTTTTGCTTTGACCCTTGAGGGAAGTGCGATACGATGGTACAAAAAGCTTCCACTTGGTAGCATCCACAGTTGGAGAGATCTGAAAACAGCCTTTAAAAATGGTTTTGTTTCCTCCAGGCCTGGCCAGCTCCCACTCCAACGCCTTCAGGATTTAAGGCAAGGAAATGATGAATCTCTGAAAAGTTACCTAACTCGGTTTACTGAAGAGATGCACATTTGTGAAAACATCACTGAGGCGGAAATGTTTTTTGCATTGAAAGGAGGGCTAGATATGACGAGCATGTTTTGGAGGAATGTCCGAAGCAGAAAATCGAGGGATTACAATGCCCTAGTACATCTGATGAAGGAGGAGATCGTATCAGAAGAAATGGCTAGGGCCAGAGACAACCATCCTCAAGGGAGATACAATCTGGGGTATTCTAATGAAGCAAATCTCAAGAAAGGAGGTAACAAGGATAGATTTGGCGGTAACCGAAGTGGAGCGCCGCGCCCATTTCCGGGGACAGGGTCTAGCTATGCAGCAGAAATCATGAAAGCTATCCCCAACTTGCACTCCAACGCTCCTTCTTAGAATCCTCCCATGGCTCTATGAAGAATGGAAAGTAGCCGAAGTGGAAAACAACCCATGATTGGGGCTTACTGCGCCTACCACAGGTATTACGGTCACGCAACATAAGATTGTAGGGAAATCCACATGTTAACGGACCAAAAGGCGCATGGAAGAAGGGGAAGTGATTTCTCCCCTGACAAGGGAGAACTCAAAAGCCAGGTGGCCAAAAGTTCAACCGAGTTGATAGGAGAGCTCCGTGGAAGAACTCGACCAAAGAGAGGATTGACAATCGTCAAAGAGACAGGAACAAGGGCCAGGATACCTCCTCGACACACGCTAAAGATACAAGAGAACCACCTACGCCTGTGGCCGACCCTCCTATTTGTGAAATCGACACAATATTGGGAGGTCCCCACCCAGGTGGGAACACAACCAACTCCAAAAAGTGATATATTAGAGAAGCCAAGCAGCTCGCCAACGTGAATTACCATATCCATTCACATCCTGTTGGGATGCCTCGGACAAAATCTATCACCTTTACACAAGACGATGCTATTGGAGTACACTTTCCACACAATGAAGCATTGTTTATCAGGGTAGTAGTGGCTCAGAATGGGTTGTCACGAATGATGGTGGATGATGGTGTCTCGGTAAATGTGATTTACGGGGTAACTTTTGATAAGATGGGGATCATCACTCCACTTATTCCAGTCCCGGATCCAATATATGGATTCACTGGGGATAGCATAACTCCCAGAGGATCCATAACCCTTATGACTGAGGTAGGGAAAGCACCAACTCTTTCCAGAATCCCCATGGAATTCTTGGTTGTGGACAAAATCTCCTCCTATCATGACTCAATTGGGAGACCAGGCCTCATTGACTTGGGAGCTGCAACTCATACAAAATACATTTGTATGAAATCTCCCATGGAGCATGGTGTTGCAACTGTAAGGGGGAGCCAAACCGAATCGCGGGCTTGTTACACAAACGCAATCTGGAAATTTGAAGACCAGATCTTGAACATGATTAGTGATATAGCAATGGCCGAGGCTGCTCCAGACCCTGAAAGACTGGGTGGAGGACCCTCAGGTAATGAGGATGTTACAATGACGCTAGAAGAAGATCTGGAAGATCTGGACCCAAGAATGGCAGGAGGTAATTGCTCTACCCCATCTGAAAGGTTGGAATGCTTTGGTGTAGATCCACTTGACCCAATCAAGGAGTTTCAGATTGGATTGGATTTACCGATTGAATACAAAGATCAGCTGAAAAGCTTCTTACTTGAGAACCTCGATGTATTCACATGGAAACATGACGACATGGTTGGGATCGATCCTAAAGTGGCCTGTCACAGACTCCAGCTTGATCCCAGAAGCCCTGAGCACAGGAAAAAGAGAAGACCTATGAGTTCTGATAAGTATGAGGCCTTGAAAGAAGAGGTTACGAAGCTGTTGAAAAATGACTTTATCAGAGAATCCCGGTATTTGAAGTGGGTATCAAACCCTGTTTTGGTACCAAAACATAATGGGAAGCTGAGATTATGTATTGATTTTTCAAATTTGAACCAGGCATGTCCCAAAGACAGTTTTGCACTGCCTCAGATTGATTAGTTAGTTGACTCCAAAGCGGGACATGAGATGCTGAGCTTTATGGATGCATACTTTGGGTAAAATCAAATCCCCATGTATGAATCAGATGAGGAGCATACTTCATTTATTACAGATAGGGGACTCTATTGTTACAAAGCTATGTCATTTGGCTTAAAAAATGCTGGAGCTACCTATCAGAGGTTAGTAAATCGCATGTTTTCAGAACAATTAGGAAACACCGTGGAGGTATATGTTGATGACATGCTGATCAAAAGCATGGTCGCCACAGAGCATATCCTCCATTTGTCAGAGGCCTTCGATGTTTTGAGGAAATATCGAATGAAGCTCAACCCATCGAAGTGCGCTTTTGGGGTAGCGTCCGGAAAATTTCTTAGATTCATGGTGAATAGGAGATGGATTGAAGCCAATCCCGATAAAATCAATGCTTTGTTAAGCATGCGATCACCTCGGAATCCCAAAGAAGTGCAAAGCTTGACGGGGAGAATTGCGGCCTTAAATCAATTCGTTTCCAAGTCCACTGACAAATGCTTGCCATTCTTTAAGGTCTTGAAGGGAGGGAAGCGATTTCAATGGACGACGGAATGTGAGCAAGCTTTTGCCGACCTGAAAACATTCTTGGGACAAGCCCCATTACTATCGAAACCAAAGGCTGGCGAACTTCTCTACTTGTATTTAGCCGTATCAAAAGAGGCTGTTAGCTCGGTATTGGTTAGAGAGGAGGATGGGAATCAGTTCCCGGTGTATTATGTAAGCAAAGCCATGCTGGATGCTGAAACACGTTACCCAGATATGGAAAAACTTGCTCTCACGTTGATCACAACATCTCGCAAGCTCCGTCCCTACTTTCAGTCGCACTCCATACATGTGCTCACCAACTTTCCTATGAGACAGGTATTGCAGAAACCAGATGTATCTGGAAGGTTAATGAAGTGGGCGATTGAAATTAGCCAGTTCGATCTACATTATGAGCCTCGGACCGCTGTCAAGGGTCAAGCATTAGCAGATTTCATAGTTGAGTTCACACATCCGCCGGAGGTTGAGATGGTTGATAACATGGATGACAGCCGAGAATGGAAATTGTTCGTTGATGGGTCCTCGGCTAAGGGACAATCCTGTGCAGGAATATTGCTAATAAGCCCAGAAGGACTCAAACTGCATAGTGCGATCCGTTTTGACTTTAAAGCCTCAAACAATGTTGCTGAATACGAGGCGCTATTAGTTGGGCTGAGACTTGCGAAAGCTTTGAAGATTAAGTCCGTAGTGGCGAATAGTGATTCAGAGCTCGTTGTGAGTCAGTTTAATGGAGAATTTTCTGCCAAAGAACCAGCTATGGTCGCTTACTTGAAAAAAGTAAGAGATTTTGCTGTGCACTTCGGAAAAATGGAGTTACGGCACATTCCCAGAACTGAGAATTCCAACGCCGATGCTTTATCCAAACTAGCAAGCAGCAATGATTCAGAGCTCCATAATCTGATCCCAATTGAGCACTTGTTGACCTCTTCTATTGAGCCAGGGACGGAGATTTTGGCAATAGAAGAAGAAGGATCCTGGATGAATCCTATACTAGCATACTTGAAGCATCAGACAGTTCCGGACGAGCTTGAAACAGCTCAGAAGTTGCAAAGATATGCCGCAAATTTCGTACTTTTGGATGACCTGCTCTATAAACGGAGCTATACCTCCCCTTTGCTGAGATGTGTGGGGCCGGAGGAAGGACGGTATGTAATGAAAGAAATCCATAAGGGCATATGTGGCAACCACGCCGGGGTGTTATCACTAGCTCGGAAAGCCCTTAAACAGGGATATTTTTGGCCGACTATGCGAAAGGACTCCCATGACTTCGTGCGTAAATGCGATAAATGCCAAAGGCATGTAACCATATCGCATCAGCCGCATCACAAGCTAACTTTGGTGACTAGCCCTTGGCCTTTTGCGAAGTGGGGGGTTGATATTATTGGTCCTATGCCTAAGGGTGCTGGTAATAATTGCTTTGCAATAGTGGCAATTGACTACTTCACCAAGTGGGTCGAGGCGGAACCCCTGATGAGGATTATCAAGGCCAACACCACAAAGTTCATCTGGAAGAATGTCATATGCCGATTCGGAATACCGCACTCGCTGGTTAGTGATAATGCAAAACAGTTCAAAAACAAAAGCTTAGATGAATTGTGCGACGATTTGGGAATTAAGAAATTATTTTCATCTCCACATCACACACAAGCTAACGGACATGTTGAAGCTGTGAACAAGACCATAAAAAATACCCTGAAAAGGAAGCTGGAGTCCAAAAAGGGCGCATGGATAGATGAACTCCCCCAAGTATTATGGGCACTTCGAACCACCTCGTACATTGCCACTGGTGAAACGCCTTTCTCCTTGGCATATAGATCCGAGGCGGTATGTCCAGTAGAAATTGGGGTCCCTTCTCTTCGTCAAAACCATTATGACGAAGTGGGAAACGAAGAAACACAAAGGGCTAATTTGGATTTCCTCCTGAAAAAATGGAATGATTCTCAAGTGGTAATGACCAGGTACCATGAGAAAATGACCCGTTATTACAACAAAAAGGGTTAAGGGTCGACACTTTAATGTTGGGGACTTAGTCCTCAAAAAGGTTCTTCCCTCAACTCAAGAACCAGGAGTAGGGACTTTAGGTCCTAACTGGGAAGGCCCTTACAAAGTCTCTGCCAAGGTAGTACCCGGAACGTACATGATCGAGGACTTATCTGGGGTACCTTTATGTAATCCTTGGAACACGGATCACCTTCGTCGTTATTTTCAATAAATCAAATTCCTCTTCAGTGGTTACAACATTACCATATAATTTTATAAAATCCTAAGTGAGTTATGTTGAGGATTATACCAAGTAATGATTAGACAAACATAATGGATAAACACAAATTCCTAAATTATTTTGGTTATAAGATCATACATCTACGCCTTGCATGAAATTTGTTAAAAAAAAAGGGATTCTGATAAGCCTATACCACGACCACTGCGTATGGGTTGAAAGTGTTAACACCATCAATAGGAGTTCATACAAATTTATAAACATAGGTGTTACAGAGTATAAGACAAAAAATGTTCAAAAATTGGTCAAAATCAGATCTAACCAGCAAATATGAATGCCTTGAGCTACTTAGATCTGAGGGACTATACACATATCTTCATACTATGCGTTTACAAAGCGTTTGTGTCTAGAAGCGCTCACGCTTAAAGAGATAAGGTCGTACGAACTAAGACATTGAACTAAATATAAATAAATCATTGCATTCATAAAATCAAAGTATTTACAATTTGAATGTTGTTACATTTACAATATAAGGCGCCATTGCACCAAAAAAAAAAACAAACAAACAAACACAAAAGAGGATCATTGTGGAGGGACATCCTCTGAAGAGCCCTTTCCAGTTGCACCCAAAGGATCTGCAGGGTCGTTAGGAGAATCGTCTTGAGGTTCGAGGTATAGGGCTTCAATGGAGGATAGGTCCAGGGTTGGGAAAGCTTCCTTCACGTCCCCCAAAGCCATCCTGGCCCCTATGTTCCCAAAGACCCTTTGCATGGCCTTGTATTCTGGGGTCTCTTCAAAAGTGTCTTTAAAATTCTGGATAGCCTTAGACACTTTGGCACTTAGAGCGTTCTCCACCCGTGTTATGACGGTCTGCTCCAGAACCTCTGTGATCCTAGTTTGCATGTGGTATTCTAAAGAGGCAAGGTCCTCCTCCGCTTTTGCATTAGCCTCCATCTCCCTCCCCAATTTTTCGTTGGCTGCTGCCACTTCAGCCTCCAGCTTAGACTTGGCTGCGTTAGCGGCGGTCAGAGCTTCAGATGTGATGGACTGTGCACGGTTGGAGTCATCTAGTTTCTTGTACAGAGCCACCACGTCTGATTCAGAGGCCTGGAGGTCATGTTTCAATTTATCATTATCTTCTTGGAGGCGTTTAGCGTTATCCCTCTCCTCGGAGGAAGATTTACGGGCTATGGACAGCTAAGTTTTGAGGTCATTAATGTCCTTTAGCATGTTGTCTGCATGGCGGAGGGTAGTCTTAGCATCTTTCTTATCCCGCCGCGCCTCCTCTACGGAAGATTCCACCTCGTCAATAAGGGCCAGCGCCCTTGCGTTCATAGCCTTAGCCTCGAGTAGCTTCCGAGACTGACTAGCGCTGGAAGAAAAGGCAGACCAGCCCTCCGTCCAAAATTGTTCAGTAATTAATGCGGCCCTGGCGGGAGGAGAGCGGGGGAAGTCGAATAGGGAAGGACTAAAGGTAACATCTCTGAGGAGAACACTAGTTTTAATGCGCTTGAGCTCTTCTGCCCCCTCAGGTGTCACCTTGTAAGCTAAACCTGGGATAAACACAGATGGCTCGTCCTCCAAGTCCTGAATCTCTGGTGGCAGAGGTGCGGAGGTGGATTCCTTGTCCTTGCCCCTTCTGAGCCTCTTCAAGGGGGCGGGATCCTCCTCGGATACGCGCTCGGAAATATCCTCGGAGAATGAGGATGACGCAGAGACATCCTTACCCTCCCTTTCCCTCTTAGAGCTACCCCCATCTGACCTTTTCCCTTTCCCCTTTGCGGTAACTCTTCTAGGATCAGCCTCCTTTTCTATGCTGGGCTGTTGGGGACCCACTGGCAGCATGTTGGGTGGTGGCAGTAGGGCGGGAAGAGGACCCTGAAGTTGGGCTGTGGACGCCTTAGACACCTCCTTTGCCACCCCAACTTGTAGGTTAGCAAGTACTGCTTTCTGCCTCTTTTCAATTTCACTTCCGTGGCGAAGGGCAGGAGGGATCTTTTTAGCCATGAGACCCTTCAAAGAAATCTTCAGAAAGTCCTTGGAACCTAGCAAGAAAAGAAGGAAAATGGGGTTATGAACAGAAGGGCCATAAGATATGAAGGCAATAAGGAAACAAACTTACTCATGGCTCGCATAAGACCGTGCTTAACAAATAATTTATTTTGTTGAATGACCCCCTGAAAAGTGCCCTTGTAAGCAAACAAACGCCTTACTGTCGCTAAGTCTGCGTCAGGGAGGAGGCAGGTAAAAGTGTCCCCTGCCATAAACCAATAACATGTTAGGAACTAGTCAAGAAAAGTGAATAGAAATTAAAAAGCAAACGACACATGACACTTAAAGACACAAAAGCAAGTGCAAGACTCACTAGGTAGGGAAAGAGTTCGGGGAACTGTAATTTCTGGACTAGGGTCTAGAGGAGAGCTCTGCCACTCCCCCAGCGACCCAGAACCATTGGTTCCTCCAGTTCTTTATCGAAGTTGGGTGACCGGTAATAATAGGAGAATATGAGCCCCTGGGAGACAAGTAATATCAATCTTTGACATCCGACCTCACGTCTTTTTTCTTTCTAACTGATTTCTTCAAAGTATACATATGGATGATGTGCAGTGAGAAGGGATAGTCAGGGTTGACCTCTTGCCACACTAACCAAGTACCCACAGCCTGTGTCCAGAAGTTGGGGACCAGCTGGTAGGGGTACAGGTTGTAGCTCCTAAGCAACGCCATAAAGAAGGGGTGCAGGGGTAGCCTCATCTCGCAAGATAGAGCATCATAACATATGGCCACTTGACTTGGAGGAGGGCTGCAAGGTCGGAAGGAAGGTGTAGGGAGCACTAATCGAACCCCTTCTGGCATCCTGAATTTTTCTGAGGCTCCAGCCAAATCAACCCCTGGAATTTCAGTGGCGATCTCACTGCTCTCCCACGATTCTGGGTTCGGATCAGGGTCAACATGATACCCAGACACTTTATTTACCAGGTCTACCCAACTTTCAACCTGGGTTATCTCCTCCTCCGAAAGCCCCAACTCTTCCCTATGTGCCCTAAATGGGGCCCTAACAATTAAACCGAGGTCTTGGTGACTGGAAGAAGAGCCTACTGCCTCTTCTCTTCCCAAATCCTTGTCCCGCTTGCTTCGAAGCTCTCTCAAAGATGCCTCCTCCTCGGATGATAGATGAGTCATGTAGTTCTGGTTTTTTTCTTCTTCGCTGTCAGAATCACTCAAATAAATCATACCGCTGATTTTCCTATTCCTCCTCTTAATCTGCTCCCTAAATAAGCGGAAACTAAAAATCGACAAAGATATAGGGCAGAAACCTCTGACAGGCATCGCCATTGCTAACATTTCCTGTGAACCCGTTCCCCCAACTCTTTCCATTTATTCTAAAAAAAGAGCCAGACTCACCGAAAGAAAAAAAAAAAACAAAGGGCAAAACAAAATTTTCAAACCCACGCTTGAAGACTAGAAATAAAAAGGTTTTCTTTACACTTACAAATGAAAAGAAATTTACCTTCAGAAATGGAAGTCCAAGATTGTATACTTGGGACGAAGAATGTGCCAATGAAGAGTGTATAGAGACAGGGATGAGTTCCTACATGGAAAGCCCTCGAAGAGATATTGAAAGAATTGCTGTAACGAGAGAGACGCTGCAACTTCTTGCGAGAACGTGGCTACAAGAAAAATTCTGAGAAAACGGTAAAGGGAAAACAATGAGCAGAAGGAGGCTTTATTGGGAACCTAACAATCTAGAGCCCTTGGTTTGTGAGCCACCTAATTAACACCAACGTCCCTTGGGAATGGATTAATCAAGGCGCCAACTGTCAAACGAAGGGAGAAAACCATTCAGTTACCACAGTGGGCGCCACGCACGGAGAGATGTCACCTATCATTCTTTTCCTGCTCCTTGGGAACTGATATTAGTAGCCCCCTTTTCGCTTGAGAAGTATAACTGGAACAGAAGGTCGGCTTTAGTTTAAATCCGAGCTCCCACTAAGGAATGTCGCTCCGAGCTTCAAGCTTGCAGTGCCATGCGATGATTCCCAGCAGAAAGAGGGCAGAATAATAAAATATAAATGTATATATATTGGATGTAACAGATAACAAAGTTTGAGCCAGATCGTAATCCAGTAGCTACACGATTACAGAAGGCCATCAAAACAAAGTCAGTGCCTCGAACATATAACAAATCCTACCTACCCATAAATGACCACATCAGATTTGAGGGACTAGTGTTGAGATCGTACCCAAAATGTGGCATATTGGGCCACCAGTGAAGGCCCAATGAGGGCCCAATGGACTTTAGCCCATGATTAAAATTTAGGATATCGCCCTGAGCCAATTGACGAGGTAGAAAAGCACACGAGCTCCTCTGGCCGAATTGATTCGTGTCTAGCAGACGCGCTTTATGCTTAGCCGAGGTGCTTACGGTGGCGCCTCGGATGTAAAGATGAGACAAGGGATGAAGTCAGAGATGTGACACCGCCTTTACCAAGATGTGACAGGCGCCCATCCCCTACGAAATGTAGCAATGATTACGGTAAAAAAGTAAGGTTGTTCCCTCTGAAAGCTAAGGTGAATACACGTGTAAAGTCCGCCATGTGTCACAATCCAAAACAACGAATCCTTCTATAAATAGAAGGATCCTCCCGCCATGTGAGGGGGTTAGCATTTTCACTCTCTTAACTAAATATTTTACCCTCACTCCCCTTTCTCTATTTTACACACTTATATTTCCTGCACCCAATTTATACTTGCTGGAAATGAACACTTACTTTGACATCGGAGTGCAAACGGTAGCCACCTCGGCCCCATTTGCAAACTGATTGTTTGTCACAGTGCGCAAGAGATCCACGTGTTCAAGAGGGAGGAGCTGAGACGTGTTGGTCCAAGGTCCAGCTGGATTTTGTGGTCAACATTTTGGCGCCGTCTGTGGGAAACCATACTGCTAACCACGAAAACGCATGATGAAAAGCCACACATAGAAAGGAAGTTTTGAAAAAGGACGAGTAACCTCTTACAAAAGAGTAGAGAACTGCAAGAAACTTTGAAATATAGACATGATATAACTTTTTTATTTCATTATTTGGTCTAGTAAACTGTTTATGCATGAATAAAGGTTCAATTATGCTATGATATTCATCATTATAAGGACTGTTTTGATAATTAAATTTAACAATTTTGAATTCTGTCATGTTAAAAGCTCTTCTTCCTCCTAATTCCGTAAAGATAGATATATTAAGAATACTAACCTCTTTTCCTGTTCTTAGTACCTTTTTATTTTCCTTCTATTGTTAGTGACCTTCAGGCTTATAGGTTCCTGCTCCACACCCTTCAATGGCCTCCTGCCTTCACGGGTTATTAGCTAAACCTGGATACCTTCACTGTATAAACTTTTTAGATGAAAAATATTTTAGGACAGAGTGTAGGGAGTTTTCTTAATAATATATCTTCTTCTTGGAAATATGATTTAGAAGACAAGAATTTAGAAACTCATCATAATATGATAAGTAAATTGAGATTTTATTGATAATATGAAGATTGACAAAGACTTGATATGAAATTTTTTCAAAGACAGAAGATTTGTTGGCTTTCTCACAAATTGAGTGCTCAAGAGAGTTTTGTCTTTCAATTAGCCCGGAGGCCTCTATTTATAATATTACATTGGATACAATTACATCACTGCTTACATCATCGACTTAACAATTTTACTGCTTTTATCACATAAGGACACACCTGTCCCTCTATTATTTATTACATCACATGGCCCTTACATTATATGGACACTTATCCCTCTATTTTTTGGTCCTTACATGTCCCCTACATTGTTGTATTAAAGTAGATCTATTAAACAGCTTCCACTTGTCCATCAATTCTGTTGGCATGTAAAACAGATTCATCAAGTGGCTTCCACCTGTCCATCAATTCCTTTGGCATGTGGGGTAATTCCTGGCTATGCACGCTTCTTGCAAAGTGGCAAAGCTTCCATGGATTTGATGAGTGTCAAATTTATTGATGTATTCTTGGAAGATTGTTGACTTTTCTTTTCCTCCATTAGGGAGTAATTTCCATCCATTATACTGGCATATGCATTTGAATTTTTTTTCATACAGGTTTTTGGCAATATTGTAGAGAACTTTAATTCCCAACACCCTTCGAGATCTAAACCATGATCTTGTAATGTTTGGTACTGGTTTGGTATTTTTTCCAACTTCAATTTGAAAATTTCGAGCAACATACCCAATTGTGATAATATGCTCAGCAGGATAATATATCCTTCCATCAATTTCAGGACTGATAGAATAAAATTTTAAATATATGGGTCTTCCTTGGGCAAACTTTGAAATTTCTCCTTTTAGTAAATCATCAAATTTTTCGATTTCTTTCAGATCTTTTCCTGGATAGATAAGATCCAAAAATCCATAATCAGCTGCCATTTTTGTCATGACGGGATCTCCTCCCTGAGTAACGATCAATCGTGGGTATACATGGTCTCCAGATGAAATGTAATAACAATCACATTCTTGAAGTTCATATATAACTTCAACAGTAATTTTATATTCGTTTTCTTTTGGTAAAAAAGGGGAATCATCTTCCTCTTTAGCACAAATTCTAACTACTCTTGTATGTTCATCTTTGGCATTGATTGTAATTTTTCGAGGACTGACTTCATTTATAACAACTTTTTTGGGACTTGGTTCATCTCTTTTAATCATTGGTCCACCACTGCCTTCAGAAGATGTACCTATTTGTATTTTTGATATAACCTGTTTGGTATCAGCTTATTTGGTAATCAACGATTCAAACTGAGACTCAATCTCAATTATGTTATCGCTCAATTCTTTAGTATAATTGTGATGAAATGTTGAGATTTCCATCAATTGCTTGAAACTTCCTTGGAGAGTTTCTGCAAGTTGTTCAATTCCAAGCTTTATATCTTCAGCTTCTTCCATGAGGAAGTTCATTTGCTTTTTGGCGTCTATCAGGAATTTTTTGATATTATCCATCTGCAAATTCAATATTCCTGCTTAAAAAGTCCGCAAGATAATTATTGACCCCTTTAATATGAACTATATCAAAATTATAAAATGCCAAATAGGCTTGCCATCTATGGAGCCTTCTATATTGTGGTTCTGGTGGTATTTTATTTTTTACTAAACCTGCAACTTGAGAATTATCAGTTTCAACAATGAATTTCTTAGATAATAAAAACAATGAAAACTTCTTTATTCCTTTGATGATTGCTAACAATTCTTTCTCATGAGTAGTACAATTTATTTCTGCTTGGTTAAACATTCCACTTGAGTATTTACAAATTTCATTAAGATCTGTTTTTAATATTGCTACCCAATACTTATCCGAGGTATCAGTATTAACTATCAGATTATCTTTTTCATCTGGTAATCTTAATTTTGGCAAAATTTTACATTCTTCTTTTAGTTATTTAACAATTTTTGTGTGTTCGTTACTCCATCCTTTGGTATTTGTTTTTCTTAGTAAAATTTGAATTTTATGTCTCTTTTTTGATAGGTTTTCAATAAATTCTTCTGCATAATTTAAACATCCTAAAAATTTTTGAATTTGTTCTTTTGATTCTAATTTGTCTGGAAAACTTTCTATCTTCTTAGATATATGGGTTTATAATTTTATCCCTCTTTTATTTATTGATAATTCAAGAAAATCAATTTCTTGTTTTTCTATTATAGCTTTATTTTTTGAAAGAAAAATTCCTTATTTTTTGCATTTATTTATAAATTTCATTAAATGGTTTCTATGTTCTTCTATATTATTAGAACATATTAATATATCATCGACATAGACAATTAAGAATTCATTAATTTTTCTAAATATGTTATCCATTCTTCTTTGATATATTTGCGGTGCATTTTTTAAACTAAATGGTATAACCATCCATTCATACTTACCTTGGGGTGTACTAAATGCTGTATATTGAATACTATCTTCTTCCATTTTTACTTGCTAAAATCCTGATTTGCAATCAAATTTAGAATAATATTGTTTTCCTTTTGAAAGATTTATTACTACCTCTTTATTAGTAAAAAGTATCCATCAAATTTAGTATATTTGTTTAATTCTTTATAATTTATCACCATTCTAGCTTTTCCTCTTTTTTGTTCAGAGTGTTTCATGATCATAAAAGCAGGACTATTATGGGGTCCATTATTAGGTCTGATTAATTTTTGGTTAAGTAATTCTTTTATTTGAGTTTTAAATTCTTGTGTATCTTGTATGATATACATCATTGGTCTAACTCTTATAATAACATTTTCTGTTAATTCTATTTTAGCTTTTGGATGATGTGGTTTCCAAAATGATAATGAATTCTCTCCACAAATTTTTTCTAGTTGATCAATGATTTTTTCCATGTTTATTTGTATGTTCGTTTTAAAAACTTTTTATACATTATTTTTTATTTCATTTTGTGTAATTGGTTTTTTCTCCCATTTATCACCACGCTGTGTTGGCTGAACTCTGTAAGGTCTAAATCCTCTTGGTATTTTTAGTAAATGTCCACAAGGTGTTTGTAACATTATCATGTAGTTATTTTGTTTATAATATTGAAATTGTTGTATAAAGTCATTTCCTAGTAATATATCACATTCTAATTTGTTATAATTATATATTTTATTTACAACTATTTGTTTGCTTCCAAGTATTATATCAATTTTATCAGCACTATTAATTATATGAGTATTTTCTCCTGTTACTCCTGTAATTTTTATCTTTCCATTAGTATTCCATGATTTTATTAAGAAATTTTTGAATATTGTTATATCACTTCCCGTGTCAATTAATGCACAGGTTGTTATATTTGTTTCAACAATTGTAACTTGTATATAAACAGCTAATGAAAAACTTATTTGGTTATTCATTTATTCAGCTTTTCTACATAATATAGTTTGACAATTATGAGTTATATATAATCCTTCACGTTTTATACTATAATCTTCTAGTCCATTTAGGAAGCTCATTCCTAATAATACATGAGGATTTACCATACCATTATCTACATGACATGGTACTAAGAGATTTATTCATCCTATTTTTATTGGTACTTTTACTTCAAGTTCAGTCATATGTACTTGTCCATCAAAACTTATATATCTATATGGATCAGTTCTATGTAATATTAGTCCTTTATTTCTATTTAAAGCGATATGACATTCACTAGCTCCCGTATCAATTAGTATATTTGATCCTTTTATTTGTTCTATTCCATTAAAATATCCACCTTCGATTTTCATATTTTCAGCATTTCTATTAAGTTTTATTTCCTTTGTATTACTAATTTCTCCTAATTGTTTTCTATTGGGTAAAGTTGTTGATCTTCTAATTAACCTGACATCTTCAAATGTTATGTTATTATTAGGGTATTCTTCTTCTCTTAATTCTATAATTTCTGATTTATTTTCTGTTATAGTAAGTTCGTAATTTCATGGGACTAAACTTATTGTTTTATCTGGTTCCACAGCTTTACCAAAATCTTTGCATTCTTTATGAATTTCAATATATGGTTTTTTAGAATAAATATTTCCATAATTAGAATTAGTAAATGTGTACAATGCTCTGTATTCTATAGTCATAATTTTATCTCCTGGTTCTATTATATCATCTTTATGTAATTTGAAATGTAGTCCTAAAATTTCATTAAAATTTCTATCTTTTAATGATATACAATATTTTGGGTAACATGTGAATATTAGTTTCTTATATGCTAGATTTCCTTCTACTGTTCCTAAATGACTATCTTTTAAATTTATAATTCTCCAATCATGTAAACTTACAGTTAAAGGTGAATCTAATCATTCTCTAAACAAGGATTTAAACATTATTTGGATATCTACTAAATAAACATATTGGATCTTTTCACTTTGTTTTCTATTGATCTTTGTTAATAATTTTGTAACCGTATCTTTTGTTAAAATATTTAATTTGTGTGTTCTTTGAGTAGTTCTAACATCTATTGCTCTTTCAATTTTATGGTATTCATTTATTGCTACTTTTTCTCTTTTCCATATTCTGTCTAATATTTCACATTTTCCTATTTTCAAATCTAAAGACAATTTTTGTATTTTTCTGAATTTATTATTATCAAAAGTTACTTTTAATCCATAACCTTCTATTCCTTCATATTCTTGTTTATCTATGTTCTTATTTGTTTCTATTTCTTTATTCTGATTCTGATTCATCACTTTCTGAATCTGTTTCACTTATATAGACTTCTTGATCATAGTATTATTCAATATCTGATATTTCACTTAGTTCACTTTCTATTTCTAGATATTCTTTTTGTAATATTTTAACTTTCTTTTTGTTACAATCAGGGCTTATATGTCTCATTTCTCCACAATTCCAACATTTGCATCAGCTTTTATCTTTCTTATAAGTTTTAGTTTTCTGTTTTTTATTTGAATTATATCTTCTTTTGTAATATCTTCTCTTAGGTTTTATATATCTTTTCCTGAAGTTTCTGATTTTTTTTATCTTCTCTTAGGTTTTATATATCATTTCCTGAAGTTTCTGAATTTTTTAAACTTTCTATTTTTATTTTTTATTTTATTATTTTTTCTTCTTTCAGGGTTACATCTCCATTGGGTAGGTTTTTCCATATTTTCACAACATATTCTAGTTAATTTTCCTGATTTATTTAATAATTGTCTTTGTTGACATATATATGCTAATATTTCAAATAGGAATTTTATTCTTGATCCTAATGTTCTAGGTGTTCCAGGGCTATCTCTAATAAATTTTTCAAATTCTATTTTACAGTATATTCCCCATGAACCTGGTAATTTATTGTAATACATATCTCTATATACTTCTTGATTTTCATTACTATAGAATTGGATATAATAGTATTCTTTAAATTCACAAGTATATTCTTTAATTTTACACATATCACGTATTGTTAAATTTATTAATCTTACTCTTGCATTATCTTTTTCTCTTATTGATTCTGCTTCAGAATTACTTATCTAATTTTCTCCTAAAAATTCATCCTCAATATAATCCACTAACTTTCTATTCCCTTTTTATCTGATTTTATTAGTTCTGTCTGTATATTTCTTCTTATAAATGCTTTTGTATCACTACGTATTCCTTCCCACCAATTTCTAACATGTCCTTCAAAAGATGCTATTAAAAAATTTATCATTCTATCAGTATTTTCCCATGTATCATCTTTATTGTATAAAAAGAATAGTATCATTGAATCTGCCCAAGTTAGTAAGGCCTTTTTAGTATCTATTTTACAATCCAGATCTAATTTTGTTCCTCCATGATTTATAGGTTTATCATAATTATTATTTGGTTCAAATCTATCTTTATATTTATTTCCTCTAAGTGGTCGTCTATCTCTGATTCTATCATAATATTGTCGGTGTGATTTACTATATAAGGGTGCATAACTTTCATCTGGATCTGGTAATTATTGTTTGGAAGTTCCTATTGGAGTTGGGTTAGGTGCTTCTCCAGTATTCATTAAAACTTGGTATTCATTAAAATTTTCTATGCTTAACTGGTCAAAATTTTCTATAAGCAAATCTAATTCTTCATTCATTTTTGTCTTGTTCTTCTTCAGTTTTTTCTTTAGCTTTTAATTTTCCTAAAGTTTTTTCTATAAATTTTTGTAATTCTAATTCTTCTTCTAGTATTTTTGGTAATATGTTTCTCCTAAATTCATCATCCATACTTCCTTCTTCTATTATAATTTTTTCTTGTTCAAAATGCTTCTTTCATATTCTAAGTATTTCTTTTTTTATGAGTTTTTTTTTGTCTATTTTCTTATCTTTATTTTTATTATTTTCTTTGAATTTTCTAATCTCTAGTTTTAGTATATTTATATCATTTCTTACTTCTTTTAATTCATTTTTTACTTCTTGAACATCACGTATTAATGATTTTATTAATATTTTTAGATCTTCAATATATTCGCTTATTGACATTTTGTACTCTTGGTTTTTGAGTTTTTTGTACCTTAGATAGTTTGTCATACATATCATCTATTTTTATTTCTATCTTTTTAATTCTTTCTTCTATTGATATGATTTTATCATTTTCATTCTTTCTTATTTTCTCATTTAATTTATCTATTTTTCTATAATTATTCCAATTTTATCTTGATTAATTAATTCTCTTGATTTTCTTTGAAATTCTTTTAAGATTTCTTCATCTATATTTTTAACTTCTCCTATCATTTCTTTTAATTCTTTAAATTGTATTGTTAGTTTATTTTGAATATTTTGTAATTTTTCTTTGATATTCATATCCTGTATATTTAATTGTTATAATTCTTCAATGGCTAATTTATCTTGTAAATTTATATTTTTATATGTTTGCCATAAAAAGACACTTATCCAATTTAATTACACATTAAGAAATCCATCGGATTCTTCCCATGAGCTTAATGGTTGAAACATGGTTGTATTAGCTCCTTTTATTTGGTAAGATCCTACTGGTAGATTAATATTTTCTATTATTTGTTTTTCAAATTTTATTTCTGGAAATTCTGTCATTAAATTCTTCATCTGGTATGTTCAACTTCTAATCTTAATTCTGTATCATATTTTACCTCTTTACATATCATTATATTATATTCACAAAATTCTTCAATTGATCTAAACATCGTTTTTCTTTGTTGTGCTCTATAATTTTTTATGTAATATTTTATTTCTCCAGTTATATCATATTTTTCCATATTGATTTTTTCTTTGTTATTTATGATCATAAGTATATTAGGTAACTGTTTTAGAATTGTATTAAAGTATTTTATTTTACTTTCTAATGATTTTAGTCTTAGAAATCCTTTTCTTTTTATATTTCTTTCTTCTATCATTTGATCTAAGAGATTTCATCTTTATTCTATTATTGAATCTAATTTTTCATTAGTTTTCATATCTAGATATTTGATTAATAAGGGTTCTCCTCTATGATAATCCATTTCTATAATCTTTGTATAATTCTTCTAATATATCTTTGTGGATTGAATCTAATATTTCGCTTATGATATAATCTTCTTTTATTATATAGAAATTTATTAGATCATAAATGTATTTTCTTATATCTTCGTCTAAATCTTTTAAAGTTTTCAAGATTTCTATTTTATAATTATTGAGTAGTATTAATGTATGCATAATCATAAATCTTGATGTATATATTATATATTTATTTTTAATTTTTGTTATATAATATTTATCTTTTAGATCTGTCATATGGCTCGATACCAAGTGAAGGGGTGCTACTATGAGCGAACAAAAATCAAATAAAATCATATAAACAAATTAATTAAAAGTATATAAGTGTAAAGTTTTAAGGACTAAGTTGTAACTTTTCTAAATTCTAAGAGGCTTAGTTGAAATATGATATTTAAGGGTATTTGAGGTAGTTTATAATGTTTACGGCTATTTTGATGAATTGGTAAAATTTTTGGCTATTTTTTGAAAGGGCCACTTTTATTTGACTATTTTCATGGTATGTCACTGCTTTACTCTTACCATTTGAGTTTGACTAGTAATTTTATTTGGTCAAATTTTAATTTTAACCATATATTTAATGTTACAAAGTTTAATTTTAATCATATATTTTAATCACCATTTGAGTTTGACTAGTAATTTTATTTGGTCAAATTTTAATTTTAATCATATATTTAATGTTGCAAAGTTTAATTTTAATCATATATTTTAATCACTCTAGAGAAGAACATAAAACATTTTACTCAGAAAACAAAATCACAATCCGATTTAGAAATTGTTATAGATTTTATAGACAAACTGTAAAACAAATCACTAAGAGATTTGAACTAATCAAAATCGCGAATCTCTCATTTACAGACTACAGTATCACAAAAATGATTTTGTAAAGAGGAAGATGAAGGATTCTTCAAGAACACGAAGAGGATCCCATCAGTTAATCTAACGGTCAGGAGCGTTAGTCAGTTTTATTGGGCTGACCCGATTTTAATAGGGTAGTCCATTGAGAAATGGGCTAACTTAAATAGGCAATGGGCCATGTGAAATTCCGGCCTGTTTCCATTGTTCTGGGCTGCTTAAGACTGGTCCACGCTGCTTGATTTAGGTACAATTACTTTACAAAAGTAATCTACAATTTCTACTTATTAATCAACCACCACTCAATTCTTTCAACTTATAATTTCAACAAATTATAAACTATATCGAAACAAGCTAATCATAATACAATAGATTTCAAATGAATGAAATAATAATACTGTTATAAATAATATATTATGTGAATGACCAATAACCATTGTACCCCTATAAACTTTACATATTACTATTGTGCCATTGTCTACTCCTATAAATAGGGGTTTAAGTTTTCATTCTTAACCCACCAATTATAAGAAGAGTTCCTCTCATTCTCTCCATCTTTCTTTCTCTCTTTTATTTGTTGTATTTTAATAGTTTAACAACACGTTATCAGCACAAGTCTCTAATTAATTGAGTAATAATACGGGAGTATGCTCTACAGTTGCATCTAAATGATGAACCTCTATATCAGAAACCTGATTATTATTAATCATTGTTTTCCTTTCCCAAATCAAACACTTTTGGTTTTAGAAAATAACTCATATATTGTAGATCTGAAAATTTCAAGAAAGATGGAAACTTTACATCTTTGTATGATTCAAAAAGTTCCATACGAGGAAACAACCGTGGCCTCGATATTGTGCAAAAAGGAAAATTGGAAAAATCCGAAACTTTCAAAGCTGATTTACGCAAAACGTATATCCAATCGACGATCGGAGACCAGATCCATAACCACGGCGACGGGACGATCCTCCGCCACCGGCGCGTGTCGACGGTGACGAAACAGCGTGGCGGCATGTGCGTGATTTCCTTGCGACGGTGTCAAAAGGCAGTTTATTCATATCGATGTTTTTGATTTTTCTATGGTCTTACTTTTTTGTTTGGTGCAGTTTTGGACATTTTCCAGTGGTTGAACGTGGCGGCTTCGTAAAAACTATTTTTGAAGCAATTTCGACGAGATTTTGAACTTTAGACCAAAAGTAAGTTTGTTCTAAATCAAATTTCAAACCTATTGACGGTTTCAATTTACTCATATGATCAATATATTAAAATATATAGACGATTTTGCCCTTGATGATACGTTAAAATATATTAATCGTGATTTGATGAATTTGATTAATCATGATTATTGATCTGATGATAAGTGCTAACAGAATATATATTCTCAATCATTTAACACTACTATGCGATCAATATGATAAATTAAAAGATTTAAAACAAGGTACAAGTAATATAATAGTTACCATGTCGTGATGTATTGAGTATAACTCATTATCGTAACGGACTGGACTATTATGAATATCTTAACTGTATTTAGAGATATGACTTGTTCATTTACGAAAGGTAATTATTTCATTATGTTGTTA
The DNA here is from genome assembly GCA_963555705.1 of Ligustrum vulgare. Lineage (NCBI taxonomy): Eukaryota > Viridiplantae > Streptophyta > Magnoliopsida > Lamiales > Oleaceae > Ligustrum > Ligustrum vulgare. The sequence goes on from OY743187.1 coordinate 3,694,949, forward strand.
CAACCTATTTGGTTGATTTTATCAGCCTTAAATATACATATTATGTTACCACCTATATGGTTGGTTCTACAAGTTTCAAGTATATTACGTTACCACCTATATGGTTGGTTCTTCTAGTTTTAAGCATATTACGTTACCACATATATGGTTGGTTCTAATGGTTTTAAATATTACTACTCATATAAATTTGATATACTGTTGTTATTTGATATTTCAACAGAATGGTACCAGAAGTTACCATTACCAAAAGATTGTTGGATTTTAATGAAAATATTTTATCAAATGGTACAAGAAGTTACCGATATAAAGGACAGATGAAAATAAATTATTCAACAAGAAAAATATTGATGTATGATAAGATAATATCACATGATAACACGGATATGGCTAATGTGAAAATAATCTCATCAGTATTATGAGATAAATATTATATGATTGAGATAAACATATTTGATCAAAGTTCTTACACAAGCACTTATGTACTCCAGAAGAAGTATATATTTACTCCAGAAGAGGTAAAGATTATCATACTGAAATATTATTATTATTGCTTCTGAAGAAGTATAAAAGAATCATAATGAAAAGCGATACATGCAAAACATAAAAAGGGGGGGGGGCACATTTATGATCCTCAAAAGTAGAGGTGTGTATCAAGAGTAATAATACTTCGTACTCTACCACCCCTAATCTTTTTGTGTGTCTCAAGAGTAAGAATACTCCGTACTCTACCACTCCTATTCCTTTTGAGGTTCACAAGATTAAGTTCAAATATTTATCAATATTAGAGGTGTGTCTCAAGAGTAAGAATACTCCGATCTCTACCACCCACAATATTCTGGAGATTCACAAGGATAAATCTACATTAACCGGACTTCATTTTCGCTTGGTACCCCTTCCTTGCGACCAATCTATCTTAACTCCTGCTGGATCTTGTATCGGAACATATGATTGTAACTTTTCCAGCAGTTCATCGATAGTGGGAGCAGAAATAAGGATCCTCCTAAAAAATAGAGAGATGAATCCCTGTTCCACAGTATAATCAAGAAATGTTAGTAAACCATCGAAGAAGTTGTTAACATTTAAAATCCGAATAGGCTTAGTATGGAGACCCAGCTAAGCCCATGAGGTAATATTAAAGATTTCCTCTAAAGTGTCAAATTCTCCAAGCATTGCAATGAAGGCATCAGAACCATATAACATGCAAGTTATGCGTTCATGGATAGATAACATCTGTACTTCATGCCCTCGTGTTTTGTCTGCGATATCAGCTTAAGGAACTGGTATATCCCTTATCACTCTCACTTTCTCTGTTTGAGCGGATTGTGAAACACAACCCATCAATCTACTGCTACCCCCTCCATATACTGGATTGATACCTCTCTCTCCCAACTTCTTCCCTAAAAACACTGATACTTCTAAATATTCAAATCCTTTCCCGATTTTTGATCCACAAAATACACAGATAGTTTTGATCTGCCGAGATTTTGATCCTTCTATCTTTTAAGAGTATAAGGAAGGAGAACTTACAAGAAAATGTTATTTTGGGATGTATTAAACTGCGAAATTACTTGAATTTTTAAACTTGAAGATATTCATTATTTACTGCTCGTCTTTTGAAAATGTTACTATTTACTTTTGACTAAATGAAACCACTTTTGATCATATCTCTGACAACATATTTAATGTTCCATAATTGATAATCTTTCGGTAATCTCTCAGAGACGATTTGTTAATACACGTAAAATGAAAATATAAAATACTTTATTAAAATATATATATATATATATATATATATATATATATATATATATATATATATATATATATATATATATACAATATACTGATTTACCTTGTATCAATACTGAATAGCCAAAACACCATTGTTTATAACAGCCTATCAAATATGATCTTTTGCTATTATATTTTTGAGATTATAATAGTCTTTATCATTGTTGAATTGAGCCCATAAAGATAGTAGCTCATGCTGCACATACCCACAAGGGTGCATCTCAAAAGTCAATTAGATATCATCCAATGACTCCTTACTCAGTCAACCCTTAATGAAATCTATTTTATCATCTCGATTTCTGGATGCATATCCTATTGATTTACAATGGGTATCACATGTCCATCGAACACATTTGTAGCAACCATATAATCTTTTTGCTCTTCGCTTCTTTGCAAAAGTACTCTTACCTAAGCCTGACATATGCTTAGAAAATGAATATGGTAATTCACCAGCTAATCGAACTTTTACTTCGATCAACCAACGAACATCTTTTGGGATACCTTGATCCATCAGCAGCCTCAATCTTTTGAGTTGAACTCGATAAATCTGTTTCAAAACATTTATCGAAAGATTTGAGTATTTGATGGATCTGATCTTCTTCCTAAATGATATATTTAAATGCATTATTTAACACGTAATAGAGCGGTGGCTCCGCGTGTCATTGATTCCTCCAAGAAAAGTTAAAAGATTTGTAATCAAAAGATGGGGACAATGATCATTTTCTTGTGATTTCGTTCTAATCACCTTATTAGATATACTAAATCAATGTATACTGATTTATAAATTAGAACAAGTAAATATTGTATTGAACCAGAATTTCATACGTACAAGTGGAATATTATATAGTATGAACCATAAGTTCATAAGTGAAATATACATTGTATTGAACCAGAAGTAAATCGATATTGTATTGAACCAATTATTCATACATAGAAATAAAATAAAATCGTATTGAACCAGAAGTTCTATAATAAACAATTAAATTATCAAAAGTTTCAATTATTTTCTATGAGAATAACTTATTTAGAAATTGTTTATCATACAATAATATTCTATGTCAAACAGGGATTAGCTCAAGAAGCTTTATGATTTGTAAAAAGTGCTATATGTATACACTCCACTAAAGCGCACTTAGATATATGTATACACTCCACTAAAAGGATGACATGTGTTGCGACATTTTAGCCGATTGATATAATATAAGATTTGTGAACATTATGGGGAAAACACACCTGAAGCGTAATTATGCCTGAAGCATAATGGCAATCGATTCCAAAAAAAAATATCTCTTGAATAATTAAGATGATCCCTTTGAGGTTAAATACTCATGGTGAGTAAAATCGACATAGTTAAATGATAAGAGATTTATGTACTTGATCTCTATATGTTATATTGAGATGAAATGGAATCGATAAATAAATCGAATACATACACAACTCTCTTGTGAAAATGAGGTTGATGAAATTGTAATACTTTGACCAAACAAAAAACCCCAATGTAGGGATTATTGTTCAAGGACCTGAAGTCCAAATGCTTAAATATGTAAAGCCAGTAATTATTTGTACAAATGAAAAATATTACATAGTCGTAAAAGATGACTCGTTTCGCCCAAAATCTTTCATAGAACTGGCATGACATATGATTGATAGACTATAATCTAAATCCCTAGCTTGAGCTGTTTTATATACCAATGAGTGAGATCAAAATGTATGATTCTCATCTGTGTACTTTGAGAATATTCTTTAATGTACCAGTTGATCGCGTTACGTTGGGATTTCAAGTAAAATGATTGAAGATTATATGTCGAAATTGATATATATATATTTCAATGATTGATTATACTTATACAAATCAGAAATTGTGGTTTATGAGATGCAAGAACATACATGTATAATCACTGAAAGATTCAATATACCCAGAGTAGTATCACTATAAAATGATGCAAATGCCTCCATAATATAATATGTTGAAATTTAAATTGGAGTGTACTATTTTTGACATATGGGAAATTTATTATTCATTAGAAGTAAATTTGAAAATGAATATTTTATTATTTACCAGAACTGAATATAGAAATAAATATATTTAATTATTCACTAGAAGTGAATTCTAGATTTGATTATTTACCAGAAGTAAAAGATGCAATCTGTAAATTAGCAAAACATTGCTTAATATAGCATGTTATGTGTTTGCTCAAAATAGTGTGTACCGCAAGCGCACGGGTCGCGTACAAGTAATAAAGTGGATTTTTTGAATCCGGATTGTCGATCCCACGAGGAATGTTTACTTTAGATTATACAACTTTAATTAATTGAATTCTAACAATAAAAAGAAATACACAATTAAAATTTGGTTTTGGAAAATTTTAAATTAAAAAAACTAATTTTAAACCAAATTAAAATAAGGAAAATGGAAGATAAAATAGTTGAAATTCATGATTTCACTTAACTCTCGCTTAAGTAATTTCTCAACACATGTAAATTAATAAATTACTTATTTACAATGTTAGACCCGATTTTTCAAGTTTAGCTAATTACTTCTCTCGATTGAAATTAACCCTAATCAATTAGTTTAACCTACTATATCTCTATATCGATTAAAGCACAATTAATTGCATTAACTCTTTGTGAAAATAGCTCAATGGATTATTTAGGGTTTAAGGTATATCTCTATCCTTAACAAGAACTTAGAGCATTTGTTATTTGGTCTAAAATGCACAATATCTCTCCATTATCATACACTTCACAAAACATATATTTGGTGATCAATCAAACACATGGAATAATCTCAATAACAAACACATATGAAATAAGCTCAAAATTAATAAACAAACATTAAAATTATTTAAACTAAGTTAAGCTACATCAATTATCCCAACATAAAACAACTAGCCAATTGTATAAATATTGCACACAAGTTGAGGTTTTCAAAAATATATCATAAAATATAGAAATCAAAGATTAAAAATATAAGATAATGAAATAAATCACTTTCCTTAATTTTTGCCCCAAAATTCCTTCAACAATGCTTTGAGTCTTCACCTCACTTTTGACTTCATATCTTCAATGGAGACTAGCAACTTGAAAATTAAACCAAACTACAAACTAAATTACAAATTAAAGTAAAAATAAAGAAAAGAAAAGAAAAGAGAGAAAATGGGCTAGGGTTTTGACCTAAAAAGGTTTAAAAACGCGTCCACAATTGAGCCAAACGTGCCCTTAAATTAAAATAATAAAAACAGAAAATTAAAATCAATATTGGGTTGAAAATGGCCCATGCGATCGCGTGAAATAAATCTATGTGATCGCGTGAACAACAAATAATTAATCTGTCCAATTTTGTTGAGCGTACAGCGTGCGCCCAACATACAAATCAAACGGCATGGGCTTTTGCCCATGCCATGTCATATATATATATATATATGTACTAGATGACTTCAAATTGGCTTGATGGCTTCCTCTTGCATGTGCATCATTTTAACAGTGTAGTTAATAGCGTGGTTAAAAGTCAATTCAATATTATAAAAATCGATCACAAAAAAAATATACGAATATTTTGGAGGATGAGAAATTGAATCGAATGTCGTATAATAAAAAAACTTGCACTTCAAATCAAAGCGAAATATGTCAGATATATACATATATGTTAAAATCAGAGTGCAAAACAATAAAAGAAAAAATAAATATGAAAAAATCGAAGTAACCAGTTGAAAAAAAAAAAACAGAGAGAAAAAAATGGCTCAAATGGCTTATGCGGCTCAAAGCGGTTTAGATGGCTTCATATTAGCTTGATGGCTCCCTTGTGGCTTATGAATAGTGCTAAAAAAACCTACTCTTATAATATATATATACTAGTCTGACGCACGTGCAATGCACGTGCTGTACTTTCATTAAGTATGTAATAGCGTAATTACATATCATGTTGAAAGTTGGATTTGTTTTTTGGAAATAAGAATATGTAGTTCATCTAGGGAATAAGTAAATGTAATGAAGAGGAGGAAAAATCTCATGTATTACATATGGCTAACTTTTATCATAGTAGTTTGTAGCATCACAAACAAGCAAAGCATTCTTTTTTGCACTTCTGTCCCCCATCTTCATCATTTTCTTCATGTTTCTTCTTCTCAACCCAATGATAGTACTATCTACCTTCACTTCATCAATACTTACCAGTTTATTAGTAGCTGTTTCATTAGAAGTAGCATCAATCGACAAAAATAAGTCTAGTTGCTCTACCAAAATTAAACACATTGCATCCTATAAATGCTACATCTCTAAAGTATTAATATTTAACCCTTATAAATACAAGAAGCAATAAAAAGGTTTAGATCTTACGCAAGACTTTCCCCAATGAGGAGCAGGTCCATAAAAATATATTTATTGCTCTTTTAAGAGCAGCAAGCATTTCCCTAGAAGTGGATTTATATCTGTACACGAATTTCTTCCTTAAAAAGATTAAAAAAGAAGCACGTGACTTTATAATATAATAAATAAAAAAAATGAACTAATATACTAAACGTGCATTGCAATAGTTGTATAATTAAAGAAAATCTAGTGGCTGATAAACTTTCCAATTTGACCAAGTCTAAAACAAGAAATTGGAGCATGTTCGGCTAAGCTTAAGAACCTTAGTAAATATGTATAAAATCAATAATTTTCATCTATTGCTTAATTTAAAAATAACAACTCCTTTTGAGATTAAACTAATATTTACTTGAAAATAAGAAGGAAACTACAAAAGTAAGTAATAGGTTATAAATGGAACCATTAACATTAAGAGTAAAAAATGAAAGAATACTTTTAATTGAGCAAACTAATAGCAAGAACATCTATTATAAAACAAGATGCAGCTTACCTGTCTTTACTTGAGATATTGATCAACTTACAAGGTTAGAAATGCAATGTAGTTTCTTTTAGATAAATTTAACATGGGATAGTATAGCATAAAGAGGAGATTATTAATTGCCCTGTTTAGGTCATTGTACTTTCTAGAACTCAAATTAAGGAAACAACTATATTAAAAATTTCTCTTGTACATTACTTCCATATTCAGAATCTGAATACAAATGCCACCTTTTAAGATCGTCTTTTGAATGAAAATAGAAAATATACTTTTCACTTGGTGGAACTAAGTCACAATCCTGCATCAACCACAATAGGCAAAATATTTAAGCACTTACATAATTCCTGCTGTAAAATTCCATATGCATGAAATGGGAAAAATAACTTTTAATGGCCATTAAAAGATTATCCTCCTCTTTCAAAGATTCACCACTTCCCTTATTTCTACAAGTTTGAGACTGGCTTACATTGATATTCTTCTTTGCTGAAGGCGGTTGGCAGTCCCGTGAATCTGGATTACTTTCAAAAGGTGTAGCTATCACGGTATTAAACGGTTCTTGTTTCAATTCTCTCACTTGTGAACCTAAACATCAGGACCTAGGTTAATACTCCAATAATAATATCAAGCATAATGAGACTAAAGTATTATTTGTTATTTGATAAACTTGAACCACGTGGATTTCAAATTACTTTAAAATTAGACCATACTTTTTCAATGTGTTGGCAGTAACAAATAAATAACCAAATAATGTATCACTCAGAACTTTGAAAAGTAAAAAATAGAATACCAATGGTGTACCATTATCAGAACACAAGAATCCTTGTTGACACCTCAAACAAGTGTCCTTCAAACAAGAAATTTTTGTAGAAGTTTGTGCCAAAACAGATTGCTTAGAGGTACAACAGCCTTTGCAAGCACCGATTTCTCAGTTGTGTGCTTTCCTGTCTTACAAATACAGTAAAACAAAAGAATTACAAAATGGATAAGTAGAAAAAGTTTAGCTAGCAGATAAGAGATACTGAAAGAAAAAGTAAAATATGAAAAAGAAAAAAGAAAGAAAGGGAAAAATAGTAAAGTTCACCTTACGATAAGTGGTGCCATCAGGCTACACGATCCAACAAGCCTCGACACACTGAACTTTCAAGACTATATTGTTATAAATAGGCATAAACAAATATGAAGTATCTAAAAATCTAAGCCAGCAAATCTCTATTCCCATCTATTGTTCTGGCATTCAACAGCTTGAAAAATGAACTACAAAATAAAGCAAGCAAACAAACCAGAATAAACAATATCTTGCACAAAAATGTAAGAAGTATAGAAACATGAGCAATGAACACAAAAAATTTCAGCCAACTGAAACATCCCCACGAAAGGATTCCATTTCAATTCTAAAGTTCCTTTATTTTTTAATGGTACTGTTTACATCTATGAACAATACATGTGACCAATGACCAGCTAAAATAACCATTCATAATACGGTTTCTGTTTCCGTTCTAGTTGCTTAAAACAAGAATTATCCCAAATATCAAAATAATGCAAGCCCTTGTTTATTCGAGTGACGTCGATAGTATACATACTTAAAGATTATAGTCCTTGGCACCAAGTTCATTTCCAGTGGCTTGCGGATTTTTTTGAAATCAAGAAATGGATATATAAACTAAAAAGCTCAAACATAGAACATCATTTATGCGTTAATTCATGGAAAAAAGTAAAAATATATATATGTGAATTTTTTGAACCCGTTAACCCACCTAAAGAGAAGTACTCAAACCTTAAAAATTATTATACAAGTTTGCTGAAAGAAGAAATAAAGATTATCACCACGTGTTTGTAGTACAAATCCTTCCATCAACTCGAGCACCCTGAATTCAAACATGCAAGAAATCCAAAGAATTATTGAATGAATAATGGGGTCAGATTCATATCATGACAATATCATTAACAAATTATATTTAATTCCATATTAACATATAGAAGACTGGAGCTTATATCAGCTCTTGACTCCCAGTCAAATGAGCCTCCTATGGCATCAACATTTTACATGAACAAGAAAAATAAAATGTCATTAAAACTTCGAAATTTACCTGTATATCATGTTCAACACAGTGTGCATTTGTCAAAAGCTTCCCATTCCAATCAATAAAAGCACTGTAAAGTGCATGCAAAAGTTATTATAATAAAAAGAAATATTTACAAACCATATTTACCACAAGAATTGCAATAATGAAGAGGAAATGGTTTTATCTCGGCAACTTGGAGCTCAAAATTTAAGTGGGATCCAAACTCCAAAATTAACAGGACCAAGTATATTCATATATTATAATCCTCGGGATGAATAGCATTATATATTTATTTGTAATAAAGCATTTAGTATATTGAATAAAAATGTCAATTGAGTTGTCTAGCAATTTCATTTCGAAAAATATATTGCCATCTTTATGTATGATCTTTAAAGTATTACAGGAAGCTACATGTACTATTTGTAATTCAATATTTTGAGAAAAATGTGACTTAATATGTTACTGATTTGTTAAAAATAACAAAATAAAGTGGGTGAAATATAATTTCTGAAACTATGAAAATATGAATTTAAATTGGAAACAGTTTATTATTACTCCAACAAAGAATATGTAAGACTTCATGAAAGAACACAATACATAAAGGTTTATAAAAATGCCAAATTTAAAGAGTTATTGCTTTGAAGTAACATTATAAAGATCATAAATAGCAGAACATTCTAGAATTTAAATATTTCATTGTATCTAAATTCAAGACAAGAAACAACTATCAAAGGCCAAAAACTTGAAAACAGTTAAAAGGCATTCAAAAAAGAGCATAACTAAATGATATACCCAAGAAAAAAAATTAAAAGCACTCATCCACACAGCATGATAGAAAAAAATACTCATCATAACATTAAAGATTAGTATTCCTTAAAAAATTCTCAACATGCAAAGCCTAACCAATAAAAATCACCCAGAAAAATTGAAAAACATACCTCCATCAGAATTGTAGAAGTCCCAATAGATTGAAATCAAAATCCACGTTCCAAATCACGTTTGGCCACACAAACGGCAACACGGAGAGCTCGACTGAGTGTTCTAAATAGAGCTATGAAGAATGTTTTAGGGTTCATGCGTGAAAAGAAATGAGGGACAAAATATTATAAATGGTGGGATATCTACCATATCATAGTTCCAAGCAATATTATCTTACTGTTACTGCTATAAATGCATTGAAAATCAATTTCCATGCTAAAGAAAAAGGACTACTATTATTTTTTTTGAAGATTTCCCAAGCTGGATAGGAGTAAAGTGGGGTAAAATTTGGGAAATACATTCTCAATAATTATTACCTAACCTATCAGATATGCAGCCTCAGATACAAAGAAATTAATTCACTTAATTCCATATGAGTTTGTAATAATATATAGAAAAGTGGAAATATGACATCAATTAATGTTTAAAGGCTTAAAAATATATCAAGATTATATTCCTAAAAAAATTAAAAAACTATGCAAAACTTCTTATTAGAACTCCAATGCCAAAGCATAAAATATATTTTCTAAAATATATTGTTAAAAATGGGGAAAAAAAAAATTATTTGACTTTGGAGATGTACAATCTACCAACATGGAATAGTGACTTAAAGACAGAGAAGCACATTTTACGCAATACAGGGAACCAAAACAAATACTTCCAGCATCTAGCGCGACAAGGAAAGAAGTGGTTGGTTTTCGTACATCAATCTATGTATAATGCAACCTGCAAAAGAATAATCATGTATGAGTCAAACATTAAATTTAGCTATAGAATGACAATATGACATAGACTTCATGGAAAGAACATATAAGACATGTTGTCTAGTTTTATTTGAGACATCATTGTCCAGTATTTTCAATTCCCATTTTACATTGAATAATTTTCTTAACACAAATAAGATTTTTTTTTGAAGCCATGGAAATAACCACGGGGCCTTCAACCATGTCGTAAGTGAAGAGGTCACAAAGCAAACATCTAAATTTAGATATTCGATTCCAAACATAACAAATGAAATACCAAATTGGAGATCAAGATTTTACTTTTCCGCTTTCTCAAGCTTTTCCATGGATATAAGTCCACATAACTCTTCATGGCTATTAATAATTATGAAAGAATATAAATAATTGTATTAAACAAAAAATAAAGCTTTCAAGGTCACAAACTCATGCTATGTTTTTAAACTTTAGAACTAACCTATGTTGGGGATTCACCAAATCAAGCATTGGCTTCAACTTCGCTTCTGAAAAATATGTGAATGCATAAAAAATTACACGCGTGAATATAAGTTCAAGTAAAATGTTCTTTAAATGAAACAACATAAACCTGGAGCTAGAAACAATTGATGGCACATTTAGTTAAGGATAACACAAAAATGAAGAGAGAAGCCAATTTGAAATCACAAAAACCAAAAGTCTAGAAAATGGATGAAAAAATGTTAGAAAAAATATGAAAATCTCGTAGTTCCATGTTGGACATAAAGGATAGAAGTTAAGTGGACATTCCTGGATGTTCATATCATATAAGCAGTAAAAAAAAATAAAGACGACAAGAACACAAATTTGCAAAACAATACTGTAAGAAACAAAGTGTAAATACATATGAGCCAAAGTAAATCCATTAAAAACACTATAAGACGAAAGGAAAATAATCTGCAAGTATTTCATTTCCATTTTCAAACATAAAGGAGGACAGAGAGACGAAGAGGCCAGGGTAAAAAGAAAAATTGGAAGCAAAGAAGGAAAATAACATGACTGTTATAACGGGCAAAGAAAATAAAAACCAATCTTAACTATTTAATACTTGAAAAATTGAAACGGGGGAAAAATAGTAAAGAATCTCACCGATTGGAGCTTGTGCAACCGGCGAAGGAAAGGGCGACGACGAAGGAACCTACAAAAAACAAGAAAAATATATAAATACAAAAAAAAAAAAAAAAGCACTATAAACTCTCGAACATGATAACTCACCGAAAAGATGCTGTGGAAGCGTCGAAGGAGATGAAAACGAAAAAGGAAACACAGGTCGACAGAAATCGACCGCGGCAGAGAATCGATTGGGGGAGTAATGTCGAGGAGAGATCGATCTTGAGGCTACCAATGGTGGCGCGTGTTTCATCCATTGATACTTCGATTGTGGCCTATTTCTAGCACTATTTGCATATGTATATGTGCGTTTATTTGAGACAGCCAGAGTGCAAAAGACATAAAAAATGCTGGGTTTACAGACACGAGTCATGGAATTTTGCTTGGAGAGAGACAGAGAAGAGGAAGTGAAAGAGGGGAAATAAAGGGAAACGGTGGAAGAGGACGATTGCTGGAGTGGAGAAATGAGAAAAGTACAAATAAAATCAAAAATATTGTACGGGATGAAGAAAAGATGTCAAAAGGTATGGACCTTGCGTGAGATTTGGTTCCTTGTGTGAGATTTGATTTTTTCCTAGTCTGTACCATTGTGGGAAATTACAAAATAAAATAAAATAAAATAAAAATAAAAAAAATAAAAAAAAATTGACAGCTTAAACGGCTTATCCGGCTTATGAATAGTATTTCAAAACCAACTCTTATAATATATAGGGATATATATATATATATATATATATATATATATATATATATATATATATATATATATATATATATATATTATTTATTTATTTGTCTTTTTCCACTTTGTCTTTTTTCTTTTTTTTTTTATTTCTTTTTCTTTTGAATAATTGTAAATCAGGTTTTTCTGGTCTTCTTTAATTTAGTCCTCAAATTTTGACTTTTATTACAAATATGTCCCTGAAATATTTATATCTCTAGCCCTCCAACTTTTTGAGATGTTGCGATTGAGTCCCCAAACTTTTGATTTCTTTCAATTAGATCATGGGACATCAAATTTGCTCTTCTTTTAGCTTCATTGCTCTTCAATCTTATCCATTTTCTTTCCAATTGAGGTTGTACCTAATTATACAAGATAAACACAAATTATAAGTAGAAATTCGCTCAATTTGTCAATTAAATTGTCGATTTAAAAGCAAAATAAGTGTGTAAAACACACTTATTATTATGACATCATAAATGAGCTATGAACGATTTATATAAAACTCATCATAAATGATATGTTTGATGAAAGGATTCGCGATTGCATTAATATACTTGTGATATTTCATGAAAGGAATAAATACGCGCTGCACTCTTTTTCCCTTAACTGAAGTTTTGTTCCACAGGATTTTCCTAACAAGGTTTTTAATAAGGCAGCAGTTAAGGCGTATTAATGAGAATAATGTACTTTTTTTCCCTTCGCTAATATTTTGTCCCACAGGGTTTTCCTAACAAGTTTTGAGGCATTATCACAGCTATCTATGAGCTATAATTCAGCAACACATTTTTGTACTGGAATGATATCAACAAATGAAGAAAGTCATAGACATCTTATGAAGAACGTTATGATATCGGCTACACACAAGGAGGTTTTTATATATACATATTCCAGAGGAAAGATGATATCAATGTTCAAGAAGCTCATGAATACTTGATTGCACACTTCAGGGGGAGAATCATGCTGTACTCTTTTTCTTTCATCCAGGTTTTGTCCTACTAGGTTTTCCTGACAAGATTTTAACGAGACAGTGGCTGTATTCTTTTTTCTTGGTTCAGATTTTATCCCACTGAGTTTTACTGACAATGTTTTAACGAGGCAACAATTCAGAACTTCAAGCTTCAGTACATGATTTGTTCTACTTATCATTGGATGTCATTTCGAACATTAGACTCAATGATTGACGATGACCAACATCAGGGGGAGCAACTGTACTCTTTTTCCTTCGCTCAAGTTTTATCCTACTGAATTTTCTTGACAAGGTTTTAACAAGGCAGACAATTGCGGAATAGGTCATTCAAGGGGGAGTGTTATAAATAATATATTATGTGAATGACCAATGACCATTGTACCCCTGTAAACTTTACATATTACGATTGTGTCATTGTTCACCCCTATAAAAAGGGGCCTAACTTTTCATTTTTAACACACCAATTATGAGAAGAGTTTCTCTCATTCTCTCCATCTCTCTCTTTTATTTGTTATATTTTGATAGTTTCACAAAAAATACTACCATTATTGAGATCTATACATAATAAATGAAAAGTTTTGATTAGAAGAGATACAGTTGTCTAAAAAGATAAGTTTATTGGATTTATCTTTATGTCTAAATAGATATATTTACCCAGAAATGATGTATTAAAAAAATGTACGTATGAATTCATACACGACTTTTCAAGTAAAATATTTTCTAGAATACATAATGACGTGTGACACTAGTTAATGGGATATTTCATCATAAACTGACTCATTTTTTATCTTCACTTCTCATTTTTCCAAAATTAATTTCGTGCAACCAACGAAATTATACTCATGAAATAGAATATGTTCGGCCTTAGAACTTTCCTAATAGAATAATTGGTCCTTTTAATAATTGGTCAAAATAAACTTCGACTAATCCACTTACAACAAGATTTACACTTAACATGCTTTCGCGAGATGGCGACTCTTGTTAGGACACTAATCTTGGAATTCAATTGCTAGATTGAGCTTTAGACTAATCGACTTTCTCATTTGAGCTCATTGTGTTTCGATACTATATTGAATTTTGTAGTTCCATACCATAGGGTTAACTTTTTAAAGCGAAGCAGCCCAAACCTTTAATTTGGAAATTGATTCGTAACAAGTGCATTAGGATGATTCCAAAATAAGTGTTACAAAATGCTCCGCCAAACTAATAGCCAAAATCACGGAGGAAAGACGTATAAGAGGTTTGGTGAAGATCCGACCATCCAAAGTTTTAGGTGAAAACAAGTAATTAAATCAATAAATAACAAGAAGAAAATTTGTTCTACTTTGTCTTTAATTATTATTCCTAAAAAAAAAAAAAACCGAACGAAAGTGTCTATATATATATATATATATATATATATATATATATATATATATATATTTCGTTTTCAGTGCGATATAAAATTTTGTTACACGTCTTTTTTCCCAGTTATTTTTTCTACACCTTTAGTTAACAATCTTATGAACACAAAAGTCAAAAAACATAACCATGAATGCATGAGTACTGCTGATTTATTACATTATTATTATTAAATAAAATAAAATCCTTTATTACATAAAATGCTTTGAAGTTCAATAAGCTTGATTTTTGGCATAAATAATTCAGTTATTCATGGATTCCTTATTAACACCAGCCTTGTTGATGCTTGGGACCTGAGGGAGGATTTTGTGTTGAGGAAATTTTTTTCTCAAAGTGAAATATCCGCTTATCAAAGTAGACACAAACCCAAAATCAAAGAATCAAGAAGAAAATAATGAAGAAGAATAAAGATGACTTGAATTGCAATGAATACTATCCTAAAAGCTAAATTTGTGCCCTCTCGTAAAGAGAATACTAAAGGGTCTCCAAGGAAATTGCTTTAACGGATTTCAAGTCTCAAACCAAGTATCAAATACAACAATTGAAAACTTGGAGAATAGGAACAATGAGAGCAATTTTGAAAGACTCTAAGTATAAAAAGATCAAAAGTTTGGGAAGATAATTTCAAAGGAATGTATGATGATCAAAGGTGTTTAAAACTATGAATTCTATGTCTATTTATAGAATTCCATCACCCAATTCGTGATCCACACAACTCCTCATGAAAGAGTATCAAAAAATTGATGAAAATGTGCATGCATAATTCTGGAAAAATCTGCCAACGGTCATATTTTTTAACCATGCGATCTCGCGGTTCAAAAGACATGCGATCGCGCGATGCCCTCAATTTAAAGGCAGAATAAAAATCGCTTACCCACGCGATCGCCTATATTGTAACCAGGCGATCGCGTGACTCATAATTTTTGCCGAACCTACAGTTCCGTCCGGATTTGTTCGGTTTTTTTTCTTTTTTGGACCGATTTTTACCTTTTAAACTGGTTCTTGCACTTTTTCATCTTATATTTATATTTGAACAACATATTTACAACAATTCCCCACTTGTTAAAATATAATAACTCAACTTAGAATCATAATCGATGTCACGCATAAGATAAGGTATCTTTCGATTTGAACCTTATATTAGTGCTAACATTGCAAAGTAACATCGAGATCCCAGGTAGCCTTGGCTTTGAACCAATTATCCCTTATAATATTACCGACGATATCTCACACGTGAACATTCTTACTCAATATGTTTCACACATATTTACTTTGGCGCGTTAAAGGCCTTGCGCCCATCCCAATTATGACCTTTTCAGAAAGTAACTCCAACTTTCCTTGAAGCGGCACCACTTCAAAGTTCATATAGGAAAAATTCTTACAGTGTCTTAGTAACCTTTAAAGACACTTGTACTAAGTACTGAATTTCTTTAAGATTTATTCAACCCTCCAAAACAGTTACCCCAGTACTTACATCCTTAGTATAGAGCTTTTAAATTATTTTCTAAGTATTGCAACAATTCACTTATCGAATGACTTGTTGTTACCATTTGAACTCGTGAATTACTCATTTCGTAATGACAGGTAGGGTTGTCGTCATTGGTGAATTTTATAATATGAGTTTTAGCCCCATCCTACTCGATGTTTGTCTTACCAACTCTTTGGTAAGTGATTTTGTGAATGAATTAGCCAAATTTTCACTTGATCTTACATAAGTAAGTGAAATGATTCCATTCTTTATTAATTTTCTTATGTAATCATGTCTAAGACTCATATGTGTAGACTTCATTATAAGCCCTTGCATGAGTAGCTTGACTATCGCATAGTATAGATATCGAAGACTCATTCTTCGTATCTAATGGTACTTCATGAAGAAGATCTTTAACCCATTCTGCTTCTTTTCCAGTTTCAGCTAATGCCACAAACTCGAATTCCATTGTGGAATGCGTAATTATTGTTTGTTTCTTTGATCTTCAAGAAACAACACCTCATCCACGTATAAACAACCATCCCGAGGTTGATTTATTTTCACCAGCACTTGATATCCAACTTGCATCGGTATATCCTTCAAGTATAGCTGGGAATTTGGAATATTGGAGTCCAAGGTTTTTAGTTCTCTTTAAATAACCAAGAACTCTCCCAATTGCTTTCTAATGCTCAACACTTGAATTGCTAGTAAACCTACTAAGTTTACTTACGACGGATGCAATGTCCGGTCTTGTGCATTGAACATCATACATTAGACTTCCAATTGCACTTGCATTTTCGAGTTGTCCAATAGCCCTTTCAACATTCTTTACAAGTGTAATGCTTGAATCAAATAGGGTATTTGCCTCTTTGATGTTCAAATGTTTGAACTTTTCAATTACATTCTCAATATAATGTGATTGAGTTAGTGCATATCCCAACTCATTCTTTATCACTTTTATACCCAATATGGTATCTACTTGACCAAGATCTTTCATTTCGAATATTGACGATAGAAACCTCTTCGTTTCTTTTATTCCATCCATGTGACTACTTATAATCAACATGTCGTCCACATATAAACACACAAATATAACAAGTTTATCACAATTTTTGATATATAAACATTTATCTACCATATTGTGTGAAAGACCAAAAGACATAATTGCATTATCAAATTTATCATGCCATTTTTTTAGGAATTTGTTTTAAACTATATAAAGATTTAACAAGTTTACAAACTTTATTTTCATTTCTAGGAAGAATAAAGCCTTCCGATTGTTCCATATAAACTTCTGCGTTTAATTCTCCATTTAAAAATGCAGTCTTAACATCCATTTGATGCACAAATAAATCATATATGGAAGATAATGCAAATAAAATTCTAATAGTAGTGATCCTAGCCACGGGTGCATAAGTGTCAAAATAATCTATTACTTCCTTTTGTCGAAAACCTTTAGTAACTAATCTTGCTTTAGAAGTTTGGATAGAACTATCGGTATTGTATTTCCTTCGAAATACCCACTTAAAACCAATGGCTTATGATCCACCCGGTAAATAACAATCTTCCAAGTATTGTTAGACATTATAGAATCCATTTCATCATTGACAGCATCTTTCCAAAAAGTGCTATCTCTAGAAGTCATTGCTTCTTTATAGGTTTTAGGATCACTATCAATTTGAAGAACATATAGAATTGTTCTTACAATTTCTTCCTTACTTGCATCAACCAAGTATAGAGAAATTCTTTGAGAGTCAATCTCATCGTGTCCTAATACCTTCTCTTTTCGAGATCTCTTGCTTCTTCGAGGTTCGTTAGTCTCAATTGCATATTGAGAAGATGTTTCTAGTGATTTATTAGAAGCCAAAAACTCACTTTGAATTTCCATTGAATTTTGAATAATATCATCAACGCTTAATGAATTCTCAAAAAATTCAACATCTCGTGATTTTATAATGACATTGAATATTAGATCAAGTAGCCTATATGCTTTGCTATTTGTAGCATATCCAACAAAGGCACTTTTGATCCCTATTGGTCCTACTTTTGTCCTATTAGGATTGATATTTTTATAATAAGCCAAACACCCCCACACTTTAAAATATCCAATGTTAGGTTTTCTATCTCTCCATAGTTCATAAGGTGAAACTTTAAGTTTCTTAGAAGGAATTCTATTATTAATGTGACATGCGGTAAGTAAGGCCTCTCCACATAAATTATTAGGCAATTTGGACCTAGTCAACATAGCATTTACCATATCAACTAAAGTCCTATTTTTTTTCTTTCCGCTAGGCCATTTTGTTCCGATATTCTAGGTGCACTACATTGATGAATGATACCATGCTCTTCACAAAAAATATCAAACTCTTTAGAAAAATATTTTCCACCTCTATCACTTCTAAGAATTTTAATCATTTTATCCTTTTGATTTTCTATTTCACTTTTATATGCTTTAAACATATGAAAAGACTCATTTTTATGTTTCATTAAATAAACATAACAAAATCTAGAGAAATCATCAATGAAAATAATAAAATATTTACTTCCTCCTCTAGTAATAATTCCATTAAGTTCACCGCTGGGGCCTTCTCCGAGTCGTACTCATGGTCTTTCCACTCCCACTTGGTTGTCCTAGTCCTCAAGGGCTGCCAGCCTCGTTTTCAAGAAGTGGATTTTTGCCTTCCCCAGAGATCGAACCTTGTACCTATAATCGCATTTGGCAAGTACATAAATATATGGAAAAAATGGAAAGAAGATTACATGACTCAATCACCAAGAATACAATCAGAAACCCTAATATTTTTGAACCCATTTCTCAAGTAAGAATTTTACGTTTTAGCAATTGAAAGACTACATTTATGAGCAAAGCTATACCTGTATAATCATTCTTAAAATCAAAATCATCACAATCGTATAGCAATTCTCGTAATTTCGACTAGATATATTTGTTGATTATCATAATTGTAGAAAATTCATGCAATCTTCTTTGATTTTGATAATTTCAACTTTTTGTACAAAATAAATTATCACAATCATAGAAGATTCCTGTAATTCTCGTAATTTCGGCTAGGTATTTATCACCAATAATATACATCAACTAATCTTATTGATTTCGATTATTATAATTTTGATCTTTAAGAAATTATCACAAGTACAGAAAACTCATTTAATTCTACTAATTTGGTCTAGATATATCGTTTATTATCACAACACACCTAATCATCTTTATTTTGACTTTCAAAAAAATAAAATAAAATAAAATTTTAATCTTATCTTAATCGTAATATATATTATAACAAGATAGCTGGCTTCATTTTCCCGCCTAAACTGGTGTATTTTTTTCTTTTCTTAGTCAATTAATATGTTGACACAATATATCATTAATTGGACAATTACATTGGTACCATTTCGCAAGTCATTATGCCAGCAAGATTATGAATTTTTCATAAATGAGATTTGATAAGAATATGGATCATAATAATGTCAGCAAGATTATGAATTTTTAACATTCAAATTTTATTATTTCATAAGTTTCATCTGTTTTTTAATTGTTTATGTTTGTTCTTATATCAAAGACTTCCCAAATCGAGTTTTTTTTTTTAATTTTTTCATAATTTTATGTTTTTTTTTTAATTTCTTTGTGGCTTTTGAACTCCAGTATAATTTCTTTACATACTTTTACTTATTTTTAAATGAGATTTGATAAGAATATGGACCAAAATTATGTCATCAAGATTATGAATATACGTTTTTCAATTTTTGCATTACTGTTTGTTGTTATTATTATTATTACTAGTATTCACACCCCTGCGTTGCACGGAACAAAAAAAATTATAATTATTAATTAATGAATAACTAACTAAATATATTCAATAATTAATGAAAATGTGAGAAATATATAACAAAAACAATTAAATTCATATATTATGGGAAAGAATATGAAGAATAAAAAAAGTATTCAACAGAAAAATTCAATGTAAATTAAAAAAACTTCTTTAAAAATAATAATTGTGGTTCATAATTTTTAAGCAATTACGATTCATGGTCATTGCATACAATACAATTAAAAAGAAATGTATATTATAGGTGAATATATGATTAAAAAGTAGAGATTTTTTTTATATCATGTATAGAATACCCCATTAATAAAATATAGTTAAAAACGAATTTTAAAAAATGAGATGTGAATTAATGAATGTCAAACATAATTCAAAGAATGATCACAAGAAAAAAATGTTTTCCCAAAGAATGAATAGACATAATTTCTTTATTGGACTTTATTATATCAATCCTTAAAATTTAGGATATTAAAACTTTCTATTAAAACTTTTCAATTAAATCGTGCAGAACATCAATCAATACATGAAAAGGAATTGCACATGTATTAAATTTATTTATGGAAAATAACAATATTTTTTATTTCTTGCGTTAATGTTGCTCAACGTTACAAATAATATTTTTGTAGATATTTTTAGTAATGTCAAAATATAATAATGATAAAAAAAAATTCTTTTTCACAAAAGGAAATTGTTTTTTTTTTTTTTACATTCTTGAATGTTACATAATTTGTTCTTGAAATCCATATAAAAATGATCCAACTAATGAATCAATGTATTATAGAATTAATTAAATAATTTGTTAGTACCAATGCACTGATTCTCATGTAGTGGGGAATGAGTGCCAATGCAATGATGCTGATATAATTTATATTTAATGATCTTAAGTCCAACAAATAAATTCCATATTTTGACAGGAAAAAAAATGACGTCAGCAGTTTTGGCGAGAAAATTTTGGCCAACTATCTTGTTATTATATATATTAAGTTTAAGATAAGATTAAGATTCTTGAGCAGCTGTTTGTTTCTTTATGTAGAGATTACTCAAGTTTATTGTATTCTCTTGATTTTTTATGAGTAATGTTTATTCGGTTCTATCTAAATTAATTAACAAAGGTTTGATAAAAACAAAATACAATTTTTCTAATTAAATTTCAGAATTAAGCTTCACGCTATTGTGATTCACACTGATTAGTCTTTAATTTCATTTACTATGTTCTATAGTAGTTTATTTCCTTAAGGGAATTTATTTCTTTCCTACCTGTAATAAATTTTAGTATTGTTTTTTAAAGGTGTTAATTTTTAATTATGTTCTTAGGGTTGTTGGATTCAAGTAGAAGTTAAGAAATCGTTGATAAGAGTTTTTTCGTTAATGATTGAATATATTAATTAATTAATTAATTAATTAATTAATAATTACAAGTTTTTTTCTGTGCAACGCAATGGTGCGAATATTAATATCATGTAAATCTCGTAATTTTCCCTTCTGTTTTTTATCAAGTTCAAGAGTAAGATTTACTTATAGAAATTAAAATAACCGAATTATTATGACTTAACGAGAAATAAGGAATTCAAGTGAAAACCTTGAAAGAAATATAAAAGTTAGAATCCAACAGGCGGAATAATCTTAATAATGAATGAAAAAAACAAAGATAACACTCTATTTATAGAGTCATAAAACATAATCTAATTCAACTAAATTAAAAGAATTTGAAATAAAATAAGTGGTAAAAGCAGCACCGAAATATTAAAAGACTGTTTTCATGGCATAAACGAACTCGGATGACTATATTTTACAATTTTCATCATCTTCGTTCCAATTGTTCTTGAAAGCATCTTCATTAAATTCTGGTTGGGATCATGGATATTAATTTGGCCAATCTCAAGCTCAAACCACCAAACCCAAGTGAGGTTCCAACTTAAAACCAATTAGTAATAAGTGGAGTAGCTCACTTAGGTTATATGATGATTTATTTCTTTCCTCACAATCGATGGGGGGTTGTTTGCATTCCCAACAATCCCTCCTCAAATAAGGCCAACGAGGTACACCTGACCCATCTAGTCCTCCCTCAAGATAAATCCCGTCACATCTCCTCATACCCCAGGGAGATCACCATTAATCACCTAGATAATCTACCATAGTCATTGCACACTATGTTACCATGGATCTTCCATCTCATGAGAAATCACATGAATTCTTCATCTTAAGGCCCATCATCTCGATTCATCTGTCGTTGTTAGGGAGTCAAGTTCATCCACCCGATCGTACATCCACCAAACAATCTTTTCGGATCTGATACCACTTGGTGGGACGATGGATATTAATTTGCCCAATCTCAAGCCCAAACTATCAAACTCAAGAGAGGCTCCAACCCAAAACTAATTGGTAATGGATGGAGTAGCTCATTTGGGTTATATGGTGATTTATTTTTTTCCTCACAACCGATGTGGGATTGTTTGCATTCCCAACAATGAATGAAAGAACAACCAAACTCTAATGAAGATGCTTTCAATCTGACTGAATCGATATGTTATTCAATACTAAATGAAACTTGGCTTATAAAGCCATTACAAATAACAGAAATGCAAGAGTTCGGCCCACGTCTTTCACATGTCCTAAGATCATGATAATTATCTGGGGAAATCAATTTAACTCATCCAAGAATTTCATCTCCAACAGCTCCCGAAGCTCTCCAACTTCAAAGGTTTGGTCATAATGTCTGCTATCTACTCATTTGTACCACAATACTTCAACTGAACAACACCATCTCTCGTGAGATCTCATAGAAAGTGAAACCTCACATCTATATACTTGCTTTCCCCATGTAAAACTGAATTTTTTGACAACTTATTAGTAGATGAGTTGTCGCAAAACACAGTAATATACTTACTTGGAGAAGGACTTATCTGATTCAACACTCTCTTCATCCAAATGCTCTGACAAGCACACCCCGCCACAGCAATATATTCCGCCTCCGTTGTAAAAAGAGTTACAACCAGCTGTTTTTAAGAAGACTGAGCTACAACACCTCTACTTAGCTTAAACACATAGCCTGAGGTGCTTTTCCTATCATCACACACATAGCCTGAGGTGCTTTTCCTATCATCACAGTCACCGGCATAATCGCTGTCTGTAAATACAACTAACTCAGCTGCCCCTTCTCTTTCATAAAATACCCCCTAGCTCTAGAGTTCCCTTCAAATACCGCAGTACTCTTTTAGCAGCAAGCAAGTGTTCTTCAGTTGGACTGGCCATATATCTATTCACAAGACATACACTATACATCAAATCAGGTCTGGTAGCCATTAGATACATGAGGCTACCGACCATCCGTTTGAATTGAGATGTCTCAACCTTCTTCCCTCCACCTTCTCTTGTCAACTTCAAACCAAACACTATGGGATTCTGTATTGGATTGCAATTTCCCATACCAAATCTAAAGAGAACTTCTTGGGCATATTTCTTCTGACACAAATGGATACCCTTAGAGCTTTGCTGAACTTCAACACCTAAGATATATCTCATCTTTCCTAGGTCTGTCATCTCAAATTCAGACTTCAATGAACACTTAAACCCCTCAATTAAACAAGCATAATTTCCAGTAAAAACAGTAAAAATTAAGTCATCTACATAAAGGCTTACAATTAGGATCTTCCCTCTAGCTTTGGTTTTTACAAAAAGTGTAGGCTCCTGATTGCATTTTTCGAAACCTTGTTTGAGAAAATAACCCTCAATCTTACTGTACCATGCCCTCGGAGCTTGCTTCAGGCCATATAAAGCCTTCTTGAGTCTTCACCCTTTTTCTCATAACGGCTTCTCAATAAACACAGCTTCCTTTAATTCCCCGTGTAAGAAAGCACTTTTAACATCTAACTGAATTATTGACCATCCCTTCCGAGAAGCTAAAGCCAAGACCATTCGAATTGTACCCCACCGTGCCACTGGAGCAAACATCTCGTCAAAATCTATCCCATGTTTCTGAGCATAACCTTTTGCCACCAAGCAATTTTTGTATTTATAGATCTCCCCATTTTCATTTAGCTTGGTTTTATAAATGGAAGATTCACCAATTCCCAAGTCTCAATTTTCACAATGGTTTCTATCTCCAAATTCATCGCGTTCCTCCAATTATCATATCTCACAGCCTCTTCATAGAAAGTTGGATCTTCTTGTGAGGTAAACAAAACAAGGTTCCGAAAATCTTCCTCTTTAGATAAGACTTTTTCGCTTTCGAAGTCTTGCACCCATACGGGAGCTCTTCTTACTTTTTCTCCATGTAAACTTGAAGGAGGGCTATCTTCAGATGAGCTTTGTTCATTACTTGAACCTTTTCTGTTGCCTTCATTCAAGTTAGTCAGGGCTGGTGGTTCATCTTGGTTAATTTCTTCTTCTGTATTTCCTACATTTTCATCAGAGCCACTTCCATCATGCTCACCATCTACCCAATCAAGTACATCGAGTTTCACCTCTTCTTCACTTCTCCCCTAATCCCAACTCTTATCATCTTCGAAGATTACATCTTTGCTAGTTACAATTCTCTTGGAAATGGGGTCGAACAACCTGTAAGCTTTAGACTCTTCACTATATCTGAGAAGCACACACTTATAGATTTTGTTGTCCAACTTTGATCTCTTGTTATCTAGTACATAAACATGACCGATGTAGCCGAAAACCCAAAAGTAGCGTACAGTTGGTTTAATTCCACTCCAACACTCATTTGGGGTCTTATCTTTCACCACTGTAGTAGGAATCCTGTTCAACATGTGCACTGTCCACCGAACTGTTTCCGACCATAATATTTCAACTTTTTCCAAGTTTTACAGAGGGAGCAACCCCATTTTTTACCTTGAATTGGTCAAAATATGCGGAATTTCTTACTTTTTGTAGAGGATTAGATCCAGTAACTGGGGGTCTATGGCTGACCAATATTGCACACCATCATTTAGTTATTGCAATTCTGTTTCTGATAGCGGGTCACATGTATAGGACTAACTTGTATAGAGGCTTTTGCGGAGAATCGTCTTCTCGCTCTGTGTTTTGTTGTTCCCTTAGCTAAAATGAAGACATTACCCCGATTGGAGAATCGTCTTCTGCCGTCGGAGGTCATTAGTTTTTATGCAAGCAAGCATCGAACCATATTCATGATTGTTTGATTCTAACGTTCTGTACCCCCATTCTGCTGAGGAGTGTACGCTGCCCCTTAATGCCATGCACTTTACAAAAATGGTTAAACTCGAACGAGGTGAATTCACCACCTCGGTTAGTCCTCAAGCAACATATACCACTTCCTACTTCATTCTCAATAAGACTTTACACTTCTCAGTCAAGTAGACCCAATTCTTCCTACTATAACCATCAAAGAAGCTCAAAATATATCTCTTATTGTTGTTTGAAATTGGTGTGATAGGACCACAAATATCAGCATGTACCAATTGCAACCTTTGCGAAGCTCTCCACTGACTTTTCTTTGGCATGACCTCATGATGTTGCTTTCCAATGTTGCATACCGTACATACTTTGTTCACAGCTTTGAGTAGAGGCAATCCTTTTACAAGTTGCTTGTACTACAAGGTTCTTAAGCTTTTGTGGTTTAAATGACCATATCGTCGATACCAAAGATTAGTGGTGTCCTCGGCTATGATTTGGAGGCAGCTTGTTTTTTCCGGTTTTATAGAAGCAACCAATACTAACATTCTGTTCTTTGTCATCCGAGTATGAACAATAAGGCCTTTTTTGGAATGATATATTTTGCATGCTCCATCCTGGATCAGAATAACCAGCCCCTTCTCTTGTAGATGACCGACACTTAATAAATTATTTGTGAGCTTAGGAACGTAGAAAACATTGGTAACTACATGATTTATGCCTTCGACTTCCAGCCTGATATTTCCCATTCCCATTACTGGCAACCTGGAATTATTCCCCAACTTTACTGAATGTCGAAACTCCTCATGAAGGTCCACGAACCACTGCTTGCTTCTTGTCATGTTATTGGAGTAGCTTGAGTCTAGAAACCAGACTCCTTCCTTCTTTGCACTGTTAAGTTCAACATGAGCTATCAAGAAAAGCTCTTCTTCCTCATCCAACTCCACAAGTTTGCTGCCCTTTCCCAACTAGGGCATTCATATTGAAAGTGCCCTAGTTTGTGACATTTGTAGCACTCAACCTTTTGAAGTGACCCGAGTTGGATTTTGAGGTTCATAATCCTGCCACGAGATGGTTTTGCATAAGTATTGAGAATGGTTTGCCAAGCTTCATGGGATGATCTGGAAGCAGCAAGGAAGGACATAAGATTTGGTGAGATTGAACCGACTAGGGCATTCAAGAAGAGTTTGTCCTGCCGTATCCAATGAGAGAATGCAGGGTTTGGTATTTGTCCAGTATGGGTTTGGATTGTAGCAGAGGGGCATGGGATCGAGCCATCCACAAAGCCGAGAATGTCGAAACCAATGAGAAGGCTATGAATTTGTATGTACCATGTCGAAAAATTGGTGGAAGTAAGTTTTATCGGAAGTTGCGACTGAGAGTTGATGACGATTGGCTGCGTGAACTCATAGGACAGGGGCTGAAATTGCATACTGTGAGCAGTGAAGTATATAGGGGTGGACGAGAGAATGGTGGAGGAGGATGATGAGAGGGTGCTGTTATGTGGAGGGGTCAGCTGGAACCCGGGAGGGGTGGAATAGTTTGGTAGTGGGACACTTGATGGCGTTATGCCAGAACTTGGAGGTGGTATACTGGAGCTGGGAGGCACAATGTCTTCTGGTATGATGTCGGACCTGGTTGTGTTGGTGGCCATGGATCGAAAACTCAAACGAGGCTAAGCTCTGGTACCATAAAGGGAAGAGATGAATCTTGGAAAACTAAAATTAGTTTATCACTACAACAAAAACAGCTTACAGCAACGCGCAAAAAATGTTGCCGTAGGCCTTTTGCAACGTTCATGTGCATGTTGCAAATCGCAGTGTTGCCGTAGAGGGAAAAGATACGGCAACGTTCATTGCGCGTTGCGGTAGACCTTTGGCAACGTTCACTGCGCGTTGCCGTAGACCTTTGGCAACGTTCATTGCACGTTGCCGTTTATACTTTTGGCAACGTTCATTGCGTGTTGCGGTAGACCTTTAGCAACGTTCTTTGCATGTTGCTGTAGACCCTTTAGCAACGTTCTTTGCGTGTTGCGGTAGATACTTTTAGCAACACTCATTGCGCGTTGTCGTTGATACTTTTTGCAACACTCGTTGCACGTTGCCGTTGATACTTTTGGCAACACTCTTTGCGCGTTGCCGTTGATACTTTTGGCAACACTCTTTGCGCGTTGCCGTTGATCTTTAACATTTTTTTTTAATTTTCGTAAATCAATATAGATAATTTCACTGATAACCAACAAATTTCTCAAACATATATGCAATATATAATATATGAAACACGCGTGCTATAAAAATAAATCAATTATTCAAAATAAATACTTTACAAAAATTACAGTACTTTTTTCTTCTACATTAAAACAAAATATGAAATATAGGTTTTTCACCTATTTGATTACACATCTAAAGTTTGATATTTACTATCCCTCTAAATTGCAACAGTATCTCTAGCAGACCAACACCAATACAAAAAGGAGCTATTATCACCATTTTCAATATGAATCATCATTAAAGATGAGTACTTCCCTGACTTCTGAAATCTAGCTTGAACTGGAAAATAACTACATTTCTTGCTTCAACATCGAGCAAAACACTTGCAACAAACAAATGATTTCTTAAACATAGAAATCAATTAGCATATGTGCACACTCAAGGCCGGTCCTGAATTTTAGGAGCTCCTAAGCGGACCTCTGGCGCCAAAATTTATTGGGACCATAGGTTAAGTACAAACTATGTTTCTCAATAGTACCAAGTGTGCAAAGTTCAACTTATTGTTTATATATATATATATAAAACACTAGATTTGATTTTTCAATTTTGGGGCCCTTTTTGGACAGGGCCCCCAACCGATAGCCTTGCTCGCCTAAGTTCAGGGCCCTCTGCACACATACATGTTTACATACATTCAAATACTATGTTAGTTAAGTGATATGCTTGTTTGGTAATGTGATTTGTAAAAGTTTTTTGTGATTTTTTTTTATAGAAAATATTTGAAAAGTCAAAAAATGTGGACTTAACCAAAAATGGATGGTTGCGATTGAGTTTGAAAAGTTGTAGTAAAAATCATTTTACTAAACAAGCTCATAGACTAACATGACTTAATCACCAAGATTGCAAGGAGAAATCTTAACATTTTTAAACCCATGTTTATTGTAAGGATATTTATATTTTGAATTTTTGATTATACTTAATTATAAAAAAAATCTCGACCATATTTTTAGGTTAAGCTTACAAATACGTTTCATTCTAAAAGTGAGAATTATCGAAATCATGAAATATTGAGTAAGAAATTCATGTAATATTTGGATTTCATACTGACTTTCCTTTATTTAGTTTAACCTGACCAATGCCATACATTCTATAGGAAAAAATTATCAAAATCCCAAAAACATTTATTTAGTAAACTCGTGTAATTTTCGAAATCTCCATCTACTTCAATTAGTTTGAGAAACCTTTTTATTAAAATCTACCATTTCTTGCATATTTTAGATTTTACAAAATCAGATTAATGGGTAGTTTGAGTTTGTTAGGCTTATTGCCAATCAGGTTGCATATGTCCTTACTAGGGCTGCTGGCTCAAGCACGGCTAAAGGGTGTTGGGATGCATCTCCCCCTTTTTTTTTATTTTTTATTGTGGATGTCCTCGCATTTGATATGAGTTAATAAAGCTCCGTTCATTTTCAAAAAAACAAAAGGTAAGGCCATCGGTCAATTCTTGTAACTTATTTATACATTATTATCTAGCTTTTGAAAATATAAGTTCAAGGGTTAAAAAAAATATGTCCATCAATAAAATAATTATAACTAGAAATATATATAATTGTAACTGTACTTTTTTTATTTATAAATTACAAAATTTCCCAAATTACTTTTTAACAACACACATTTTCTTTTTCCAATTTCAACCGCTCATTTTTACCTTTATAAATAAGATAGTTTATAAACCAAATAAATAGTAAAAATTTTAGTTTTGTGCATAGACATAATATATTGATATGTAACTAACAAGACTAGACATGAAAATTCTAGCCATCATTCTTGTTGAACTTCGTGGGAAATGTTGACTCAAAGTTTCTTCTCTCAGTCGTGATAATTGTAGTTTAAAATTTGTACGTGGATGGGTAAAAGATAAATTCAATCCCATGTTTTTAAAAGTGAAAGTCCTTTTCTTTAAGCATCAACTATTTTGTGAGAGATCGAGTATGACATTACTAGAAAAATAGATCAATCGCTCTCCAACTTTAACTCTATTTTTATGTTACGTTCAGTACACTACAAGAAAACAGAGCTACAGGAACGACATGGAAGTCGTCTCTATACTATAGTCTCTAGGGACGACAATAAAAAGTCATACTTATAAATTATTGGACCAATAACAAGGACAAATGTCGTTCTGACATAACAAATATCGTCTCAATAGAATGCACATATTGATAAGTGCTTTATTAGTATATATTTAATTCATTTATTATCTTATTTTGTTATTAGTTTGATCTTATTGAAGTATCGTTTAATGCATTTTCATTTATTGTGTTATACAGGATCGCAAAGAACAAAAAGAAATGAAACATGACCAAAGAAATATCAGAAATCAAGAAGTAAGTTCAAGGGCATATTCAAAGAGCTCCAAATCAATAATGACATGTGGGAAGAAGATTAGATGCAAAATTTATGGTCAAAGAAGGTTTGGGATCAAGTTGGAAATCAAAAACCCGCAAGGATTGTGATCATGAATTTTAGTCATAGATTGAAGCTCAATTTTTTCATATAAGACTTTCGAATTTCAGAAGAGCTATTTCACAAAGAATTGTAGATATTTGAGTTTTATTTCTAATGCAACTTGAATCATCACAATCGGACTTCGGAAGAGAAAGTTATGACCAAAACATCAAGCACAGGCGCTTCTCGGCAGAGATGCACTTACGGCCGTAAATGACAAAGTAACGGCCGTAACTTCCAAATTCCGAAAATTTTCAGTAGCTCACTTACGACCGTGATAAGGAAAGTTACGGCCGTAACTTGCTCGCCAAAATATTTCCTTATCTAATTCAAAGTCTATCTTTGGTATATCTTTGGGGTAAAACTAGGGCACGATTTTGGGAGTATTAAAGGACCAAAATCACCACAAAAATGAGGCTGGACATTGAAGAAAATTGAGAGCAAAATATAGAGCATTCTTTGAAGATTTTCAAGCGCAAGAATATCAACAACAATGAAATTTATGAAGCAACTTGAAGAATCTACCACAACCATGCTAGGCCAAATTCTATGTCTTGTTCAAAGGAGAAGTTGTGTTAACTTGATTATGTTATTTTCTTTTCCTACAAATTAGTAACGTGAATTTATTCCTTTATTTCAATTGTTGGATTATTATGTTTTGAATGTTCAATTGAGTTTATTTGATTAATAGTTTAATTTGGCCAATTAGATTATTGATCTTTGGATTCATGAATATGCTATATTTAGATTCTTGATCCGTAATTGTCATTGAATCTTTACTTTAGTAGCAAATAAATCTCGTGCATGTTTAGTAATAATTCAACTTGGATTGATTAATTTGAGCTTGTGAAATTAACGATCCAATTCAATCTATTCTTCTAGATTTTCATACTAATCGTGCATTAAATCCTAAGAGCTTGTTTAGGATTGTCCGTAGCTAGAATTGGTTCGAAGAGCTTATTTTGAATCAATACATATAAGGAAGAATTTAGATACTCAGAGCTTGTTGATTATTTATGATTGATAATTGAACTAGGGATAGAAACACGTTACAAGAAAATGTATAACATTAATTGGGGGTACAACCGAACCCGAGAACAATATTTCTTCTCATATTATTTCTCTAGTCATATTTAATTATTTATTTTATGCATAATTTTCATTCAAATAATTTCCAAACAACAAAACCCCCATTCAATTATAATTGATCGAACAACTAAAATTAGTTTCCGTTCCTCGTGGGATCGACCCTTACTCTCGCTACTACATTATTAATTAATATTTAGCGAGTAAGGAATATTTATTATTTTGATGCATCGCGACGCGCATCACACATTTAGGGACGACATTAACGTCTCAATAAATGTCGTTCCTAATGAAATTGGGACGACGATTAACGTCTCAATAAACTAAATGGTCGTTCTTGTAGTACTACAAAATAGCGCCAACATTCCCACCTTTTATGAATTTATAGGGACGACTTTAGTTGTTCCAATATATAAAATTCGTCCTTAAAGAGTAAATTTCCACTAGCTACAACATCGAATGTCGTCCTTGTAATTACGAAAAATTGGTGCCATTTTTCCCGCTTTTTTATTAATTTATTGGGACGACTTTACAAAATTTGTCGTCCTTGTAGATACATTTTGTATTGGGATGACTATTTGTCGTCCCAATAGATGAATTGTCTTTGGCGGGGAATTTTATCGCCAATTTAATGCAGTTGGGACGACATTTACGACCTATAGAGACGACATAGTGTCGTCTCAATTTCAATCTCGAAACTCTCTTGGTTGATTATTGTCTTTTATTCCAGTGGTCTTCCTCACCGACTTAAAAGGATCCTTGGTTAGTAAAAAAAATACGTATTTCACTTACATATTTAAACTTTTAGTTTAATAATTTCTTCTTTTATTTGCACAATACATTGCATTTTCATAAACCTTAGAATGCCGTTTGAAGATTAGTTTGTTAAGCACACACGTCCTCATTTTGGGCTGTTTGATGTTTACAAACTAATCTTTGAATTGTCCAGTTCGGACAGTTTGACATTGATTTGAATGTTACGAGTTGTGTTATAATATATTTTTCCTGTGATTTCCTATTGTGTGTAATTTTTGGTATTGCCTCCATTTTATTCTCCGGGTGTGGACTATGTTTAACATAGTGCTCGTACTTAGGAGAATAGAAGGGAGATGCTGCCGAAATTTACACGTGAAATATAGGCAATACTAGAACAAATGAACACAACTCATAAATCTAAAGTCAATGTCGAATGGTTAAGGCCCACACCTTAAATTAGAATTGGAGCGATAAGGGGTTAGGACATTCTCATGTCACTCGTGTTCTGCACTTAATTATTTTTTTGTTGTTATTTTTTGTTTTGCAGCAAACTTGAAGTGTAAATGGAAATCGATAAGAGTTGGATAAAGCTAAATAGAAGACGGACAAAGTCTGTAGAGTTTTGGAATGGTATGAAAGCGTTCATAAACATGGCGAGACCACTAGCAAATGATAGGGGAATGATTCCATGTCCATGGAAAAGATGTATAAATATGATGATGCAATTGGTAGATGATGTGGAGTCTCATATATTTCGTCACGGTTTTTATGAGAACTATGATAGGTGGATTTATCATGGAGAAAATGAGGAAAGGTCTACAAACATGCAAGGACGTAACGAAGGGCTTGTTACAAAAGATGAGATGGTTGATGTTCTTAACGACGTGGTCGGGGATGACCCAACCATTGCAACTTCTAATGTGGGTTACGACGCTTTGTTTGATGCTTTGCATTCAGAGTTGTATCCAGGAGTATCGTCTTTCTCGTCCCTAAATTTTTTGACTAAGTTGATGCATTTAAAGGTGGTCAATAAGTGGACAAATAAATCTGTAGATGGGCTATTGAAATTGTTGAAGTTGGCCTTTCCGAAAATCAATCTCGTCAAATCTCACTACGAAGCTAAAAAATTAATGTCGAAATTGGGATTAGGGTATGAATCAATTCATGTTTGCAAGAATGACTATGCGTTATTTTGGAAGGAGAATGTTGATAAGGAAATTTGTTCAGTCTGCTAAGAAAGTAATTGGACACATAAAGCTGGTGAATCGTCTGGGAAGAATGTCCCACATAAAGTATTGCGTTATTTTCCATTGACCCCAAGACTGAAGCGTTTGTTTCCAATGACACATACTTTGAGACTAATGAGATGGCATAATACAGGTCGCTCAAGGGACGAGGACAATATGGGTCATCCTGTTGATGGAAAAGCTTGGTAGGACTTTGACAAAAATCACCCTGAATTTGCATGTGAGATATGAAATGTTCGTTTGGGTCTATCGTCGGATGGTTTCAATCCTTTTGGTAACACGAGCCAGTCTTACAGCATGTGGCCTGTGGTTTTGGAAACTTATAACCTACCACCTTGGTTGTGCATGAAAGAAGAAAACTTAATGTTATCCCTTTTAATCCCTGGTCCCCAATCACCAGGCAAAGATATGGATATATTTTTACGGCCATTAGTGGATGAACTGAAGGAACTGTGGACTTTTGGTATTGATACACGTGACATATCAAGTAATAATAGTATATTCAGAATGCGAGCAGTTCTGTTATGGATAGTTAGTGATTTTCCTGCTCGGAGTAGTTTATCGGGGTGGAGTGGTGAAGGTTATGATGTATGTCCAACTTGCAACGAAGAGACACCGTCGACACGTATAATCGGTAAAACAACTTATGTGGGTCATCGACGTTTCTTACCAAGTACTTATCATTGGATAAATGACCGTACATTCAACGGAAAAACAGAGAGAAAAAGTCCACCGCATAAATTGACTATGACAGATATCCTGCAACAGCTTAGTCGTGTCAGAAGCAGAACACCAGGAAAACACCCTACCTATGGGGGTGTTAAAAGAAAGCGTGATAAGGATGAGCTAAACTGGAGGAAGAAGAGCTTTTTCTATGAGTTACCCTATTGGTCGAAAAATGAGTTGAAACACAATCTCGATGTCAAGCATGTGGAAAAGAGTGTTTGCGATAGCTTGCTGAGTACTTTTTTGGGGGATCCTCATAAATCTAAAGATACAGAAAAATCTAGACGTGATTTGATGAACTTAAAAATTAGACCCGAGCTGCACTTATACGAAGATAGGGGAATATTGATGAAGCCTGCAGCGGAGTATACATTTATTACTGCAGACCGTCAAAAGTTTTGCAATTTTATACGTTCAGTTAAATTTTCCGATGGTTCTGCATCGAATCTGAGAAAGAATATTGCGCCAAATGGAAGCCGAATAATTGGTTTGAAGTCACATGATTGCCATGTCCTCATGCAAAGATTGTTGCCTGTCAGGTGTCGAGCATTTTTGAACAAGATAATTTTATCTACTATTATCGAACCTTGTACATTTTTCAAAAAATTGTGTGGGAGGTCGATAAAGATTAGCGACATGGTTAATGCTCAACAGCAGCTCATACTCATACTGTGCAAGCTTGAACGAATCTTTCCACCGGCATTTTTTGACATTATGATTCACCTTGTGATGCATTGCCCGAAGAGGCAATTCTTGGTGGGCCAGTTTACATGAGGTGGATGTATCCTTTCGAGAGATATCTTAAGAAATTGAAGGACTATGTGCGAAATCAAGCGAAGCCTGAGGGTTCTATAGCCAAGGGATATGTTGTCGAGGAAGCATTGACTTATTGTTCACGGTATTTTGATGATGTCGAGACACGATTCAACCGACCGAAGAGGAATGACGATGTCTGTGTTCCCAAGAAGCAGCTTTCCTTTTTTAATCACAATGTCGTCCTATAGGAAAGAACAGTTTAATTGTCCTCGAAAGTGGTGTTCAAACTCAAGCTGAGTTTTATATACTCAACAACTGTACTGAAATTGAAACATACTTGAAGTGAGTGCATACGTGTCTTTGTGTATCATGTTTATTAAATAGTTTCATTATAATAACAATTGCTCAATATAATATTTACTTCAACAGTGAACACAAGCATCAATTGCAAACCCGTGGAGTTTCCAATGTTAACCAGTTGCATAGAACTGATTTTCTTGCTTGGTTTCACACGAAGGTAGAACAATAATTACTGTTTGCATTTCTATTCAGTTAATTTTTTGTGGTTAATCAAATTACATCTAATGAATGCAGATTTATGCTCTACATCAAGCAAATCCGGACGAAGTGCCTCAAGGATTACTATATTTGGCATCTCGAACGAATGGAGTTGTGCATTCTTACCCAGCATGTATCGTTAACGGTGTTCGATTTCTAACTTATAATCATGATATCAGACGTAAAACACAAAATAGTGGTGTAAGTGTGCCAGGGACAGGTGATGAAATATTTTATGGGCAGCTTCACGAGATATTGAAGCTTTCATACATAAATGGTTTTTCAGTTGTTTTGTTTCGGTGCAAATGGTTAAAGTGTGACGAAAAAAGGAAGGTCATAGAAAACAACATCACAAGTATTGACACAGGTCTTGAGGCTTACAAAGATGACCAATTCATACTTGCTTCACAAGCGAGACAAGTGTTCTACATTGAAGACACGTCACGTAGTCACAACTGGCGTGTGGTTAAAGAAGTCAATCATCGGACTACGTGGGATATTCCATAAGCAGTTTTGACTGAGATAGATTTGTTGCATGATGATAGCTCATCCCACTTCTCGCTATTTGTTGATCTTGGTAATTTA
Source organism: Ligustrum vulgare (assembly GCA_963555705.1). NCBI lineage: Eukaryota > Viridiplantae > Streptophyta > Magnoliopsida > Lamiales > Oleaceae > Ligustrum > Ligustrum vulgare. Next base: position 3,730,462 of record OY743187.1, read on the forward strand.
GAACACGTTACTTTGCAACGGGTCGACAATGATGCCATTCAATTGGATCGTCCTAATAACGGAGCGGTGTCATCGTCGAATGTTAGTGGAGATGAAGCTTATTTCATCGATGATGAAGATGAGGACTGTGAGTATGAGGATGGTGAAGACGAGGATGGGGGTGAGGTTGATGCATCTGACGTAGAGACAAACACTAATAGTGTTGAATATGAGTATGATGCCGCTAGAAGCAATGATAGTGACTCTGAGTGAACAAACAGAACTATTTAATCTTGTACTCATTAATATTACAGTACCATAATTTATTTATCACATGTTTCATCCCTATTTTTAATTCACATAATTATGTTTTAAGTACTGATAATTTTTTTTTTTTTTTTTCAAAGTAAGGTAATTGTGAAACTATTTATTTTTAAACTCACTTAAATTCTTATGCTATTGTAAGGTACACTTTGGTTCTTATTCTTTCAAATTCAAGAAATCTTTATCTTTCATAAGTTCCTAAAATTTGCCATTTAGTTATCAAACTTTCCAATTGTCAAATTTATCATTAGTCATCGAACTTTTCAGTTGTCAATTTTATCTCCCTAAACTCATGAATTTTATGAAGGCTAAAAAAAAGTCGTAATAGCAAGATCTTAATATCGATGTGAAGATTTCACATTACTTATTTTATATTTTCATTGTTTTTGTAAGATTTTATATGGTTTCGTGTCACATCTGAATCCTAAATAATCAACCATATTAAATAATGATTTATGGATGTTCTGATTTTAAAAAAAAAAATTAGTAAAGGTGTAATATATTTGTTAGCATAACCCTTTCTTTTTTTATTTTTCTTCATCTTCGCAAGCTTCTTACCTTTCGACGCTATTATATACAAAATTATTATCGCATTCCATGCATTGCACGGGCCACACTAGTTTATATAAAAAGATGAATAATTTTTTTTAATTATTTGATAATTATTATAAATATAAAATAAATAATTTCAAAACTGTTTGGGAAATAAAAAAAATTGAACTTAAAATTTTTGTTTAAAGTTATATAGTCACAGTTTGGTGATGATTAAAGTCAGATTATTAGTAAATTTTGATATAAATTAATAAAATGTGGTTGAAAAGTTGTGGTCTAATTAAATGTGTGGTTAAAATTAAATATTAACTTTGACTTAGATTCATCCCATTTATTTAATTTCTGCAAACAAGAATATAATATTAGACTTTTTACATTGTAAAAATATGCTCACAAATTAATTAAACCTTTTGGTAATGTGAAAAGTTTTGATTTTGTAATTTTTTTTTTTGAGGGATGTGTGGTTCAAAAAATTTGAAAAGTTAAAAACTATGGCTTGACTAAAAATTGATGGTTAAGATTAAGTTTAAAAAGTTAAGGTGAAATCTTTTTCGGCTCTTAATTTATCTACAATTAATTGTTGATTTTGACTTTAAATATCAAATTCACTCTTCCAGAGGGACGACAACTCGTCTCCACAGGATTAAAAAAAATTGAATTCCACGGTATTATTCAGTAGGATTTATGCATGATAGTATAAGGACGACTTAGAGTGGTCCCTTTAGATGGAATTTTTTTAACAAATATAAAAGAAAACCCTATTCTCACACTCATCCCACGACTGCCTTCTCAATCCCAGTCATCTCCATCTTTTAGTGAAATTGATGAAAATTAGGGGCTTTTGGTAAGTTTTTGGTTGCAAGAATTTATGAGGTTTGTTGAATAGGTAAATTTATTATTTGTGTTTCCAAGATTATGATAAGAATACACATTTTTCTACTGGTTTTTTATCTTCCTATTCGACAATCCGAGAACGTGCCACACTGCGTGTCGAAACCCATTATTTCCAACCCAAAAACTATTAGTGGATCCTATAACTACATTTCTTCTCCAGTATTTTTTGGTTTGTCGAATACCTCCATGTGGAAAATCATCATAGGAACTAGAAGCTTATAAAGGCATATTTTAAGGCCCATCTTCAATTTGTGGAATAAGAATATAAAAGAATACAAATAATACTTATGTAATCACTTATAGTTTTGGTGTTTAGTGAACTTTTATGTACTGTGAGTATATTGGGCATTAATGTTTTCTTTATATTTTTGTTAAGTGGGTCATGTACAAATTGGATTTTAATCATTGTTTGGATTTTATTTTTGGGCAATTAATTTAACGTTGTAGCTAAGCATCACTATGAAAAAAACCACTCTATTCTTTGTTTGGTCTCTTATTACAGTTGCACAGAGTAAAAATTGTAGAAAGGATAAGAGCTTTGCAAAAGTTTATTCCTACTATCAACAAGGTCAGTTGGTTCTTTTTTCTTCCAAAGATGTTTCCATTTTTCCAGTGGGTAAAGCCCTGAAAATCGTGTGTATATATTTCATTGGGTATATATATATATTTATGCATCAATTTTGATTGCTTTATGTAGTGGGCAGCCTTATTCACTTTTGATTTAATATATTTTTTCATTCATGGATTCTTGTGTACGTCACACTGCACCTTGGCCAATGTGATCTTGGATTAATAGATACATTTATTATAATATGTGAATATGGAGGCAAGAAGAATAAAAAGTATACAAGAAGAGAAGAAGATTTGATAAGTAGAGACACAAATTAGTTGGTGGCAAATGTTCCTCCAACAATTCATCCTAAAACATTACAAGTGTAGCATATTTCATAAGCATTACTGAGTCCACCTAATAAAATATGTTGGTTTTTCCTTTAAATGAAAGTACATTCCACCAAAGATGACTTCCAAAGTTATGCATGGTCATTATTAGTTTCATTTTATGGTTATCAGTTTTTGCTTTGGTTTTGATTTTGATTTTGGTTTTAGTTTTGGTTTAAAAGTCCAATTTCAAATTTTGACTGAGATCTAGAGTGTATTTCATATAAAAACTTAGTAAATTCATTTAATGATGCAACAAAATTTGGTTGAGATCTAGAGTAGATGTGTTAAATATAGGTATGGCTGATGTGTTAAATCATGGAGGGGATGGTGGAAACGAGTCTCCACACCGGCGTGCAGTCACGCTACAGGGGGACTGACAGACTGGTAGGATAATTTTATTTGTAGAACTTATTTTTTATTTAACTTGATTCACATATTAAACTGTATTTTTGAATTGGTAGAGCGTCCGGCTAAAAGACGAGGACCTTCTCGATCGCTCAATCTAGTAAAATTGTTCCAGTCTAATGGGAGCAAACCTCTCTCCATCGATTTTGATACAAAAGAGGGGACTTATCTTCCTATAGGGGACAGCCAAAAGTATGTCTCGAGGGTCGTGGGGAGTCATGTAAGACAATTTTTGCACCCTTACTTTGACAAGTGGGCGAATGTTTCTGAGGAACAAAAAACCCGAGCCACGAACTGCGTATATGTAAGTGAATTAGCCATCATTTTTTAACTTAAATAATTTTGATAACGCCTGATGTGAATGATTTAAATAATATTGATTTTCTGTAGGAATTCTTTGACGTCAATCCGAGGCATTATTCCAAAGCTGACTACAAGATAATTGTTGACGGGATCGAAGATATAGCAGCTAGACGATACTGGCAGTACAAGGGAAATGTGAATGCATACATTAGGGGAAAAGGGACTCTCATACCTTACCATGGCCTGACGGCGGACGTCTGGGAAAAGTGCATAGAGCGCTCTTCGAGTGAAAAATTTAAAGTAAGTACAATTATTTTTAATTTAATTAAAATGATTCTCATAATTATTAATATTCACATTCTATTAATTTCAAATATTTTTTATAGGACATTACAATGAAGAACAAAGTGAACAGGTCAAAAATAAATTATGCCATCCTACAGGGTTCAAAAACTATCGTTGCTGCGCGTTTCGATAAGGTAAGTATAACATGTATTATTTTTAATGTATTTTCAAATTATGGAATACGTTTGAGTTATTTATTTAATATTGCATACTTATACAGAGGGACCGCCAGACCCAGAAGTGGCCGAGTGTCATAGAATCATTTCAGATCAACCATCAGAGAAATGGTGAATGGGTGAACGAAAAGGCTGCGCAAGATTATGTAAGTAAAAGTTAATACAAAATGATGTAACAAGCCATCTCAAGCGGCGTGACTGTTAACGAGCATGATGTAGTTCTGAAGGTCCTAGGGGAGAGGAGGGGAAATCGACGTGCAATTGGACGAATTGTGAGGGGCACTTCTCCCTCTCACTCGTCTACCACAAAATCTCGAGACCCACATCATGACAATCAGTCTTCTCAGGCTACCAATTCTTTTCAATCCGATATGCAGACATACACGAAGCAAATGAATGAATATATGACACAGCTTGCGAGTCATATACAGTCTGTTATGCCGGAGTCCAGGTGCCGACACCGCCGCTACCACCACCCTCCCTATTGCCTATTCATGAGGAAGAGTTAAATTCGTTGGATGACGATGAGTCTTCATTTGGTCTTTAGTCTTCCTCATTTTGCCTATTTTGTGTTGGGATACTTTTGTTTTTGACTTTTGTGCACAATGTCTACTTTGTTGAAAGCTCTTGTTTTTGTGTATCATGCTTTCGTCTATGTGCACAAATATGATAAAATAGTTAATGATATTTAAGTTTTTTTTTAATTCATTTGTGTTGGTATACATTTATTTAATGTTTCTATTATAGAATTATAATTAGGTTTGCAATTATGGTATTTATTAGAAAACATAATTCTAAAAAAAAAAAAAATTTGCGACAATAAATTTTTCCTTGTAGATTTTATTTCATAACATAATTCACTTAAGACAAACTTATGTTTTTCAGGGTCGGAGGGTAGGGGTACTGGGGATGGAGTTCGGGTTCGAGTTCAGGTTCGGGTCTGGCCTACATATGCACACCTTTCCATCGCACTCAAAGTAATATCCCCTGACACAATAGGTATAACAATCCGCATCCCTCCTGCAATGTCTGATAGGCTTCCCGAATACAACACCTGCATCATAAAAGTAATTCAAGAATATTCAAGAATTGTAAAAAGAACATCAATGCACACATTCATTTATATATTTGCTGCAGTGATGAATCTAACATGTCGAATCGGCACAAGCGGATTGAGGTTAACACGAGTGGTTATCGAAGAGTAAGAGAAAAAATATATATTTTACATCTAAAAAATGGAAAGAAGATTACTTGATTCGATCACCAAGAATACAATGAGAAACCCTAATATTTTTGAACCCATTTCTCAAGTAAGAATTTTATGCTTTAGCAATTGAAAGACTATATTTATAATTAAGCAAAGCTATACCAAGATAATCATTCTTAAAATAAAAATCATCACAATCGTAATCGTAATTAATGTAGAAATTCATGCAATCTTCTTTGACTTTGATAATTTCAACTTTTTGTACAAAATAAATTATCACAATCATAGAAGATTCATGTAATTCTTGTAATTTCGACTAGATACATTTGTTGATTATCGTAATTAATGTAGAAATTCATGCAATCTTCTTTGACTTTGATAATTTCAACTTTTTGTACAAAATAAATTATCACAATCATAAAAGATTCCTGTAATTCTTGTAATTTCGACTAGATATATTTGTTGATTATCGTAATTAATGTAGAAATTCATGCAATCTTCTTTGACTTCGATAATTTCAACTTTTTGTACAAAATAAATTATCATAATCATAGAAGATTCCTGTAATTCTTGTAATTTTGACTAGAGATATTTGTTGATTATTGTAATTAATGTAGAAATTCATGCAATCTTCTTTGACTTTGATAATTTCAACTTTTGTACAAAATAAATTATCACAATCATAGAAGATTCCTGTAATTCTCGTAATTTCGGCAAGGTAATAATATACATTAACTAATGTGATTGATTTCAATCATAATTTTGATCTTTAAGAAATTATCATAATTACAGAAAACTCATTTAATTCTAGTAATTTTTTTGTCTAAATATATCATTTATTGTTAAGATTTGGGGGTCCATCTTAACAGGTTAACCTTATTAAGAGGAGTAAATCAAACTCTTATAAATTGATCTATATTTTTCATTGTTATTCGATGTGGGATTTTTATCCCTTAACATGTCCCTCAAGATAGTGGCTCATTTGAGCAGATTAATCTTGAAATTTGTGTGCTCATTTTGGAATCTTAATCGGATCGAATTACTCGTTAGAGCTTAATGATCTCCTATATCATGTTAAGATTCGGGGGTCCATCTTAAAATTTCAACCTTATTAAAAGAATATAGTCCAAATTCTTATAAATTAATCTATGTTTTCATCGTTATTCGATGTAAGATTTTTATCCATTAACATTTATTATCACCAACACATATATAATCATCTTTCTTTTGACTTTCAAAAAAATAAAATAAAAACAATTTTCCCCTCTATTTTTTTTATCAAGTTCAAGAGTATGAATTAATCAGAGAAATTAAAATAACTGAATTATTATGACACAGCAAGAAATAAGGAATTCAAACGAAAACTTTGAAAGAAATATAAAAATTGGAATCCAATAGGTGGAATAATCTCAAAGTTCTTTTAATTGAATGCATGAAAAAAAAAAAAGATTTAACCCTCTATTTATAGTCATAAAACATAATCTAAATCAACTAAATTAAAAGAGTTAAAAATAAATTAAGTGACAGAAACAACATTGAAATATTATTTTCAAGGCATAAACGAACTCAGATGGCTATATTTTACAATTTCATCCTTTTCGGTCCAATTGTTCCATTCAATTATTTGTTCTACATTATTAGTACATAAATATTACAATTCCCACCTATGAATATAATAAGTGTATATAAGTATAGTTATTACATAGAGATTAAGCCATATATAATTTCAAGACTCATTATAATAAGTAATAACTGTAAAATAAATAGAGAATGAAGCCTAAATAGATTCAAGATTACTAGATAATATATTATATTAAATTATTAATTAAAACGTTACATTTAATCTTTATATATTTATTTCTTAGATTTATTCCATAAAAATGAAAAATTAGACTTGCAAACAAGTCCCGACGGTCTACAGTCCAGCCATGTGTTGTTTGGCTAGTGGTTTGAATTGGTTTATAAACAAATTTATAAATTACACAATTTTCTAAATAATTTTTTAACACATTTTCTCTCTTCACTTTTCATCCACAAATTTTACCTAAAAAATACAAATAAATCAAATTTAATAATTTATAATCTACGTCTCTAGCCGCGGCATAATTTTTTTTTTCATAACAATATATTGGACGTGGAAGCAAGTAAATAAATCAATAAATAACATAAAAATTGGTTCTACTACTTTGTCTTCAATTATTATCCAAAAAAAAAAATGTACGGTAGATTTTTTTGGTATGTTCTACGCGCGATATAAAATCTTGTTACACATCCTTTTTATAGGCTAAGCTTACAAATACTTTTCAATCTAAAAGGTAAAAATTATCAAAATCGTGAAAGATTGAGTAAGAGATTCATGTAATATTTGAAATCTACTCACTTCCCTTTATTTAGTTTAAGTTATTTCCCATTTATGCCATTCATTCTATAGGTAAAAAAAATTATAAAAATCGCAAAAAAGTTTTTTGTAAGATACTCGTGTAATTCTCGACATATTTATCCACTTTAATATATATCTATATATATCTATTTATTTATATATAAAGACAACAGAGATTTTAATCTATTAATTTTGATTATAATCTCAATTGTCAAAAATTATGAATTTTAATATTTTATAATTTTTTTTTTTTGGTAATTTTTTTAAATCTAGAAATTATTTACCAACTGTATTTTTATTTTTTTTAGTAATTCTAAGGAGACATTTTTAATTGACATTTTGACCTGCGTCATGTCAAAATGTCAATTAAAAATGTCTCCTTAGAATATTTTAGACGAACGGTTATTATGTAAATTAGTGGGTGGTTTAAGATGACATGTTGTGTATTTCAAAATGAGGAATTAAAATTGATATTATTCCTCCCATTTTGTTGGGTAAAATATCAATTTAATATATTTTAACACATTAAAATAAGTAATTCTAGAGAGATATTTTTAAGTGACATGTGACATGGCTCACATACATTGGGTGGTGAAAAATTACGTAGTGCGGTAGCTATTTTCACCATCTAATGTATGATCGTCATGTTACAATGTCACTAAAAAATGTTAATTAAAAATGCTCTATTAATTTATAGACATATGAAAACTTTCCAAGTTGAAATAAATAATCAGGGTTTACTTGTGAAGATTTTCTAACATTTGATGTTTTATTTTCATTTTACATTTCAATTATTTATGGGTGCATTTTTTTTTAATAGTGAAAACATGTTACAAAAGAGCTGTCAAGTGAGTTTGAATTTTTCGTGCCACGCGTTATGATGCAGTAGGAGGTAAAGATACGGTCGATGACAATGAAAACCCAACAAATATTATGACTAATGTTGTGTATAAAGAAATTTAAATATTTGTAATATTCTTGATAACAAAATTATTATTATTATTATTATTATTATTATTATTATTATTATTATTATTATTTAAATTTGCTATTGCTATTATTACATTTTTTTTATTTTTTTTATTTTTTCGTGTCAGTACATTATACTTTATCAATGAAATATATCCTTACATCACACATGGTCATTGTTTAAATTAGTGGGTGGTTTAAGAAACAGATTGTGCATTTCAAAATGAGGAATTAAAATTGATATTATTCCTCCCATTTTATTGGGTAAAATGTCAATTTAATATATTTTGACACATTAAAATGTTCTGTTAATATATAGATATGTGAAGACTTCCCAAATTGAAATAAATAATCAACGTTTAGTTGTGAAGATTTTTTAGTATTTTATATTTTAATCTTCATTTTACATTTCAATAGGGTACACATTTTTTTATAGTGAAATCTTGTTACTAAAGAGCTGTCAAGTAAGATTTAGTTTTTCGTGCCATGCGTTGCGACGTAATAGGAGGTTGTACTAATGAAGAAGTTGAGTTGTGTTATGTAAATATATGCAAATACTACAAATATGCACCAAATGTCTTTGAAATGCTAATTTTTATTTAATAATCAATGCTTCGCTGATGATGAAAGTAAAGATAAGGTCATGACAATGGAAATCCAATAAATATTACAACTGATGTTGTGTATAAGGAAGTTTTCCGACATTTGTAATACTCTTGATAATAGAATTATTATTGTTATTATTATTTAGATTGACACTTACTGTTGTTACTTTTTATTAATTACTAGTCTTACACCGTGCGATGCACGATCATTTAATAATATTCACATATATCGAATTTATATCCATATGAAATGGATATATTAATTAAAAAAGAGAAACAGAGGGGACAATCAATTACAAAAAATGTATAATTATACATACATTAAATTTTTTTACCGTTGGTATGTTTACCATTCCAATAAGTTTCTTTAATTATTGTAATTTAAATATATTTAAAGCTCAAATTTTTTTTTAAAAAAATTATTAAAGTCTTTAATATATTTTGCACATTTGATTATTTCTTTCTATAATATTAAACAATTTTATTAAACTTGAAACAAACCTTCCAATCCAAAAGGTAAATCCGCGACCTAGTTCAAAAAGCGAATCGCAAAATATTGAAAAATCGAATATGAAACCCAGATCGCCCCAATCGATTTTTAAAAAAACCTACAGAGCCGTTACCTGGTTTACCTGATCTTACGGATCTACTTCCAATAAACTGCAGTCACATGTCATAAATTTACAACCCCAACCACTTAGATTTGCTTTTCCAAACAACCTATGTTTAAGGCATTGAACTCTATTTCTGAACATTTTCTTCCGACGTGGGATTCAAAGTTAATACTTTTTTTTTTTTGAACGGCTCTTTTCGTGTTTCCACTTAAAGCAAATGTAAATGGAATATTAGTATGCACTTTTCATTTTGTAAGTACCAACTTTCATTTAATACCAACTTTCATTCCAGGATAAACATTTAATACCAACTTTTATAAATTGCATTTAATACCTTTTTTTTTTTTTTGCAACAATTTCCAGATTTAGAAAGCGAATTTTCAATTGATTAATATATTATACATTTCTTGAGATAACAAGATTTTTAATAAAACTTAAGTCTATAAAAAACCTTGTCCAACTCCTTAAATTAATAATAACTAGTTTCACACCAGTGCGATGCATGTACATATTTAATTGACAAAACATAATGTACTATCAATTCAAATAATATTTTTTAGGAGTTGTATTAAACTAATTCATCAATTTTAACCTATGTGAATGTTCAAATTGTTACCCTATATTTTTGTTCAAAGAACTCAATTTCACGAACACCAATTAATCGCATATGGAAGATTTTTCCGGTCATGTTGCTATAGAATCAAAACAAATTCACAAAAAATCTGATAACTCCCCAAGAATCGAAAATATATAAAAGTAACATAAGCAGGATTAAAAAAAAAAAAAAAAAAAGACATGCAAGGGAACATTTTAACCTATTCCTTGTCAATCCAGGTTCCAGAATTCTAGTTGTAGCACCAATTAATCTAGATGCATTTTTTTCCCAAAATACTCGTGGGACTTTTCACTTGAGAAGTATGTTTTGGATCATTCTTTCGTGATCTGGATAAAACATTCTTAAACTGCAATCACTAGGCTTCCAAACTAGCTATTGGTTGCCTATCACACGACCCGATTTTTTGAAGCTTGAGGCCCTAGGCTAACATTTACAAATCCTGATGGTATTAACAATCTTCAATTATTTCCGTGGTATCGGCTAACCATGGTGAACATGTAAAATGGGGACCCCCCAACCCACCCACCCACCCAAAATAATAATAATAATAATAATAATAATAATAATAATAATAATAATAATAATAATAAATAAAATGCTTTTTGCGAAAGATTATGCTTACAAAATTAGATTACGTTGACAATTGAGATTATAGTCAAAACTGGTCAGAAACTCAATTATCTATATATAGATATATATTGATTATTCACAAGAACAATAAAATTAATAAATTTAATATTTAATGAAATGCTTTTTGCGAAAGATTATGCTTACAAAATTAGATTATGTTGACAATTAAGATTATAGTCAAAATTAGTCAGAAACTCAATTATCTTTATATAGATATATATTGATTATTCACAAGAACAATAATATTAATAATTTTAATATTTAATGACACATTTATTACATTAAATTTCACATGAAGAAGAACGCTAATAAGTATCGCGATTAATAATTTTTAATAATTAATGACACATTTAATACATTAAATTGCACATTAATAAGAACGTTAATAAGTATCATGATTCTTTTCTAACACACAAGAAATAAGGTGGAAGCTTTTTGAGGAAAAAATAACATATGTACCTAAAAGATTATTAAAAACTTTTTGTAGGAATTGTTCTTAAATTCTTGATTCTTACAAACTGTTTATTATTTTTGTTTACGAAAGAAAATAAAAAATGAAAAGGTGTTTTCACCATAGATACTGCTTAGGTTTAAGATGGCCAAACTGTGAGAAAAAGTACAAAGTTCCGTTAAATTCTTACTTATAATTTGTTTCTGAAGTCCATTACACATTTAAGTGCACGAATCACCCCATTAATAAAGCTTATCCATTTTTCTTGAAAATTTCAACAGCTCAAGTCTTTAACTATTTTTCCTTTTGGGTCATTAGTCAATTCTAATTAACTCTGTATATTTTCTCCCACGCTTCTTCTTTTCTTGTTTTGACATCAAATTCTAGCTTGAGATATTTCTCAGAAATGCAGTCTTTGCAATATTCTATATACACCTGCATCTTTTTCAACAAGATTCAAAATATTATATGTTGGTGAAACCAGAATAACACTAGAAAAAATCAACTATTTAAAAATTTGCATTCAACTGGATTATTTTAAATATAAAATTTGTCAAAAATGAATAATTTATAATTAATTAATACTACTTACCATTTTAGAAAATACATTTTGACTGAAAAATGGGTCAATACATGTTCGTGCTCTCCCTTTATGTATTTTCGTTTTTCTCTTGTGAACATATTTAGTCAGTGTTTAAGCTCTCATTATATACAAAATGAGCTTTTTAATAGTGATTTTTTGGAGAATATGTACTTAAGCCCTTATTTGAGACTCATTATTTCAAATAATGTTGTTTGTAACTGATTTGGATAATGAGTTTTTAAAAAATAGGAATTTTTTTGAAGTTATAAGTAAATTATTTTATTAATAGAATGTAAGTTGAAAATGAGTTTTAGAAAAATGAGGTTTTGATTAAAGGGTACCTAGTAGGGGCCAAATTTTTTACCAAGTGGCTACAATTGTAATAGTTTGGAACTTGAATGACTTACTAAAAAAAATTTAATGACCATTTGCATAACTATTCAATTTTAATGATTATTGAAGTAATTAATCTTTCATAAATATAATTTCTAGATTATAAAAAATAAATTTATCTCTACTCGAATAATGGAATAATACTATTAGAATTTGTACTAACTATCTTAATATTATATTTGATATTTATATATATTAAAAAAATATTTCATTTCATATTTACTTTAACTTTATAAATTAAATACATGTGATCATATATTTAAATGAATGTAACAAATTAAGTAACCTGAATTGATCGAAATATGAAGTTGCAAAAATTATTCGGACTTAATTAAATTATATAAAAGTTCGGATATTTATTATTTCTTTTAATTTGATAAGAAAAGCAACTCGAGTTTGAAATTAATTATATATGACCAAATTAAATCTAGTTAAGAAATTATAAATAAATATAATTATAGGATTTAAATAAAACAATTTTGAATTAGAGGGAATTGAGAAAAAGTAAAAGTAAAAGATACAAAATAAATTTTTTACCTTTAATATTTAATGTGATTTTAAGGACAACATGTTTACAATTGACTCTAACTTGTGAGTTCGTATTAAAGTTCTCGTTGAGATCTTCGATTTGATATTCATATTACATATTTTTCGATTTCAAAATAATAGTATAATTATCAAAAGTATTCTCATTCATTGAAATACTTCTATTGTAGGAAAGTCAGTTTAGGCAAGAAAAGTTTCAAAACATGTTTTTGGGAAGTGCCTTAGTTTTATATATAGTATGATTCTCTCGTCTATCGATTTAATCTTTTGAATTGCTAACGTATAAAAAAAATTATAAATAAATAAAGAATAATGCTATTTAAACGCTAAATTTTGTTCATTTCATTCTAAGGTTTCAAAATACAAACTCTCCCGTTTATATGCAATAAATACGAATAAATATTATTTCGAATCAAAAATTTTATTAGAAATAAATAAAAAATTATCCAAGACCACTAATGTACTCCACTAAAATTATACATACGACAGTTGTATCTATGTCTCCTTTCACACACAGCCATGCTACGGATTCAATTTTTATAAATTATAAAATATTAAAATATTATTATTATAAAATTAAAACATAAACCCCCACTACCAGTCCACCACACAACCCCATTAACCCTAATTGAACCTATTGACCACAAAATCTGGTGGGACCTTAGATCAATACGTCTCAACTTCTCCCTCTTGAGTATGTGGATTTTCTACGCACTAGGACAAACAATCAGTATGCAATGGGTGCTGAGGTTGTTCCCATTTGCACTCCGATGCCTAAGTCATGGTACCCATCTCAAGTAAAATAAAATTTGGGTGCGAGGGATATAAGTGTGTAAAAGAGAAAAAAGAGAGAGATTTAACATGTCTAGTCTTAGTATTGAGTTTCTAACATTTTCCTTGGACGCAGCTGTGTCCTATTTATAGTTGAATTCATATCCTGGGATTACGACACCTGTTATGCTTTACACGTGGCTTCGCCCTAGCCGCTGGTTAGGTTAACCATTTAATTGACCATAATCATTACACTCTACCATAGAGTTGCAGCTGCCATCACATCTTCAATAAAGGCACTGTCCCATCAAGTTGCAACTTGCATACAGTCCAATCCCACTGACACCATTGTCCAACCTTGTCGTTGATCCTAGGAGTATACCTCAGACGACACTCCTTGGAAAGAGTAGTTCGGCCATAGGGGTTCGGCCCCTATACCGCCTTGCCCATGCAATAACTTGTAAGTTAGTGGGTCCATCTGGTAACTGGTGGGTCCCACGTGGGCTCTCATGAGTGACGTGTCAAGTTTAATTTAGGCGTGGCCGTAACAGAACCCGCCTCCTTCGTTCAATTCCACAAGTCCACCGGTATCAGTGGAGATGAAGCTTATTTCATCGATGATGAAGATGAGGACTGTGAGGATGAGGATGGTGAAGACGAGGATGGGGGTGAGGTTGATGCATCTGACGTAGAGACAAACACTGATAGTGTTGAATATGAGGATGATGCCGCTAGAAGCAATGATAGTGACTCTGAGTGAACAAACAAAACTATTTAATCTTGTCCTCATTAATATTACAGTACCATCATTTATTTATCACATGTTTCATCCCTATTTTTAATTCACACAATTATATTTTTAAGTACCGATAATTTTTTTTTTTTTTTCAAAGTAAGGTAATTGTGAAACTATTTATTTTTAAACTCACTTAAATTCTTATGCTATTATAAGGTACAATTTTGTTCTTATTCTTTAAAATTCAAGAAATCTTTATGTTTCATAAGTTCACAAAATTTGCCATTTAGTTATCAAACTTTCCAATTGTCAAATTTATCATTAGTCATCGAACTTTTCAATTGTCAATTTTATCTCCCTAAACTCATGAATTTTATGAAGGCTAAAAAAAAAGTCGTAATAGCAAGATCTTAATATCGATGTGAAGATTTCACATTAATTATTTCATATTTTCATTGTTTTTGTAAGATTTTATATGTTTTCGTGTCACATCTGAATCCTAAGTAGTAAAGCAGATTAAATAATGATTTATGGATGTTCTGATTTAAAACAATTTTTTTTTTAGTAAAGGTGTAATATATTTGTTAGCATAACCCTTTCTTTTTGTATTTTTCTTCATCTTCGCAAGCTTCTTACCTTTCGACGCTATTATATACAAAATTATTATCGCATTCCATGCATTGCACGGGCCACACTAGTTTATATAAAAAGATGAATAATTTTTTTTAATTATTTGATAATTATTATAAATATAAAATAAATAATTTCAAAACTGTTTGGGAAATAAAAAAAATTGAACTTAAAATTTTTGTTTAAAGTTATATAGTCACAATTTGGTGATGATTAAAGTCAGAGTATTAGTAAATTTTTATATAAATTAATAAAATGTGGTTGAAAAGTTGTGGTCTAATTAAATGTGTGGTTAAAATTAAATGTTAACTTTGACTTAGATTCATCCCATTTATTTAATTTCTGCAAACAAGAATATAATACTAGACTTTTTACATTGTAAAAATATGCTCACAAATTAATTAAACCTTTTGGTAATGTGAAAAGTTTTGTTTTTGTAATTTTTTTTTTTTTTTTTTTTTTGAGGGATGTGTGGTTCAAAAAATTTGAAAAGTTAAAAACTATGGCTTGACTAAAAATTGATGGTTAAGATTAAGTTTAAAAAGTTAAGGTGAAATCTTTTTCGGCTCTTAATTTATCTACAATTAATTGTTGATTTTGACTTTAAATATCAAATTCACCCTTCTAGAGGGACGACAACTCGTCTCCACAGGATTAAAAAAATTGAATTTCACGGTATTATTCAGTAGGATTTATGCATGATAGTATAAGGACGACTTAGAGTGGTCCCTTTAGATGGAATTTTTTTAACAAATATAAAAGAAAACCCTATTCTCACACTCATCCCACGACTGCCTTCTCAATCCCAGTCATCTCCATCTTTTAGTGAAATTGATGAAAATTAGGGGCTTTTGGTAAGTTTTTGGTTGCAAGAATTTATGAGGTTTGTTGAATAGGTAAATTTATTATTTGTGTTTCCAAGATTATGATAAGAATACACATTTTTCTACTGGTTTTTTATCTTCGTATTCGACAAGCCGAGAACGTGCCACACTGCGTGTTGAAACTCATTATTTCCAACCCAAAAACTATTAGTGGATCCTATAACTACATTTCTTCTCCAGTATTTTTTGGTTTGTCGAATACCACCATGTGGAAAATCATCACAGGGACTAGAAGCTTATAACGGCATATTTGAAGGCCCATCTTCAATTTGTGGAATAAGAATATAAAAGAATACAAATAATACTTATATAATCACTTATAGTTTTGGTGTTTAGTGAACTTTTATGTACTGTGAGTATATTGGGCATTAATGTTTTCCTCATATTTTTGTTAAGTGGGTCATGTACAAATTGGATTTTAATCATTGTTTGGATTTTATTTTTGGGCAATTAATTTAACGTTGTAGCTAAGCATCATTATGAAAAAAATCACTCTATTCTTTGTTTGGTCTCTTATTACAGTTGCACAGAGTAAAAATTGTAAAAAGGATAAGAGCTTTGCAAAAGTTTATTCCTACTATCAACAAGGTCAGTTGGTTCTTTTTTCTTCCAAAGATGTTTCCATTTTTCCAGTGGGTAAAGCCCTGAAAATCGTGTGTATATATTTCATTGGGTATATATATATATATCTTTATGCATCAATTTTGATTGTTTTATGTAGTAGGCAGCCTTATTCACTTTTGATTTAATATATTTTTTCATTCATGGATTCTTGTGTACGTCACACTGCACCTTGGCCAATGTGATCTTGGATTAATAGATACATTTATTATAATATGTGAATATGGAGGCAAGAAGAATAAAAAGTATACAAGAAGAGAAGAAGATTTGATAAGTAGAGACACAAATTAGTTGGTGGCAAATGTTCCTCCAACAATTCATCCTAAAACATTACAAGTGTAGCATATTTCATAAGCATTACTGAGTCCACCTAATAAAATATGTTGGTTTTTCCTTTAAATGAAAGTACATTCCACCAAAGATGACTTCCAAAGTTATGCATGGTCATTATTAGTTTCATTTTATGGTTATCAGTTTTTGCTTTGGTTTTGATTTTGGTTTAAAAGTCCAATTTCAATTTTTGACTGAGATCTAGAGTGTATTTCATATAAAAACTTAGTAAATTCATTTAATGATGCAACAAAATTTGGTTGAGATCTAGAGTAGATGTGTTAAATATAGGTATGGCTGATGTGTTAAATCATGGAGGGGATGGTGGAAACGAGTCTCCACACCGGCGTGCAGTCACGCTACAAGGGGACTGACAGACTGGTAGGATAATTTTATTTGTAGAACTTATTTTGTATTTAACTTGATTCACATATTAAACTGTATTTTTGAATTGGTAGAGCGTCCGGCTAAAAGACGAGGACCTTCTCGATCGCTCAATCTAGTAAAATTGTTCCAGTCTAATGGGAGCAAACCTCTCTCCATCGATTTTGATACAAAAGAGGGGACTTATCTTCCTATAGGGGACAGCCAAAAGTATGTCTCGAGGGTCGTGGGGAGTCATGTAAGACAATTTTTGCACCCTTACTTTGACAAGTGGGCAAATGTTTCCGAGGAACAAAAAACCCGAGCCACGAACTGCGTATATGTAAGTGAATTAGCCATCATTTTTTAACTTAAATAATTTTGATAACGCTTGATGTGAATGATTTAAATAATATTGATTTTCTGTAGGAATTCTTTGACGTCAATCCGAGGCATTATTCCAAAACTGACTACAAGATAATTGTTGACGGGATCGAAGATATAGCAGCTAGACGATACGGCAGTACAAGGGAAATGTGAATGCATACATTAGGGGAAAAGGGACTCTCATACCTTACCGTGGCCTGACGGCGGACGTCTGGGAAAAGTGCATAGAGCGCTCTTCGAGTGAAAAATTTAAAGTAAGTGCAATTATTTTTAATTTAATTAAAATGATTCTCATAATTATTAATATTCACATTCTATTAATTTCAAATATTTTTTATAGGACATTACGATGAAGAACAAAGTGAACAGGTCAAAAATAAATTATGCCATCCTACAGGGTTCAAAAACTATCGTTGCTGCGCGTTTCGATAAGGTAAGTATAACATGTATTATTTTTAATGTATTTTCAAATTATGGAATACGTTTGAGTTATTTATTTAATATTGCATACTTATACAGAGGGACCGCCAGACCCAGAAGTGGCCGAGTGTCATAGAATCATTTCAGATCAACCATCAGAGAAATGGTGAATGGGTGAACGAAAAGGCTGCGCAAGATTATGTAAGTAAAAGTTAATACAAAATGATGTATTACTTTTTGTTTTTTCATATTGAATATTAGTTAACGAATATGTCAAATTGATTATTTTAGGAAAACATGGTGGAGGAATGGGAGGAGCAAACGCAACAAGCCATCTCAAGCGGCGTGACTGTTAACGAGCATGATGTAGTTCTGAAGGTCCTAGGGGAGAGGAGGGGAAATCGACGTGCAATTGGACGAATTGTGAGGGGCACTTCTCCCTCTCACTCGTCTACCACAAAATCTCGAGACCCACATCATGACAATCAGTCTTCTCAGGCTACCAATTCTTTTCAATCCGATATGCAGACATACACGAAGCAAATGAATGAATATATGACACAGCTTGCGAGTCATATACAGTCTGTTATGCCGGAGTCCAGGTGCCGACACCGCCGCTACCACCACCCTCCCTATTGCCTATTCATGAGGAAGAGTTAAATTCGTTGGATGACGATGAGTCTTCATTTGGTCTTTAGTCTTCCTCATTTTGCCTATTTTGTGTTGGGATACTTTTGTTTTTGACTTTTGTGCACAATGTCTACTTTGTTGAAAGCTCTTGTTTTTGTGTATCATGCTTTCGTCTATGTGCACAAATATGATAAAATAGTTAATGATATTTAAGCTTTTTTTTAATTCATTTGTGTTGGTATACATTTATTTAATTTTCTATTATAGAATTATAATTAGGTTTGCAATTATGGTATTTATTAGAAAACATAATTCTAAAAAAAAAAAAAAAAAAAAATTTGAGACAATAAATTTTTCCTTGTAGATTTTATTTCATAACATAATTCACTTAAGACAAACTAATGTTTTTCAGGGTCGGAGGGTAGGGGTACTGGGGATGGAGTTCGGGTTCGAGTTCAGGTTCGGGTCTGGCCTACATATGCACACCTTTCCATCGCACTCAAAGTAATATCCCCTGACACAATAGGTATAACAATCCGCATCCCTCCTGCAATGTCTGATAGGCTTCCCGAATGCAACACCTGCATCATAAAAGTAATTCAAGAATATTCAAGAATTGTAAAAAGAACATCAATGCACACATTCATTTATATATTTGCTGCAGTGATGAATCTAACATGTCGAATCGGCACAAGCGGATTGAGGTTAACACGAGTGGTTATCGAAGAGTAAGAGCAAAAATATATATTTTACATCTAAAACATGGAAAGAAGATTACTTGATTCGATCACCAAGAATACAATCAGAAACCCTAATATTTTTGAACCCATTTCTCAAGTAAGAATTTTATACTTTAGCAATTGAAAGACTATATTTATAATTAAGCAAAGCTTTACCAAGATAATCATTCTTAAAATCAAAATCATCACAATCGTATAGTAATTCTCGTAATTTCGACTAGATATATTTGTTGATTATCGTAATTAATGTAGAAATTCATGCAATCTTCTTTGACTTTCATAATTTCAACTTTTTGTACAAAATAAATTATCACAATCATAGAAGATTCCTGTAATTCTTGTAATTTCGACTTGATATATTTGTTGATTATCGTAATTAATGTAGAAATTCATGCAATCTTCTTTGACTTCGATAATTTCAACTTTTTGTACAAAATAAATTATCACAATCATAGAAGATTCCTGTAATTCTTGTAATTTCGACTAGAGATATTTGTTGATTATCGTAATTAATGTAGAAATTCATGCAATCTTCTTTGACTTTGATAATTTCAACTTTTTGTACAAAATAAATTATCACAATCGTAGAAGATTCCTGTAATTCTTGTAATTTCGACTAGATATATTTGTTGATTATCGTAATTAATGTAGAAATTCATGCAATCTTCTTTGACTTTGATAATTTCAACTTTTTGTACAAAATAAATTATCACAATCATAGAAGATTCATGTAATTCTTGTAAGTTCGACTAGATACATTTGTTGATTATCGTAATTAATGTAGAAATTCATGCAATCTTCTTTGACTTTGATAATTTCAACTTTTTGTACAAAATAAATTATCACAATCATAGAAGATTCCTATAATTCTTGTAATTTCGACTAGAGATATTTGTTGATTATCGTAATTAATGTAGAAATTCATGCAATCTTCTTTGACTTTGATAATTTCAACTTTTTGTACAAAATAAATTATCACAATCATAGAAGATTCCTGTAATTCTTGTAATTTCGACTAGATACATTTGTTGATTATCGTAATTAATGTAGAAATTCATGCAATCTTCTTTGACTTTGATAATTTCAACTTTTTGTACAAAATAAATTATCACAATCTTAGAAGATTCCTGTAATTCTTGTAATTTCGACTAGATATATTTGTTGATTATCGTAATTAATGTAGAAATTCATGCAATCTTCTTTGACTTTGATAATTTCAACTTTTTGTACAAAATAAATTATCACAATCATAGAAGATTCCTGTAATTCTTGTAATTTCGACTAGATACATTTGTTGATTATTGTAATTAATGTAGAAATTCATGCAATCTTCTTTGACTTTGATAATTTCAACTTTTTGTACAAAATAAATTATCACAATCTTAGAAGATTCCTGTAATTCTTGTAATTTCGACTAGATATATTTGTTGATTATCGTAATTAATGTAGAAATTCATGCAATCTTCTTTGACTTTGATAATTTCAACTTTTTGTACAAAATAAATTATCACAATCATAGAAGATTCCTGTAATTCTTGTAATTTCGACTAGATACATTTGTTGATTATCGTAATTAATGTAGAAATTCATGCAATCTTCTTTGACTTTGATAATTTCAACTTTTTGTACAAAATAAATTATCACAATCTTAGAAGATTCCTGTAATTCTTGTAATTTCGACTAGATATATTTGTTGATGATCGTAATTAATGTAGAAATTCATGCAATCTTCTTTGACTTCGATAATTTCAACTTTTTGTACAAAATAAATTATCACAATTATAGAAGATTCTTGTAATTCTTGTAATTTTGACTAGAGATATTTGTTGATTATCGTAATTAATGTAGAAATTCATGCAATTTTCTTTGACTTTGATAATTTCAACTTTTGTACAAAATAAATTATCACAATCATAGAAGATTCCTGTAATTCTCGTAATTTTGGCTAGGTAATAATATACATTAACTAATGTAATTGATTTCAATCATAATTTTGATCTTTAAGAAACTATCATAATTACAGAAAACTCATTTAATTCTAGTAATTTTTTGGTCTAAATATATCATTTATTGTTAAGATTTGGGGGTCCATCTTAACAGGTTAACCTTATTAAGAGGAGTAGCTCAAACTCTTATAAATTGATCTATGTTTTTCATTGCTATTCGATGTGGCATTTTTATCCCTTAACATGTCCCCTCAAAATAGTGGCTCATTTGAGTAGATTAATCTTGAAATTTGTGTGCTCATTTTGGAATCTTAATCGAATCGAATTACTCGTTAGAGCTTAATGAGCTCTTATATCATGTTAAGATTCAGGGGTCCATCTTAAAATGTCAACCTTATTAAAAGAATATAGTCCAAATTCTTATAAATTGATCTATGTTTTCATCGTTATTCGATGTAAGATTTTTATCGCTTAACATTTATTATCACCAACACACATATAATCATCTTTCTTTTGACTTTCAAAAAAATAAAATAAAAGTAATTTTCCCTTCTATTTTTTTTTTATCAAGTTCAAGATTAAGAATTACTCAGAGAAATTAAAATAACTGAATTATTATGACACAGCAAGAAATAAGGAATTCAAACGAAAACTTTGAAAGAAATATAAAAATTGGAATCCAATAGGTGGAATAATCTCAAAGTTCTTTTAATTGAATGCATGAAAAAAAAAAAAAAAAGATTTAACCCTCTATTTATTGTCATAAAACATAATCTAAATCAACTAAATTAAAAGAGTTAGAAATAAATCAAGTGACAGAAACAACATTGAAATATTATTTTCATGGCATAAACGAACTCAGATGGCTATATTTTACAATTTCATCCTTTTCGGTCCAATTGTTCCATTCAATTATTTGTTCTACATTATTAGTACATAAATATTACAATTCCCACCTATGAATATAATAAGTGTATAAAAGTATAGTTATTACATAGAGATTAAGCCATATATAATTTCAAGACTCATTATAATAAGTAATAACTGTAAAATAAATAGAGAATGAAGCCTAAATAGATTCAAGATTACTAGATAATATATTATATTAAATTATTAATTAAAACGTTACATTTAATCTTTATATATTTATTTCTTAGCTAATTTACTGCATAAAAATGAAAAATTAGACTTGCAAACAAGTCCCGACGGTCTACAGTCCAGCCATGTGTTGTTTGGCTAGTGGTTTGAATTGGTTTATAAACAAATTTATAAATTACACAATTTTCTAAATAATTTTTTAACACATTTTCTCTCTTCACTTTTCATCCACAAATTTTATCTAAAAAATACAAATAAATCAAATTTAATAATTTATAATCTACGTCTCTAGCCGCGGCATAATTTTTTTTTTCATAACAATATATCGGACGTGGAAGCAAGTAAATAAATCAATAAATAACATAAAATTTTGTTCGACTACTTTGTCTTCAATTATTATCCAAAAAAAAAAAAGGTACGGTAGATTTTTTTGGTATGTTCTACGCGCGATATAAAATCTTGTTACTCATCCTTTTTTTCCTCAGTTATGTTCTCCATATATACATTTAGCTACAAATCTTTTGTTGAAGTTAATTAAGTGAAAAATGAAAACAAAAGTAAAAATAACCCTCGGGACGTAGTTGCAAGGAAAACAAAAGTACTATTTATTTGCTGCATTAATGTTATTGAAAAGCCTAAATTTATCACAGCAAATGCTGTGAAGTTCATACTTCATAAGCATGCTTTTTTAGGCACAAACAGTTCATTATTCAAGGATTAATTTCCTTGTTAACACTAGACTTTTTCAAGCCGCTTGGCAGTGGAGGGAAACATGCGCAGTTTTTATCGATGCACTTTGGTGCACCAATTCCTTTACAACTGTCGATGCAATCCGCGTCACTCGCACAATGGAAAATAGTGATGATGCCTCTTGCTTCAGTATCGAGTAAAACACCTGTAACAATCAAATGAATCCTTAAAAACATAAAATTGAATTAGTATATGCACACACATACACATACACATAATAAATATCGAGAAAAGTGTAGACGAACATGAGCCGATCACGAAGAGGACAAGGAGAAAGCTTAGCATTTTTGAACCCATGTTTCTAGTGATTATACTAAATTATAATTATAATTTATAATTGTAACAAAAATCGCGACCATATTTATAGGCTAAGCTTACAAATACTTTTCAATCTAAAAGGTAAAAATTATCAAAATCGTGAAAGATTGAGTAAGAGATTCATGTAATATTTGAAATCTACTCACTTCCCTTTATTTAGTTTAAGATATTTCCCATTTATGCCATTCATTCTATAGGTAAAAAAAATTATAAAAATCGCAAAAAAGTTTTTTGTAAGATACTCGTGTAATTCTCGACATATTTATCCACTTTAATCTATATCTATATATATATCTATTTATTTATATATAAAGACAACTGAGATTTTGATTTATTAATTTTGATTATAATCTCAATTGTCAAAAATTCTTAATTTTAATATTTAATATTTTTTTTTTTTGGTAGTTTTTTAAATCTAGAAGTTATTTACCAATTGTGTATTTTTATTTTTTTTAGTAATTCTAGGGAGACGTTTTTAATTGACATTTTGACCTGCGTCATGTCAAATTATCAATTAAAAATGTATCCTTAGAATATTTTAAACGAACGGTTATTATGTAAATTAGTGGATGGTTTAGGATGACATGTTGTGCATTTCAAACTGAGGAATTAAAATTGATATTATCCCTCCCATTTTATTGGGTAAAATATCAATTTAATATATTTCAACACATTAAAATAAGTAATTCTAGAGATACATTTTTAAGTGACATGTGACATGGCTCACATACATTGGGTGGTGACCATTTAATGTATGATCGCCATGTTACAATGTTACTAAAAAATGTCAATTAAAAATGCTCTATTAATTTATAGAAATATGAAAACTTTCCAAGTTGAAATAAATAATCAGGGTTTAGTTGTAAAGATTTTCTAACATTTGATGTTTTATTTTCATTTTACATTTCAATTATTTCTGGGTGCATTTTTTTTAATAGTGAAAACATGTTACAAAAGAGCTGTCAAGTGAGATTGAATTTTTTGTGCCGTGCGTTATGATGCAGTAGGAGGTAAAGATACGTTCGATGACAATAGAAAACCAACAAATATTATGACTAAGGTTGTTTATAAAGAAATTTCAATATTTGTAATACTCTTGATAACAAAATTATTATTATTATTATTTAAATTTGCTATTGCTATTATTATATTTTTTTTATTTTTTCGTGTCAGTACATTATACTTTATCAATGAAATATATCCTTACATCACACATGGTCATTGTTTAAATTAGTGGGTGGTTTAAGAAACATGTTGTGCATTTCAAAATGAGGAATTAAAATTGATATTATTCCTCCCATTTTATTTGGTAAAATGTCAATTTAATATATTTTGACACATTAAAATGTTCTGTTAATATATAGATATATGAAGACTTTCCAAATTGAAATAAATAATCAACGTTTAGTTGTGAAGATTTTTTAGTATTTTATATTTTAATCTTCATTTTACATTTCAATAGGGTACACATTTTTTTATAGTGAAATCTTGTTACTAAAGAGCTGTCAAGTAAGATTTAGTTTTTCGTGCCATGCGTTGCGACGTAATAGGAGGTTGTACTAATGAAGAAGTTGAGTTGTGTTATGTAAATATATGCAAATACTACAAATATGCACCAAATGTCTTTGAAATGCTAATTTTTATTTAATAATCAATGCTTCGCTGATGATGAAAGTAAAGATAAGGTCATGACAATGGAAACCCAATAAATATTACAACTGATGTTGTGTATAAGGAAGTTTTCCGACATTTGTAATACTCTTGATAACAGAATTATTATTGTTATTATTATTTAGATTGACACTTACTGTTGTTACTTTTTATTAATTACTAGTTTACACCGTGCGATGCACGATCATTTATTATTCACATATATCGAATTTATATCCATATGAAATGAATATATTAATTAAAAAAGAGAAACGGAGGGGACAATCAATTATAAAAAAATGTATAATTATAAATACATTAAATTTTTTTACCGTTGGTATGTTTACCATTCCAATAAATTTCTTTAATTATTGTAATTTAAATATATTTAAAGCTCAATTTTTTTTAAAAAAAAATTATTAAAGTCTTTAATATATTTGATTATTTCTTTCTATAATATTAAACAATTTTATTAAACTTGAAACAAACCTTCCAATCCAAAAGGTAAATCCGCGACCTAGTTCAAAAAGTGAATCGCAAAATATTGAAAAATCGGATATGAAACCCTGATCGACCCAACCGACTTTTAAAAAACCCACAGAGCCGTTACCTGGTTTACCTGATCTTACGGATCTACTTCCAATAAACTGCAGTCACATGTCATAAATTTACAGCCCCAACCACTTAGATTTGCTTTTCCAAACAACCTATGTTTAAGGCATTGAACTCTATTTCTTAACATTTTCTTCCGATGTGGGATTCAAAGTTAATATTTTTTTTTTTTTTTTTTTGAACGGCTCTTTTCGTGTTTCCACTTAAAGCAAATGTAAATGGAATATTAGTATGCACTTTTCATTTTGTAAGTACCAACTTTCATTTAATACCAACTTTCATTGCGGGATAAACATTTAATACCAACTTTTATAAATTACATTTAATACCTTTTTATTTATTTATTTTTTTTTTTGCAACAATTTCCAGATTTAGAAAGCGAATTTTCAATTGATTAATATATTATACATTTCTTGAGATAACAAGATTTTTAATAAAACTTAAGTCTATAAAAAAACCTTGTCCAACTCCTTAGATTAATAATAACTAGTTTCACACCAGTGCGATGCATGTACATATTTCATTGACAAAAGATAATGTACTATCAATTCAAATAATATTTTTTATGGAGTTGTATTAAACTAATTCATCAATTTTAACCTATGTGAATGTTCAAATTGTTACCCTATATTTTTGTTCAAAGAGCTCAATTTCACGAACACCAATTAATCGCATATGGAAGATTTTTCCGATTCATGTTGCCATAGAATCAAAACAAATTCACAAAAAAATCTGATAATTCCCCAAGAATCGAAAATATATAAAAGTAACATAAGCACTATTAAAAAAAAAAAAAAAAAGACATGCAAGGGAACATTTTAACCTATTCCTTGTCAATCCAGGTTCCAGAATTCTAGTTGTAGCACCAATTAATCTAGATGCATTTTTTTCCCAAAATACTCGTGGGACTTTTCACTTGAGAAGTAAGTTTTGGATCATACTTTCGTGATCTGGATAAAACATTCTTAAACTGCAAT
The DNA here is from genome assembly GCA_963555705.1 of Ligustrum vulgare. Lineage (NCBI taxonomy): Eukaryota > Viridiplantae > Streptophyta > Magnoliopsida > Lamiales > Oleaceae > Ligustrum > Ligustrum vulgare. The sequence continues at coordinate 3,757,239 of OY743187.1, forward strand.
AACTAGGCTTCCAATCTAGCTATTGGCTGCCTATCACACGACCCGATTTTTTGAAGCTTGAGGCCCTAGGCTAACATTTACAAATCCTGATGGTATTAACAATCTTCAATTATTTCCGTGGTACCGGCTAACCATGGTGAACATGTAAAATGGGGACCCCTCCCCCCCCCCCCCCCCCCAACCCAAAATAATAATAATAATAATAATAATAATAATAATAATAATAATAATAAATAAATAAATAAAATGCTTTTTGCGAAAGATTATGCTTACAAAATTAGATTATGTTGACAATTGAGATTATAGTCAAAACTGGCCAGAAACTCAATTATCTTTATATGATATATATTGATTATTCACAAGAACAATAATATTAATAATTTTAATATTTAATGAAATGCTTTTTGCGAAAGATTATGCTTACAAAATTAGATTATGTTGACAATTGAGATTATAGTCAAAACTGGTCAGAAACTCAATTATCTTTATATAGATATATATTGATTATTCACAAGAACAATAATATTAATAATTTTAATATTTAATGACACATTTATTACATTAAATTTTAACACACAAGAAATAAGGTGGAAGCTTTTTGAGGAAAAAATAACATATGTACCTAAAAGATTATTAAAAACTTTTTGTAGGAATTGTTCTTAAATTCTTGATTCTTACAAACTGTTTATTATTTTTGTTTACGAAAGAAAATAAAAAATGAAAAGGTGTTGTCACCATAGATACTGCTTAGGTTTAAGATGGCCAAACTGTGAGAAAAAGTACAAAGTTCCGTTAAATTCTTACTTATAATTTGTTTTTGAAGTCCATTACACATTTTTAAGTGCACGAATCACCCCATTAATAAAGCTTATCCATTTTTCTTGAAAATTTCAACAGCTCAAGTCTTTAACTATTTTTCCTTTTGGGTCATTAGTCAATTCTAATTAACTCTGTATATTTTCTCCCACGCTTCTTCTTTTCGTGTTTTGACATCAAATTCTAGCTTGAGATATTTCTCAGAAATGCAGTCTTTGCAATATTCTATATACACCTGCATCTTTTTCAACAAGATTCAAAATATTATATGTTGGTGTAACCAGAATAACACTAGAAAAAATCGACTATTTAAAAATTTGCATTCAACTGGATTATTTTAAATATAAAATTTATCAAAAATGAATAATTTATAATTAATTAATACTACTTACCATTTTAGAAAATACATTTTGACTGAAAAATGGGTCAATAAATGTTCGTGCTCTCCCTTTATGTATTTTCGTTTTTCTCTTGTGAACATATTTAGTCAGTGTTTAAGCTCTCATTATATACAAAATGAGCTTTTTAATAGTGATTTTTTGGAGAATATGTACTTAAGCCCTTATTTGAGACCCATTATTTCAAATAATGTTGTTTGTAACTGATTTTGATAATGAGTTTTTAAAAAATAGGAATTTTTTTGAAGTAATAAGTAAATTATTTTATTAATAGAATGTTAGTTGAAAATGAGTTTTAGAAAAATGAGGTTTTGATTAAATGGTACCTAGTAGGGGCCAAATTTTTTACCAAGTGGCTACAATTGTAATAGTTTGGAACTTGAATGACTTACTAAAAAAAATTTAATGACTATTTGCATAACTATTCAATTTTAATGATTATTGAAGTAATTAATCTTTCCTAAATATAATTTCTAGATTATAAAAAATAAATTTATCTCTACTCGAATAATGGAATAATACTATTAGAATTTGTACTAACTATCTTAATATTATATTTGATATTTATATATATTAAAAAAATATTTCATTTCATATTTACTTTAACATTATAAATTAAATACATGTGATCCTATATTTAAATGATTGTAACAAATTAAGTAACTTGAATTGATCGAAATATGAAGTTGCAAAAATTATTCGGACTTAATTAATTTATATAAAAGTTCGGATATTTATTATTTCTTTTAATTTGATAAGAAAAGCAACTCGAGTTTGAAATTAATTATATATGACCAAATTAAATCTAGTTAAGAAATTATAAATAAATATAATTATAGGATTTAAATAAAACAATTTTGAATTAGAGGGAATTGAGAAAAAGTAAAAGTAAAAGTAAAAGATACAAAATAAATTTTTTACCTTTAATATTTAATGTGATTTTAAGGACAACATGTTTACAGTTGACTCTAACTTGTGAGTTCGTATTAAAGTTCTCGTTGAGATCTTCGATTTGATATCCATATTACATATTTTTCAATTTCAAAATAATAGTATAATTATCAAAAGTATTCTCATTCATTGAAATACTTCTACTGTAGGAAAGTCAGTTTAGGCAGGAAAAGTTTCAAAACATGTTTTTGGGAAGTGCCTTTGTTTTATATATAGTATGATTCTCTCGTCTATCGATTTAATATTTTGAATTGCTAACGTATAAAAAAAATTATAAATAAATAAAGAATAATGCTATTTAAACGCTAAATTTTGTTCATTTCATTCTAAGGTTTCAAAATACAAACTCTCCCGTTTATATGCAATAAATATGAATATGAATACGAATAAATATTATTTCGAATCAAAAATTTTATTAGAAATAAATAAAAAATTATCCAAGACCACTAATGTACTCCACTAAAATTATACATACGACAGCTGTATCTATCTCTCCTTTAACACACAGCCCTGCTACGGATTCAATTTTTATAAATTATAAAATATTAAAATATTATTATTATAAAATTAAAACATAAACCCCCACTACCAGTCCACCACACAACCCCATTAACCCTAATTGAACCTATTGACCACAAAATCTGGTGGGACCTTAGATCAACACGTCTCAACTTCTCCCTCTTTAGCATGTGGATTTCCTACGCACTAGGACAAACAATCATTATGCAATGGGTGCTGAGGTGGCTCCCATTTGCTCTCCGATGCCTAAGTCAATACCCATCTCAAGTAAAATATAATTTGGGTGCGAGGGATATAAGTGTGTAAAAGAGAGAAAAGATAGAGATTTAACATATCTAGTTTTAGTATTGAGTTTCTAACATTTTCCTTGGACGCAGTTGTGTCCTATTTATAGTTGAATTCATATCCTAGGATTGTGACACGTGTTAGGCTTTACACGAGGCTTCGCCCTAGCCGCTGGTTAGGTTAACCATTTAATTGACCATAATCATTACACTATACCATAGAGTTGCAGCTGCCATCACATCTTCAATAAAGGCACTGTCCCATCAAGTTGCAACTTGCATACAGTCCAATCCCACTGACACCATTGTCCAACCTTGTCGTTGATCCTAGGAGTATACCTCGGATGACACTCCTTGGAAAGAGTAGTTCGGCCATAGGGGTTCGGCCCCTATACCGCCTTGGCCATGAGTGGGTCCATCTGGTAACTGGTGGGTCCCACGTGGGCTCTCATGAGTGACGTGTCAAGTTTAATTTAGGCGTGGCCGTAACAGAACCCGCCTCCTTCGTTCAAGTCCACCGGTATCAGTGGAGATGAAGCTTATTTCATCGATGATGAAGATGAGGACTGTGAGGATGAGGATGGTGAAGACGAGGATGGGGGTGAGGTTGATGCATCAGACGTAGAGACAAACACTGATAGTGTTGAATATGAGGATGATGCCGCTAGAAGCAATGATAGTGACTCCGAGTGAACAAACAAAACTATTTAATCTTGTACTCGTTAATATTACAGTACCATAATTTATTTATCACATGTTTCATCCCTATTTTTAATTCACACAATTATGTTTTAAGTACCGATAAAAATATATTTTTTTTTTCAAAATAAGGTAATTGTGATACTATTTATTTTTAAACTCACTTAAATTCTTTTGCTATTGTAAAGTACACTTTGGTTCTTATTCTTTCAAATTCAAGAAATCTTTATCTTTCATAAGTTCATAAAATTTTCAATTTAGTTATCAAACTTTCTAATATTCAAATTTATCATTAGTCATCGAACTTTTCAGTTGTCAATTTTATCTCCCTAAACTCATGAATTTTATGAAGGCTAGAAAAAAGTCGTAATAGCAAGATCTTAATATCGATGTGAAGATTTCACATTAATTATTTCATATTTTCATTGTTTTTGTAAGATTTTATATGTTTTCGTGTCACATCTGAATCCTAAATAATCAACCAGATTAAATAATGATTTATGGATGTTCTGATTTTAAAAAAAAAAAATTTAGTAAAGGTGTAATATATTTGTTAGCATAACCCTTTCTTTTTGTATTTTTCTTCATCTTTGCAATCTTCTTACCTTTCGACGCTATTATATACAAAATTATTATCGCATTCCATGAATTGCACAGGCCACACTAGTTTATATAAAAAGATGAATAATTTTTTTAATTATTTGATAATTATTATAAATATAAAATAAATAATTTCAAAACTGTTTGGGAAATTAAAAAAAAAAAAAACTGAAATTAAAATTTTTGTTTAAAGTTATATAGTCACTGTTTGGTGATAATTAAAGTCAGATTATTAGTAAATTTTGATATAAATTAATAAAATGTGGTTGAAAAATTGTGGTCTAATGAAATGTGTGGTTAAAATTAAATGTTAACTTTGACTTAGATTCATCCCATTTATTTAATTTCTGCAAACAAGAATATAATAATAGACTTTTTGCATTGTAAAAATATGCTCACAAATTAATTAAGCTTTTTGGTAATGTGAAAAGTTTTGTTTTTGTAATTTTTTATTTTTTGAGGGAAGTGTGGTTCAAAAAATTTGAAAAGTTAAAAACTATGGCTTGTCTAAAAATTGATGGTTAAGATTAAGTTTAAAAAGTTGAGGTGAAATTTTTTTCGTTACCTAACTGGTTCTTAATTTATCTACAATTAATTGTTGATTTTGGCTTTAAATATCAAATTCACTCTTCTAGAGGGACGACAACTCGTCTCCACAGGATTAAAAAAATTGAATTCCACGGTATTATTCAGTAGGATTTATGCATGATAGTATAAGGACGACTTAGAGTGGTCCCTTTAGGTGGAATTTTTTTAAAAAATATAAAAGAAAACCCTATTCTCACACTCATCCCACGACTGCCTTCTCAATCTAAGTCATCTCCATCTTTTAGTGAAATTGATAAAAATTAGGGGCTTTTGGTAAGTTTTTGGTTGCAAGAATTTATGAGGTTTGTTGAATAGGTAAATTTATTATTTGTGTTTCCAAGATTATGATAAGAATACACATTTTTCTACTGGTTTTTTATCTTCGTATTCGACAAGCCGAGAACGTGCCACACTGCGTGTCGAAACCCATTATTTCCAACCCAAAAACTATTAGTGGATCCTATAACTACATTTCTTCTCCAGTATTTTTTGGTTTGTCGAATACCTCCATGTGGAAAATCGTCACAGGGACTAGAAGCTTATAAAGGCATATTTGAAGGCCCATCTTCAATTTGTGGAATAAGAATATAAAAGAATACAAATAATACTTATATAATCACTTATAGTTTTGGTGTTTAGTGAACTTTTATGTACTGTGAGTATATTAGGCATTAATGTTTTCCTTATATTTTTGTTAAGTGGGTCATGTACAAATTGGATTTTAATCATTGTTTGGATTTTATTTTTGGGCAATTAATTTAACGTTGTAGCTCAGCATCATTATGAAAAAAATCACTCCATTCTTTGTTTGGTCTCTTATTACAGTTGCACAGAGTAAAAATTGTAGAAAGGATAAGAGCTTTGCAAGAGTTTATTCCTACTATCAACAAGGTCAGTTGGTTCTTTTTTCTTCCAAAGATGTTTCGATTTTTCCAGTAGGTAAAGCCTTGAAATCGTGTGTGTGTGTATATATATATATATATATATATATATATATATATATATATATATATATATATATATATATATATATATCTTTATGCATCAATTTTGATTGCTTTATGTAGTGGGCAGCCTTATTCACTTTTGATTTAATATATTTTTTCATTCATGGATTCTTGTGTACGTCACACTGCACCTTGGCCAATGTGATCTTGGATTAATAGATACATTTATTATAACATGTGAATATGGAGGCAAGAAGAATAAAAAGTATACAAGAAGAGAAGAAGATTTGATAAGTAGAGACACAAATTAGTTGGTGGCAAATGTTCCTCCAACAATTCATCCTAAAACATTACAAGTGTAGCATATTTCATAAGCATTACTGAGTCCACCTAATAAAATATGTTGGTTTTTCCTTTAAATGAAAGTACATTCCACCAAAGATGACTTCCAAAGTTATGCATGGTCATTATTAGTTTCATTTTATGGTTATCAGTTTTTGCTTTGGTTTTGATTTTGGTTTAAAAGTCCAATTTCAAATTTTGACTGAGATCTAGAGTGTATTTCATATAAAAACTTAGTAAATTCATTTAATGATGCAACAAAATTTGGTTGAGATCTAGAGTAGATGTGTTAAATATATGTATGGCTGATGTGTTAAATCATGGAGGGGATGGTGGAAACGAGTCTCCACACCGGCGTGCAGTCAAGCTACAGGGAGACTGCCAGACTGGTAGGATAATTTTATTTGTAGAACTTATTTTGTATTTAACTTGATTCACATATTAAACTGTATTTTTGAATTGGTAGAGCGTCCAGCTAAAAGACGAGGACCTTCTCGATCGCTCAATCTAGTAAAATTGTTCCGGTCTAATGGGAGCAAACCTCTCTCCATCGATTTTGATACAAAAGAGGGGACGTATCTTCCTATAGGGGACACCCAAAAGTATGTCTCGAGGGTCGTGAGGAGTCATGTGAGACAATTTTTGCACCCTTACTTTGACAAGTGGGCGAATGTTCCCGAGGAACAAAAACCCAAGCCACGAACAGCGTATATGTAAGTGAATTAGCCATCATTTTTTAACTTAAATAATTTTGATAACGCCTAATGTGAATGATTTAAATAATATTGATTTTCTGTAGGAATTCTTTGACGTCAATCCGAGGCATTATTCCAAAGCTGACTACAAGATAATTGTTGACGGGATCGAAGATATAGCAGCTAGACGATACTGTCAGTACAAGGGAAATGTGAATGCATACATTAGGGGAAAAGGGACTCTCATACCTTACCGTGGCCTGACGGCGGACGTCTGGGAAAAGTGCATAGAGCGCTCTTCGAGTGAGAAATTTAAAGTAAGTGCAATTATTTTTAATTTAATTAAAATGATTCTCATAATTATTAATATTCACATTCTATTAATTTCAAATATTTTTTATAGGACATTTCGATGAAGAACAAAGTGAACAGGTCAAAAATAAATTATGCCAGCCTACAGGGTTCAAAAACTATCGTTGCTGCGCGTTTCGATAAGGTAAGTATAACATGTATTATTTTTAATGTATTTTCAAATTATGGAATACGTTTGAGTTATTTATTTAATATTGCATACTTATACAGAGGGACCGCCAGACCCAGAAGTGGCCGAGTGTCATAGAATCATTTCAGATCAACCATCAGAGAAATGGTGAATGGATGAACGAAAAGGCTGCGCAAGATTATGTAAGTAAAAGTTAATACAAAATGATGTATTACTTTTTGTTTTTTCATATTGAATATTAGTTAACGAATATGTCAAATTGATTATTTTAGGAAAACATGGTGGAGGAATGGGAGGAGCAAACGCAGCAAGCCATCTCAAGCGGCGTGACAGTTAACGAGCATGATGTAGTTCTTAAGGTCCTAGGGGAGAGGAGGGGAAATCGACGTGCAATTGGACGAATTGTGAGGGGCACTTCTCCCTCTCACTCGTCTACCACAAAATCTCGAGACCCACATCATGACAATCAGTCTTCTCAGGCTACCAATGCTTTTCAATCCGATATGCAGACATACACGAAGCAAATGAATGAATATATGACACAGCTTACGAGTCATATACAGCCTGTTATGCCAGGAGTCCAGGTGCCGACACCGCCGCTACCACCACCCTCCCTATTGCCTATTCATGAGGAAGAGTTAAATTCGTTGGATGACATTTGCACACCTTTCCATCGCACTCAAAGTAATATCCCCTGACACAATAGGTATAACAATCCGCATCCCTCCTGCAATGTCTGATAGGCTTCCCGAATGCAACACCTGCATCATAAAAGTAATTCAAGAATATTCAAGAATTGTAAAAAGAACATCAATGCACACATTCATTTATATATTTGCTGCAGTGATGAATCTAACATGTCGAATCGGCACAAGCAGATTGAGGTTAACACGAGTGGTTATCTAAGAGTAAGAGAAAAAATATATATTTTACATCTAAAAAATGGAAAGAAGATTACATGATTCGATCACCAAGAATACAATGTGAAACCCTAAAATATTTTTGAACCCATTTCTCAAGTAAGAATTTTATGCTTTAGCAATTGAAAGACTATATTTATAATTAAGCAAATCTATACCAAGATAATCATTCTTAAAATCAAAATCATCACAATCGTATAGTAATTCTCGTAATTTCGACTAGATATATTTGTTGATTATCGTAATTAATGTAGAAATTCATGCAATCTTCTTTGACTCTGATAATTTCAACTTTTTGTAGAAAATAAATTATCACAATCATAGAAGATTCCTGTAATTCTTGTAATTTCGACTAGATATATTTGTTGATTATCGTAATTAATGTAGAAATTCATGCAATCTTCTTTGACTTTGATAATTTCAACTTTTTGTACAAAATAAATTATCACAATAATGGAAGATTCCTGTAATTCTTGTAATTTCGACTATAGATATTTGTTGATTATCGTAATTAATGTAGAAATTCATGCAATCTTCTTTGACTTTGATAATTTCAACTTTTTTGTACAAAATAAATTCTCACAATCATATAAGATTCCTGTAATTCTCGTAATTTCGGCTAGGTAATAATATACATTAACTAATCTGATTGATTTCAATCATAATTTTGATCTTTAAGAAATTATCATAATTACAGAAAACTTATTTAATTCTAGTAATTTGGTCTAAATATATCATTTATTGTTAAGATTTGGGGATGCATCTTAACAGGTTAACCTTATTAAGAGGAGTAGTTCAAACTCTTATAAATTGATCTATGTTTTCGTTGTTATTCGATGTGTGATTTTTATCCCTTAACATGTTCCCTCAAGATAGTAGCTCATTTGAGCAGATTAATCTTGAAATTTGTGTGCTCATTTTGTAATCTTAATCGGATCGAATTACTCGTTAGAGCTTAATGAGCTCATATATCATGTTAAGATTCGGGGGTCCATCTTAAAATGTCAACCTTATTAAAAGAATATAGTCTAAATTCTTATAAATTGATCTATGTTTTCATCGTTATTCGATGTAAGATTTTTATCCCTTAACATTTATTATCACCAACACACATATAATCATCTTTCTTTTGACTTTCAAAAAAATAAAATAAAATATCATGTAAATCTCATAATTTTCCCTTCTATTTTTTTTTTTTTTTATCAAGTTCAAGAGTAAGAATTACTCAATGAAATTAAAATAACTGAATTATTATGACACAACAAGAAATAAGGAATTCAAACGAAAACTTTGAAAAAAATATAAAAATTGGAATCCAATAGGTGGAATAATCTCAAAGTTCTATTAATTGAATGCATGAAAAAAAAACAAAGATTTAACCCTCTATTTATAGTCATAAAACATAATCTAAATCAACTAAATTAAAAGAGTTAGAAATAAATTAAGTGACAGAAACAACATTGAAATATTATTTTCAAGGCATAAACGAACTCAAATGGCTATATTTTACAATTTCATCCTTTTCAGTCCAATTGTTCCATTCAATTATTTGTTCTACATTATTAGTACATAAATATTACAATTCCCACCTATGAATATAATAAGTATATATAAGTATAGTTATTACATAGAGATTAAGCCATATATAATTTCAAGACTCATTATAATAAGTAATAACTGTAAAATAAATAGAGAATGAAGCCTAAATAGATTCAAGATTACTAGATAATATATTATATTAAATTATTAGTTAAAACGTTACATTTAATCTTTATATATTTATTTCTTAGCTTTATTGCATAAAAATGAAAAATTAGACTTGCAAACAAGTCCCGACGGTCTACAAGCCAGCCATGTGTTGTTTGGCTAGTGGTTTGAATTGGTTTATAAACAAATTTATAAATTACACAATTTTCTAAATAATTTTTTAACACATTTTCTCTCTTCACTTTTCATCCACAAATTTTACCTAAAAAATACAAATAAATCAAATTTAATAATTTATAATCTACGTCTCTAGCCGCGGCATAATTTTTTTTTTTTCATAACAATATATCGGACGTGGAAGCAAGTAAATAAATCAATAAATAACATAAAATTTGGTTCTACTACTTTGTCTTCAATTATTATCCAAAAAAAAAATGTACGGTAGATATTTTTGGTACGTTCTACGCGCGATTTAAAATCTTGTTACACATCCTTTTTTTCCTCAGTTATGTTCTCCATATATACATTTAGCTACAAATCTTTTGTTGAAGTTAATTAAGTGAAAAATGAAAACAAAAGTAAAAATAACCCTCGGGACGTAGTTGCAAGGAAAACAAAAGTACTATTTATTTGTTGCATTAATATTATTGAACAGCCTAAATTTATCACAGCAAATGCTGTGAAGTTCATACTTCATAAGCATGCTTTTTTAGGCACAAACAGTTCATTATTCAAGGATTAATTTCCTTGTTAACACTAGACTTTTTCAAGCCGCTTGGCAGTGGAGGGAAACATGCGCAGTTTTTATCGATGCACTTTGGTGCACCAATTCCTTTACAACTGTTGATGCAATCCGCGTCACTCGCACAATGGAAAATAGTGATGATGCCTCTTGCTTCAGTATCGAGTAAAACACCTGTAACAAACAAATGAATCCTTAAAAACATAAAATTGAATTAGTATATGCACACACATACACATACACATACACATACACATAAATAAATATCGAGAAAAGTGTAGACGAACATGAGCCGATCACGAAGAGGACAAGGAGAAAGCTTAGCATTTTTGAACCCATGTTTCTAGTGATTATACTAAATTATAATTATAATTTATAATTGTGACAAAAATCGCGACCATATTTATAGGCTAAGCTTACAAATACTTTTCAATCTAAAAGGTAAAAATTATCAAAATCGTGAAAGATTGAGTAAGAGATTCATGTAATATTTGAAATCTACTCACTTCCCTTTATTTATTAGTTTAAGATATTTCCCATTTATGCCATTCATTCTATAGGTAAAAAAAAATTATAAAAATCGCAAAAAAGTTTTTTGTAAGATAGTCGTGTAATTCTCGAAATATTTATCCACTTTAATATATATCTATATATATCTATTTATTTATATATAAAGACAACTGAGATTTTGATTTATTAATTTTGACTATAATCTCAATTGTCAAAAATTTTGAATTTTAATATTTTATTTTTTATTTTTTTGGTAGTTTTTTAAATCTAGAAATTATTTACCAACTGTGTATTTTTATTTTTTTTTAGTAATTTTAGGGAGACATTTTTAATTGACATTTTGACATGCGTCATGTCAAAATGTCAATTAAAAATGTCTCCTTAGAATATTTTAGACGAACGGTTATTATGTAAATTAGTGGGTGGTTTAAGATGACATGTTGTGCATTTCAAACTGAGGAATTAAAATTGATATTATCCCTCCCATTTTATTGGGTAAAATATCAATTTAATATATTTTAACACATTAAAATAAGTAATTCTAGAGAAACATTTTTAAGTGAGATGTGACATGGCTCACATACATTGGGTGATGAAAAATTACGTAGTGCGGTAGCTATTTTCACCATCTAATGTATGATCGTCATGTTACAATGTCACTAAAAAATGTCAATTAAAAATGCTCTACTAATTTATAGACATATGAAAACTTTCCAAGTTGAAATAAATAATCAGGGTTTAGTTGTGAAGATTTTCTAACATTTGATGTTTTATTTTCATTTTACATTTCAATTATTTCTGGGTGCATTTTTTTTAATAGTGAAAATATGTTACTAAAGAACTGTCAAGTGAGATTGAATTTTTTGTGCCATGCATTATGATGCAGTAGGAGGTAAAAATACGGTCGATGACAATGGAAACCCAACAAATACTATGACTAATGTTGTGTATAAAGAAATTTCAATATTTGTAATACTCTTGATAACAAAATTATTATTATTATTATTATTATTATTATTATTATTATTATTATTATCTAAATTTGCTATTGCTATTATTACATTTTTTTTTTTATTTTTTCGTGTCAGTACATTATACTTTATCAATAAATATATCCTTACATCACACATGATCATTGTTTAAATTAGTGGGTGGTTTAAGAAACAGGTTGTGCATTTCAAAATGAGGAATTAAAATTGATATTATTCCTCCCATTTTATTGGGTAAAATGTCAATTTAATATATTTTGACACATTAAAATGTTCTATTAATATATAGATATATGAAGATTTTCCAAATTGAAATAAATAATCAACGTTTAGTTGTGAAGATTTTTTAGTATTTTATATTTTAATCTTCATTTTACATTTCAATAGGGTACACATTTTTTATAGTGAAATCTTGTTACTAAAGAGCTGTCAAGTAAGATTTAGTTTTTCGTGCATGCGTTGCGACGTAATAGGAGGTTGTACTAATGAAGAAGTTGAGTTGTATTATGTAAGTATATGCAAATACTACAAATATGCACTAAATGTCTTTGAAATGCTAATTTTTATTTAATAATCAATGCTTCGCTGATGATGAAAGTAAAGATAAGGTCCTGACAATGGAAACCCAATAAATATTACAACTGATGTTGTGTAGAAGGAAGTTTTCCGACATTTGTAATACTCTTGATAATAGAATTATTATTGTTATTATTATTTAGATTGACACTTACTATTGTTACTTTTTATTAATTACTAATCTTACACCGTGCGATGCACGATCATTTAATATTCACATATATCGAATGTATATCCATATGAAATGAATATATTAATTAAAAAAGAGAAACAGAGGGGACAATCAATTACAAAAAATGTATAATTATACATACATTAAATTTTTTTACCGTTGGTATGTTTACCATTCCAATAAGTTTCTTTAATTATTGTAATTTAAATTTATTTAAAGCTCAAATTTTTATAAAAAAAATTATTAAAGTCTTTAATATATTTTGCACATTTGATTATTTCTTTCTATAATATTAAACAATTTTATTAAACTTGAAACAAACCTTCCAATCCAAAAGGTAAATCCGCGACCTAGTTCAAAAAGCGAATCGCAAAATATTGAAAAATCGGATATGAAACCCCGATCGACCCAACCAATTTTAAAAAAACCCACAGAGCCGTTACCTGGTTTACCTGATCTTACAGATCTACTTCCAGTAAACTGCAGTCACATGTCATAAATTTACAGCCCCAACCACTTAGATTTGTTTTTCCAAACAACCTATGTTTAAGGCATTGAACTCTATTTCTTAACATTTTCTTCTGACGTGGGATTCAAAGTTAATACTTTTTTTTTTTTTTTTTTTTTTGAACGGCTCTTTTCGTGTTTCCACTTAAAGCAAATGTAAATGAAATATTAGTATGCACTTTTCATTTTGTAAGAACCAACTTTCATTTAATACCAACTTTTATAAATTACATTTAATACCTTTTTTTTTTTTGCAACAATTTCCAGATTTAGAAAGCGAATTTTCAATTGATTAATATATTATACATTTCATGAGATAACAAGATTTTTAATAAAACTTAAGTCTATAAAAAACCTTGTCCAACTCCTTAAATTAATAATAACTAGTTTCACACCAGTGCGATGCATATACATATTTCATTGACAAAACATAATGTACTATCAATTCAAGTAATATTTTTTTAGGAGTTGTATTAAACTAATTCATCAATTTTAACCTATTTGAATGTTCAAATTGTTACCCTATATTTTTTTTCAAAGAACTCAATTTCACGAACACCAATTAATCGCATATGGAAGATTTTTCCGATTCATGTTGCCATAGGATCAAAACAAATTCACAAAAAAATATGATAATTCCCCAAGAATCAAAAATATATAAAAGTAACATAAGCACGATTAAAAAAAAAAAAAAAAGACATGCAAGGGAACATTTTAACCTATTCCTTGTCAATCCAGGTTCCAGAATTCTAGTTGTAGCACCAATTAATCTAGATGCATTTTTTTCCCAAAATTAATACTCACGAGACTTTTCACTTGAGAAGTAAGTTTTGGATCATACTTTCGTGATCTGGATAAAACATTCTTAAACTGCAATAACTAGGCTTCCAATCTAACTATTGGCTGCCTATCACACAGACCCGATATTTTGAAGCTTGAGGCCCTAGGCTAACATTTACAAATCCTGATGGTATTAACAATCTTCAATTATTTCCGTGGTACCGGCTAACCATGGTGAACATGTAAAATGGGGACCCCCCCCCCCCCCCAAATAATAATAATAATAAATAAATAAAAAAAAAATGCTTTTTGCGAAAGATTATGCTTACAAAATTAGATTATGTTGACAATTGAGATTATAGTCAAAACTGGTCAGAAACTCAATTATCTTTATATAGATATATATTGATTATTCACAAGAACAATAATATTAATAATTTTAATATTTAATGACACATTTATTACATTAAATTTTAACACACAAGAAATAAGGTGGAAGCTTTTTGAGGAAAAAATAACATATGTACCTAAAAGATTATTAAAAACTTTTTGTAGGAATTGTTCTTAAATTCTTGATTCTTACAAACTGTTTATTATTTTTGTTTACGAAAGAAAATAAAAAATGAAAAGGTGTTGTCACCATAGATACTGCTTAGGTTTAAGATGGCAAACTGTGAGAAAAAGTACAAAGTTCTGTTAAATTCTTGTATTTGATAGCTATGGTGAAATTTGAGTGGAAAGAAAATGAATTTCGGGAAATTGAATTCTAGGGAATTAAATTCCTGGAAATTGAAAGTTTAATGTGTTTGATTGATTTAATTTTCTAGGTAGAAAAAGTGAAGAATTTTCTATCTTTTGTTGTTTGATTGACATTATTTTCCATAAAAAATAAAGTAAAATTTAGCTATTATAATATTTTTTTTTCATTTTTTAACAAGTTTGTACTTAGTAATAATAATGTTAATTTTTGAGAAAAAAAAATCAATTAACAATAACAAAAATGATCAAACGTAACAAAAATAGTATAAGATTTTCCATGAAAAATAAAACCTCCTCCCCCTTGGAAAACGAATTCATCCAAAACAAGGAAAATACCGGATTTCGAGGCAAGTGGAAAAATGAATTCCATGAAAAACTTAGGCAAACAAATAGCACAAAATTGAAAAATTACGTAGAAAATCATATTTTTCATGACGAATCAAACGGAGCCTTACTTATAATTTGCTTCTGAAGTCCATTACACATTTAAGTGCAGGAATCACCCCATTAATAAAGCTTATCCATTTTTCTTGAAATTTTCAACAGCTCAAGTCTTTAACTATTTTTCCTTTTGGGTCATTAGTCAATTCTAATTAACTCTGTATATTTTCTCCCACGCTTTCTTTTCTTGTTTTGACATCAAATTCTCGCTTGAGATATTTCTCAGAAATGCAGTCTTTGCAATATTCTATATACACCTGCATCTTTTTCAACAAGATTAAAAATATTATATGTTGGTGTAACCAGAATAACACTAGAAAAAATCGGATATTTAAAAATTTACATTCAACTAGATTATTTTAAATATAAAATTTATCAAAAATGAATAATTTATAGTTAATTAATACTACTTATCATTTTAGAAAATATATTTTGACTGAAAAATGGGTCAATACATGTTCGTGCTCTTCCTTTATGTATTTCGTTTTTCTCTTGTGAACATATTTAGTCAGTGTTTAAGCCATCATTATATACAAAATGAGCTTTTTAATAGTGATTTTTTGGAGAATGTGTACTTAAGCCCTTATTTGAGACTCATTATTTCAAATAATGTTGTTTGTAACTGATTTGGATAATGAGTTTTTAAAAAATAGGAATTTTTTTGAAGTTATAAGTAAATTATTTTATTAATAGAATGTTAGTTGAAAATGAGTTTTAGAAAAATGAGGTTTTGATTAAACGGTACTTAGTAGGGGCAAAAATTTTTACCAAGTGGCTACAATTGTAATAGTTTGGAACTTGAATGACTTACTAAAAAAAATTTAATGACCATTTGCATAACTATTCAATTTTAATGATTATTGAAGTAATTAATGTTTCCTAAATATAATTTCTAGATTATAAAAAATAAATTTATCTCTACTCAAATAATGGAATAATACTATTAGAATTTGTACTAACTATCTTAATATTATATTTGATATTTATATATATTAAAAAAATATTTCATTTCATATTTACTTTAACATTATAAATTAAATACATGTGATCATATATTTAAATGAATGTAACAAATTAAGTAACCTGAATTGATCGAAATATGACGTTGCAAAAATTATTCGGACTTAATTAAACTACACAAAAGTTCGGATATTTATTATTTCTTTTAATTTGACAAGAAAAGCAACTCGAGTTGAAATTAATTATATATGACCAAATTAAATCTAGTTAAGAAATTATAAATAAATATAATTATAGGACTTAAATAAAACAATTTTGAATTAGAGGGAATTGAGAAAAAGTAAAAGTAAAAGATACAAAATAAATTTTTTACCTTTAATATTTAATTTGATTTTAAGGACAACATGTTTACAGTTGACTCTAACTTGTGAGTTCGTATTAAAGTTCTCGTTGAGATCTTCGATTTGATATCCATATTACATATTTTTCGATTTCAAAATAATAGTATAATTATCAAAAGTATTCTCATTCATTGAAATACTTCTATTGTAGGAAAGTCAGTTTAGGCAGAAAAAGTTTCAAAACATGTTTTTGGGAAGTGCCTTAGTTTTATATATAGTATGATTCTCTCCACTAAAAGTCTATCGATTTAATCTTTTGAATTGCTAACGTATAAAAAAAATTATAAATAAATAAAGAATAATGTTATTTAAACGCTAAATTTTGTTCATTTCATTCTAAGGTTTCAAAATACAAACTCTCCCGTTTATATTCAATAAATATGAATATGAATACGAATAAATATTATTTCGAATCAAAAATTTTATTAGAAACAAATAAAAAATTATCCAAGACCACTAATGTACTCCACTAAAATTATACATACGACAGCTGTATCTATCTCTCCTTTCACACACAGCCCTGCTACGGATTGTAAGTAGTTGTCTTTATGGCATTTGTGTTTCGTGGGTTATTTATTTTAAATTTGCAGTTATGAATAATCGAAATTACACTCACCCCTGCTTTTAAAGATTCAAATTCATAAATAATATCAAACCTATATAATTTTAAAAATCAAGTCTTAATTCAATTTTTATAAATTATAAAATACTAAAATATTATTATTATAAAATTAAAACATAAACCCCCACCACCAGTCCACCACCCAACCCCATTAACCCTAATTGAACCTATTGACCACAAAATTTGGTGGGACCTTAGATCAACACGTCTCAGCTTCTCCCTCTTGAGCATGTGGATTTCCTGCGCACTAGGACAAACAATCAGTATGTAATGGTTGCTAAGGTGGCTCCCATTTGCACTCTGATGCCTAAATCAGTACCCATCTCAAGTAAAATATAATTTGGGTGCGAGGGATATAAGTGTATAAAAGAGAGAAAAGAGAGAGATTTAACATATCTAGTTTTAGTATTGAGTTTCTAACCTTTTCCTTGAACGCAGCTGTGTCCTATTTATAGTTGAATTCATATCCTAGGATTGCGACACGTGTTAGGCTTTACACGTGGCTTCGTCCTAGCCGCTGGTTAGGTTAACCATTTAATTGACCATAATCATTACACTCTACCATAAAGTTGCAGCTGCCATCACATCTTTTTAGGCACTGTCCCATCAAGTTGCAACTTGCATACAGTCCAATCCCACTGACACCATTGTCCAACCTTGTCATTGATCTTAGGAGTATACCTCGGATGACATTCCTTGGAAAGAGTAGTTCGGCCATAGGGGGTTCGGCCCCTATACCGCCTTGGCCATGCAATAACTTGTCAGTTAGTGGGTCCATCTGGTAACTGGTGGGTCCCACGTGAGCTCCCATGAGTGACGTGTCAAGTTTAATTTAGGCGTGGCCGTAACAGTTTCTGCCTCCTTCGTTCAAGTCCACAAGTCCACCGATATCTACTCATTTTCTTTAGACGATGAAGCAGGCGAAGAAGGATGGAGAGGCAGCATTAGGCGTGCGGTTGGTTTTGATGCTTTGTGGTGCAGCGGAGAAGACCCAGCAGTGTTATTATCCCTTTTTGTTCCGATCTTCTTCTCCAAGATGCAATAGCAACGATCTAGTGGTGCCACTGTGTCGATGTGGTGTTTTAGGTGTAAGCGGTGGTGCTTCTTCTATCTAATGGTGGTGATGTGTGTTTTGCATGTAAGTGGCAGCGATGTTTTTGGTGGTAAGAGGAGTGCAGATGTGGTCAAGCTTTGCTGCTGGTGGCCTGGTGGTGGAGGCGGTAGTGGTACCAAGGCAGTGGTGGTGTTGGAGACTGTTAGGGATGAGGAGTATGTAATTTCATAAATGTGGCGGTGGTGGGTGGGGCTGTGGTTGATACGACGGTGGTGGTCTGGTGGATGCGTTGCTGTTGTGGTATGTGGCGATGATGTTGGTGGTGATTTTTTGTATTGCAGTGTGGCGGTGATGAATGCTGACTGCATCATTTTTTTTTTTAGTTAAGGTTGATGTTGTAGAGGCGAAGGAGGAGGCGGAGGCGGAGGTGAAATTCATGTGGTATCGTCATGGTGGCGACGGCGGCGCGGCGACGATGGTGTTGAGACGTTGATAGCAGTGAGCTGGTGTTGAGACAGTTGTAGCGGTGATGCATTGATTTTGTGAGATAAAACATTTTATCGGAACCTAATATTTTGATAAATGTGACTTAATTATTGATAAGTTGTGATTAGAAATAAAATAATTGTGATCTAATAATTCTATAATTGTGACTTCAAAGATTCATGACCTAATAATTTAATAAGTTGTGGCCTAGAAATAAATAGGGATCGACTAATTTAGCACTTGCGACCAGCTAATTTGATCATTTGTGACCTTAAAATTAATTGTGACTTTATTTTATTTTATTGTGACCTAGAAATCAGTGCAATTTGTGACCTGTTATTTTATAATTTATGATTTTGAAACCATTTTGTGACCTAAATTACATAGTGTTGTGACTTTAATACATATAATTAATAAAATATTTTTAATTACTTAATTTAATTAATTAATTTTAATTACAACCTGATTTTTGAAATAATACAAGTTTCATCTAAAATTTGAGATTTGTATTTATAATTACCTTATTTATTTATTTTTCCCTTATGAATAACTCCAACCAATATAGCCCACTAATCAGAAAACTGACAACCACTTTAATAATCCACTAGTCCTGTGAACGTGGGAAACTAGATAATGGGAAAAAAATAATAACTATATGAAACGCACAATTGTTTAATTCGGAAGTTAAGATTTAGTTGACAAATTGGAATTACAGTCAAAATTGACCAAAAACTCGGTTGACTTAATACTAGTTTCACACTCGTGCGATGTACGGACATATTCCATTGACAAATACTAAATTACAAAAAAACTACAATGATTTTGCAAAACATTTTATTGGGAAAGTGAAAGGACTAAAGAAATCTCAGGATTTAGTGATTCAATCTCCCCATAGAAAATGCTCAGAGCAAAACTTCCCCCAACCATTATATCTCCTTAAAATGCCCTGCACCTTCATCCACGTCTAACCTCCGTTTCACATAATAATCGGTTGAGACAAGACATAGTTTGGCAGGAGCTTCGTCATATACATATTTAGCTACTCTTCTAGATGTCACTAATTTCGTATGTTATGCATACCAAAATTGTGTGTTTAACTTCAAGCCAGTTCCAGCTTGAAGAAATCTCAGATGCGCTCTACACGCACTTAATCAGTGTACGATGTTTCGAAATCTACAGTCCCAAGGTTTAAAGTGGAGGGCAACAATAGAGATTCGGGTTCTTCTATGATCCAATTATGTGAGAAAATCAAGAAAAGAAGAAGGGTTCAATCGATATCCAATATTAACTCCACAATTGTTGAAATGCTTCGAGGAAGGTTCGGAGGGCAGCAATCACTTCCCATTCCTAGATGGTCAGATTGTGAACCTACAGTTCATGGACATCTTCTTGCAAAGAAACATTATTTGTCAAAATTGATGGGGCTAAAGGTTATAGGGAAAAAAAAGAACCTACTTTAACAAACATTCAACTAAAACTTCGCAAGATTTTACTGTATTTGATTAATGTTTTACAAACAGAGAATGTGCAATAAGACGTTTTCATTCATTGATTCATATTATCATCTACTTTTTGGACAGAAACATTGTATCCAAAATTTTCCAAACCAGCCAAGTCGAAGCACAGGTTATGTGAATTTGTTTGGTTTTGGAAGGAGTCATGCATGCATGATGCATCACATATTAACAAGTGAGAAACAACCCCAATTTTTTTTCTTAAATATGTGTGTAATAGAAAATTACCATTCAATAGTCATGGAAGTAGCAAATCCACATGTCCAATACTGATATACATCCCAACACACCAATATAAAAAAAAAAAAAAAAAAAAATCTAAAGAGCACCTAAATTCATTCAAACACGAATTTTTGGTTTCCTTAGTAGCACAATGTCAATACAACTTGAAAGAAATGTAGGGGCACATGAAGAGATTGAGAAACTATATCTCGTATAAACCAAAGGGGTATCATGAAATGCTGCTATGACTAAATTTCATCTTCACACAAGATTCACGTCATCAAAGAAATGCCACCGGACAATTATAATATTGAAGATAGTCTCTTATCCTAAGCATCTCATCCGCTTCATTACGAAAATCATTAGCCTTCAAGAAAATGGCTTTGATAAGTGACTCACTGCAAGTATTAAGTAATTATAGCTCGCTTTTACATACAAAAATAAGTACAGAGTAAGGTCATACCTGACCACGAGTAGCTCCGCTGGAGATTGTAATGCGATTTTTGAAATAGGCATTGCAAATCGATTGCCCTTCATAAAATGAGAGATTGTTAAACATGTGAAACCAATGAGATGAACATTTTTGGCTTTCATTGTCGTTAGGTTCACACATTTTGACCAAGATGCTATGACCTAGCATTTGAACACAAAAGGATGCCAAAATAGATGAAAAAGGATAAAACATGTTTAACTAAGCTTAAATAGTACATTTATGTAAATAAGATTTTGAAATAAATTGTTCTTCTATTTGTCAAGGTTAGAATGAGTAATTTACTTATTTTGTTAGTAACGTAAGATTTAGTTTTAATCTAAGTGAAATTATTTTCCCTCAAATGTAAGTCGTCAAAACATGTTTCAAAGAGTTACTTTAAAGTAACATCTGTTTGTGAAAATAAAGTATAATATATATATAGTATCCAAACTGCATCAAAGTCTAAGTTATCGACTATTCTTTACTACTTGTTCAAATATATTTTAAAGAGTCAAGTTGCTTTTGTTCATGATAACGAATTGATACTCTTGAAAGGTGCATTATTCATAGTTTTGTTTGGTATAGGATAAAGCTAATCCTGATTTTCTTTTTGCTTGGATAAACTTGAAAGAGGGAGATATATATCAATTATTGGCCTTTTAGATTTCCATTAGTTCACGTGCAAGGAAGAAAGTTTTAAGCTTTATTTTTCCGTAGTATCCAATTCTATTTAATCATCCTTACCAAACGCCCAAATAATTAAACTATAATTTGGCTCTTCTTTCCTTTTATCCAATTCGATAAAGTGTAGTTCAATATGCAAAATATGCCAAACAAAAATGTTGAAGTGAAGTAATGTTCATAAATGTTAGAAATGGGGCACATGTTAAAGAAACATGAAATTCATATATAAAAATTTTGCACAAGAATAGTTCAATTATTATTGAGAAGAAGAGCCACTTTTCAAGCTACTTTTCAATGGACTCAAAAAGAGTTATATTACATCAACATAGCATCTGCATTTACTTAAATATGTTCCACTCTCCTTCTGTCAGTATTACTCTACAAAGATGTGTACATTAAAACACATTCACCAAAGATAAAACAACGACAATTGCTTAATGTTACAAGGTATAAACTGTAGATTTTGCTATGGCTTCTCCAAAATAGGCCCCCCTTTTGCTGGGCATGAATCTGCAACCTTCACTGAACATGTCGAGTAGTCTACTTAGGCTTCGAATTATCATCCCAAGAAGTCAATCAAGGTTAAAGATTTTCTCAGGAGAGGAATCAACAGCTTTTTAATCAATTATCTTAAGAGAGACAAATCATCTATAGTTCAATCCAGTAATGATTAAAAAAATTAAATTCCCATAAATTTAATTATAGCGTTGATTCCAGAAAGCTTTTCCCAAAAATGATTTGGTTTCCTACTTATCCAATAAAGATAAACCACAACTAAGTCCTAGTGATCCAGAAATCCTAATTCACTCTCTATGTAACCTGAAAAGAAGAAAACTCTGCCCTTTATCCCCAATAATCATTAAGACATTTTGACAAACACATAGAACGCATAAGTAGGAAACCAAAAAATTAACACACAAATGGAATTAAAAATTTACCCTCATTTTATAATTCGACAGCCCTCAGTGAAGAAACAATCCCTATCATCTTCCACATAGTATTACTCTATAAAGGAGAACAAATTTGGAACGTAGTGTTTCTTCTTGTTCCGTGTTGAGAGTCTTACTTTGGGCCAGGGACGGATCTAGAGATTCGAGCGAGTGGGGGCCAAAATTTTCAAATGGTCTGAGGCGGGAGGTGAAGGTCCCCTCCCGGGGGTTCGGGGGCGGAGCCCCCGAAATTTTTTTGAACCAAAATGATTGAAATGACGAAGCAAATATGACAATACATCATCAATAATCAATTCTAAACTCTATTTGAGTCAATCTCATTGTTCTCAACTCTATTTGAACTCTCCTCAACAACATTTTCTTGACGATGTCTTTTTATTAAATATCTCTCCATAATCTATTAATCTGAAATATCAAATATGAAAATACACCATAAATAATCAATTCTAAATTGTTCGCAGTTGCAAATTTCTCAATTTTAATCCATTTTCTTTAAAAAAAAATGGAGATCAATTTTTTTTTTTGGGCCTAACCGCCCCCAACAGATCCAAACCGAAAACTAGGCTCAAATTTTTTCAGATCCCAGTGGGGGCCATGGCCCCCACTGGGCCTCAAAGGGCTCCGTCCCTGCTTTGGGCAAGGGATTCCTCTATCTGGAGAATGCGGTTTTGCTTTTGCGGAGGGCTCAAAGGCATTTGTTGATTACACAAAGCACGAGTCCGTCGCTCATTTCGGAGGATGACGCCATATCTTCCATCATTTGGGGTCATTAGTGGGGTTGATGAAGAAAAAAAAGGGTTTACGCTGCCATGAATGGTGTGGGAGGAGGTTTTGTGAAGCGAAAGGGACTGGGATGTGGAAGCAGTGAGTGGGATTTTAATTTTAAAAAAAGTTGTACACAAAAATCTCCAATATAGTTGCTGTTACAATGCTAAACAAATGCATAGTGAAAATTGCCCATTATCAAGCAATAACCGTTGGAACATGGAAAATGGGCACAAATAAAATATGTCCAATTCATAATGATTTGGATAAAGTTCAAATTAAGAACCTGTAACATGCAAACATCCCATCACATTTAGTGGTAGTAGTACAGGAAACGTTGCAGAAATGGAAAATTGGATAATAAGGGGAAAAAAGGGTTTTCTCATGTCTTGCAAAAAAAAAAAAAAAAAAATCAGATTTCGTTCAAACTGCAGATTCTATTCAAAATTAAGAATTCAGTCAAAATTGACAGAATCTCAATTATCTTTAAATATATATAGATTTCCTATTTTTTTCGTATCAGTACATCATACTTTGTCAATGAAATATATACGTGCATCGCACGGGCATGAAACTAGTTAGTTTAGAAACCTTATTACTAAAATCTACCATTTCATGTGTATTATAGCGTACAACTGGATACCATATAAAGCAATGGGGAATAAGTTCTAATTATCGATTACTAATCTACTATTGATTCAATGTATGGAACACAAAAGATGATTTTGTTGGAATTATTCTAATTTTGTACGTGTCATAATTCTCAATTATGTAATTTAGTTTATTCATGCGCTCTTGTCAATCAATAAAAATAAGGTATTTAATTCTCTTTTTAAAGATAAGTTAATTATATTTTAATCATGGCCCAAGTCTATTCCTAGTATAAATTCTAACTTTTTGTGAGTTTTTCAACGCTTTAACAAACAACTAATTATCTAATTGGAAATCAATCAATCAATGCAATGAGAATGCAAGATTAATCAAGTATCGCAAGAAATACTACACTAGTAATCTTAAATTAAAATAAATAAACAATGGGATTTATCTTCATCAAATACAAAAATGGATCTAGCCTAACATGATTTTATGTAAATTACAAAAAGAATAATAGAAAAGATCGCCCGGATCATGAAATAATACAAAAGATATTGATCTTCAAATTCAAATATAAAATCTTCAATTTCTTGATGCAATTGACCTTCAGTTCTTGTTAGGTTTTGATCTTCGCTCTCAAAATATGGCAATGTGACTCTTGTTCTTGAATGATTTTATAATATGGATGTGTATTGAGCTTCTAGAGATACCCTATGATGGTTGCCCACATTTTCTATATATAGAAGCCAAAAATTAGGTCAAAAGTCGTCAAAGTTGTTATCAAAAAGGGTTTCTTGTTTGGCCAAATTTCGCACCACGCCTACGCGTTGTTATAATCCTTGCACACGCACAATAGACCACTTTTTGCTGCGGTTGGGCCTTGCGCACACAAGGGCTCTCACATTGTTTAAGGTTTTGTGGCCAAATTGTGATTTTGTCCTTAAACTTTCAAGAACATGAATTTTAATCCTTTTTTCACTCCTCTTTGAATTTCCTTTACTCCCAATCTGCTCCTAACACTTTCTAATCCTCATTGTGCTCCCTGAATCATCTTTTGATTGTTTGCATTTTGGTTACCGTACTTAAGATTTCATCCATTTTTCGCTCATTTTCCCCAAATCCACCATATGGGATCGAGTTCCTCTTAACAAACAAAATATACGAAATTAATTCATAATTCATCAAAATCAATAATAAACACTTTAACGATCTAGATAAGTGTACAAATACACTTATCACTTTACATTGTAATATGTTCGGTATATGTTGATTGAATTGACAAAGAGATGTGACATGCATCCCTTCTAAAATTATCAAATATGGTGTATGAGAGGCGACAGTAGCTAGCACAGAACTAATGTTTAAACTCCATAGGGATTTTATTTCATAACATAATTCATTTATTTTGATAAAGCTTCAATACAAACTTATGTTCTCAAGTTTGGAGGGTGGTGGTGGATGTGAGGTGAGGTGAGGTGTGGGAGTGGATTTTTGAGATAACAAATGCATATATTTTCAATGCACTTTACTTTGAAAGTCTTTTTACAAACACCATTACAGTCCTTATCACTCTTGCAACTTTGGAATAGATTCAATGCCAATTAAAACACCCGAAACATGAAAGTATTCAAACATATATATTAAAAATAATTGGATTAGTGTGTCGATAGGATGGACAAAATATAGAAAAAGTAAACAAGTTTACATGACTCTATCACCAAGAATGCGATGAGAAAACACAATACTTTTAAACCCATTTTTCAAGTAAGAATAATTATTTTTAGCTATTGCAAGCCTATATTTCTAAGAAAAGCTATACTAATATATTTATATCTAAAATCAAAATTATGAAAATCATATAGCGATTCTCGTAATTTCGATTAGATATAATATTGATTATTGTAACTGTAGAAAATTCATGTAATCTTCTTTGATTTTGATAATGATTTTGATAATTTCATATTAAAATCAAAGTAGATTAAAGTAATTATTCCCGTAACTGTAGCTAAGAAGAATACACACCAATACACCTAATTAATCTTCACTGATTTTGATAATCTTGATCGTTAAGATAAATATATCAATCCATTGATATACACGGTTGCAAGAATACGACACGACACAGACACATCAACACATGGTTTTTCAAAAACTTAGGACACGATGTTGAATATTGGTTTAATAATTCAAGAAATTTGTTAAGTGTTGAAAAATCTGTTAGGAAATCATATCTTCCATATTGAGAATAAGAGATTTGTGTATATTTACTTTCGTTTGTATTAATATCTAGTTGATCTATAATTGATTCTTTCTTTGTAGGATTGATTAGAATCTCTTTGTATAAATATATGATTCAATATCAATAATATTATCACTGTGAATTCAAACACTCTTTCATCTTTTCATGGTATCAGAGCGGGATTAAAATCCTTACCTGTCACTGCACTCTAATCTCTTGTGTAGCACCTCCTCATTTTCAAATGTCATGGCCAATGATGAAGTGCCACTCATACCTCCAGCCGCTGGCAAGGGAATTATTGAACCTAGCACCTCTACCGATTTTGTAGATTTAAAAATGAACATGTCAAATCCATATTTCACCCACCATTCAGATCATCCAGGTTTGGTTTTGATTTCCAAACCTTTGAACGGAGACAATTACTCTACTTGGAACAGGGCTATGACACTAGCCTTAAATTCTAAAAACAAACTGGGTTCGTAAAGGGCTCAATTAGAGCCCCTTCGAAAACTGATTCCGAAAAGTATGCTGCTTGGCCTTGGTGTAATGATATGGTCCACTTCTACATCATCAACACCCTCAGCCCAGAAATATCAGACAGTGTAATCTACTACTCTACTACTCATGAGGTTTAGGAAGATCTTCGTGAGCAATTCTCTCAAAGCAATGCACCTCGCATCCTTGAAATTCAGCTAGATATTGCCTATTTTCGACAAGAACAGCTATTTGTCTCTGCCTATTACATGAGGTTGAAAGGCCTGTGGGATGAACTGGCTTCTTACAGTGATGCAGTACATGAGGCACAACAAGATCAGCAAAAATTAATGCAATTTCTAATGGGCTTGAACGATTCTTACAGTGCCGTTTGCGGACAAATTCTTCTGATGAATCCTCTTCCATCAGTTCGCTAAGCATATTCATCTGTCTCTTAAGAAGAAAAACAACGTCTTCAGTGCTGCCATGGTTGTTCGAAGTAATAGGTCGACGCGAATAGGAAAATCTGAGCAGTCTGACCACACACATAGCCCACACGATTTTCGACCAAAAGAGAAGTCATCGAAAAGTTTTGGTGGGGGACGCCAAGACAAGCTTCGTTCTGGATCTGGTAGAAGACGTCCTCATTGTTCTCACTATGGAGAATTGGGCCATTGGGTTAAGACTTGTTATGAACTTCATGGGTATCCAACGGGTTATCCAAAGTCAAAGAATAATTTTGGCCCAAGACGTTTTAACAACAAGCCCGCAGCTAACTGTGTATCTTAGGTTTCTTCTAACGAAGATGGAACCCAACAATTGGGCTTTCAAAGACCCAATTAAGACAACTCTTATCTCTTCTCGACAACAAGAATGAAGGGTTTAGTTCTCAAGCAAATGCAGTGGTGATAAGTGCTTTATTAGCACGTATTTAATTCACTTATTATCTTATTTTGTTATTAGTTTTATCCTATTGAAGTATCGTTTAATGCATTTTCATTTATTGTGTTATACAGGATCACAAAGAACGAAAAGAAAGGAAACATGACCAAAGAAATACAAAAAAATCAAGAAGTGAGGTTCAAGGACATATTCAAAGAGCTCAAAATCAATAATGGCATGTGGGAAGAAGATTAGATGCAAAAATTATGGTCAAAGAAGGTTTGGAATGAAGTTGGAAATCAAAAACCCGCAAGGATTGTGATCATGAATTTTAGTCATAGATTGAAGCTCAATTTTGTCATAGAATACTTTCGAATTTTGGAAGATCTATTTCACAAAGAATTGTAGATATTTGAGTTTTCTTTCCAACGCAACTTGAATCACCACAATCGAACTTCGGAAGAGAAAGTTATGACCAAAACATCGAGCACAGGCGCTTCTCGGCAGAAATGCACTTACGGCCGTAAATGGTAAAGTTACGGCCGTAAATTATAAATTCCGAAAATTTTCAGTAGCTAACTTACGGCCGTGAAAAGGAAAGTTACGGCCGTAACTTGCTCGCCAAGGAATTTCCTTATATGATTCAAGGTCTATCTTTATGATTAAAGGTCTATCTTTGGTATATCTTTGGGGTAAAGTTAGGACACGATTTTGTGAATATTAAATGAGCAAAATAGCCACAAAAAGGAGGTTGGACATTGAGGAATATTGAGAGAAAAATATAGAGCATTCTTGGGAGATTTTCAAGCGCAAGAATATCAATAATGGTGGAATTCATGAAGCAACTTGAAGAATCTACCACAACAATGCTAGGCTAAATTCCATATCTTGTTCAAAGGGGAAGTTGTGTTAACTTGATTATGTTATTTTCTTTTCCTACAAATTAGTAGCGTGAATTTATTCCTTTATTTCAATTGTTGGATTATTATGTTTTGAATGTTCAATTGAGTTTATTTGATTAATAGTTTAATTTGGCCAATTGGATTATTGATCTTTGGATTCATGAATATGCTATGTTTAGATTCTTGATCCGTAATTGTCATTGAATCTTTACTTTAGTAGCAAATAAATCTCGTGCAGGTTTACTAATAATTCAACTTGGATTGTTTAATTCGAGATTGTGTAATTAACGATCCAATTCAATCTATTCTTCTAAATTTTCATAGTAGTCGTGCATTAAATCCTAAGAGCTTGTTTAGGACTGTCCATGGCTAGAATTGGTTCAAAGAGCTTATTTTGAATCAATACACATAAGGAAGAATTTAGATAATCAGAGCTTGTTGATTATTTATGATTGATAATTGAATTAGGAATAGAAACACGTTACAATGAAAAGTATAACATTAATTGAGGGCACAACCGAACCCGAGAACAAGATTTCTTCTCATATTAATTCTCTAGTCATATTTAATTATTTATTTTTATGCATATTTTTTATTCAAGCAATTTCAAACAACAAACCCCCCATTCCATTCTAATTGATCGAACAACTAAACTTAGTTTTCGTTCCTCGTGGGATCGACCCTTACTCTCGCTACTACATTATTAATTAATATTTAGCAAGTAAGGAATTATTTATTATTTTGGTGCATTGCGACACGCATCAAATTTTTGGCGCCGTTGCCGGGGAACGGTCAACCAATTTAGTTGTTTAGTTAATTAGAATTTTTTTTCTGCATTTTATTTTATTAATTTTATTTTCACTTTATTTATATAATTTTTCAAAAAAAAAAAAAAAAAAAAAAAAAAAATTCTTGCCTGTCTACTTCTTTTCTTATTTGCGTAAAACTCGATAAACTTATTTTGAATTTTTTGATTTTGACCCAGAAATCGAGAGAATCTTTCAACAGTAAAGAAGAGCTACACAACCAATGGCAGTAGCTAACAATAATCTGACTCTCAAGCAACTAGCTACCCCGGATGTTGCTCAACAACCGCTATGCATCACTTTTCCGGCAGTGGAAGAAGGTAGAACTTTTGAGCTAAAATCCGGACTGATCCATCTTCTGCCAACTTTCAGAGGACATCCCGGTGAGGACTCATACAGACATCTGAAGGAGTTCCATGTCATTTGTGATAGCATGAGACCCACGGGTATTACTGAGGAACAAATAAAAATGAGAGCTTTTCCATTCTCGTTAAAGGATGCCGCCACCGACTGGCTTTATTGTCTACCATCAGGAACAGTTACTACTTGGAACGACATGAAAAGACTTTTCTTGGAAAAATACTTCCCTGCATCGAGAGCTAGTACAATCAGAAAGGAGATATGTGGGGTACGCCAGAACAACAACGAAACATTGTACGAGTATTGGGAGCGCTTCAAAAAGCTCATCTCGAGCTGCCCCCATCATCAGATCAGTGAGCAACTCTTGGTGCAATATTTTTATGAAGGTCTGGTACCGATGGATAGAAGCATGATAGATGCCGCAAGCGGAGGTGCATTGATGGACAAGACACCGGAACAAGCACGAGCTTTAATCTCCAATATGGCTGAGAACACTCGGCAGTTCAACTCCAACAGGGATATGCAAGTTCGGCGCGTGAATGAGGTAAGTAGTTCCAATATTGAAAGTCAATTGTTTGAACTAACAAATCTCGTTAAACAACTTGTTGTAGGGACTGTAGGAAAGGCACAACAGGTCAAAGCTTGTGGGATATGTGCAAACTTCGGACATCCAACAGATACTTGTCCGGTGTTGCAAGAGGGAAATAGTGCCCAGGTGAATGCTGCAGAAGGTTTCCCGTTCCAAAGACAGCAGTACAATCCGTACTCTAATACTTACAATCCAGGATGGAGGGATCACCCAAATCTGAGTTATGGAAATAACCAGCCCTCGGGTTTTGTCTCTAACAAACCTCAAGGGCAATTCCAGCAACAAGGGAATTTTCAACCTCCAGGGCAGTATCACCAAAGACCCCAAAGTTCAGGTATGTCTCTTGAAGACATGGTTAAAGCCTTGGCATCTAACACACTTCAATTTCAACAGGACACCAAATCTAGCATTCAAAATCTGGAAAACCAAATGGGTCAAATGGCTACTGCCATCAACAAACTTGAAGCACAAACCGGAGGAAAGCTACCATCTCAACCTGAAGTAAATCTAAAGAATGTGAGTGCAATTACTCTCCGAGGTGGAAAAGAGCTTGAGGGGCTGCAAATGAAACCATCTGCAATTGAAGAGGAAGTTGAAGAAACAGAAGCTAGAAAGAAAGATGACACCTCACAAAACTCTCAGATAAAGACTGACCCCACTTTAAATGTTAAATTGACTCCACCTCCCTTTCCCAGCAGGTTAGCAAAAGCAAACAAGGAGGGGAAGGAAAAAGAAACCCTGGAGATGTTCAGGAAGGTGGAAATCAACATTCCACTTTTAGATGCAATCAAGCAAGTGCCCCGATATGCGAAGTTTTTGAAGGATCTGTGCACCAATAAGAGAAAGCTAAAGGGAAATGAGATGGTAAGAATGGGTGAGTCTGTATCTGCACTTCTTCACAAAAAATCACCTCCCAAGTGCAAGGATCCAGGTATGTTTACCATACCTTGTCAAATAGGCAATAAGAAAATAAATCGTGCTTTAATAGACTTAGGAGCATCTATCAATGTAATGCCTAGGTCTACCTATGCTTCATTAAAACTTGCCAAACTGAATGAAACAAATGTTATAATTCAACTAGCCGATCGTTCTAATGCTTATCCTGACGGGGTAGTTGAAGACATTCTAGTGCAAGTAGGCGGGTTAGTATTTCCTACAGATTTTTATGTATTGGACATGAATGATGACCATTCCCCCAACTCTACTCCTATTTTGTTAGGCAGACCATTTCTAAAAACATCTAAGACCAAGATAGATGTTAGTAGTGGTTCACTTACCATGGAATTTGATAATGAAATGATTCAGTTTAATATTTATGATTCTGTGAACTACCTTGATGATGATAATCCTGTTCATTTTGTTAATGTTATTGATTCTTCAGTACAGGAAACTTTCAAACTTGGTGGAAATGGTGAAAAGCCAGGTAAAATCTCGTGTATTACATTTCCAACTTCTGATGACATGCTTTTGCCCCCTGTCTTGCAGGCCCTAATGAAAAATATGAAAAAGAAGTTGAGCTTTGGAAATCCACCTAATCCCGGGTGAAGGAGGAAATAACAAGTCTAGCCAAAGACAGTAAACAAATGCGCTGCTCGGGAGGCAACCCGAGAGGGGAGTTTCTTTACTTCCTCAAATTGTTATTTTTTTTTCATTTTTGTCATTTTCCTTATTAGTTAATTTCATTCTAAAAAAAACATGTCCCCTCCTTTGATTCCATTCACATTCCCATCTTTTGTTTTGTATTGTCACGCTCCACATTGAGGACAATGTGTAATTCAAGTGTGGGGGTGATGATTATCTATTATCTTTTGTTATCCCTATTTTATTCATCTTCATTCAGATTTTTTTATTAGTTAGCTTTAATTGTGCTTAGACCCACATTTCGGTTTAATAGGAAGCAGCCCCACTTATGATTATTTTTGAACCACCAACTTCCTAAATTGCATAATCGGATAAACAATGAGCACATAGAGATGAGTTTTCCAATAATTTCTGAATTAGTTTGAAAATTGGGACAAATTGAAAAATTTCTGCAACCTAATTGAGTCAAACCAAAATTGATATGATAAAATACCGTCCCGAGTAACTTCATTCTATCCTTATCCCCTAGATTTTGAGTTCGGAATGAAGACTAAGCAATGACCTATAACTCATAATTGGATGGGAGAAGCACATATAAACCATAATTTGTGAGCTTTTGAGCCTATGAGCTACTTTTACTCTTTATATTAAGCTCTATTTTTTGATGTGTGTCCTGCATGGTTGATTTGTTCTTGGATTTGCTTTTCTGTACATGCCGTTGTAGCTTCTTGGCTCAAGTGCAAAATATAGTAAATGCATTAGGTTAAACCAAATTTGACTTGCTAAAAGGGCCTACCATGATACATGTACCAATAGAAGCCCTTTTGAGCCTTAGCCTTTCCTTGAAATTTTGATGCCACGCTACAAGCCAAGAAATACCCTTTCTTTCGCATTGTCTCTGTTTTGAACCCATAGAGAAGGGATTCGCAAGCTTTTGTTGATTAAGGATCGTGCTGTAGTCTAAGTCTAAGAAGTTGCAATGGTTATCTTGTGTTGGACGATGGTTGTGTAATTGACTGAATTCAGGGGAATGTAATTCTATCTCAAGCAAATTGGTGACTGCGTAATGATTTGAACAAAAGAGAAAAAGCTGCAGTCTGTACTCAGAAAAAAAAAAAGAAGAGAAAAAAGCAATGAAAAGGAAGTTTAGTCATGAAAATTAGTAGTTGAGGATGTCAAACACTCAACTTGTGAAAAAAAAAAAGAAAAGAAAAAAAAAAATTCAAGTGTGAACAAAGTGGGTAGAGTGAAACAATGAAGTTTGTATTGAGGGTGAAGGAAATAATGTCATTGTGAATTGACTTGGTTTGCGAAATTCCTTCTCGACTCAGCCTAAATATATCCTTTTATCCAACCTGACCTGAAGCCCCGTTACAACCAAATAAAGACCTTTACTTTGCACTTGTGTTATTGTTGGCTCCGATTATGACATTTGAGCAGTCTGTGGTAATAGATTCTCCATGCAGTGAGTTGAGTGAAAATTCTCACCCTTATACACTTTGTGCGAAGAGAGAAATATCTAGTGAGGGTGTTAACTCCCATTACATATGCTTATGAGTGGTTTGAATTGCTTGGTCTATATTCTGTGCTTTCGAGTTGGCCAAAAACTAACACTCATGTAGTAAATCATTGATAGAGGTTAAGAGAGAACTCACGAGAGGTGGGAGGATACAAGCCACATTGGGAAATGAATTGGGCCGGGGGTATTGATTTTCATTTCTGTTCCGAGGATATTGGATGATGCATCTCTTGCACACACTAACACACTCCGGTTATGCAATTGAATTTTCATGCTAAAAGAGAAGTGGGCTGTAACCTTGACTTTCCGATTGTAGGTCTATCTTTTTGTTTGAGTTATGTTTCTTTTCTTTCACATCATTATTCGAGGACGAACAATGGTTTAAGTGTGGGGGATTTGATAAGTGCTTTATTAGCACGTATTTAATTCACTTATTATCTTATTTTGTTATTAGTTTTATCCTATTGAAGTATCGTTTAATGCATTTTCATTTATTGTGTTATACAGGATCGCAAAGAACGAAAAGAAAGGAAACATGACCAAAGAAATACAAAAAAATCAAGAAGTGAGGTTCAAGGACATATTCAAAGAGCTCAAAATCAATAATGGCATGTGGGAAGAAGATTAGATGCAAAAATTATGGTCAAAGAAGGTTTGGAATGAAGTTGGAAATCAAAAACCCGCAAGGATTGTGATCATGAATTTTAGTCATAGATTGAAGCTCAATTTTGTCATAGAAGACTTTCGAATTTTGGAAGATCTATTTCACAAAGAATTGTAGATATTTGAGTTTTCTTTCCAACAAAACTTGAATCACCACAATCGGACTTCGGGAGAGAAAGTTATGACCAAAACATCGAGCACAGGCGCTTCTCGGCAGAAATGCACTTACGGCCGTAAATGGTAAAGTTACGGCCGTAAATTATAAATTCCGAAAATTTTCAGTAGCTAACTTACGGCCGTGAAAAGGAAAGTTACGGCCGTAACTTGCTCGCCAAGGAATTTCCTTATATGATTCAAGGTCTATCTTTATGATTCAAGGTCTATCTTTGGTATATCTTTGGGGTAAAGTTAGGACACGATTTTGTGAATATTAAATGAGCAAAATAGCCACAAAAAGGAGGTTGGACATTGAGGAATATTGAGAGAAAAATATAGAGCATTCTTGGGAGATTTTCAAGCGCAAGAATATCAATAATGGTGGAATTCATGAAGCAACTTGAAGAATCTACCACAACAATGCTAGGCTAAATTCCATATCTTGTTCAAAGGGGAAGTTGTGTTAACTTGATTATGTTATTTTCTTTTCCTACAAATTAGTAGCGTGAATTTATTCCTTTATTTCAATTGTTGGATTATTATGTTTTGAATGTTCAATTGAGTTTATTTGATTAATAGTTTAATTTGGCCAATTGGATTATTGATCTTTGGATTCATGAATATGCTATGTTTAGATTCTTGATCCGTAATTGTCATTGAATCTTTACTTTAGTAGCAAATAAATCTCGTGCAGGTTTACTAATAATTCAACTTGGATTATTTAATTCGAGCTTGTGTAATTAACGATCCAATTCAATCTATTCTTCTAAATTTTCATACTAGTCGTGCATTAAATCCTAAGAGCTTGTTTAGGACTGTCCATGGCTAGAATTGGTTCAAAGAGCTTATTTTGAATCAATACACATAAGGAAGAATTTAGATAATCAGAGCTTGTTGATTATTTATGATTGATAATTGAATTAGGAATAGAAACACGTTACAATGAAAAGTATAACATTAATTGAGGGCACAACCGAACCCGAGAACAAGATTTCTTCTCATGTTAATTCTCTAGTCATATTTAATTATTTATTTTTATGCATATTTTTTATTCAAGCAATTTCAAACAACAAACCCCCCATTCCATTCTAATTGATCGAACAACTAAACTTAGTTTTCGTTCCTCGTGGGATCGACCCTTACTCTCGCTACTACATTATTAATTAATATTTAGCAAGTAAGGAATTATTTATTATTTTGGTGCATTGCGACACGCATCAAGTGGGCAAGCCAGGTTTGTCTAAAATTACTTCCCATAGTTGGATCATTGACAACGGGGCCACATATCATATTTATTCATCTCCTAAATTGTTTCTCCGCAAAGATAAAAATTACTCATTGCCTCCTGTACTACTGCCTAGCAGGGAAAAGGCTAATATAGTTGCAAAAGGATCATTGCCTTTGAATCCTGTCTACTATTTGCATGATGTGCTATGTGTACCTACATTCAAAGTTGATTTGATGTTAGTTGATCGTTTGATGAGAGACCTAAATTGTTCAATGATTTTTTTTCCTTGTTGGTGTGTTTTGCAGGATTTGGCTACGAGGAGGATGATTGGTTTGGGTAAGCAACGTGACGAACTCTACTATTTGGTGGCACTAGGAATGAAGAAATCCATGACCAACTCTTCCACACCCACAAATCAACCAACCTGCAACCTCACTGTCTCATCTACTGATCTCTGGCATAACCGTTTAGGACATATATCATCTCCTCGTTTAAGTTTTATTGCTAAGAATTTTTAAAATTTTTCTTTTCAGTCTAATAATGCTTGCCCTATATGTCCTTTGGCTAAGCAAAGTCGTTTACCATTCAATCCAAGTGTAATTTCTTCAATCAAACCTTTTGAGATAATTCATTGTGATATTTGGGGTCGCTATCGGCACCCTTCTCTTTCTGGTGCTTATTACTTTCTTACTATTGTTGATGATTATACATGCTTCACTTGGATTTTCTTGATGCGACATAAGAGTGAAACACAATCAATTTTAAAGCGCTTCTTCAATTATGTTGCCACTCAATTTGAGTCTCACATTAAAAATTTTCAAAGTGACAATGGTGGGCAATTTATCTCACTTCGTTCTTTCTTTCAAGATAATGGTGTCATTTTTCAACAATCTTGCATTTAAACGCCCCAACGAAATGGGGTTGTGGAACGTAAGCATCGTCACAACGTACAAGTAGCTCGAACTTTGAAATTTCAAGCTCAACTTCCTACCCAATTTTGGGAGGAGTGTGCCCTTACTGCTGTATACATCATCAATCGACTCCCTTCTCTGATTTTATCTTTCAAAACTCCTTTTGAACTTCTCTACTCAAAACCACTTTCTTTTTCCCATCTTTGTGTCTTTGGTTGTTTGGCATATGCTACTGATGTATAGACTCCTCAAAAATTTGATCGTCGTTCCGTACCCTCAATTTTCATTGGTTATCCAGTCCGTCAGAAGGCATACAAACTATTCAATTTATCAACCAAGAAAATTTTCACTAGTCGTGATTAAAATTCCACGAAAAATGTTTTTCCTTATGTATCTATCAAACCCATTTTTACTCCTTCCAACACAGATCATAGCCCAATTCCTGTTGTGGCCCACAACATCACCTATCCCTCTGATCCCAATCCAAACACACAAAATCCACAATCCGTTCATATAGCTGAACCTTCAGCATCTCCAAATTCACAACCCACCCCTACGTCCACCTCTTCACCGGAACTGTCACCTCCATGTTATCCGACCACCCTACGCACATACACCCGTCATTCTAAGCACTCTGCTCCATCTGACCCAATCAATAATACCAACCCACCTTCTCCAATCGCTTCTGCAGGTTCACCACCACAACCTACTCCACCATATTCGGCGCCGAAATCTCCATCCAACCCTATCCCGAACCCGCCTCCACCAGTCATCACATCTAACCTCAACAATGAACCCGTAGCTTACCCCACCTAACCTCGTCGCTCCAGCTGCTACACTGATCCACCAGTAAAGCTCAATGACTATGTCTACTCCAATGTATACTCCAATCAATCAACCTCCTTAATGTAGCATCTGAACAAGGTATACGATATCCACTGGCCAATTATGTTTCCTATCACAGGTGTAAGCCTGCACATCTATCCTTTGTTGCTCAAATCAGTGGTGTCACGAAAACCCACTCTTATTTGGAAGAAGTGCAAGTCTGGCATGGTAGGAAGCAATGAGTTTCGAATTGCAGGCTCTGCAGGCCAACGGCACTTAGTCCCTCACCCCACTTTCGCAGGAAAGACTCCCATTGTCTGTCGATGGGTGTATAAAATTAAAAACCGTTCAGACGGTCTATTGAGAGGTACAAGGCCCGATTGGTTGCAAAGGGCTTCACCCAGCTTGAAGGTATCGATTACTAGGATACTTTTTCACCAATTGCCAAAATCATCTCAGTTCACTGCTTACTCGCATTGGCCTCAGCTCGTGGCTGGTCCCTTCATCAAATGGACGTAAACAATGCTTTTCTTCACGGAAACCTAGCTGAGGAAATATATATATCTTCGTCGTCGGGGCTTCGGAAACAGGGGAGGAGAAGTTGGTATGTCACGTTCATAAATCATTGTATGACCTGAAACAAGCATCTCGCCAGTGGTTCGCTAAATTCTCAGAAGCGATTTGTTCTGCAGGTTTTGAACAATCACAGGCGAGCCGATTATTCCCCGTTCACCAGAAAACAAGACAAGTCCTTTACTGCTCTCTTGATTTATGTTGATGATATTTTGATTACTGGAAATGAACCCATTAGCATTATTACAACCAAGAAATTTCTACATAGTCAATTCAATCTCAAAGACCTTGGTGATTTGAAATACTTTCTTGGTATTGAGGTTTCTGCTTCTAAGAACGGAGTTTTTATTTCACAATGCAAGTTTGAATTATAAATCATTGAGGATGCAGGTTTGTTGGGCGTAGCCCCAATTGATACTCCCATGGAACAGAGCTTGAAATTGTAAGACAAGAGCGATTTGCTAAAAAAATCCAAGTCAGTATAGAAGATTAGTTGGCAGATTAATTTATTTGAAAATTTCGAGGCCCAATGTAACATATGCCGTGCATGTATTGAGTAGATTTATGCATCAGCCCTGTAAACTTCACATGGATACAGCTCTTCAGGTTGTTCGATACGTAAAAGGTGCACCTGGACAAAGCCTGTTCTTCTCGTCCAATAGTGATTTCAAGTTGAGGGCTTACTGTGACTTGGATTGGGCAGGATGCCCACTCACTAGAAGGTCTACTTCGGGTTACTATGTC
This sequence comes from Ligustrum vulgare, assembly GCA_963555705.1. Classification (NCBI taxonomy): domain Eukaryota; kingdom Viridiplantae; phylum Streptophyta; class Magnoliopsida; order Lamiales; family Oleaceae; genus Ligustrum; species Ligustrum vulgare. The sequence continues at coordinate 3,795,859 of OY743187.1, forward strand.
TTTCTTGGACCTTCATTGATATCTTGGAGGTCAAATAAATAGAAAATGGTCTCACTCTCTTTCGTGGAGGCGAAATATCGTGCAGTGATGGGAGCCTGCTGTGAATTGACATGGCTCCGGCATCTATTGAAAGATTTTGGTCTTGCACATCATGAATCTACCTTTCTATATTAAGACAACAAGGCTGCCTTACACATTGATGGCAATCCAATTTTTCATGAGCGGACTAGGCACATTGAGATGGATTGCCATTTTATTAGAGATAAAATTCAAGATGGTTCTGTAACTGCAAGATACGTAAATTCTACACCTAAACTAGCAGACATCTTGACCAAACCCTTGGGAAAATATATTTTCACTCCAATGGTTCGCAATATCCACTCTCCAACTTGAGGGGGAGTGTTAGGAAGTCATATCTTCCATATTGAGAATAGGAGATTTGTGTATATTTACTTTCCTTTGTATTAATATCTAGTTGATCTGTAATTGATTCTTTCTTTGTAGAATTGATTAGAATCTCTTTGTATAAATATATGATTCAATATCAATAATATTATCACTTTGAATTCAAACTCTCTTTCATCTTTTCAAAATCAATTAAAATGACTTCGTGTGAATTTCGACCAAATATTCAAACTTGAACCAATCTGTTTACCCAAATTAGTTTGCTACTTCACCTCTTCGGGGCGTGAAAACGGGGGGTCAAGGGGGGTAGCGCCCCTCATGGGGGCTCGGGGGAAACGCCCCCGAAAGAGAATTCAAATTTCTCTATATGTGTTGAAGGGTATATTTGGCATCTCGAAATCATTATCGGATGAATTAGAAATTACGAAGAAGGGAAAATTTTGGTCAAAGTTTTGACCACTAAACTTATCGAATTAACTTCTCATTGATGTATTGTTTCGTCGAGATTCAATCCAAATCACGATGGTATTTTCTTGTTCCTGAATAGGTCTCTTTCATCTTTTTAGGTTTATGCTCTACTCCGAGTAAAGATCCGCCCGATTTGGATTTGGACATATAGGACAAATCTTCCCATTACCATGCAATCGCATGGTAATCTGAAAAGTTGTATATTTTCTAAGTGATGCATTGTTTAGCTTCACACCATTTCGTTCCCAATTCTTCATCATCTATAAATAGGACCATTGGGATGTCCTAATCCTCACACCAATGATATGCAATCAAAATATCATTCTCTCATCTCCTCTTAAACAAAATTCTTACATTCTTGTTGCATAATTTTGATTCATCTTCTTCATTTTCATTTTGGAGTACAAAACCACATTTTAGTTCGTTGTGCTTGTATTTTGGAGTGCTACAATCACAAGTGGAAGTCGTTGTATCTTGAGAGTTATTTTCCATAAATTGTATGCACCGTTGCGGGGCAAATTCAACTTAAACACAAAATGTTCAACACTTGCCTTGATTTTGTTTCTTTTTCTTTTCTTTTCTTCTATTTTCTTTTTCTTGTTTCCTTGCCGTTACTCTGTCCATTTTTCGGCACGAATTTCATATAATTATTCTATTTCTTTAGCATCACTATACACAAAATATTTCAACCCAGGACACTTTGGGACACACAAATTTTTTTTAGTCATATATATACAAACAACACATGGTATATTTGTTGCATCAAAATGATAATACCAAATAAAAAAAATTTGTAAGTCAAATTTATCATTGTTTTAATTGTTGGCGTTTCTCCCCCATCCCTTTTCATTTTGATGCATACGATATAATTCCAACATGTGTTGGAGAGTGTTCGAAGAGTGTCCTATCAGACACCGACGCATTGACTCCAGTAGAGTGTCTGTGCAACCTTATTAATACATAAAAAAATTAATTCAAATATTGAGATACATCATTAACTTATCCCAGTGATGAACTTGAAAGGTCTCATGTTTATAAGAGTGATGTGGTCTTGGTAAAAAATATGAGAGAGAAGGGTAGATTAATTGGTTTTTATTATAGAAATTACATTACAAGGAAAGATCTGGATTTTACTTCAATAAAAAGATGTAGGAGTTGCCTAAGAACCCTCTGAAGGCAGTAGAGCTTCAAGCCTTACGTAATCATAAAGAACTCCACAAAGTGCATCTCCACCCCTGGCTTGGTTAAGAAAAATGCAATTGTCTCCTTTGAAAAACAACGATGAGGAGATATCGATACTGAAAATCCGGTAGAGTCCATGTATACCGTGTCGACAAACTGTATTATCTGCACCTAGATTCAGCACTTGGAATACTAGGTGTTGGATATCCATTTGGTTCACATGCACCTGCAATAAAGGAATATACATCAAATAAGTCCTTAGATTATTTTGAGGTGTTTCTGCATAAAATCTTTGTCTTCACTTTATTTTTCTCACTACTCAATTTTACTTTGGTTAGAAGCCAGCTTCATCGCGGCGTCTATATCAGGAAATGACCCCAAAACAGGTTATATATAGTACCTGTAAGTCAGTACGGTTAGCTGATGCAATAGACAATCTCAACTTGTAAATTCCTCCAATTACTGACTTTAAGTTAAATTTGATTTCCCAGGTTGTTGGAACATACTTGTTATCTGCATTTCTCCTGCAAGTATCGTAAGTTATGTAAAAGTGCATTCTTACTAAAGGGAACCAAACAATCTTGGCGAAGTACCTGTCGACATGAGCAAAGAACCAGTCTTTCTTAGGATCACTGATGCCTACTGTGAAAACCTGATCTGATTCAGGATATATGTCTGTGTATCTATCCCAGAGACCATATTGTCTGAACCTGTACGGTTTGTGTTAAGGGATAAAATCTCACATCAAATAAGATGAAAATGTAGACCAACTTATAAAGGGTTTGGACTACTCTTCTTAATAAAATTGACATTTTAAGATGGAATCTCAAGTCTTAACATGTTATTGGAGCCCATTAAGCTCAAGTTAGCAATTTGATTCGATCAATACTAAAAAATGAGTACACAGAATTTAAAATTGTTTTGCAAGAGCGAACCACCATCTTGTGGTGACATAGATGAAAATATTAAAAAAAATTGAAATACTTCTCTTAATAATGTTGATAAAACTCCAAGTCTTAACAGTATTTTTCATGACACAAAGATTTATAGTGTTTGACCTTCGAGTTAAGAGCTACGTCCACGTAGTTTAACAAGATCGACGTGCTTTGGAAGTGTAATAAGAAGTGGATATGTTGCTTACTTCTCGGGGCTGTTAAGAAATAACTTGTTGACATACATCGGGTTCACATCAGGAACATAGAAGTCACTCGCAGTACGATCTGGGAACCCAATCTCCCATACGGTTGGACCATCTCTAGGGGGTACATAGATCAAATTGCCTAGTTGTGTTTGTGTTCCTGTGGAACTTTAAAACATTAGGATTAAGCTCTAATTATTGTTTCTTAAAAGAGGAGTATAATAAACTTATTTTCCTTAATTTAATATTTACCTGCAGAGATGGTCACCAGTTCTTTGTCCAAGTAATCACCAATGAAACCCGGAACCCAACCATGAAGGCCATAAACTCCTGGTACAATATTCTTGATTGTAAAATTTCCATTTGAATCTGTCTGTACCCAAAATTGGTAATCCTGCAGGCTTAGACGAGTTTAAGGCATGTTTGGTATGTAGTAGTTCAAACAGTAAAATTTCCAAGTTTTAATTGCGTGTAATTTTTGACATTCTTAAGTAACAATGTATGTGCGTCATGTCACAATATCAATTAAAAATATCTCCCTAGAAATTTTTCTTTATTTGCTTATAACCTTGCTTTCAGTTTGCCAGGATCCTTCAGTTCTTGCACCTGATAGACCAATATATGCAGACTTAGCTGGAATTAGGGAACCTGAGACAAATCTAGATTTATTTGAGAAGAAATTGAATAAGAAGCTAGTTAAAAATGTAAAGCAATTTAGAAATTCAGCAATATATATTCAAAGATATTTATTCGATAAGGATGAAATCGTTACCTGTCTTGGACGAACAGCCGGCCTGTAGCTGAACCACGCTCCTTGGAAGTTAGATAATACGGTGAAGAGACAAAATCATATGGCCATAACAACTCTTCAGATAACCTCTATGACAAGATCGTCCAAGAAAAAAATTGATTAATAGATTATAATAACGAAGTACGAACTACTGATGCATGAGAAGTATGCATCGATATGTGATGATCTTTGAGTAGATATAAGCTGAACAGATGGAGAAATATAATTCATACAGCCAATCCCAAATTTTATTAACAATGAAGTGTTGACGAGAGCCTTAATTTGTCCCCAGAGAAGGGATTTTGTCATGGCCTCAAAGGCTTGACTGGAAGTGTCCACAGGGATTCGAACCCTCAACCTTTTGAGTTTTGTTGGGTGATCTTGGTACCACTAGGTCAAGTCTTCTTCGTATGTTACAGGATACGCCACATGCTACCATCAACCGTAACAAATAGTATGTTGTTGCAGGCCAACACAGTTGGGATGAAAAAGCTGAAAATTGTGTTAAATAGTACCTGATTCTTTGCGTCTATCCATAACTTGTGTGCTTTTGATATATCCGTGGTCGAATTGAGGTATACAAAGAAAGGGCCAAATACTTTCCTCCACGTTTCACCTTCTTCAAAGTGTGCCAAAATATCATTCCCAATGTAATGAGTTCCATGGAGCATCTGTGACCCAAATTTTAAGAATTTCAGCCCGATTATTTCGTGTTTTCACAAGAAGTCTTTTTCACTTTCACATCAATGTGCTAGTCATGATCAAGAGGGAGAAAGGTTACTGCTAGGCACGCTGGACCAGTATGCGCAGTGAGATTTTGCTTAGTAGGTCCACCATTGCGAAATTCATGGCTCGGAAGGATGATCCAGAAACCAATGATCGGGTGGGAGCTTATCCATCCATGGACGCCGCCATCTTTGTTATCCATTGAATACTGATATTTGTCGTCTACCTGCTTCATTTTAATATGAAGTAAAAAAAAAAAAAAAAAAAATCATCTTGGATTTGCATTTTTTAGCATTTACAAGGCTGCACATATTTACATAAATTGTCACTTGCCTCTCCTTTGAGGTCTGGATTAATTGGATTAACAAGCAGAACAGATTCAGGTACAATAAGTTGTTTGCTCCTACCGGGGAGTATATCCTCCGGCATTGGCATTATTCGTTGTTTCTCATCCGTGATCGCCATGTAATGAAACCTGTTCCAATAGTCGAAGATATAATTCAAATAAATAAATTCATTCGTCCCCACTTTAACGGCTAGGCGATATTCGAGAGGGAATTCATTATTCAACCTTTCTCTTCGCAACTTAAACGCCATTCTTGCTTGAGCAAGATCAAAGGCAGGGCATCCTGGAGGACGCTCACATATCGCGTAGCAGTAGAAACCCGAGACACCACTCCTCACAATGTACCTGAAAATTTTTCGACAAAATATAAGAACTCTTATAAAAGCTATGAAGGAAAAGGCTGGTAAATGTGTACCTCAAGTCAACAGTGAGTGGCAGTTTGGTTCCAGGAATTGAAGGATCATAAGTACTCTTAAACGAAACCTCCACATTATCATTGCTCAAAGTAATCACACTATAATCAGATCCTCTAAGCCTGAATTGAAAAAATAATAAATGTTTAAGATTCACTTATGAACTATTCCCCCGAAAATGCATAGGATTTTTTGCTGACGGAAAATATTTACAACTGATATCTGTCCTGTCCTCCTGGTAAGCTCCAGTTGATATCCCAATACCTGAATACATGTTCTACCCATTATAAGAGCATAGTTATATTATATCGGAAAGGGAAAAAGAAAATTCTTTATCGTCTTAGGTGAAATTTTCATTTTTCGACGAAAACATAAACTAAGGACATCTCCAACAGTTTACCCCTCTTTACCCCCAAATTTTGGTTAGAATCAAATTCTTCTCCAGCAGTAAATAGTACCCATTTTTCTTATAATTTCTTAATATTTTTACCTTGATTATAATTTTTTTTTAATTAATGATTTTAATTTAAATTAATAGCTAATGCGTAGAATGAGCCAAATTAAATTAAATTATTATGAGCAAAATAATTATTTTTAGAAAAATTAAATTACCAATTATAGAATTATAACATTTCAAATTAAATAATATTTATTATAATATTTACAAATACGATTATTACTATAACTACAAATTATTGGATTAATTATGAATATTTAAGATTTAAATTAAATATGAAAATAACAATTTGATAAATAAAAAGGGCCAGGGGTTGCAATATTCACCACCCCAAATTTGGGATATTGTTAGAGATGCTCTAAGTAACGGCTCAATTATCTAAACTCTTGCACAATAAATGGTATCAGAACTTTGGCGAAAACATCTACTCGGTTAGATCATGCTATAAAATTGATAAAGGAAAATTCTAATCTCTCCAATATGCAATGAGAAGATCTGAAAGTTACCCTCTATTCAATTCATATGACTTGATGTCTAGGAGATTACCCATTCCTCCATACTTTATGCCAGTCAGTAGTCCTTGTGGTTTTGATATAGTCAACCTCACCACTCCATTATCCAGTATAATCTGCAAAATAGTGCCTATTTTTAGTGTGAAATATGTCAACAATAAATTTCGATGTCACTTAAAATATGGTTAATAAGAACCAAAGGTTTAAACGAGCACGTCGCTTTATAAAGATTGGGCTGCTACTCACAAAAGTGTCTCAATAAACAAGAGGGGTGGGGATGGAGGGCTGCTTAGCTTACATAAGAACTTTGGGTGATCAAAGCCACATTCTTCTTTGCCATCACTGAATTCAGCTTCTCTATTTCCTCTGAAAATGTTAAAACTCCAGAGATTTTGGTTTACTTTTATATTTATGCATAGGAGAAAAAACTTGGAACAAGAAACAGCATAGGAAAGCAAGTTTATATGCAGTTTCTTGTCTTATTTTAAGACCAGAATATATCAGCTATAGAATAAGATATTCTTCATCTTTGTTGTAATAACATTAAGAATGTTTTCATTGACAATGCTATCTTGTCTTGACATTAAAATCCAATTTTGTATTGGTTGAAAAATGGCGCAAATTTACATGATTGATCTTTGTAAATCGAATGACATGTATGTCGATGCATGGATCAATGCTATTTTATTAGGGTGTAACAGTTGATGATCGTGCCATCGGGAGAGGAAATATGACATGCTAGTTAGTTCTAGACTAATATGACTATGTTTATCTTGCCTCATTCACAATATTATATTATATTATACATTTACATTACTCCATTTTTTAAAAAGAGACACGACATTTATGCTAAGGTTCTGTTCAGCGGCCAAAGTTCATTATAATTTTGAATTATTTTGTTTTTGTAGATAAGATGTGTGGTTAAAAATTGGAGGGAAAAAAAAAGTGTACAATTAAAATATAGTTTGAAAAATTATGCACATTATAATTTGAATTATAATATGTCATCATGGCTTAGCCTAAGTTATGTTATGAAATGTTGTTCAAATATATAAATATAAAGTTTAAAAAGTGCGAGAACCGGTCCAATATATAAGGAACCGGTCCAAAAAGTGCAAAAACCGGACCAAATACAAATGGACGGACCAAATGGTCCGGACCGGACCTAAAGGTCCGGCCAGAATGAAGAACCACGCGATCGCATGGTTGATGGTCCGGAGATCGTGTGGTTAAGTGATTTATTCACTGCAGAAATTTTCGAGGCATCGCGCGAGATTCATACCAGCGATCGCGTGGAGTTAAAATTCGACCGTTGGAGAAATTTTTTCAGAATTTCTCAAGCACCTTTTCAACCAATTTTGGCACGCTTTCGTGAAAAGTTGCATGAACGACGAATATGGATGATAGAATTCTATAAATAGGTATAGAATTCATGTTTTGAACAACTTTTGATCATCTAACCTTCAATAGTGATTATCATCCAAAAATTCCAAAATTTTATACTTAGAATCTTCAAATTTACTTTTCTTGTTCCTATTCTCCAAGTTTATCAATTGTGCTATTTGATACTTGGTTTGAGGCTTGAAATCCGCTAAAGCAATTTGTTTGGAGGCCCTTTAGCATTCTCTTTTCGAGAGGGCGCAAATTTCGCTTATAGGACAGCATTCTTTGCGATTCAAGTCATTTTGCAATTTTTTGTTTTCTTCTTGATTCTTTGTTGCAAGTTCTTTGTGTCAACTTCATTATAGCACATATTCCATTTGAGAAAGGAAATTTTCTCAACAATCTAAAAGCGAAACTTTTCTGCGATGGCAACCGAAGGAGACACAACCATGGCAACAATCAAATTGATGAATCAAGACTTGGTTCGCTTGGATCGTTTTGATGGCACCAACTTCACAAGGTGGCAAGACAAAATCAAGTTTCTACTAACGGCGCTGAAAATCTTCTACATCCTTGATCCCAATTTGGAAGACTTGCCCGAACCTTCCGATAAAGATACCGAACAAGCAAAGATTGATCGAAAGAAGCGAGAAGAAGACGAAATTATATGTTGTGGTCATATCTTGAATGCACTTTCGGATCGTCTCTACGATTTTTACACCAACACTAAATCTGCAAAAGAGATTTGGAATGCACTTGAAAACAAGTACAAGGCCGAAGAGGAAGAGGAAGGAACTACAAAATTCCTTATAACAAGGTACTTTGATTTAAATTTTTGGAAAATGTTCCCCTATTACCCCCAAGTTCATGAATTGCAAGTGATTGTCAATAAATTAAAAGCGATGAAGATAGAACTTCCGGAATCATTTCAAGTAGGAGCAATTATTGCAAAATTGCCTTCTACTTGGAGAGGATATAGGAAGAAAATTCTTCACAACTCCGAAGACTTTTTAATGAAGCAAATTCAAAAACATCTCCGAATTGAGGAAGAGTCGAGGGCAAGAGATGGGATTGAACATTCCCATGTTGGTACTTCTAAAGCCAATGCCTTGGAAAACAACAAAGTGACCAAAGTAAACAAGAGAAAGTTTACTAGTAACAACAACAACAAATTCAAAAAGAAGCCCAAGGGAGAATGCTTTGTATGTGGAAAATTCGGCCACTTTGCGAAATATTGCCGACATAAAAAACAAAGCAATTTTGGAGGCAAGGTTAATTCCATTGACAAGAATGAAATTATTGCTACTATAAGCGAAGTGAATTCTGTCAAAGGAAAAATTCCGGGATGGTGGTATGATACATGCGCCACCGTTCATGTTTGCTATGACAAGTCCCTATACAAGACCTATCAAGAGATTGATGATGGTCAACAAATTCAAATGGGAAATGAACATTGTTCGAAAGTCATAGGCAAAGGGAATGTTGATCTTCAATTCACATCCGGAAAGGTTGTAACTCTTACAAATGTCTTACATGTGCCGGATATGAATAGAAACCTTGTAAGTGGTGATTTGTTGGGAAAACCGGACGTGAAATGTATTTTTGAGTCGGGAAAACTTGTATTGTCCCGAAATGGTTTCTTTGTTGGTAAAGGCTATTCCACTAATGGAATGGCCAAATTGTGTACTATTGACAATGCAATTAATAAAATAAATTATTCTTACTTTGTGTGTTCTTTAGATTTATGGCATGATAGATTAGGACATGTTGGATATTCTACTTTGCATAGAATGATTAGAAATGGCATGCTATATTGTGATTTTACAAAGTATGAAAAATGTGAAATTTGCACTAAGTCCAAAATGATTAAAAAACCTTTTCAAAGTGTAGGAAGATCATCTAATATTCTTGACTTAGTTCATACCGATATTTGTGAACTTAATGGCATGTAAACTAGGGGTGGTAATAAATATTTTATCACTTTCATTGATGATTATTCTAGATTTTGTTATGTTTATCTAATGAAACATAAAAATGAGGCTTTTCATATGTTTAAAGCATATAAAAATGAAGTAGAAAATCAAAAGGATAAAATGATTAAAATTCTTAGAAGTGATAGAGGCGGTGAATACTTTTCTAAAGAATTTGATATCTTTTGTGAAGAACATGGTATTTTACACCAATGTAGTGCACCTAAAACACCGGAACAAAATGGCTTGGCGGAAAGGAAAAATAGAACCTTAGTTGAGATGATAAATGCTATGCTAACAAGGTCTAAATTGCCTAATTACTTATGGGGTGAGGCATTACTTACCGCGTGTCATATACATAATAGAATTCCTTCTAAGAAACTTAAAGTTTCACCTTATGAATTGTGGAACGGTCGGAAGCCTAACATTGGGTATTTTAAAGTGTGGGGGTGTTTGGCTTATTATAAAAACACCAATCCTAGTAGGACAAAACTAGGACCAAGAGGGATCAAGAGTGCTTTTGTTGGATATGCTATAAATAGTAAAGCATATAGGCTACTTGAACTAATATCCAATGTGATTATAGAATCACGAGATGTGGAATTTTTTGAGAATTCATTAAGCGTTGATGATATTCCTCAAAATTCAATAGAAATTCAAAATGAATTTCCGGCTTCTAAATCACTAGAAACATCTACCCAAGATGTAATTGAGACTAGTGAACCGCGAAGAAGCAAGAGATCTCGTAAAGAGAAGGTATTAGGACATGATGAGATTGATTCTCAAAGGATCTCCTTTTACTTGGTTGAAGCAAGTAAGGAAGATATAGTAAGAACAATTCCATATGTTCTTCAAATTGATAGTGATCCTAAAACCTATAAAGAAGCAATGACTTCTAGAGATAGCACATTTTGGAAGGATGCTATCAATGATGAAATGGATTCTATAACGTCCAACAATACTTGGAAGATTGTTGATATACCGGCTGGATCAAAAGCCATTGGTTGCAAGTGGGTATTTCGAAGGAAATACAATACCGATGGTTCGATCCAAACCTATAAAGCAAGATTAGTTGCTAAAGGTTTTCGACAAAAGGAAGGAATTGATTATTTTGACACTTATGCACCGGTGGCTAGGATCACTACTATTAGAATACTATTTGCAGTATCTTCTATATTTGATTTGCATGTGCATCAAATGGATGTGAAGACTGCATTTTTAAATGGAGAATTAGATGAAGAAGTTTACATGGAACAACCGGAAGGTTTTGTTCTTCCGGGTAATGAAAATAAAGTTTGTAAACTTATTAAATCGCTATATGGTTTAAAACAAGCTCCTAAAAAATGGCATGAGAAATTTGATAATGCAATTATGTCTTTTGGTTTTTCACATAATGTGGTAGATAAATGTTTATATATTAAAAGTTGTGATAAACTTGTTACATTTGAGTGTTTGTATGTGGATGACATGTTGATTATAAGTAATCACATGGATGGCATAAAAGAAATGAAGAGGTTTCTATCGTCAACATTCAATATGAAAGATCTTGGTCAAGTGGATACCATATTGGGTATAAAAGTGATCAAGAATGAGTTGGGGTATGCATTAACCCAACCACATTATATTGAGAATGTGATTGAAAAGTTCAAACATTTGAACATTAAAGAGGCAAATACTCCATTTGATTCAAGTATTAAACTTGTAAAGAATGTTGAAAGGGCTACTGGACAACTCGAATATGCGAGTGCAATTGGAAGTCTAATATATGCAGTTCAATGCACGAGACCGGATATTGCATTTGCCGTGAGTAAACTTAGTAGGTTTACTAGCAATCCAAGTGTTGAACATTGGAAAGCGATTGGAAGAGTTCTTGGTTATCTAAAGAGAACCAAAAACCTTGGACTTCAATATTTCAAGTTTCCAGCAATATTAGAAGGATATACTGACGCAAGTTGGATATCAAATGCTGGAGAAAATAAATCAACCTCGGGATGGTTATTTACACTTGGAGGTGGTGCTGTTTCTTGGAGATCAAAGAAACAAACAATTATAACACATTCCACTATGGAATCCGAGTTTGTTACATTAGCCGAAACTGGAAAGGAAGCAGAATGGCTTAAAGATCTTCTTTATGAAGTTCCATTGGATACGAAGAAGGAATCTTCAATATCTATACTATGTGATAGTCAAGCTACTCTAACAAGGGCTTATAATGAATTCTACAATGGAAAGTCAAGACATATGAGTCTTAGACATGATTATATAAGAAAATTAATAAAGGATGGAATAATATCACTTACCTATGTGAGGTCAAGTGAAAATTTGGCTGATCCATTCACAAAACCACTTACCAAAGAGTTGGTAAGACAAACATCGAGTAGGATGGGGTTAAAACTCCTATTATAAATTCACCAATGACGGCAACCCTACCTGTCATTACGAAATGAGTAATTCACGGGTTCAAAGGGTAACAACAAGTCATTCGATAAGTGAATTGTTGCAGCACTTAAAAATTATTTTAAGGCCCTATCCTAAGGATACAAGTGCTGGGGTAACTGTTTGGAGGGTTGAACAAATCTTAAAGAAATTTAGTACTTAATACAAGTGTCTTTAAAATTTACCAAGACACTATAAGAATTTCTCCTATATGAACTTAGAAGTGGTGCCGCTTCAAGGAAAGTTTTGGAGTTACTTTCTGAAAAGTTCATGAACTCGGATGGACGCAAGGCCATTAACGCGTCAAAGTAAATCGTGTGGAACGTATTGAGCAAGAATATTCACGTGTGCGATATCGCCGGTAATGTCATAAGGGATAACTGGTTCAAAGCCAAGGCTACCTGGGATCTCGATATTACTTTGCAATATTAGCACTAATATAAGGTTAAAATCGAAAGATACCTTATTTTATGCGTGGCATCGTTTATGATTCTAAGTTGTGTTCATATATTTGAACAAGTGGGGGATTTTTATGAAATGTTGTTCAAATATATAAATATAAAGTTGAAAAAGTGCGAGAACCAGTCCAATATATAAGGAACCGGTCCAAAAAGTGCAAAAACCGGACCAAATACAAATGGACGGACCAAATGGCCCGGACCGGACCTAAAGGTCCGGCCAGAATGAAGAACCACGCGATCGCGTGGTTGATGGTCCGGCGATCGTGTGGTTAAGTGATTTATTCACTGCAGAAATTTTCGAGGCATCGCGCAATCAAGCGAGATTCATACCAGCGATCGCGTGGAGTTAAAATTCGACCGTTGGAGAAATTTTTTCAGAATTTCTCAAGCACCTTTTCAACCATTTTGGCACTCTTTCGTGAAGAGTTGCATGAACAACGAATATGGATGATAGAATTCTATAAATAGGTATAGAATTCATGTTTTGAACAACTTTTGATCATCTAACCTTCAATAGTGATTATCATCCAAAAATTCCAAAATTTTATACTTAGAATCTTCAAATTTGCTCTTCTTGTTCCTATTCTCCAAGTTTATCAATTGTGCTATTTGATACTTGGTTTGAGGCTTGAAATCCGCTAAAGCAATTTGTTTGGAGGCCCTTTAGCATTCTCTTTTCGAGATGGCGCAAATTTCGCTTTTAGGACAGCATTCTTTGCGATTCAAGTCATTTTGCAATTTTTTGTTTTCTTCTTGATTCTTTGTTGCAAGTTCTTTGTGTCAACTTCATTATAGCACATATTCCATTTGAGAAAGGAAATTTTCTCAACAAGTTATATAATTATTGTTGTTATTACGAAAAGGATCGTGTTATTTGAACACACAGGATACCATCATGTATGCCACTTCTCTCACATGAGTTGTGAGGCCAAATTAATACATGAGACCCCATACACTTTATGTGAGGAAGATAACACATAGAGTGGTAAGTTTGGGTATTCAAATAGCATTATCCTTACGAGAAATGATTGTCAACATTCCATTTAGTTATCATCTATTCAATTTCACTCCTTAGAATTCTACCAAAAAGTTTAAATTTTACTACACAATACTATTCATTCGAACACACTATATAGAAATCCATAAAATAACAAACTAACACTGTGTTCAGTAATCCATTTATAAATGAATTTATAAGTTTTACAATTTTCGTACAACATTTTAAATATATATTTTTTCAAATTACTTTTTAATCATATATTTTACCTCAAAAATAATAAAAATCTATATATAAACCCAAAAGCAATCGCGGAACAGAGCCCTTGTCTGTTTATCATTAAAATTTTCTCATTTTTCTGTAGTACTCAATTTTAACCATTCATTAAAAGTCAATTCCACAATATTTGATTTTTCAACCAAATTTCATTCATCCATTCTCTTAGATATCATTAATCATTTAAAAAAAACTCACTGCAATTAGAATCAGACAGACACTAATTTTTATAAAGAATAATAAAAATCTTTTTGGCAAAGATCCAAATAAGAAAAAAGAAAAAATCTTTTAATGCGTTTCCAAGTAGCATCATCTTTTACCAAACAAAGACAGAATTGGGTAACTGAAAATCTCAGCACCACTCGCTGAGGATGGGCCTCGATTCAGAGGAGAAAACCTCCTCCACCCACTACATCCCACCAAACATTTCCATTTTTATTTTATGTTTACAATTATAATTACAGATTACCTTTTACACATATATATATTCACTCCTACAGCAGAAAATATATATGTATATATCTGTGCCAAAGAAGAACCCTTTTAGCTTTTGAATCAGTAAGTGCTCTTGAATCTCTTGTTTTAATTTTTCAATAATAGCATTTCTTATATTTAAATGCTCGCAATTGCTTCAAGTTTGTCTTTTCTTCTACTGTGTATATACTTCTTTTGTTTATGTATGAGAGATCTGTTTCTATAAAATTTTATAAGAAATAGTATAGGGATCTGAGTTGGAGAATGAGATTTGAATTGGATTCTATGTGATATTTAATTTGATTGGTTATGAGTTGATGACTGTTTATGATGCAGAAGGGAATTCTATGGTTCTACCTAGAATCCTTTCCTATATATGAGAAAGATAGGATTTTGATTATCTTAATTTGATCAGATTTTGATTTCATTTGTCTATATTGATTGCAGAAAATGTGTACATACTGAACTGTCAACTCTATGTGTATGTTCTGATGATAGATTGAACCCAATGCTAAAAGTTACTTCTACAATTTATCACCTTAAAGAGGTTTTGGTTCTCAACATTTTGCACGACGAGCTTAATTTTATAGGCAAATGACCATCGGAACCCTGGTTCCAGATTTTTTTTTTTTTACCTTATTATAGTTTATAATTTATAAATGGTTTTTTTTGTTGTTCTTGAGGTAAAATATGTGGCTAAAAAGTAGTTTCGAAATATGTGTACGGTTAAAAAATGGTTTGGGAAATTGTATTGTTCATAAATGGGTAATAATTGCGACATTTATTAAAGGAGTTTCCATAGGGTTATTTTCCGGTTGGACACAGATAGAGAGGTGTGAGATCATTGTTCTGATTTTCTTCGTATAGTGAAAATCTCGCAGCGCCAAGTTGACGGTGAATCACTGAAATTTAAGTGTTTGCTTGTTATTGCTCTTTTGTTAATTAGGATTAGCAATGAATCCCTAACATGATTCCTTTATCAGATATATAAAAAAAAATGAGGGGAGGGGGACTATGGCAACTTGGTCAATCAATTACTCGTCAATTAGCTCAGGCTAATAAGAAGAATGTCACTCGTCGATGCTTTGCATCCGAAGCTGATCTGAAGAAGACAGTTCTGTATGACTTCCATGTCGCCAATGGGGGAAAGATGGTGCCTTTTGCTGGCTGGAGCATGCCAATCCAGTACAAGGACTCAATTATGGACTCCACATTAAACTGTAGGGAGAATGGTAGCCTTTTCGATGTTTCTCATATGTGTGGTTTAAGTCTCAAAGGGAAGGACTGCATACCGTTTCTTGAGAAGTTAGTGGTTGCCGATGTTGCTGGTCTTGCACCCGGGACGGGGACTTTGACAGTTTTCACAAATGAGAAGGGAGGTGCAATTGACGATTCAGTGATAACTAAGGTGACAAATGACCACATATACCTGGTTGTTAATGCAGGATGCAGAGACAAAGATCTTGCCCATATTGAGGAACATATGAAGTCATTCACATCAAAAGGTGGTGATGTCGCTTGGCACATTCATGATGAGCGGTCCCTTCTGGCCCTCCAGGTCAGTTAATCACATTTCTACCATTACCATTCTCTTTGTTTTTGGATTCCGTTTGAAAATTTTAGCTATTAAACTAAAATGAGACGTTTTAAGAAATGCTTATATTCATTGTTAAAAGTGGTTGCTTTCCTGCAATGTATTTAGCCGAAGAGTTAAACGACATCAGCATGTGTTTTTGTTGCCTCCACATCATAAAATTATAGAATACGGAAAAAAGGCTAGAGATTTAATCCTCGTACTCCCGTCTCATCCTCAACTTTTGCTTGTGCTTTTGCATACAATTTTGGAATGCATATTGCATTAAAGAAAGCAGTAGGTGCATTATAACCCAAGTACTCACCTCTCCTAAACACAGGTTAAATCTGTACCTTTTGCATTCACTTTTAAGTGACCTTTCTTTCACGAGGGTTTTCTTTTTTATCTATGAGTAGGTTATAGACAAATAGAAATTAAGAATAAAACTCCATGTCTACGTTTTGATTCATGCTCTAAGAAACCTGTTGATTATCAAGTGAAGATGTTTTAGGCTGTTGGATTTTCTTTAAGTTGGTTTTATTTTATTATTTTGTCATTATTGAGTCTTCCATTGTTTTTCTTTCTTGGGTATTTTCGCCTGCGCATGTGTGTTAAAGGCTTTCACAAGAATATAATCTCGTGCTTATACGACTTCTCCTCATGTCTGGTGCAGGGTCCCCTTGCGGCCCCAGTTCTACAGCACCTGACAAAAGATGATTTGAGTAAGATTTACTTCAGCGACTTTCGGATCTTGGACATCAATGGTGTGCCCTGCTTCCTTACAAGAACCGGGTATGTTGTATTTCCTCTTATTGTTTCTTCAAATTATTGCTGTCTTAAAAGTTAGAGGGGACCATGAGATCTTAACATCGGACGATCATGGGAGAGTCGATTAGATTATTATTTACATACCTTTTCATGTTTCTTCAAGACTTGCACAATTTTCAAAGTTAATTCTATGCAGGCCTTACTTTTTGTAGTCTGTCTTGTAGGGAGGATTTGACAGTAGTGTACTGAAATCTTGTTCATTATATTGTCGAGTTCTATCAACTACTGCATCTTTTGTAACTTGGCCTCTATTCTTTCAAGCTACTGAAATCTTGTTCATTTTATTGTCGAGTTCTATCAACTACTACATCTTTTATAACTTAGCATCTATTCTTTAAAGCAATCATTATAATTTATAAATCAATTTATAAATAACACAATTTTACAAATCACTTTTTAACCACACACATTTCCTTTCTTCACTTTTTAACCACAAATTTTACTCGGTCTAACTTTATGAACTTATCAGGTATACAGGTGAAGATGGCTTTGAAATTTCAGTTCCTTCAGAGCATGCTGTAGATCTTGCAAAAGCTATTCTAGAGAAATCTGAAGGTAAGGTACGGTTGACGGGTTTAGGCGCCCGAGACAGTCTTCGGCTCGAAGCTGGATTGTGCTTATATGGCAACGACATGGAGCAACACACAACGCCAGTGGAAGCAGGACTTACATGGGCCATAGGGAAGAGACGAAGGGCCGAAGGAGGTTTCCTCGGTGCTCAAGTAATACTCAAACAAATCGAAGAGGGCCCGAAAATAAGGCGAGTTGGTTTTATCTCATCAGGTCCGCCGGCCAGAAGTCATAGTGAGGTTCAAGACGAGAAAGGGCAAAACATAGGAGAAGTAACCAGCGGAGGATTTAGCCCCTGCTTGAAGAAGAACATAGCCATGGGCTATGTAAAATCTGGACAGCATAAGGCGGGCACGAAAGTTAAGGTTGTGATTCGAGGAAAGTCCTACGATGGATCTGTCACGAAAATGCCTTTTGTACCCACAAAGTACTACAAGCCATCCTAATTGTATGTCAGTTCTTGAAGTTATTCGAATTCCCAACTGTTACCTTTGCCGTTTTTGGTGAACTAATAGTGTTGCAATCAAATCTGATTGTTGCAATTAAAGGTGTTTATTGAGTTGCATGCCGAGGCATTTCTTTCGTGTATGTTTATGTTCTAGACTGTTAGTGGACACAATATTGGATAAGCAGAAAGGACATTGTGGGCATCATATAATTTTCGATTGGATAAAATCACGTCGTATAAGACGAGATTTTAAAATCACCGATTCTCTAGTCACAACAAAAATGACTCGATCTGTCCAACGGAAAACACTCTTTTATCTTTTCGCATTTTTTCACTATCTCACTTTTTTTTTTCTCTCTCTTCTTGAATGTGCTATCGAGTTTGGCGTTCTGTTTGTATTTTATTTTGTATTTTCATTTTCGAAAATATTTTGTGTTTTGTGTTTTCATTTTTGTTTTCAAATTTGCTGAAAACGCGTTTGATTTGTCATTTCTGAAAACTGTTTTTGAAAATGAAAAGCTGGAAAACACGTTCTGTTTGAAATTTTGCAGAACACTATTTAAACTATTTTTAATTAATTTGCTTGCAGAATACTACTAACTTCAACTCAAATTTACTTTCACAATACACTAAAAATATGGTTACATGCAACACACTAATGTGAGTATTAAGAGTCTATATTAACACAGCTTGGTCAGGTTCGGGACTTGAGAAAACTCTACTTCTATTAAAATCCAGAAAATGCAAGTTTTTTCAAAATCACCAGAGTCCATTTATCATTGCATTTTTTGAAATATAACAACAAGAATTCTCATTTAATTTTTTTTTTGTAATGTTGATATTGAATTCAATAAAACTTTATTTAAACTAAGTTCCAAGTTAGGATAATTCTCAAAAAAAAAAAAAAAAAAATTCTTTATTTA
This sequence comes from Ligustrum vulgare, assembly GCA_963555705.1. Taxonomy (NCBI): domain Eukaryota; kingdom Viridiplantae; phylum Streptophyta; class Magnoliopsida; order Lamiales; family Oleaceae; genus Ligustrum; species Ligustrum vulgare. Next base: position 3,814,635 of record OY743187.1, read on the forward strand.
GGCTTAATTCCAAACTAGGATAATTCTAAAAAAAATAAAAAAATAAAAATAAAAACTTTATATTAAGCTTAGTTTTAAGATAATTCTATTAAAAAAAAAAAAAAATTCTCAAAACGCGTTTTCCGCGTTTTGGACATTTTTTGTCGAAATACACACAAAACGTCCAAAACGATGTTTCGGGCGTTTTCCGTTTTGTGTACAATTTTTTTTTTTATTTTCCAAAATGCGTTTTCGAAAATGATAAAGAAAACGCGTTTTTAACGTTTTCAAAAATAAAAACAGAAAACGACCTCAAAACAAAATTTTCGTCCAGTTGGTTCTCGTGTGCAACTTCGATCAAAATTGTACGGGTCATTAATTCTATTAATTTCGATCAAAAATTGGAGACTGTTTGCACCAATTCCTCAATTCTTTGTGAATTCATCAATTAGATTTGACCTTTTAAAATGATAGAAATAGAATTGGGGTTCAAAGAACGGATCTTGCTTCTTGCACACAACAAATTATAATCCCCTTCCTCTTTCAAATTTCATCTTCTCTGATCAATCTAAAACCCAAGCCATCAATTTCTCTCACAACACCGAATTTCGGAGAAAAGGGAAAAAGATAATGATACAATTACGCTTTACTCTGATATTTGTGGAGATTGCATTAATCGTGATGTTCTTGTTCAAAACGCCATTTAGGAAGTTGGTGATAATGGCCTGGACCGAGTCAAGAGATGACGCGGTCCAATCGTGGTCAGGACAGTGGCGGGGACAATTTTGGTAGTGATGGTGTCCAGCGGGTACGATGTGGTGGCGATCCATAGGCGTTGGATTGATGATGGTGACCTCAACGCTACTGATCAGATTCTTCTTGCTAAGCATCTTCTCGAAGCTTCTCTCTTGGGTAATGGTTCCAAAAATCTTGTTTTGTTTTTCAATTTGGTCCCTTAATTTATGAAGTTCGAAATTATGCTGCACTGCAATACCAATATGTTATAACCGTTTATCTGTATGTATTGGAAATTAAATCAGCTTTATCAGCAGTCTTTGTTATGACATGTTATGTTATAACAAGGATTTTGAGGATTTCTTTTTTGAAATTCAGTGCCCTAGCAAAGGCTTGATTGGAAAATTGTATGTATGTGTGTATGTATGTATGTATGTATGTATGTAAGCTTTTCAGTTATCAGATCTTTGATCAAGAAATGAATTTGGCCCGCGTACGAGGTGAATGTCGAAGACAAGATTTAAATGATCTTGTGGACCCTCCTTGATAGCTTAATCATTTTGACGACGGGGTAAACAAGTTATCTATTAGTTTCTTGTTGTTGTCGTTGTAGTCGTCTCGTGGTGGTAAATGTGGCTATTTATCTTTAATTGCCCCTGCATTTTATTTATAATAGAGCTCGTTGCCTTGTTCTTAATATTGAGGCTCATCGCCTTGTTGAGAGACTCGTCATCTCGCTTTTGGAACTAAGACTCATCGCCTTTTTCTTAATGTTGAGGCTCATCGCTTTGTTGAGTCATCTAAATTTTCAACTTTCTTTATAAATCTTTCAGTGGCTACTCGTTAGGAGCTTAGACCTATAGAAAGTGTGATTGGAAAAGATTAAAAAACTGGGATTTGGGTGAATCTCACAGCTTGTTTTTGCAAATTAGAGTGTGTTTGGTATTGTTTGAAAAGAATTTTTTTGAAATAAATAGTAATTTTTAGGAGAATGTATAGTTAAGATTTGGTTGAAAAATCAACTTTTCATGGACAGTTGTGATTGAGTACTGTGAAAAAGAGAGGAAATTTAAAAAAAAAAACCAAACAGGGGTTTATTCTTAAATATGCTACTCAAAAGTAATTATACTCGAACACATCAATGTCACGTAATCTACATAGTGAAACTTTCTTGATTAGCTTAGTTTGATTGTTGAGTTTCTTTGGAATATTAATTATATAGCCTCTTTTGGGTCAGATTTTTAATAGATTTTGATAAAAGTTGATGAGATGTGGGGTTGAAAAGTTATGGGTCCCATAAATGTGTGGTTAAAATAAATTTTGACTTTGATCTAAAATTTAAATCAGATTTTATCAGAACCAAACAAGGGCATAATGTGAATTTGTACGTATGCATGCCTATGTGGCTTATGCTTTTCTCATTAATAGCTTTTACATGTCGAAAAGCAATAAATGTCTGCGTTTAACTAGGGTAAGAAATTTCCGTTTCATCCATTATGGTAATAAAAAAAATACTGTGTAATTCACAACCAAAGGAATCTGTTTCGAGTGTGGACACAGTAGCTCCGGTCGATGATTATCTCATATTACATCAAAAGTGCAAATTTCCTTTATATCTTTGTCGAAAGCTGAGTGTATCAGAAGATTCTTTCAATTGGCTAGAACGTGTTACTTAAACTGGATCTTGTGGAATCATATTGAATATTTGACAATACATTTTGTACCTTTCTAAAAGAACTGATCCTAAATTATTTACATTCAAATATTATTCAGCAACAATGGTCAAAATGTAGAAGTCCATGCATGTATACAATTTTATTTTGAAATTCCAGTGACAATGGTTATTTGTAGTCAGTAATTTACAGTTGGAAAGGAAGTTTTTCCTCTATATCAAGTTAACAAAAGCAGATTTAATCATTGACACTATATTGTTCCTGGATTGACTGAAATAAGGAAAATTATTACATGCAAAATGCATGTACTGTACTTACATTTAACCTTTTTGTAATTTGTACAAATATGTTGCAGGATTTTCTTTGTTCCTAGCATTTATGATTGATAGACTACATCATTATATCCGAGAACTTCGCATTAGAAGGAAGAGCATGGAAGCTGTAAAGAAACAGAACCGAGCTTTTGAGGATGGAAAACCTCCAGGAAATCAAAGCTTTGGAACAAGAGAAGACCACATTGCATGAAAGAATTAATCAGTTGTAAATTGTAATCAAAGCTCGAGGAAAATATTAAAGAGGCAAACAGAAACAGTGCAGAAGCCAATGCTACAGCTCTAAAGAAACAATCAGAAGGATTTCTTCTTGAATATATATGATCGCCTGCTCGAGGAAAATCAGAACCTTCGAAGTCAGTTGCAATCTCTAGATCGAAAATGGTCTCATTCCAATGGCAAAAAGGTTATTTGAAGAAACATGTCTGTGTTTTTGTTGATTTTTTCTAAATTTTTGAGCCTTGCAGTCCCCCCCCCCCCCCCCCAGGGTATATTATGGTTAAAACGCGACTCCGAAAAGAGGAAAAAATATAATAGAAAGAGAAAAATGTATATCCACTCTGCCGTTTGGTAAATTGTATTCTTTATTTATAAACGGAAAACTTTTACCAAACAGAGGTGACAAATTACTTGTTCTAACAGAATTGTGATGATGGTTCAATTGATCATCTTTCACGATTTTGTATTATAAATTTAGAAGATGATGGTAGGATGTAGGTTTGAAAGATGGACATTGTTGAGATGGCTCTGCATATAAACATTTCAGGTTGGCCGTTTGTTTTTTCCTTTTCATTTGGGGTTTTTAAGGGCAGTACTCAATACCGGTCCAACAGGCCTCTTGTAGTTATTGGGCCAGTGTTGACTTTGAAGGCCCAACAAGAACTTTTAGATGGTCAATTGTTATTGGGCCTCTTTTTGGGCCTCATTTATTTATGAAGAACAAAGCAAAGTGGAAATTACAGACTACCCGGTTTATAAAGATTGAAATTTAAAAATCAGGCCAAACCTTAATAGATTCAATTTTCAAGTTGAAATTAGGGTTTTTATAAATTATTAATCATTTATCATTTATCATCTCACATAACCGTTTCATAAAAATCAATAAGCAAAATTTACACATATTAGTATACCTAAATATCCGACTACTACCATATTGAAACCTCACCGCTTCTACTAGAGAATACACTCCCGCCCACACTCAAAATTCATTATATGTTGCCCAACCACGATACAACACACAATCTACTCCATCCTCGAAATTTGAACCGAATAGAGCATTTGAGGGAAATGTTGAAAATCAAGAAATCACACCTGAATTCACTGACGGAGAAAGAGAAGGAGAAATGAGATACCGGTCATAAAAGGAAGAGGGGAGATGTCGACCAAGAAATTCAGACTAATATCCCGCTCAAATCTGAAGATAGCGAACCCGATGAAATTCAGACTAATATCCCCTCGATTGTGACCTAACAATTAATTTGTGACCTGCGCATTGTTGATGGGTATGTTTTTTACAGCACGAAAATCTGACCTAGACGAAGCATTAGTTAATTTATGTGTTGCCCTTTTGTGATTTGGAACAATGTATAAAATGTGACCTAAGAATCGATTAATGTGATTCCCATTAAAAATATACCTTAATTTGATGTTATGTGAAGAGATTCGTGTTCAATTACACGTGACCTTGAAGAAACGGAATTGTGACCAACCCATAAACATACGACATTGATTTTTGTTTGAGTGGTGCATTGATCTAAATGGAGAACATTTCGGAACATGTGAACAACACTTGCATGAGGTCACAATGTTCACAGTTCACACATAATCGAATTGATTTTTGTTTGAGTGGTGCATTGATTTTTGTTCGTTGTACCATGCTTCGCTTTATACATTGGGCACGAATGACATTCTCACATGGTTTATTTTATGCAAGAGTTTGAGCAATGGAAGAACGAGGTGGAAGAGCAATTATCTTTTAAATGACATTCTCACATATACTAGGCAGAGATAAATGAAATTCGGTCCAATCATTACACATAGTTTTGTTTATTGATTGCTTTTGTTTAATATTTTCAAACTGAGAGATGTAATGGATTTCCAACTTAGGTAATGGAATACATTTTTTCAACAGATTTCATGGAGTACTTTTGCTTAGTTATTTTTATCATTCAGGTCACAGTGTCATTTCATTCATGTCACGTGCTCATATTTTCCCCCCTCAGTCATGTTACAATTTGAGATGCACCTCTCTCACAGGTCGTCTATTACAGTTGACATGTTATAAATGAGGTCACATTTCATAAGACCCAAATTACATGTACAGTCAGATGTTATAAGAATTAGGTCACATGATATACCACTTAGGTCACATGTACTACTCCATTCACATGTTTTTACACCCAGATAAGATGTTTTTGAAACAAGATACAGTATTCATCCTACAAGTTAATACGAAGCATTAACGAGGCCACATTTGAGAAGTTATTTCAACCAGGTTACAGTTTCGTGATAATCATGGATGCATACTTTTCCTAGCAATTTTTTTTCATCACGCATTACACAATATTCAACGAATTAATGTGCATATGGTATTTGGTTCTATCTAATTAATAACAATGGCAAACTTAAATTTTATAGGCAAGTTTCATCAAGTCACACTATTTGAACAAGGCTGAACACATTGCCTTCCAAATATCACAAATTCGTAAATTTCATAGGAAAGTTTCATCAAGTCCCATTGGTTAATCACTCTGAAGGGACTTAGGTCACATTATCATTTCAAGATGAGAAGTCCCATTATTTATGAACATGCCATATAAATCTAACCAATCCAACAGAATATAATATCGAAGGTCACTTACGTATTTTATTTTTTCCAAATATTCAATTAGAACAGGTTTTCAATTCTTAAATTTAAGTCCAGGTCTCAACTTTTAATAGGAGTAATCCAATCAGACAACACCCCCATCATTTGGTAAATTATTCTCACCACATCAGGTCACATATATTAACATCATTTCAATGTAAAAAAATAAACAAGGTCACACACATTAATACATATTACACAGTGGTTTCATTGTTTATAGATAAGGCAAGGTCACACAAAGTAATGGCCTTTACACACTAATTTATTTAGGTCACACATGCTAACACCCAAAATTATAATTCATTCAAGGATTCCAGTACTGTCGGTTCACAAAACATATCGTCAAGCAGACAAACTTCGAGGTCACATTTGCTCAAACTGAGGTCACACTAGATCAAGTCATATATATTACCGATCATTTCAATGTTAAAAAGTAAACAAGGTCACAAGCCGTAATACAAATAAGACACTGGTCTCAATTTTTACATATAAGGCAAGGTCACACAAAGTAATGGCCATTACACACTAATTTATTTAGGACACACATGCTAATACCCAAAATTAAAATACATTCAAGGATTCTAGTACTGTTAGATCGAAAAACATATCGTCAAGCTTACAAAACTCGAGGTCACAGTTATTCAAATCGAGGTCACACTACACATATTAAATCTCAACACAAAGTCATTTCAAATTATTACATTTAAATCACCGGATAGAGTACTCCAAATTCAAATACATTAAGGTCACACAATGCATGATATCTAATCTACAATCATGTCACACTATGCACAGAAATGAAAGAAGCTTACTTATGTGACCTCAATGTTTGAATTAAACATATACTGTGCAGTAATACTAGCTTCAAGTGGATAACAAAGGCTAATACGTTGGGTCACAATGTGATATCCTTAACGAGATGTATAGGATACGTTAAAATTTCAAGAGATTCTGGATGTGATCCAACATTCTTCGGAATAATACATAAAATAGACAGATTAACTTAATTTTTAATGCTTCTTCCACAAAATGCAACGGGTGATGTTTCTTGACGGTGTTCTGATGTCGGTTCTTGACGACTTATGACCTGATATGACCTCTGTATCGAAAAAATGGTATCCAGGCGATGACGGTTTCTAAAATTTCTGTCCGATCATTTTGTGTGATGAACGAAATCCTGATTCCGTCACTGAAAGATTCAATTGAGAGACCAAGTTCATATGGAAAGGTTGCCATAACTGACAGTGTGATTTCAGGGAATTTAGTTCGCTTATATATATATATATATATAGGACCGGATTATTGAAAGAATTTTAGTTGTTTTTCAATTTTGAAATGGCAATCTATAACAACCGGACATATGAATTTTTCCCTAAAGCAAAACTTTCATGTAGCTCTCTTTTTATGGTTAAAATTAAAATTTAAAAATGTCTACTTTTAGCCTACATTCGTGAAAGCTTATAATTGTTTATAAAGTAGTGAGGTCTAGGTAAAAGTCGTGGATACAACATTTTGTATGAGTAAAAATAGAGCTTCATAAGTTTGTAATTACAAATTCCGTGAAAAATCGTTATCCACAATCTATTAAGTTTTGTGAAACATGCACAAACTTTCGGTCAAAAAAGCATAAGATAAGAGGAGATTTAATATGGACGCAAGAGTCGCTCGATAATTCAAAGTATAGGGGACATTCAAGGGAAACAGGTTGAAACTTCGTGAAGAAGATGAAATGAAGATGAATTTAATAAAAATGTGTGTTTTTACATTATCATTTATAGGTTTATGAGGTGTCAAAAAGAAAATGAATTTTTTTTTTTTTTTAATTTTGTATTGATGAGATTTTGATCCAATCAAATCTAGTGATATCGTCATTTAGCAAGCAAATTTGTAATTTGTGATGTAGAGCCTTTCTATTGCTTGACATCCAATGAGTATCTGTCATGTTATATGTGGCAGTCACACATTTGATTGTGTTAGGCACCATAAACTATTCAACCGTAGGGCAATATAAAATTTTCAATAAGAGCATCTTGAATGTAGTGTTAATTTTCAATGTAGAGCAGTAGAGGTAATGTGTCTTGGAGATAAAATCAAAAAAATTTCATTTTTTGAATTTGATGTCTTCCTCTGTTCAATTTTCTTTTACTCTAACTTCCTTTCAATTCTCTCACCTATTTTTACTCTCTTGCCAACTAAGTCAATCTTTACTATATGATTGTGAGCAGGGGCGAATCTAGAAAGTCGATCCAGCACGAGCGGATTTGATTGAGCACGAGCGGACACTACACGGTAAGTGAAAAAAAAATTGACACCAAAATTACAAGATAAAATAAAAAAAATTGGCGGATCCAACACGAGCGACCGAACGCCCTCATACTATGCTGGATCCGCCCCTGATTGTGAGCATTGGAGATAGTATAAGTGGTGTATATAGAGCACGATCGTTTATTATTTAACTTACAAAACAGTAATTAGTTTTCACCCTCCAATTTCACTTTTATTGATGAGTTTATTGGATATTGGTTAAATAAATCGAGAATTGAAAATCGATTAAAGTGACTTCGTGTCGACTTCGGCCAAATACTCAAAAGCTCGACTCAATCAGTTTAGGCAAAATTGTTTTCCACTTCTCCGCTTCGGAGCGCACAAACGGGGAACAACCTGTATCAGATGAATGAGAAATTACGAAAACCAATATCGGATGAATGAGAAATTACGAAAAAGGACGAAAATCATGTCAAAATATTTGACCGTGCGACCGCATGGTTAGTAAACCGTGCGATCACACGTCAATTTTATTTTCGAGTTTTTTAGTAAGACCGTGCGACCGCACGGTTGTCCGGCCACAAGACACCTTTTCGTAAAGGTGCATTGTTTAGAAATGGTGCATGGTTTAGGCCTCAACCATTTCGTCTACACCCTTTCATGATCTATATATAGGACCCTTTGGGTGTTCTATTCCTCACAATTTGATATGCAAAACATCTCTCATTCTCACTTCTCTCCAAAATCAAATTCATTTCATTTGTTTTGATTCATTGCATCCTTTGGAGTACATAAGCCTAATTTTGGTTCGTTGTACTTGTATTTTGGAGTGCTATAAACACAACTGAAGCCGTTGTATCTTGGGAGTCGATTGCCGAAATCCGTAGGCACCGTTGCGGGGCAAATTCGACTTAAGGACAAAGAGTACAACTCTTGCATCGGCTTTGTCCCTTCTTTTCTTCTTCTTTTTTGTACTTTCCTTGCCGTTACTCTGTCCAAATTTCGGCTTGGATTTATAAATTTTTATTTTACTTAATTTTAGCGTCACTATTCACAAATCCACCCAAAGTTCCCATGATGTGACCATGTGGAATCAAGGGTGTTTGGTTTGGTAAAAACATAGTTAGTACGGTGCGAATTCAACACACAAAGTCAAATGTACAACTATGTATATTTTATAAAAATATATATGTTAGACATCAAATGGATGTATAAAAACATGGAAGAAAGAACGTTTTCATCTGCCTCAGTAATCAATAAGTAAAATAAAAAAATATGAACATGTTAGTACACAATAATCGAACGCCATACGTCTTACGTGAAAAAGAAACAAGAAAATTTGATGCAAGTCTGCCGCAAAGTAAAGAGCTGCTTTAATTATTTATGAATACTGCTAGGATTTGCATTAACGTCGGAATTGTCGTCGGTTGTGTTGTCACTGATGTTCGGATGTGCGCCACCGATGATGGAGGTGATTGCAGCTGCGAGGGCGGCGGTGAAATTAGGATCGGAGGTAATGGCTGACGTCACCGTGGCAGCGCTAAGCATGTCGGTAAACGACTTCTGGTTATCCTGAGACATCTGGAGCCCTGAAGATTTCGACCCAAAAACTTGAGCCATTGGTGGAGTTGGCACTGGAAAGGGGACTTGGAATTGGGCAGGTGATGTTCTTTGGAACTGTTGTAATGAATTAGGAGGTTGTGTGAGGTCTAATGTGACAGTAGGAAATGGAGCAGATGCTGAAATTGTAGCCATGTAAGACGAATAAGGAAGAATAGTTCTCGCCGGAAAAGTTGCATTCAACAATCCATCAGAACTCGTGGTGGAGCCGGAAAGGAGCGTATTGGCAGCGGCAGAGGTGGCTGACGCCATAGCCTTGGCAGCCTGAGGCAGTGGATGATTATGTGTACCTTCATAACTAGTAATCAAGATTGTTCGATCTTCGACACATCTTTGAACCTATAATAGGTCAACGTCAAGCGTTAAGATAAAAACTCTTAACAAGATATCAGAACTCAAAAAGTTCAACCGAAGAACTTCATCGAGCATGAAAATAATAATGAACATGAACGTACTTGTTTGCGTACAGGACAACCAACTGCCATAGTGCAACGATAATAAGCTCGTGGACATGGATTTCCTTTTGCCATTTTTTGTCCATATTTTCTCCATTGACATCCATCAGATATCTAGAATCAATCACGTAACGATTTAGCTCTAGGTAACAACAAACTCATCATATTCTTTATTTATAAATAAAAAACTTTTATCAAACAGGTCGATCAAATGGAAAAAAAAAAAGGTAAATGAATACCATTGGAGCTTCAGATCTCGCTCGAACTGAAACCCGAACTTTTCTCATGGTAGCCTCGGGAGTTTGATCGGGATTCAATTTCAGAACCTTGTTGGGACCTAAGCCATCCGATTCCGGGCTCTCTTCCCTTCCAATTTTCTTTTCTGTGCTATGATCTGATCTTGAATTTTCTTGAAGCTGCATGAGTTCTACAAACTGCAAATGTAGTTCATGGTAACTGTTCTTGACCTGAGTAAGCATCCCTCTTAATTTCTGATTATCGGAATTCATTCTTTGAATCTCAACTTGCAATTGGGACAGCTTAAATCGAAAAAAATATGAATGAATAAATAAATAAATAAGAAATCAAAGCTGGTAAGGCTAACAATAATTAATATATATATTCAACAATTTCACTCTTATTATCTCCTTACTTCATTCTTGGCTGGCTTATCCTCTACGTGATCAGATGAAATCCCGTCTTCAAACGCAGTAAAAAGTTGCAAACCCGTCTACATTCAAAAAAAAAAATTAATAATAATAATAAATATCCAACGCGTTTGAATAATAAAAGCCTGAGATTTTAGCTTCTTTTCATTATTGTCCAACGTTGTCACCACAAATACATTAGATAATGAAAAGCTACGTACATGATCAGCAATAGGCCTCTTCTTATCAGAAAAGAAATCTAGTTCACCTAGAGCCATCGGTTTCTCGTCGCCAGGCGATGAACTCGGTTGATCTTCTCTTCTATTCAGATTCACAGGAAACATAATATCCTTAGTTTGATGATTCAATCTTGGACTTAAATCGAGTCCCAAAAACCTGACTCGATCAGAATTTTCGAAGCTAAGACCCCATCCTTTGTCCATAAATCAAGAAGCGAGAAAGAAATAACGAGCATGCAAACTAATAGAGATTTGAATTCTTGAAAGAAAGCAATGTCAACAGTTCATATATACATATGATGAAGTTACGTAAGGTGGTGCGTCAGGGTTTTTGCCATGTGGCAGTGGAGCCCACAGTTTAGACCAGAAATTTGAGAGAGAGATTTCGTTGTTAAGACCGAGTTTGATTCGTTCGTAATAGAAAACACAGACGGTAGTACAAATCCACCGGCTCATATATCTGCGGCGGATTCCGCGTGATGAAATGAAATGGAGAAAGTCAACGAATTTGACGCCCGATCTTTTGTAGGTGGCGGACGACTCGGCTATTGTGTGAAAGTTTGGTGGCGCGTAGTATATACTCAATTGAATATTCGCGTGGAAAAAGAGGTGTAAGTGGATGGATTGGTCAACCTTAGGATATGCCCGAGACATGACTTGTACCGACGAGTGATATATCGTCGCTACAGTAAACCTTAGGATTTACTTGTAAGAGTAAAAAAAAAAAAAAAAAATGAAGCCCTCACCTTGATGGCTCATGAGGGCTTCACTTGTCCTGTCTTGGATTTTAATAAAAGATGTAAATTACGAAATATACCTCAATTAATTAAAGATTGAGAGTTTGATCACTGATTAAATTCACAAGGAAATTAAGTTTAAAAGCGTTACTGTCAAAACTCGTACCCTGCACCCTGTGGATTGTCAGCGGAATTGATATTATGTCCCCTCATCATTTTTCAGTTGAGTTGTGCCCCGGGGCTACTTTTAAGAGTAAATAGCACAAAACATTTCTAACGTTTGCAGGTCTTACTAAGATCGTCCGTAACATTAAAATTTTGACATTTACACCCTCAAAATCATATTTCTTTATGGAAATCGTCATTTCATCAAACACTATTAAAGAAATTGGTAATTTACGCCCGTAACACTTACATGCTATATGGAATACATTTCTATCCTTTTATTTTGACGCAATACATATCTAAATCATTTAAATTTTGCTAAAAACATCATTTTCCTTATAAAATGACAAATTTACCTTCTTTCTTTAAATAAAAAATGAAAAGAAACAAAGAAACTCTAAAAATTAATTGCACACAAAATATCAAATTTTTCAAAAAGTGCAAATGAGTCATAATTGAACAATTACAAATTAATTTTGAGCAAAACTCATTACATCTATTTAAATAAATTGACAAATTTACAGTCCATATTAAAAAAAAAATTGACATTTTCGTCTTTATTTCAACATTTTCTTGTTGAGTTGGTAATTCTCTAGCCTAAAACACCCTCATTGTTTGTCTTCATTGCGCAAATCATCCATATCATTTCAATTTTGGCATTTGGATCAACTCTTTTTTGCGCGAAACTCATTACGGCCTATTTTCTCCACTTTGAAATGATTATTTTACCATCTTTTTATATAAAAATACTCATATTATTTTATATTTATTTTTCATAAAATTTTTCTATTTCGATTTCATTTTTTTCTGTACAAATTATTTTTTTATAAAATTTATCTACTATATATTATATTTTACTTATTGGATAAAAAAATATCAATTAGAAAAATAACAAGAATTTTAACTTTTTTTGCAATGCAATCAAGAGACTTTATAAAAAAAATTAATTTGTAGAAAGCAAATGAAATAAAAAAATAAAAAAAAATTTCAATAAAAGATAAATGTAAAATAATAAGAGCATGTTTGTTTTAAAAGGGAGTAAAATATACAATGGAAAAAATAGAAAATAATGAGTTTTGCACAAAAAAGATTGATCGGATTGTCCAAATGTCAAAGTTGAAACGTTATGGACGATTTGTGTAATGAAAACAAACAATTAGGATGTTTTGCGTATGACCAACTTTGTTGAAAAATGTTGAAATAATGATGAAAATGTCATTCTTCTTTTCTTTTTTATTTAAAAAGTGAGGATAAATTTGTCATTTTATTTAAATAGAAGGTAATGAGTCTTGTGCAAAATTAAAGAGTGAGGGTGAATTTGACATTCCACAAAGCATGTAGACGTTAGAGATGTAATATGCCAATTACCCATTTTTTAATTGTTATTAAATATAAAAGTGGATGGACGATTTTTGCAAAGATGTGATTTTGCGGGTGTAAATGCCAAATTGAACGATTATAAACGATTTTCACAAGACGTGCAAACATTATGGACGTTTTGTACTATACCCTAATTTTTAAATAAAATCCTTGTTTGATGAGGATTCAAATAAGATTTTTAGAATATTATGATAAAAGTGGATGAAATATATGGTTGGAAGAATTATGAATCTAATGCAATATGTTATTAAAATAAATTATTAACTTTGATTTAGATTAAAATCATTTAATTCCTAATTAATAGATAGGAGCTTTATTAGTCATTTTTCGATTTTAAATAATTCTTCTGTGTAAACTATTAGGCTATTAGCCTCCGTTTGGTAAACTTGTTTATAAATATGTATATAAACAATTTTTCAAAACATATTTTAATCACATATATTCCCAAACTTTTTAACGACATATTTTACCTCGAAAACATCATATTCTTTATTTATGAACAAAAGACTTTTACCAAATAGTTAAATATGAGGTTGATACCTGACAAAGATTGGACATGTTAAATACACGAAAGAAGAACGTTAAGTATGAAGGTAAAATAATGTCATTCAAATTAGATTTTCAGTATATTATGACAAAAGTGAATGAAATATATGGTTGAAAAATTATGAATTTCATGAAATATGTTGTTAAAATTAATTATTAACTTTGATTTAGATTAAAATCAAGAATTTTTAATCTCTATGGATGAGTTTAATTAGTCATTCACTACAAAAAAAAAAAAAAAAAAAACTTTTGCAACTTGCAAAAGGCAACATTCGCTAATTGAATGTTGTTAAAAAGGGTCTACTGCAACATTTTGTAATTGAGTGTTGCCTTTGGTATAAATATTTGAGGTTTATCACCTTTTGCAACGTTTAAACATTGTTGCGATAAGTTAAAAATTTTGCAACGCTGAAATTAAGATTTTGCAACGTTTTAAAAATGTTGCAAAAGATTAACCTTTTGCAGCGTTTAAAAAAATGTTGCAAAATCATAGGCAATTGCAACGTTTTTTAAACGTTGCAATAGCTTTGCAAAATTTTATGCAATTGCAATGCTTAAAAAACGTTGCAATAGATAGCCATTGCAACGTTTTTTAAGCGTTGCAATAGCTTGTCTATTACAACGTTTTGAAAACGTTGCAAATCAAGTTCGGGGGACCAATGTTACATTATTTAAACATGGATTACTAAATTACAAATATTATAAAACTTAAAACCTAATAAAGCCTTTACCCGCCCCCAATTTACTAAGAAATCACATTCCCCTCCCTCTCGCGTCTCCAGTGGCGACTGATCTCTCTCTAGAAAATCCAGTGTGTTCGCCGACAATTTCTGCGCCACCACCGACCAGTTCGCCCATGCTGCCTCAGTTCTTAACCGCAGACCAATTCGCCCCTACTCCTCAGTCCTTCACCATCGACCAATTCGCCCCTGCTGCCTGCCTCATGACTTCACCGTTGACTAGTTCACCGACGGCCAATTAATATCTTCTTTTGTGCATAAATATGGACTTCACTATACATTTGAACTGTATATATCCTTGTCCCTCAGTAATAGTTTTGAACCCTTAGCCCCAGCGATTAAGGGGTCGTTTTCTTTGTGTTTCGATTTTGGATTTTGAGTTTTGGATTTTGTTTTGAATTTTGGATTTTGGTTGTTTGTTTTGGGATTGCTGAAAACATATTCTCTTTGTGATTTTGGAAAACTGTTTTCAAAAATAGAAAACTGAAAAATGCGTTTACTTTGTAATTTTTTGATATATTTATTTTGTGATATTTTATATGTAAAAAATGGTTGATTTGTTGAATTATATTAATTTTAATGTTAATAAATCAGTTAGTTCTCTATGTCAATAAATTCATCATTAATATTGTTTCAGCTAAACAAAAATTTAACCTCATACCAATAAAATCTTAACATGGATCTATATATAATGACAAAATAATATAAGAACTTCAAGTGAAGGAAGTGTCTCACATTTACAAAATAATAATAATAATAATAAAAAATTACAAAAAAAAATCTTAACATGGATCTATATAATAGCAAAATAATATAAGAATTTCAAATGAAAGAAGTGTCATACTTTTACAAAAAAAAAAAAAAATTACAAGAAAAAAAACTTAACATTGATCTATATATATATAATGACAAAATAACATAAAAATTTCAAGTGAAGGAAGTGTCTCATTTTTACAAAAAAAAAAAAAAAAAAAAAAAAAAAATCTTAACATGAATCTATATATAATGACAAAATAACATAAGAACTTCTAGTGAAGGAAGTGTCTCACATTTAAAAATAATAATAATAAAAATAAAAAAATTACCAAAAAAAATCTTAACATAGATATATATATAATGACAAAATAATATTAGAATTTCAAGTGAAGGAAGTATCTCACATTTACAAAAAAAAAAAAAAATCCAAAACGCGCGTTTTGGTCGTTTTGGACTTTTTAACACAAAATATCCAAAACGCAATAAAATTGTTTTGAGTTTCCTTTGTATTTTTTTTTTTTTTGGAAAACGCGTTTCTGAAAATGGGCAAAGTGAACGAGTTTTCGATATTTCAAAAAATCGAAAACTCAAAACGGGCTCAAAACAGTAAAGCGAACGGGGCCTAACGTTTTCAAAGCTTTCCTTTTAATGGATTTTTAGTTTTCTTGTTGTGAGGAACCCCAATTTCAGTAATCACAGGTAAATGAAAAGTTTTCATGTTGTCATTAGTTGATTGTTTTTATTGTAGATGCCTTTAATTGTTGATTTCAGCAATGGGGTTTAATTTTAAATTTAGAGCTGGTTTTATCACTATTCTTCATTACATTGCAGTCGCGCCCTCCTATTTCACAGGTTGAAGGTAATGAAAAATATGTCACTTATGGGTCCCCTTGTCTCATCCTCCTCCATCCTGCTCTAGGCCCTCTCTGGGAAATCAACAAACAAAAGGTAAATTCACCATATTTTTCTCCTCGGTTTCTTCTATTGTCGAAACTTTTAAGTTGCAGACGGAATTGTAACATTATACAACTTCTAGGCAATGAAGCCCCTGGGTGATTGCTGACTGGATGTGTAATTTCTTAGAAAACAAGAAATGAATTATTTTTATTGTGAAATAAGCATGAAGATTCTTTCCTTGAAGTGATAAAGTTATACTACAATCGATTTAGTCATTTCAAATGTCTTGCCTAAGATTTCATTTTCATAATGTTATTTACATACAACTCGGTACTTCATAATTGTTGTGCAACCGATTTAGTCATTTCAAATGCCGTGCCTAAGATTTCATTTTCATAATGTTATTTCCATACGACTCGGTACCTCATAATTGTTGTGGTCGCTTTTTAATTAATTCGTTGTTATTGGAATCAATAGAAGCAACAAAACTAAAATTAATTTATGTTTAATTGGTGTGAAATTGAAAATTTATTGAATGCTTGGTATCTAAATTTATGTTCTTTTTGAAGAGTGCAGCTTAATTAAAATACTTAGACTATGTACAACTTAATTAATCTGGACAATCGAAGTGTGTTTATGTGTGCCTTCATATACTTGAGGTAATTTTAACTCTCTTGATGGAGTTTTTCTTGAGATTCCTAATCAATCACGTGGTGGATACTTTAAAGTAAAGTTACTTATCGGCTTAAGGAATTCGATGTTACAAAAATTCAAGAGCAATCTTGATTTTCGTGATATTGCCAATTTTGATGTTCGAGTAGAGATTAGCTTGTAAAAAGTGTGCTACCTGAAGATCATGAAGTGGTGAACCTCTTTGTAAATCCAAAACACTAGAGATTGTATCTATTGTTTCTTAGTTATTCTCAATGAGATTTTTGTTGATAACTATGTAGATTTTGTATTGCAGTAAGCTCTTATGGAATTACTTGACCTAGTTAAAAGTTTTGCTGTCTTAATATACATTGGTTACAATTGCAATGTTGCATTAGCCCTCACATCAACATAGTACACTTCTTAGTTGAGCATGTTTATACAACTGCCAAAAGAATTACAAATTAATCCTGGTTTATCCGTGCTCTTTTATATAGGAGATGATTTGGAAAAAGGAATTGTAGTCGGTAGTATTTGAAGACATATCATGCAAGTAAATGCTCTAGAGCTCAACCTAAGAGTCTCCAGTGGCTGCTACCAGAGATAACCCTTTGCATTAAAAATCCAGATTATGACCGGGTAAGTTATTATATTCCTCTATTTTTGATGTGTTCCGGACCCTCGACAATCGGAGTCATAGCAGGCTTGACGGAAAAAGTTAAATATTCAAGTCAAATAAAAGTGCAATCTAGTCAACAATGTCGGAATTAGATGCATAATATGTGTTTTTCGAGTAGAAATGGGCCACTAAGAAAAATTCATGGGCTAAAGCCTTGAGCCGACTAATTTTATGGCCAAATTCCATCATTTGGGGCTTCAAAACAGCAAGACAATTATGCAGACGGAAATTAGGGTTTTTGCGTATTTTTAGGTTAAATTTTATTTTTAATTATTTGTTTGCCTATTTTAGAATTTTAGTCTAATTAGAATTCTATTTTGAGTTAATTAGCGGTTAGGTTATTTTACTTATTTACATGTTTTTCCATTCATTGTAATTCAGACTTTGATTATTGAATAAAAAGAGATTGAATGTTTTTCAATTGTTTAATGTGTGGATTCACATTACAAACCCAAACTTATCAAGATTGATTATCTTGTGGCGTTCATCCAGAACTTATCAAATATTCGCGAGAGTATTTGTGGCGTTAAAAATCAGAGACTTAGTAAGGAGATTGGGCAAATCCTTGTGGCGTTTCAAAAGTCGTGGTTCTTTATTCCGCATCGTCGAGCCATCGCGTCGTGAATATCGGGTTATGATTCATCCGTCCAACCACAACCTGAGTTCGGAACTTTTCGACGTTTCTTCCGCGCTTCGAATCTCATCAATTTTATTGCATACTTTTACAGAATAATTATTCTTAGTCTTGTTTTTTCTCTTGCAAATTGATTGGCTTAACAAATTCATAGAACTTATGTGGCCATATTTTGTATAGGTTTGTTTGCTTGTATGCCTTTTTCTTAATTCTTCCTTCATTGAATTTAGGATTGACAATTATAGGTCCTCGGGAAATTTGCA
This sequence comes from Ligustrum vulgare, assembly GCA_963555705.1. Classification (NCBI taxonomy): domain Eukaryota; kingdom Viridiplantae; phylum Streptophyta; class Magnoliopsida; order Lamiales; family Oleaceae; genus Ligustrum; species Ligustrum vulgare. The sequence goes on from OY743187.1 coordinate 3,832,894, forward strand.
AGATGGCAAAGAAAATAGAAGAAGCAATCATAACTGAGCAAATTCCAAAATACAAAATACACTTGGTGGAATTTGAAACACTTTGAGCTGTTTACTATCTACTTTTCAAGGTTTAGCATCTCATTCTCAACCTTAGTTTTTAGAGAACACTATATAGTTGGAAGTTCTAATATATTCGTAATGTATTTATTTGGAAAAAATATTTCATTTTCACTTCTCTTGAAGTGTAGCAACAACTTTTATTCCAGCTTTCAGTAATAATACTTGCGCAGGCATGAAGGGCATGTTTGACGTGACATTTATTAATCTATCTTACAAAACATGTCAAAAGTAACATAGTAATTGTAATTGTTGAGGCTTTGTGCATTATCGACTTTTTGTACATGTAGGATATTTTTGTGTGTCCAACATTATAAGTTCTCTTCATTGGTAAATATGAAATCCTTACTTTTCATATTTGTTGTTATTTTTTCTTTTTCTGTTGATAGCACATGAGTTCACTTGTATAATGAAGTAAGGAGTTATTCCGTTATGGAAATTATGGCAACATAGTCCTTTATATTTGGAGCGTGATGAAGGTAGAGTTTATCTGAGGATGAAGGCTCCACAAGTGAATCAGGATTGGAACAAATTTGGATAATTTGATACACCTATAAAAATTCTTTAATCACCTTTCAATCCAGACATGAATGAGTACTAGTTCAGTATGTAGAGACTGAGCAATATTAAAATAATTTAAGATGTAATAATCATAAAACTTGTAGATTTTCTGAATAATATAGAGATGGAGCAATGAATTTCGTTGAAGTAGCTTGTAAAAATCACAATTTAGAAATGATAGTATGCACTTGTGTTAAGTGTAGGAATCTAAAGCATCATCATCATGAAAATTTTAATATTTAAAATAATTTATTTCCACATTTATAGTGAAGGGAAGTTAACACATCTAAGTTTAGGTTTTTAAATTTGAGGTGAAATGTCATTTTCCTTGATGGTAGATCTAGCATCTAGCTAACATTTGTCATCAGTGCACTTCACGTCTCGGTTCTAGTAGATTGATTTAGGACAAGTCATATCAATTTCTATGAAATTACATTGGAAATATATAATTTTATGGTTTTTAACTCTGTTTTTTTCCTACCATTTATTAAGTAAGGCGTGATATTTACTTATAATTTTGATCAAATTCGTTATAGGTGCAACTTTGAAGATATTCTTTTAGAGATAGACCGGATTTTGTGATCTAAAGGTGCGGTGATATTGCGGGAAGAAGTTGATGTTCCTATAGTAAAATATTTCTTTTTTATATGATGATGTTCTTTTGTGGATTTGTTAAACGTTATCAACATTTTCTTTTGCGGATTTGTTATTCTATATTGTGGTTTTGTTAAACATTATCAAGACTTTATTTTGTATGGATTTGAAAATTCATGATGTATTTACTTTTGTTTTTTGTTTAAAGTACAATTTTAATGATGTAATTAGAAAAAATTGGGTTTTATAAATAATTTGTTCAATAATATTTTTTTAAAAAAAAACATAATAGCAGCATTCAAAAAATATTGCAAAAGGGTTTACGGCAACACTCAATAAATGTTGCAAAAGATTCGGTTAAAAGTTTTTGCAATACTTAAAAAATATTGCAAAATGGTCTACAGCAACACTCAATAAACGTTGCAAAAGGTTGGGTTAAAAGTTTTTGCAACACTTAAAAAACGTTGCAAAAAGATTTATGACAACACTTAATAACCGTTGCAAAATGTCTATTGCAACGTTCAAAAAACGCTGCAAAAGATTTTTGCTCTACGGAAACACTGCGATTTACTTACAACACTTGTCCAACGTTGCAAAAGCCTTTTGACAACATTTTTTGAACATTGCAAAATATTATTTTTGTCGTAGTGATTTTTCGATTTTAAATAATGTTACCACGTGTAGCTTAAAGTTAAACTTAGCCCCCGTTAGGTAAATTTATTTATAAGCAAATATATAAATAACATATTTTCTCGAACCATTTTGTAACATTTCCTAATGTAAACATTGTAAAATTCTCATTTGAATAATTGGTGTATACAAGAAAATTGTAACAGCTATAGGCAACTAGCGAAACGCTGCACTTCTCTCGCATTCATAGCTAATATTCAAATGGTTGAATTTCTAATAAATTTAAGGTGTAAAAGTTGTCATTGCACCGTCTAATTTAGAAAGAACTTGCAGACGAACAAAGAAGAAATGTACTAAACACGAGACTTATTTTTTTATTGCTGTTGTCTAATAAAGAATATTAATGCATTTGAATTGAATAAGATTTTGATGGAATTATTTAAACTAAATTTTATTATTTTTATTTGATTAAAATCCATTTTCGACCAGGGAAAACATTGACTATGTTGCAGGTACTACCCTGTCCAGTTGTTAATATGAGTCCATTATTAATAATATGTGGTATCCCTATTTATGCAGTCAATTTTTTTTAACAATTTACAAGTTTTTTTTTTTTTTAAATTAAGTGAATACTTTGATAAGTTATTATTTTCAATGGAAGAACTTATAATTGAAGAAGAACTAAGTATTTGTCAAATTACCTAGTTATGTAATTAGCTCTTTTTTCTCGAGTGTCTATGCTACATTAATATTATTTAATATATGATTAATATGATAAAAAATGTATCTAATGTTTTTAAACATTAATCTCTTTTATTTAATATTATTTTCTTAAGTGATGCAATTAAAATAGCCTAACAAATTCAACAAAACGGCGGAATTGTCAAATTGAGGCAAAAAACAAAAATAAGAGTAGACAGAGATTTACGTTGACCACAAACCAACAACCATGTGGCTTACTCCATGACGTGGAAACTTTAGGTTTTGGTAATAGGAGCAAAGTTTTGACTATGAAATGGAGAAGCATTGATTGACATTTCCATCATGCAACATAGAGAGAATTGGGATATTTGTTTTTCGTATATTCACACAATTTGGTTTCATTTTATGTAATATTATGCAGACCTAAAAATTGCTAGGATCCTGTTGTCAATAGTAGATCTTCAATCACATCCGTACTGATCTATATGATTGTTGCAGACTAGGACGAACCGTTATCAAAAGTCAACTATCGGGGGACAAATTGTATATATTAAAATTGGATGTGAGATATACAAGCTAATAGGTATTTGACTGAAGTTGAGATAATAACGAAAAAATGTATATTTACCTTTACTTGTCTATCTATACTTATAGAAAAAGAGAACTTATAGAGCAAGAAATTAAGCCTATGGCAATCACTTGTTCGTCTGAAAGGGAGTGACGTGCGAAAACCAGAGGGATGATGTATAGGTGAGGACAAAGGAAAATGAATCACGACTTTCCAGGTGGCCAGCTTAGGTCCTGGGCCACCCCAAATTTGAAAATTCCTGTAGAAAACTTGGAAGATAACCAAAAAAAATAAAATAAAGAAGTATTAAAGCTAGCCCATCCCAAATTTTGGGCCTGGCTCCGCCCCTCGACTTTCGCTTAAGGAAATGGCGAACACAAATTGAACCACGTGCGTTAGAGTTGAGGGCTTATGTGACGTTCCTAGTTAAGCTAGTTTAGGGGTGTAACAAACATTTATTAGCATAAGTCAAAATGTATTTTATCTGATTGCAAATTAACACTTCAAATTATAATCGCCAACTCTTCAATTCACACCTAAATTTACTCATTGTTAGGATAGAGACTTCGAATCATAATATAAATTACTTATACTCCGTTTGGCGGCTGGATTAAAATAGAAAATTTAATTTATACAATTACTTTTTAACCACATATATTTCCTCTCTCCAATTTTCAACCACACATTTTACTTAGAAAACTCAAATAAATTAATTTAAATCAACTTAATGAGTCTCCAAAGGCATCATTAATGAGATAATATGTTTGAATGACGGTATGTATGTCAAACCAACCTTTTTTTGATTCGTGAATAGGTTTTGATTCCTTTGTGGACTAAGCTTTTTTTTCTATTTCTTAGGTAAGTGACAAGGATGATTATTTTCCCCTTCATAGATTACTCAACTTTGATTCTCTTGTCAAAGAAGAGAAATATAGAAAAAGGATCCATCAATCATAATTAATGCATCGGGTAAGTTTTGCAACGTACTTTATATCTTAGGAATAACAAGTTAATGTGTCATTTTCAAGTTGAATGGTCTTCCTTAGATAATTAAGGAGGCAAACTAGAAGTAAATAAAGCTATTTGTCCAATAAAAAAGTAGCTATTTATCCAATTTATTAATAAAAAAATGGTAAAGTTTATGATAGTTCTAAAAAAAATCTTGTAGCAATTCTATTCTATACTCAATGAATACTTTTTTTTTTTTTTTTTGAATAATTAGGAAAGTCTTAAATCTTAAGACTTTTTCAAATTTTAAAATAAATAAACTTACTTCAGGTTCATATTATAAACCAATTAAAAAAAAAAAATTTAACCAAAAAACTTGAGGCATGCTGGCATTACTTTTAAAAGGAAATTTAATTCTATGAGTACACGTTATTCAAACTCGGTGCAATAATCTGGACAAATTTATGCGGATGTAAGACTTTTGATTCAAATATGCAAAACTGTAAAGTTGAAATTTGTAAGGAAGCCGTATTTGACCAAAATTATTGTGATTTGAAATATACATCTCTCACCACTCACGTAGGAATAATTCTGATTAGATACTAATCGAGGTTTCGGTTCCACTAGGTAAACTCGATTTTGACATTTAAAGACAAATTTCTTGTAGACTAAGAAAACTACTGGTTTTCAAAAATAGGAAACAAACATTTTTATTATTTTTATAACTAGTATTCGAATCCTTGCGATGCACGAAATATGTAATTGACAATTATTTATTTAACATAAGTTGTAACTTTAAATATAATGCCCGACATGAATTGTACATTCATATATAATGAAAAATACCTAGAAAAGTAAAACATAAAATTTCGACTTGCATATTTCTTTTAACAGCTAAGTATCCATTCTTCAATTTTCTTAGTCTATTAAGCGAAGTCGATACGGACATGTGACTTATTTTGTATTTTACAATTTTGATTTAACGACTGAAGTCGAGCTTACAGTTATTTGATTTTTAAAAGTTGAAATGTTTATAATTTTCAAATTATAAAATGAAATAAAGAGGCTAACAGACATTTACAGAATTAATTTATCGAATCACCATATAACACTATAAGAATTTGTACTAACTATCTTAATGCAATAATTGATATTTAAATATATTAAACAAATATTTCATTATATTACATTACATGTAAAAAAAAAAACATTACGACCAAAATTTACTTAACATCTAAAAAAATAAAAAAATCGCTCAAACTTAAATTAAATGTTGCAATTTGTTAAACTTATACTTGATAAAATTATACGCAGTCCTATATTTAAATGAATGTAACAAATAAATAATATGAAATACAAATTTTAATTAAATTTTATTGAATAAATATTACAAATATAATTAACTTTATATACAAAAAATCATCTATACATCTCAATTTATAAATGAGGATTTAACCCACGAGATATAAGACTTTATCACTTATTCATACAAAAATAATTTTTTGAATGTTCATTCTCAACCACATATTCTTTAAAACTCATTTCACAGTTGCACATACTATTTTTGTGCATATTAAATAAACGTGTTGATCACATTCTATTTGTAAATAGAACGATTCTGTAAGTACCTTCTATTTTACAAATTGAACCAATGAGTTTATCGGAACCTAAAGTTGTAGAATATTAAATGATTTAATTAAGTTTATTTAAAAATATCAAATATCTATTATTTCTATCAATTTGATAAGAAAAATATTCAAAATTAATCATTTAGGTCAAATTGAATTTAGGTAAGGAATGATACTTATCATTTTAGGATTTAAATGAAATAAATTAAAAGGATTGGATGTTGGAAAAAATAAAAGTATAATAAAACTTTTACATTTAGCCCTTGTTTGATCTCCATTCTTTTTCATAAAAAATACAACTTTTTTCTACAGTAATCAATCTCAACCATCTATAAAAGTCAAGCCCACAATTTTTTACTTTTCAAACCACTTTTTAACCATTAGATTTTCAAAACCCAACTTTTTATCAAAAACTATCTACATCAAACAAGGACTTAGTATTTAAGACGATTTTACGAATAATATATTTAGAGTTTGCTCTCACTTTTTAGTTTGTATTAAATTTTTCGTTGAGATCATGGATTTGACACCCATATTGCATATTTTTCGACTTCAAAATAATGTAATAATTATCCAAAAAAAATCTATAATTTAAATCTATAATTTGACTTTTTATAGATATTTTTTTTTGCACAAATCCCTGAATCATTTATTACATATGTAACGCCCCGAGTCCCGTGGAGCCCGGAACGTCACTTTTCTAAAATTTCAAATAAACTTTATTGCGGAAAAAAAAATGAATTAAATATTAAATATCACATTTAATGGATATAAGTTTAACGATAATTCAGATTAAATAAAGGAATTCTTACAACCTTATTAAAAACGATAATTCTTAAAAAAAATGAAATGTTTAATTCGAAATCCACGACTTTCAAAAATAATATCCAAATTATATTCTTCGCCATTGCCCATCACTCGCCTCCGTCACTGAAATCTGCAAATTTGTTAAAACAACGGGGTGAGCATTTCAAAATGAAATACTCAGTAGACTCAACGTCAATAATTAATCTATAAGATAATTGGACAAGTAATCATGCAAATAATGTGGCGACGTTCTTTTCTTATCCATAAGCATCACAAAATGAGTGCCAATGAACACATTCTTTTCTTGTCATCATGCTAGCAGATAAGTTATGACGTGCATAACATAAATTCTCAAATTTATCTCATACGGGATATTCTTTTGTTTTCTCATGCAATAAAGCATATAAAATCACACAATCCACATAATCACATGCAATTATAATATAAATCAATTAGTGGGGGCGAGTCTACCTCTAACGTTACGAGTTCTCAAAAATTGGAGCGGGAAGTACGTCAATCTCTTAATTCTCCAAATGATTCGTCTAGCCAAGAAAATTAATTAAATTAGTATTTTCAAAACTTGAATTTAAAGTAACTAAAAACAAAATAAAATGATCTAAATGAAATTTGAAAATAAAATTTAGGGACTGCAGTAGACTTTTACAAAAAAATAAGGGCTGATTCGTTATTTATAAAACTGTGGGGCTGAAACAGATATTTATCAAACTGGGGGCTGAAACGGATATTTGAAAACTTAATTTTTATAAAAACGTTTTATTTCTCTCTCTTTCTCAATTCAGACAAGAGAGAGAGAGGTGCAGGGAGTTGCGAGAGGGAAGGACGACGGTAAGGAGGGCTTCGCCCCTCTCCGCCACATCCCGTCGGCGCTAGGAGGCCGGCGCTAATGCCACCGTAGGGTTGTGGCTCCGGTGTAGGATTGGGTGGGTTTGGGGCGTGAAAATTGCAACCAAATCGAGGCGGTGGAGTTCGGTGATTGCGACATTCCGGCGAAGAAACTCCGTTTAAGTTTAAGGTAAGTGATGGGTAATGTTTTTAATTCGGTTTTGGGTTTGATTTTGGGGATTTTGGGCTTGGATTTGAGAGTAGGGCAGGGGCGGCTTCGAGTCGAGGTGGTGGCGGCGCTGTGAATTTGAATTACCTGCATTGGGTTACGGTTGTATGATGTTGAATGGTGATTCGATTGGGTTGGTTTGGCAGTGATGATGAAAATGGGTGTGCAGTGGAGGTGTGGTCGGTTTAGTGCAGTGGCTGGTGGTGATGCTGAGGCAACGTGGTGATTGGATTTTGAAATTGTGGAAATTTGTTTGCACAGGGTCGAGAGCTTACCCAGAAGTGGATGCTTTGCGTGATTCCTCGGCTGTGTGAGGAGTTGTGTTAAAAAAACATAGTCTGCTGGCTTATTTTTGGTAGTTTAGGGCAACGTTTGTGGTTTATGGAAAGATTTTGATACCCATGCTGTATGGAATGAGGAGGTAGAATTGGAAGGAAATCTGTGATTTGGTGTAATCTTGCTGAATGCTGAAATTAAGCAACGTGTGAGGGAGAAGCATGAAAGGATTGTGAATTTGGGTTTAAAGCTTGAGTTTGGGCTTAAGTGCAAATGATTAAATTTGGACTAAAGCAAAAATATTGATATTAAACTAATTTAAATAAAATTTGGAAATTGGGCTATGATCAAAAATAAATAAAATTTCTATTAAGAATTTTGGATTTAAAATATTTAAGACTTGGACTTTAAAATCATTAAATTTTGAATTTAGATTTTAAAATAGCGACATTGGTATATTTTAAATAAACTTCGAAAATTTAATTACGATGAAGATTCATTTAATTTCATTCATAATTTGGCTAAACGAATACTTCTTTAAATTAAATGGAAAAAGCCGTAGCGACGCGCACTAAAAGTTCTAAATATTTTATTTAGAAAGAAATGGAAATTTCCGGTCGCTACAACATACATTAATTGAACTTTCCTAATTCATGTATTAAAATGAATTGATAAAAATAAGAATTTCTTAAAATGATAGGTGAAAATAGGCGGAAAACTATGTGAGTAAAATGATGACGGTTATCCTATTATTATATATGTATATAAGTCTCTCTTAATTAATCATATCAAATCACGAGTAACCATTAATTACTGAGAGTTTTGATCTCTATGATATCTAATGACGAACTTCGAAATTAATCTCATCATTTTCGGATTAGGTTTTCTTTTCTATGTGTATTAGTTATTTTCTAATTTAGAGCTTGTTTGGCATGCAGTATTATAAACAATTAGTATTTCTCTCATGCGATGCACGAAAGTTTTTATTCAAAAATATCAATTTCATTTTTTTAAAAAATTTTATCACATCTATCAAAATAAAACTTTAAGTTGTATTTGATTTATAGGAGGAAAATATTTTCAAGGCAAATGGCTAAAGTGTGCTGTAATTGGATGTACCATTGAAAATATTTACTAGGTCAAAATTTCCAATCAAACATCAAACAAATACAAAATGTGAAAAATATTTTTCATGATGAGACATTTTCTAGGTAAAACTAAGGCAGTCAAACATATCCTTATATTTAATATTTGATGATGTGATTTTAGAGACGATGTGTTTACAGTTGACTCTCACTTGTGAGTTGGTATAAAAAATTTTGTCAAGATCTTCGATTTGACACTCATATATAATGCATATTTTTCAATTTTCAAAAATAAAAGTGTGAATAAAAATATAGGCAATAAAAAAAATGATTAACTATATTTTGCAATATTTATTTAGTTCGCCACCTATAGCTGTAATTTTTTTTTTTTTTTTTTTGTATTTTCTAGGTAGATCAATGATTGAAAATTGAAGAGAGAAAATATGTGATTAAAAAGTAATTTGAAAAACAATAATGCTATAGTCACAATTTGATCTACAATATGGATCACAATCACACTCACATGGGGGCCCCCATGTGAGTGTGATTGTGATCCATATTGTAGATCAAATTGTGACAATAGAGTTATCTTTTGAAAAATTGTGTTGTTTATAAATTTGTTTATAAATTGTAATCATTGCGTAAAAGAACGGTGTGTAATACGGTTTTAAATTTTTTAAATTGTAATTTTATCAATATTTAAATTCTTATATAATCATGAATTTAAGTTTATTCATTAGAATTTTATAAATAAATGGAATTTGATTTATAATTACTACAGTGTTACCGAGCACATTCATTTTTTTTCTATCTTTTTTTAAAATTTTTTAATATCTAGTGACTTGTATTGTGCGAGAGTGTAGCAGCCATTTTTCTCTTCTTCCCCAGTTCTTGTTGCTTTGGTGTCTCTATATCCATTTGAGAAACTAGATAGTAGATAAGGAGATTAACATGACCACTCTTCACAAATTAACTTAATTATTGAAGGAATTATTAATTTTGGTTCGGTTTAATAAATTAATTGAAAATGAATTCTTCATTTGCAAAATATTCGAAATTTACTGGGTGATTCTGATTTTTAAAATATCCTAATCAAACCATCCAGTATCCACCTTATTCTTGTGAAAAATAAAAATTCTCAAAGGTCTTATTTGCCTTGGAAAGAAGGCTAGAGTCTAACCCTACAATGTTATGTAGCATGAAAGTTTCTTGCTAGTTAAAAAGAAACTAGAAAAATGATATAGTTCCAATCATATTTGCATTTTGCTCAACGTTACTGTTACAAAATGGGGACTAACTTGCAAACACAGGCATTTTGATTTTGTATTATTAGGTTTTGCACGGCCATCTGCCATTCTTTCTCATATATTTTGTCGGCTTTTCTAGTTTAGGCTTGAGAGCATATTAGGTTGACTTGGTGTACAAGGATAAAATTTTGCTTGAACATATATTTTGTCGGCTTTTCTAGTTTAGACTTGAGAGCATATAAGGTGGCGTTCTATTTGTATTTTATTTTTCAAAAATGTTTTGTATTTTTATTTTTGTTTTCAAATTTGCTAAAAACGCGTTTGATTTGTCATTTCTGAAAACTGTTTTTGAAAATGAAAAGTTGAAAACACGTTCTGTTTGAAATTTTGCAGAATACTACTTAAACAATTTTTAATTAATTTGCTTGCGGGATAATACTGGCTCAAACTCAAATTTCTTTTCACAATACACTGAAAATATGGTTACATACAACACACTAATGTGAGCATGAGTCTATATTAACACAGCTTGGTCAGGTTTGGGATTTGAGAAAGCTCTTGTTCTATTAAAATCCAGAAAATGCAAGTTCTTTCAAAACCATCAAAATCCATTTATCAAAACATTTTTTGAAATATAACAACAAAAATTCTCACTTAATTTTTTTTTTTTTTTTTTTATAATGTTGATATTGAATTCAATAAAACTTTATTTAAGCTTAGTTCCAAGTTAGGATAATTCTATAAAAAAAAAAAAAAAAAAAAAAAAAAAAAAAAAAAAAAAATCTTTATTTAGGCTTAGTTCAAAGTTAGGATAATTCTAAAAATAAAAAAAAAAATAAAAAATTTATATTAAGTTTAGTCCCAAATTAAGATAATTCTTAAAAAAATAAAAATCCCAAAACGCGTTTTCCGCGTTTTAAACATTTTTTGTTCAAATATGCACAAAACGTCCAAAACGAGGTTTTGGGCGTTTTGCGTTTTGTGTACAATTTTTTTTTTTTTTTTCCAAAATGCGTTTTCGAGAATGGTAAAGAGAACGCATGTTTAGTGTTTTCGAAAATAAAAACAGAAAACGACCTCAAAACAGCAAAGAGAACAGAGCCTATATACAAGGCTTGAGAGCATATATTTTGTCGACTTTTCTAGTTTAGGCTTGAGAGCATATAAGGTGGCATTGTGTTTGTATTTTATTTTGTATTTTCATTTTCAAAAATATTTTTTGTTTCCTATTTTTATTTTTGTTTTCTAATTTGCTGAAAACGCGTTTGGTTTGTCATTTCTGAAAATTGTTTTTGAAAATGAAAAGTTGGAAAACGCGTTCTATTTGAAATTTTGCAGAATACTACTTAAACTATTTTTAATTAATTTGCTTGCAGAATACTATTGGCTCAAATTCAAATTTCCTTTCACAATACACTGAAAACATGGTTACATACAACACACTAATGTGAGCATTAAGAATCTATATTAACACAGCTTGGTCAGGTTCGGGATTTGAGGAAACTCTAATTCTATTAAAATCCAGAAAATGCAAGTTCTTTCAAAAACACCAGAATCCATTTATCAAGGCATTTTTTGAAATATAACAACAAGAATTCTCACTTAATTTTATTTTTTTGTAACATTGATATTGAATTCAATAAAATGTTGATATTTTCTAGAAAAGCCGACAAAATATATTAGGTTTTGCTTTCTTATTTCATATTTGCTTTTCGTGTTTCCAAGTAAGTATTTTTATTTTCTAGAATATAATTTATAATATTCACACAATACATCAGCACACTTGGAGCATGTTTACTAATGCGAAAAGTTTAATTTTTTTTTTATTTTATTTAATGGATGTGTAGTTTAAAAATATTTCAAAAGTCAAAAAATGTAGGCTTAACTAAGAATGGATGGTTGAGATCGAGTTTGAAAGTTAAGGTGAAAATTTTCTCGTTACCAAACGAGCTCTTAACTAGGTAGAAATCTAGTGGTGATGATCCTTGTGAAGAGTCCAGGAAGGAATTATATGTCAAAAAAATGTAGGCTTACACATCGTTCTTTTACGCAATGATTACAATTTATAAATCAATTTATAAACAATACAATTTCTCAAACTACTTTTTAACCACACATTTTCTCTCTCTAATATTCAATCACACATTTACCTAGAAAACACCAAAAAAACAAAAAACAAAAAACAAAAAAAGAGAGAAATGGCAGCTTAGGTCTCCAACAGCCATTTTAGAGGGTGGATACCAAAAGACTAAGCTCTGTCCCTAATTTTATGTGACTGCATGCATTTCAATATCTCACGTAATTATAATGATCTTATTTGTTGGCGTGTGTTTGGCCCCATTTATTTTGAGAATGAAATTTTGAATAGTATTTTTGAGAAAATGTGTGATTAAAAAATATTTGAAAAGTTAAAAATAGTAGACTTAATTAAAATAGATAGTTGAGATTGAGTGTTAAATAATTTTTTTTTTGAAAAAATGGGGGCAATGCACCTTGTATGTCAAGCGAATCAAATTTTGCAGTGATTAATACTGAGGTGAAAGGAGCAAGATATGGTCAAATGCTGGAGATTTGGACTTGACCTTCTGGTATGCTCACCCTCACGCTTTTTGGGCTCACGGGGTAGCTTCGATTCCGATCAACCCAAGACTCAGCGCTTTGAAAGGCTGAACGTGGAAAAGCATTGGATTAGTGAGCTGTATGACTTTCCACAAAGCCAAAGGTTAGGCGAAGCCATAGCTAGACAAATGATGGAAATGCATTTACAACATACAAATGAACGTGATTGGTAAAAATCAAAGAATGATTTACAAACATGTTTATAAACTACGTAATTTTTCAAACTAATTTTTAACCACACATTTTCTCAATTCAATTTACAACCACTATTTTTTACCTTAAAATCATAAATAAACCAGTTTATAAATGAAACAATGTTACCAAACGGGAGCTAAATTGCAAGGGTTTCAGTTCGATTTGACCATTTTTGTTTACACCCGTATAATCTGTCACACAAATCAAATATTCCATAACGATGTTGCACTGATGGATCCACAAAGATGTATACTCAGAAAATAGTAGACTAAATTTAAACCTAAAAATTATGCTTTTAGAAACGTCAATCCCACCCCCCCCCCCCCCCCCCCAAATATGATAAAGGTTTGGTGCCAAATAGAAGTAGCTATTATGAGAATGAGAGACAAATTTCAGATAGCCCAATCACTGTTTCTGAATGACGACTGAATTCGATAACCCGGCTTCCTCAATTGTCTGGTTCGGATCTGAGAGAATCTTGGGAGGAAATCCAACTGATTGAAGCTGATAAGTCCTGGTTCCTCCCGGCCTAGATGCATCAATGAAGGAACGGATATCACCTATAGTATGCTGATAGTTGAAGCGTGCTACCATGCGTGTTCCATCAGCCAATCGAAGCTGAATTGAGGTGGAGGGCAGTGATTGGTCCACAACCAAGCCTAAAGAAGGTAATGGAGCAGCTCTGAGGGGAGCAGAATCAGTTGACTCAACCACATTCTCAGTTGCAGAGCTACTTCCTAGAGTTCTGCCAGTACCTTGAAATAGAACCTGATGTTTCCCTGGTTCCTGCAAACACACGAGAAAATAATTACTTATTTCCTCGATTCTTTCACAATCACAGACATTTATAACAAAGGTAAAATCAGTAATAGAGAAGTCAACGGATTTTCACAGCAGATATATTGCGTATTACCGCTTACTAAACTGCCTCCTCTTCCCCCATCTAGGGCACTCATTTACAACCCCAATTTTGTCTTTCAAAACTCTCAAAAGTTACATTTAAGGAAAATGAAGATGTGCAATCATGAAAAAAAAATGGAACGAATGTGAAACTCAAGGAAACATAAAAAGATTCAGCATAAACTTACAGGGCAGTTCTCATCTCTCCTTACAAGATTCACATGAACAGACGATCTCCTGTCTGCAGGTTCCAGCTCTTTAGGGCACTCGGATTTTCTGATGCTCTGAAATAGAATATCATTACATGCCAAGAGTAATCACAAATGATTTTTCATTTCCCCTTTATTTCGTTTTGGAGTGGGGGTGTTCATTTCATGAAGATGTAAAAACTCTTGTAATCTGGAAATTTGATGTTTATCAGACCTCCTTTCCAAAACTTGTATGATAGAAGCCTTTGAACTAACTTCTCATGAAGAAAGTAAGCATAAGCAATTGAAAGGATAAAAATTATGATGTGACATTAATCGAATATGCATGATGATATAGTGGCCGCCAGCAGTCTGTTAGTCAAGCAAGATAATCAAAATCATCAAGCCAAAAAGATCTACCATTATATTCCAGATACTTTTTTAAGTTGTAACATGCATTGTTTGTTACCTCCAGAAAAGGTGCATTTTCAGGATCATCCAAACTCCTCAGCGGGCCATCATTAACAGTGAAACCATTTCTCCAGAAAACAATGCTATGTACAACTGGCTCAGGCTGCTGCGAAGCAGCAGATGGCACAGTTTCACCAGAGAGTAACCTTCCAGTCCCAGTAAAGCTTCTTGAGCTTGAAGATGGATGAAGATTTTCCAAGGGGCCTTGCACAGCGCCCAACTGCCTTGCTTGATCAAAAATTGAATCCACGTCATTAGACTCATTACCCTTTGAAGGACCTTGGACAAGCATACCACTGCAAGTAATATGATAAATAGGTCAGTTCATTGTGAATGCATCACACGTATCAACAGAATGAGATTTCAAAAGGCATGTGCATTTCTCTGGCAGCAAAGAAAAAGATAGTGAGATACAGATGTGGGGAAAATGATAACGCGTACAAATGTGTAGATCAGATTCAATCATTTCAAACAACATGAAGTTACCTAACAGACTCAGACCATCAGTTCAAGGATTTGTTACACGCACATGAAGCATCCATAAAGAACTAAGAAGGAATACAAGTCATCTTCCATAATTGGGATGTAAATTGGCTGACCTTTAAATGCATACTCATTTTATTCACCATGCTCTTCCAATACTTAAGCTAGCCACTTCTTTCAGTTGTCTCTTCCTTTGTTCTTGTTTCTAATTTATTTTCTTCTTATTTTTTCCTTTTTTTGAAGAATGGAAAGGAATGATAAGCTGCCTCGAAATTCAATTTTGAATAATACAACTAAGCTTCCCTTCGGCAAAATTTGTAAACATTTATAAATGGTCAAACTTTATTTTCAACCACTTTCGAATGGACCCATTAATACTATCCATTTATAATCTAAATTGTTTGTAAATTCTTCACAAACAGCTTAATTTGCACAACTAGAAGATACACAAATAAAAAGGCATGACCAATGTTCAAAAAATCGGACCACGCATTGATCCAGAAAAGGCAACGAATCAAGGGTCAGAAGGTCGAACCAGGTCAAACTAATATCAATTAAAAATTAAATAATTATTCCAAAAATTATAAAATTTTCAAAAAAACAAGTTATTTTACAAATAAACCAAAATTTACTCATTTAATGATAAATCATACACAAATCTATTTCAACTTGTTAACGTACAAAACATACTAAAAAATTCATCATCCATAATAAACACGAACACGTGTTCAAATTTCGAAAAAGTAGCTAAGCACAACCAAGGAAAAAAATACAGCCAACCCAAAAAAAAAAAGCAGCAGAACCAATTTTAAAAATCTGGGCCGGGTTGACTGGCTCGTGGTCTAACAGGTAAAAAACTCGATTTCCGGTCCGATTTTTTAATAGATGGTTTTTTGCCCATTCCAGACTAGTTTTCCCGGTATCGGTCGATCCGGTCCGGTTTCTAAATACTGGGCATGACAGAAGACAAGGTTTTGCCCACAAAACCTGAAGGCAGTACAGCTTCCAGTAATAAATCTCTCACCATAAAACCATGATTATGATGGCTTGAGTGATGCTTGGAGTTTTCTACAAGAAATTAGAGCTTGAAGTTGATAATAGAAATTGCAGTGAATGATTATTTCCTTATGGTAATCTATAAAACTTCCAGACTCCAGAATGAGAAAACTTAAATTTACCAAGTAAAAAGGCTCAAAAGCAATAAAGATTATACAACTTTATCCATTTTATTCTCTATGATACGAAGTATGAAATGATACAGCCAGCGCACTAACAATCAAGATTCCTATTATGCACCTCTGGCATGCAATTTTTCAATATGGCGATAAAACACGTTAAATAAAAAAATAATAAAAATAAAAAAGTGCAAAGAAAATAAATTTTGTATGATTTTCAATTTAGGATAGATTACTTTTATGATGTAAAGTTAAGTTGTTTTTTAAAAAGGTTGAAAAGGCCAAGTTACTTTTGGAATTAAAAAAGGCTGACTTTAGATGACCGACATATCTAAAACATTGAGTGAAGTGTTGAAAGATAAAATTAGGTTACAAGTGATTAAAATTTTATTAAAAAAAAATGTGCTTTCTGGCCTAAGATAAATTACAGTCTAAAAACTAGGAATTGCTTTGTGATTTTGCTGCTCGAGGATAAAGAGCCCAACTCCATAGCTGCCAAGACGAAACCCAGCACCAGCTTGTAAAGATTGGGCCAGAAGGGGAGGAAATGAAGAAAATCGCCAATAATCACGACCTATATATAGAGATAAAAGATTAGTTTTCGTTTTTTTTTTTTTTTATTTACATTTTTGATTTATTTCTCAACAGTGTCAGGAACCTTACCGCCCCCACAAAGATGTTTTGAAATGTGCTAGATATGGTTACAAGTGCAGAAGTCGCTTGTACCTGAAGGAACTCTTCTTCTTGGAGCAAACTGAATCATAAAATTTAATAATTTCTCCGACTCCCAAAACTAAATGTTAGAAAGTCCAGTGTACACCTACAAACTAATTTTATCGATATAAAAATTTGATGAATTGCACAGGTCCTGGGAGGTTGTGTCAGGATTTCAAAGAATTGAAAGTTTCAGTTATGCATTGTCCTAACTCCTAAGAAACAAAACCTTTTTACAACCAATCAGAATTTGTTTGTAACTGAACAGCGAAGCAATTCATCCTTTGAAAAGAATATCAACTAGTCCTAGGCAACTAGCAATGTCACATAACTACGGGAATACAAAATGAGTACATATCAAATGTGTACATATTCCAACTGCATATATAAATATTCAAATTTTCAAACTTTTAAAAAATATATGATTGTGATCTTGGAACCAAAAGCCACGGTAAAATAGCAAAACGAAGAAACAAGAGGAAAAAAGAACAGATAGCAGAAATACCCAATTTAAAGCAACTTTAATCACAACACACTCAAAATCATGCCAACATGACAAACAATTTGATCCAATTAAACATTTAAAGTTTTTTTTGTTTTTTTACAAAGCTAGTCAAATCGCCCAGAAAATCAAGCCCAAACAAACACTTCCGTGCAACCATAAATGTTAAGAAAAAAAATCAATCACAAGCAGGATAACCCTATAGATTTTTATTATTATTATTTTTTTAATCTTGTGGGAAATAAAAAATGACCTCTTTTCGCCACCGGTGTAGTACTCCTGTGGGCTATCAGAATCGCTGTCTGAGTCATGGCCAGAGGGCCGATTCAAGTCGGACAGGGTCCGGATGCCGCCGGTGCGGCTGCTCGAGGGTTTTGAGGGTTTCTTGTCGCGTGAAGACATGATCCCTAGAATTTTCTATGCGCTGGAAGCCTGGAATTGGGGATTTTTGTAGTAGAGAATGCGATTCGTTGATTCCTTTATTTAACATTTCTTTTCTAGTAGGCCATCTTATTATCGTTATTCTCGTTTATTTTTAGTAATTTTATTTTCAACAAGCTGGTACATGGCTATTATTTTCGCGATGGATCCGATAGATCTTTTCAGTAAATAACATCTTGAGAAGAAAATAATAATTACTCTACACTTGCCCCCACGACACATCGCCCAACGATAAAATGATTGGTCAATAACGTATCCAACGCAGTCTTGTACAGATTTCAAATCCTGACGATTGAATTTACAGCTAAATAATAGATTCGTTCTCTGTGGCAAGCGAGGATTACCATACTCCGTGATACATTACTGAGTGTCATCCACCCTAACTCTGAGAGACATAACCTCTCGAACAAATGATCCAGAATAAGGTCGGTTCGGGCCCCTAAGTATAGGTTACACCTTTTTTTTCAATAATTACTCCACACTTTTTCAATATTGACTTTTGTTGTTCTATTTCATTGATATCAATGTAAATTAAAGTTAATGTAAGAGTCCGATTGTGTGAGAGAAGTGTGAGAAAGTTGAACCAGCTAAATTAGAATAATGAAAGAGGCAATCAAAGAAGCATTTATTTAAAGTTCAAATGGATATCAAGATAATTGATCAGGCATAATCTTTTTTTATGACGAGAAGGGAGAAAGTCTTCCTCCAGACGATGATTAAAATAAACACTAAGCTCTATATTTTTTTTCAAAGAACAAATAAAATTAGAAACTTGTGCGCATAAATGAGCACAGATAAATTCTCCGATCAATGATTTATGTTAACATTTTTTTGGAACATAAAAATTGCACATTGTTGATGTGATGTCTTTTGATTGGATGATGGTAATCCATATCTTCATTACCCAACGTCAAGGCACCACATCGACATGTCTCATTTTCATGTTTCAAAAAATGTCTATCTATAGGAACTCTTCTCCAACTCCAATTTGTATCTCGTAATAAGACCTGGATTGAAGGAAGATCTTTCATTGCAGACAAACTTTTGTGCATTTAAAGAAAATAGTAATGTAAATATAATTTACCTAAATATAAATGCATGTCTAATCGACTAACATATAGGAAAAAAATTACTAAATACCATATTCTACTTATTTAGATACTGGTAATAAAAAATACATTTTTCAAAAAAAATAATAGCAACTTATGCGCACTTAACAGACCAAAATACCAATAATTTAAAAATAAAATTACATTACATAACCCTTAGCATACAAATAGTTTAACTACTATTTAATTCTTTAAATTTAAATATTAGAGAATAGTTTAACTATTTTTTAATTCTTCAAATTTAAATATTAGAGATTGACCATTTTGAATCTGCAAATTTTAAGGTGCCCACAAAGTGCCCATTTGGCCAAGTATTCCGGGTCTGAGTGTGGGGGTGGGGCCCTGATAGCCAATGCCCAAGCGTCATTTAGCAGATGGCAACAAGTTATAGTGCGCAATAAAGGCACCATGACTTCTCTGTTTGAATCAATACAGCATTACTTCAACGAGTCATTAGTCTATACATAAATATGAATTTATCGCCTACGAAAAAGAGTGAAAATCTTCTAGCCACTTGATATACATTACATGATACTGATAAGGTGAAGAAGACTTCAAAGAAAATCAAACTGGGGTTTCTTTGAAAGAGGATTTGGGTTTCGGTTATGACTTGCGACACCAAGCAAGGCATTTCGACGTTTCAGAGCACTTTCAATGTATTCTTGTAGAGGCGGAAGAGACCCGTTTTCTTCATCTTTCTTCTGTGCTTGACCTCGAATAATCTATATTTGACGTATAAAAGAACTAATCAAATTCAACGAGGGAAAGACTAAGAACAAATTAGTTTAGTTAATTCATGATACCTTTGATGCCCAATGCCTCTCTGCTTGCTGGCACACATCCCTTATATCCCGACCAGACATCCTGTGTCGATCAACGCAGAAATAAAAGTTTTTAAACATTGGAGTGTTCACCCGAATCAGAGATTTTGTTGCCACATTAAAAAATTCATTTTTAAATTCGATATAACATCTAGGATCACAAGATCTTCTTTACTCACCCTTCAGTAGCTGAGGCAAATTCAACCAACTCAGACTTTGTCAAGTGCTTTGCATACTGCGCCGCAATTTCTTGACGAGTCTGCTGATCAGGTAGGTCGAAAGTGATCATGGAATCAAACCGACTGAAGGTAGATGAATAAAAATGAAGTTAGAAAACCATAAAAAGATCCGTGTACTATTTGAAATACAGAGAACCAGAAAACTTATAGATACCTAAGTAAAGCAGGATCAAGGTCTTGTTTTCTATTGGTAGCAGCAACAACCACTACTTTCTTCTCCTGCTCAAAGCCATCAATCTGCACAGAAGTAAATCATACATTACCGTGACAAAATTGTTTTCTTCCTCGACTTTATCAGAACTATCATTGAAAGCATGGTTGAGTATTTGACAAGTCAGACCATTTTGGGAAATTAAAAGTAAACCAAGAGAAAACAAAGAAAATGAACTAAACAAGGAAAACAATTTCCTTTTTTTTTCTTTTTCTGTTTGATAAGACCTTGACACAACCGACTTCATGATAGGCAGTAATAGTCAGCAAACACTTGTGTCTAACCAAGTATATTTACCATCATCGTTATTTGTTTACTTAGTGAAAAAATACAGAACCCATAATTACCTGCCTTAACAACACAGATAAAATTCTTCTCGTCGCTTCATGTGTTTCAGTATCACGAGCAGTAGCAAGAGAATCAACCTGCAATAAGTCACGAAAGAAAAGAGTGAAAATAAGAGAGCAAAGAAGGCATATATAAGCAAATTATTACTTAAGTGTAAATTACCTCATCTAGAAAAATGATGGCACCATTAGGTATCTCATTAGCAAGTGAAAACACTTTCCCCAACAATCTCTCACTTTCACCATAATACTTTGACATGATAACCTCCAATGGCAGATATAACATTGGGACACCCTGCCATGGGAGACACGCTCAAGTGAAAAACGTTGATCCAAGACTGCATTTGTGTAGATACGTGGGAAATTTATCTAAGCAAAGCACAAATGTTACGGAGACAGAGTTCACGTGGTATAATATATGGAGAAAAAAGCTAAAAATCTCCTAGAATAAAAAGGAATTTACAGGCTGACTAAACAAAGGTCAGACCACTTCTGTCTTGGTGAAAACAAATTATGAACAAGAGACAAAAAGCAGTGAATCAATAGCATACCGATTGATTAGCAATTACACGAGCACAAGATGTTTTCCCGGTGCCTGAAAGGGAAAGAAATACATCAGCAATACTATTGTTGCTCATAGCTCTACATCCATTGCTGACTTCTCAAAACCTTACTGGTATGTCAGTGGCATGCAATACAGTTTCTTCCCAATTTCTACTTTTACAAAACTTTGGGATTCAAAGCTACCTTTTTACCAGTTTTCACCTTTTCAAAACCAATTTGGGAACTCAAAAGTTATAATGATTCTAGGTGGTTCAATGGCCATGAAAACAACCTTTTTACCAGTTTTCACCTTTTCAAAACCTATTTGGGAACTCAAAGTGAAAATGATTCTATGTGGTTCAATGGCCATGAAAACAACGCTGTATATTTTCATCAAGGAGAAGAACCAAACTTCTGTCCAAAGAAAACAGAGTGCACATAGGGATGAAGCTGAAATGAAGAACCAAACTTCTGTCCAAAGAAAACAGAGTGCACATAGGGATGAAGCTGAAATCTAAAAATAACTTCATTCATAGTAAAAATGGACCAATCACTAAACATTCATCAATTTGTACAGTAAAATTTCGATTGAATGATCCAATCAAGAATCCAAACCTGGTGGACCTTCAAAAAGGACTGCGCGTGGTCTGTTTGTCTCAAACTTACACCGAGTGCCACGAGCAATATCATCATATACTTCAGGACTCTGTAGAGCCAGCAATATTGTGTCTTCTATCTCTCTACAATGGAAACATAATTGAATAGTTTTAAAAGAATTTTCTATAAGAATCTGGAAAATACTGCTTGGATAATTAAGTACAGATAATGAGAATTCACATAGAGGAATGCTTACAGAGACCAACAACTCAGGGGCAGAACTATGATATCTTCCAAACTCGGATGAAACATAGAAAAATTAAAATGAAGTAATTTGTCATGAAATGGGGAGAAAAGGTCAGGTTCTTTATAAAATCTTAGAATGCTTTTGAAAGCTCGGAAAGGGGTAATGACTAGCACTGCCTTGAGGATAGATCTGCTTAGGGATGGACAAAATAACCTAACCAGACCAGACCAAACCAAAATCAAACCAAGCGGTTTGGTTTGATTCTACATAAAAAATATAATTGTTTGGTTCTTAGAATCAAGAACCATTTGGTTTCGGTTCTGGATCCGGTTCTCTTTCCAGAACCAAACTCAATATATATATATATATATATATTTACAAATGAGTGGATATTCATCTCACCAAAATATTCAAATCTAAAATTATAAATGTGAAATGTACAAAAATATTATTTACTATACATTTTATCTCATTTTCTATTAAACAATGATTTTAAATCATAAATCTAAATTTTAATTCTAATTCATTTTTCTTCTTTTCAATTATAGACACGCATTCACACGACTATACTTGCACTCCCATAACACATGAATCATTGCACTCCTTAGTCACCATCGACGGCATAGATATTTATTTTTTAAAATTTATGTATATATAAACCTCGACTCAATTCATCAATTCTCAAGAGTTAACCCAAACTCAAGTTGCAAATTCATCCCTAACTCACACGGCACTACGGTAGAATGGGACTCAGAATTTCATTGTAACCTGTAACTATAAGTCTAAACGGTCTTTATGTCGATTTTTTAAGTTTCAACGGGTCAGCGAGCTTCCTTTAGGCAAGTTTCTTCTTCTTTGACTTGAAATAACATGTTACTTTTTCTAAATTTTATTTTGTTAACTAAAAATTTCATTTTCTATTTAGTATTGATGTAGATGGATTCTAATGAAGAAGCGGATATAAACAGGTTTTAATTTGCATTTATTATTTAAAAATTCAAGTAATGGTCCCAGAACGGAACCAGACCAACCCAGAACCGAGCGGTTTGGTTCCGGTTTGGTTCCATATCTTTAAAAAAACCAATTGGTTTCATTAGTAAAAAACCATCGGTTTATGGTTTAGTTTGGTTCTTCTGGAACCAGAACCAAATCGAACCACGTCCACCCCTAGATCTGCCCCTTGAAAAACATTTCACTTATGTCTCTCCCATTAGGGAAGTTATCATTTGTTTCCAATAGTAAATATAAATTCAAAATAATAAGAGGTTACACAAACACCTGTTATCTGTACAACCATCTAAAGCAAAAAACCTTGTAGGGGAACAGATATGCCTGAATCTCTCCCCAAATTCTAGAGTACTTTAGCATTTATATTTTTTGATATGAAGGACAGAAAAACTGACTTTGAGGTTCTTCTTTTTTTCCTTTTTCTTTTTTAATATTGGTTTCGTGCAGAGCAATTTATTACTCACTCTTCACTTTAATGTTTGGTCCACTGCCCACTAAAGCTCCAAATTTGCGGAAATGAGAAGTTTGGATCCTGGTTCACTACATACCGCTTTTGATGATTATACCCAGCAATATTGTCCCAAGATATATCAGCTTTTGGTTGATCTACAGTAGATTCGGCAAGTCCATAAACTTTTACTCCCATTCCCTCGAGACTGGAAACTGTTTTATCGATTGATGGAACACGTGGGGCATCTCCCCTTGGCCTGATGTCCAAGCTTTTCTGTTGTCCAGCTAATTGCAAGACGGATGCCAAAGCATCAAGCTCTTCAGGACTAAACCTACCCTGCTTCATGAACTCAATTTCCTGCACAAATTTTTAGCAAATCTAATGCTGAAACCTAGTAACAAATCATGTGTGATTCAGACATTAAAATAGCATAACACAATGGAAGTTCAACTTCTTGTGACTATTAACGAATAATAGAAACTCACGGCTTTATCAGAGCCGATAAGTGGACGAAACATGAGAATACATAGCTCTCCATCTTTTGCATTTATATTCTTCCCTTGTATCTGATCTTTATCAGTTTCTTTTCGATTTTTGGGGCTACTAAGTGTTAACTGCCAAGCAACCCCACTGATAATAAAAAATAAAAAATTAATGACATGTAACAAGAAGACAAAATATGATGTAGTAAATACACTTACAACATGTACTTTTCATTGACGAGCGAGGGAAAGAATAACATTACATCTAACTCTAAGTATAAAATAATGATGGCGGAAGAAAGTAAAAGTTGTCAACCTGTCCCAAGCTCGCAATATCATATCCGATCCAGTACCATTGTCTTCAACTTTGACACCCAGACGTGAAACAAGGTTTGTTATTAGCTGCGGAATTTCACAGGCTGAAGGAACCTGAAACTTGATTGTCACCTGCAAAAATGAATTCAATGTATATTACCCTTTTAGAATCATCAATTTTAGAAATTAGTTCTTAAGAAATGTAGTTTGTAGGAGGGCTCCAAATAAAACCAAACTTGTGACAGCCGGGAAGAATTTTCAATGGAAAGATCAGAAGCTCGGTAGGACATGTCTGTATGTATGTCTGTGGAGAGAGAGAGAGAGAGAGAGAGAGATGGTGCTGACCTTCTGTCCTTTAACAGCTACAGTAAAACGAGGATAAGAACCATATCGAATTCCTTTGCTCTTGAGCAACTCTTCCAGTCGAACTTTTTCTTTCCTGGCGATTTCCTCCATGCTATTATGGCTTGAAGTTGGTGGACATTCTGGAGCTGGAATTTTACCAGCTGCCTAAAAACACCAAGAACCCACAAAATCAATAGAAGAGTACAGCTTCAATTATATAAGAAGAACCCTTCATGTCCATCAATTTATGTTCATTTTTGAGAATGGTACAAGATTAGATTGACAATTCTTCTCAAGTTTATGTTAAAATTGTAGATGTCGACGGTGGCCTAAAGAGTATAATAATGTGAGAGGATAAAATGCAACTAATGTGAGAGGATAAATACAAATAATGTGAGTAAAGCAATTACAACAAAATTTAGTTGCCAGTTTGATTTTCCATGAAGTTTGTACCATTTTAATAACTTTACTCTCAAATAAGTAATAAGCAGGATCTTTTAAAAGCTCATAGAAGACAGGAATTCTCCTCTCTTCTAGAACCCTGTCAGTTCACTCAGATGCAAGCTTCCACTTCAAAAAGTAACACATGCAATGATGCCTTGTCCACCAAAAGACATACAGACACGCAAAAACTAACCTCATTATCATCGGCATAGGCTATGTCCATCAATCCAAATCCAAGAAATCCAGCTAACATTGAGTGCACAGGAAGTGTGTACACAGATCTTCGTGGAGGACCTTCTGATCCATAAGTCTGTTTGCGTTGTTCAAAAGTTCCTGCTCATAAGTAGGAGTTAAGTGTTAAGATAAATTGTGGCATAGCAGCCACAACCCAGCAATATAGAAGCAGCAGTTAATGAACTTGAAACAATTATATATTTGAAAGTAAGAAAATTTAAAGAGATGTTGTTGCCTATACAGTTCCAATGACTCCACTGCATGGTGGTGATGGCGGTGTGCTGTATGCAGAAATGGTTGTTATTAAATTCAATTATACCAAGCATGTGATTCAATGGACTCAGGAATGCAGATTTCATTCCCTTGTACCAAGCAATAACTAAGGGCTATTACCAAACATGGCTTCTAATGGTTCAATTTATGATTCAACAGTACTTTGTAGCAAATATAAAACAATTAACAAAATGCAGACCAAACTTTTAGGTTACTTCGGAGAATTATAACTAACACAAATATTTACAACCAAGTTAGTAAATTACTAAAACCTCACATCTTTGCCAACTTTTTTTTTTTTTCCAACTAAAATCATACAACTTTAAATCGTGATATTCACTTATCAGCCAATCATATTCTGCAAACTAGCATTACTGAAATGGTTGAAGTGCATCAAAACTACTGGAACTCCAAAGTATTTCACAATGCCAATGTCAACCACCTACACTGCTCTAATTCTATGATCATTACTAAGGGTGCGTTTAATACGCATTATTTTCCATGGAAAATATGAATTTCCACGTAATTTTCCAACTTTGCGCTGTTTGGTTGCCTAAATTTTTCATGAAATTCATTTTTCCACTTGTCTCGAAATCCAGTATTTTCCTTGTTTTGAATAAATTCGTTTTCCAAGGGGAGGAGGTTTTATTTTCCATGAAAAATTTTATATCATTTTCGTTATGTTTGATCATTTATTGTTGTTAATTGATTTTATTTTTTTCTAAAAATTAACATTATTAATATCAACTACAAATGTGTGAAAAAATATTTTTTTTAATTAAAATATACAAACTTTACTTTATTTTCCATAAAAAATAATGTCTATCAAACAACAAAAATTGAAAAATTCCCTACATTTTTGCACCTAGAAAATTAAATCAATCAAACACGTTAACTTCAAATTCCCAGGAATTCAATTCTCTAAAATTCATTTTCTTTCCATCCAAATTCTACATTTGCTAGCTATCAAACGCAGCCTAATATATTCTCAATTGACGTCTCTTTAGGCATAAATCAAGTCTAGATACCAAAGGCCCTGATTGTCTATACAAAAATTGTGAAGGGGGAGAAAAGAAGAAAGAATTTGGCAAGATTGAATTCCAAAGAAATAATTTTGAAGGAACCAAATTTCTATAAAGCTTTTCCCCCATTTGAACCGGTATAATGTGTAAACCAAAATTTGTTATATAAGCAAAAGTCCAGCAAAAGATCCCTAATTACTTGGACAATCAACTATTTTTCTACAACACGTAGCTCACCAAAACACAAATGAATGAGTCTGTGTGAACAGAGAGAGGGAGACGTACGACTGTATGAAGCGAGCTGGAGGCGAGGAGATGAAGAGAGGGAAGGAGGAGGGTACAGGTTTTTGGCGGTGGAAAGTGCACGAAACGTGCGGATTGTTCTGGCGAGATGCCTCATCGATGCCATCGAATTGAACTTCCTTCTTAGGCTTTTCAGTGGTGGTTCAATGGAGATTAATGGTGGCGCACAAGCGCGTGTATGTGTTACTTGCTCCCAAAGTCGGCCAATCGGAAGCTGAAGCAACTAGAAAATGGGGGATTTGTTGAAATAATTTCTTTGGGAATGTAATGTTTCAAAATGCTCATTTTTTACAAATTATTTTTATTGTTCTTAATGAAATAAGCTATTTTCTTTGCAAGATATATCCCTGAATTAGTCAGGTTGATTTAATTCAATACTTTTTATTATATTCATATTCTTTAATATTTTAAGTTCTTCTAAAAATGCTCTATATTGTGATAATTTCTTAAAAAATTTAGGATATTCTTTCTTTGTTATATATCCTAATAGTATTCCATCTGAAACTTCATCTTCTATATCTTCGTATTCTTCTATAATTTTATGAATCGTATTTATATTTTTTGTTGTTTCAACAGAATTAAATTCTATTCTATTTAAGATAACATAATCTATATCTTCGTATATTTCTTTTAATTTAGATTGTCCAACAGAATGTATATTTTTAGATTTTTCAGCAATAATTAATAAAAATGAAATTTCTTTATTATCTAAATATAGTTTATGATCACAGTTATTAGAAGTTGATGTTTGTGAAGTATCCATAGATTATTGGGTTGGTAAATTATTATACAAAATTCTCTGGTATAAGTTCATTCTTTGATCTAGTAAAATACAATAATCTGCAATATATTGTTCGTATTTTTCCAAGAGTTTATTATATTCTTCAGAATATATGTTTTCATTTTCCATTTGACGTTTAATATCTTCCATTTTATCTTTTAATTTTTCTAAAAAGTTATCTAATCCTTCTATTGTATATCCTGTCATTATGTTTGGACTGTATTTGTCATTATTTTATTTTCTAAATCTATTTTAATCTCTAATATATCAGAATAATCTATAATGTATTGATCATGATTTTCTGAAAGTATATAATATTGTTCAGATGATTTATCCATATCTATCAAATAAGATATAATGTTATCTATTTTTTCCATTATTTTTTCTAACAAATTGTCTAATCCTTTAATAGTATATCCAGGCATTATAAACACAGAGATAAATAATTTATAAAGTTTCAAGTAATTTTTCAAATTCTATGAGTGTTTGAGAATTGATTATATCTATGTCAGCCAGGATATCTATACTTGGTTCAAATGGTATATTATATTTTGAAATATTTTTCTTTCTCTTTTCTAATTTATCAATTATATCTTGAATTTCATGTATCATTATAGATCTTACAGTTCCTCTAGCAAAGTTTTCTATTAAATTTTCTTTAAAATTTTTTAATATCTCTTGTGATGCGTAGAGTTGTTCTTGGTATCCGATTTTATCAATTTCATTTTCATATTCAATTCCTTTTTTACTTTTAATATACTTTTGAACTTTATATGGACATCTTTTAGTTCTGGGTTTTTTCATGATATAATTACTGTTATTTATGATATTAAGATTTTCAAAAACTGGTAAAGAAAGATTCATCTCTTCCATCACTGTCATAATCTATTACAGGATCATAATTATTATCACTACTAAACACATATTCTAAATATAATTCATTATTTATTTCAGTATTATCACTATCAAGCCAAAAATAAATAATCGATTTTGTAATTTCTAATCCTAATATTCCTTTTAATGTTGGAAAAATAGCTAACAAGCATGGCATATAAACATGATATAACTTTTTTATTTCATTATTTTGTCTAGTAAACTGTTTATGCATGAATAAAGGTTCAATTATGTTGTGATATTCATCATTATAAGGACTGTTTTGATAATTAAATTTAACAATTCTGAATTCTGTCATTTTAAAAGTTCTTCTTCCTCCTAATTCGGTAAAGATAGATATATTAAGAATACTAACATCTTTTCCTGTTCTCAGTACCTTTGTATTTTCCTTCTATTGTTAATGACCTTCAGGCTTATAAGTTTCTGCTCCACACCCTCCAATGGCTTCCTGCCTTCACGGGTTATTAGCTAAACCTGGATGCCTTTACTGTATTACTCTTTAGATGGAAAATATTTTAGGACAGAGTGTAGGGAGTTTTCTTAATAATATATCTTCTTTTTGGAAATAGGATTTAGAAGACAAGAATTTAGAAACTCATCATAATATGATAAGTAAATTGGGATTTTATTGATAATATGAAGATTGATAAAGGATTGGTATGAGAATTTTTTCAAAGACAGAAAATTTTTGGCTTTCTCACAAACTGAGTGCTCAAGAGAGTTCTGCCTTTTCTCTAATCAGAAGACTCTTATTTATACAACTTTACGAGGTATTACTATACAACCTCTTACATCATTGCTTATGTAGTGGATACAATAATTTGAATTTTACAAGGTCCTGCAAGGACACACCTGTCCATCTATTCTTTATTACAAGGATACAGCTGTCCCTTTATTTCTTCACATGACTACATTATAGGGACACCTATCCCTCTATTTTTAGTCTTCTCATGGCCCTTACATTGTGCTGTCTTGTTCCATTAAATCAGATTTATCAATTGGCTTCCATCTGTCCATCACTTCTGTTGGTATGTAAAGCAGACTTATCAAATGGCTTCCACATGTCTATCAATTCCTTTGGCATGTGGGGCAATTCCTAGCTATGAACGCCTCTTGCAAAGTGGCAAAACTTCCATAGATTTGATGAGTATCAAATTTATTGATGTATTCTTGCAAGATTGTTGACTTTTCTTTTCCTCCATTAGTGAGTAAGGTCCATCCATTTTATTGGCATATGCATTTGAATTTTTTCTCATACAGATTTTTGGCAATGTTGTAGAGAACTTTAATTCCCAACACCCTTCGGGATCTAAACCATGATCTTATAATGTTTGGTACTGGCTTGGTATTTTTTCCAACTTCAATTTGAAAATTTCGAGCAACATACCCAATCGTGATAATATGCTCAGCAGGATAATATATCATTCCATCAATTTCAGGACTGATCGAATAAAATTTTAAATATATGGATCTTCCTTGAGCAAATTTTGAAATTTCTCCTTTTAGTAAATCATCAAATTTTTCGATTTCTTTCAAATCTTTTCCTGGATAGATAAGATCCAAGAATCCATAATCAGCTGCCATTTTTGTCATGATGGGTTCTCCTCCCTGAGTAACGATCAATCGTGGGTATACATGGTCTCCAGACGAAATGTAATAGCAATCACATTCTTGAAGTTCATATATAACTTCAACAGTGGTTTTATATTCGTTTTCTTTTGGTAAAAAAGGGGAATCATCTTCTTCTTCAGCACGAATTCTGACTACCCTTGTATGTTCATCTTTGGCATTAATTATGATTTTTCGAGGACTAGCTTCATTTATAACAAATTTTTTGGGACTTGGTTCATCTCTTTTAATTATTGGTCCACCACTGCTTCCAGAAGATGTACCTGTTTGTATTTTTTATATAACCTGTTTGGTATCAGCCTGTTTGGTAATCAATGATTCAAACTGAGATTCAATCTCAATTATGTTATCGCTCAATTCTTTAGTATAATTGTGATGAAATGTTGAGATTTCCATCAATTGCTTGAAACTTCCTTGGAGAGTTTCTGCAAGTTGTTCAATTCCAAGCTTTATATCTTCAGCTTCCTCCATGAGGAAGTTCATTTACTTTTTTGGCGTCTATCAGGGATATTTTAATATTATCCATCTGCAAATTCAATATTCCTGCTTAAAAAGTCCGCAAGATAATTATTAATACCTTTAATATGAACTATATCAAAATTATAAAATGCCAAATAGGCTTGCCATCTATGGAGCCTTCTATATTGAGGTTCTGGTGGTCATTTATTTTTTACTAAACCTGCAATTTGAGAATTATCAGTTTCAACAATGAATTTCTTAGATAATAAAAACAATAAAAACTTCTTTATTCCTCTGATGATTGCTAACAGTTCTTTCTCATGAGTAGTATAATTTATTTCTGCTTGATTAAACGTTCCACTTGAGTATCTACAAATTTCATTAAGATCTGTTTTTAATATTACTGTCCAATACTTATCCGAGGCATCAGTACTAACTATCAGATTATCTTTTTCATCTGGTAATCTTAATTTTGGCAAATTTTTACATTCTTCTTTTAGTGATTTGAAAATTTCTATATGTTCATCATTCCATCATTTGCTATTTATTTTTCTGAGTAAAATTTGAATTTTATGTCTCTTTTTTGATGGATTTTCAATAAATCCTTCTACATAATTTAAACATCCTAAAATTTTTTGTATTTGTTCTTTTGATTCTAATTTGTTTGGAAAACTTTATATCTTTTTAGATATATGCGTTTGTAATTTTATCCCTCTTTTATCTATTGATAATCCAAGAAAATCAATTTCTTGTTTTTCTATTATAGCTTTATTTTTTGAAAGAACAATTCCTTCTTTTTTTGCATTCATTTATAAATTTAATTAAGTGGTTTCTATGTTCTTCTTTATTATTAGAACATATTAATATATCATCGACATAGACAATTAAAAATTCATTGAATTTTCTAAATATGTTATCAATTCTTCTTTGATATATTTGTGGTGCATTTTTTAAACCAAATGGCATAACCATCCATTCATACTTACCTTGGGGTGTACTAAATGTTGTATATTGAATACTATCTTCTTCCATTTTTACTTGCCAAAATCCTGATTTGCAATCAAATTTAGAATAATATTGCTTTCCTTTTGCAAGATTTATCAGTACCTCTTTATTTGGTAAAAAGTATCCATCAAATTTAGTATATTTGTTTAATTATTTATAATTTATCACCATTCTAGCTTTTCCTCTTTTTTGTTCAGAATGTTTCATGACCATAAAAGCTGGACTACTATGGGGTCCATTACTAGGTCTGATTAATTTTTTATTAAGTAATTCTTTTATCTGAGTTTTAAACTCTTGTGTATCTTGTATGGTATACATCATTGGTCTAACTCTTATAATAACATTTTCTGTTAATTCTATTTTAACTTTTGGATGATGTGGTTTCCAAAATAATAATGAATTTTCTCCACAAATTTTTTCTAGTTGATCAATGATTTTTTTCCATATTTGTTTGTATGTTTGTTTTTAAGGCTTTTTTATACATTATTCTTTTATTTTTTATTTCATTTTGTATAATTGGTTTTTTCTCCCATTTATCACCACGCTGTGTTGGCTGAACTCTGTAAGGTCTAAATTCTCTTGGTATTTTTAATAATGTGCACAAGGTGTTTGTAACATTATCATGTAATTATTTTGTTTATAATATTGAAATTGTTGTATAAAGTCATTTCCTAGTAATATATCACATTCTAATTTGTTATAATTATATACTTTATTTACAACTATTTGTTTACTCCCAAGTATTATATCAATTTTATCTGCACTATTAATTATATGAGTACTTTCTCCTGTTACTCCTGTAATTTTTATCTTTCCATTAGTATTCCATGATTTTATTAAGAAAATTTTGAATATTGTTATATCACTTCTCGTGTCAATTAATGCACATGTTGTTATATTTGTTTCGACAATTGTAACTTGTATATAAACGGCTAATAGAAAACTTATTTGGTTATTCATTTATTCAGCTTTTCTGCATAGTATAGTTTGACCATTATGAGTTATATATAATCCTTCACGTTTTATACTATAATCTTCTAGTCCATCTAGAAAGCTCATTCCTAATAATACATGAGGATTTACCATACTACTATCTACATGACATGGTACTAGGAGATTTATTCCTCCTATTTTTATTGGTACTTTTACTTCAAGTTCAGTCATATGTACTTGTCCATCAAAATTTATATATCTATATGGATCAGTTCTATGAGATATTAGTCTTTTATTTCTATTTGAAGCTATATGACATTCACTAACTCCTGTGTCAATTAATATATTTGATCCTTTTATATGTTCTATTCCATTAAAATATTCACCTTTTATTTTCATATTTCCAGCATTTCTATTAAGTTTTATTTCTTTTGTATTACTAGTTTCTCCTAATTGTTTTCTATTAGGTAAACTTGCTGATCTCCTAATTAATCTGTCATCTTCAAATGTTATGTTATTATTAGGGTATTATTCTTCTCGTAACTCTATGATTTCTGGTTTATTTTTTATTATAGTAAGTTCATAGTTTCTTGGAACTAAACTTATTTGTTTATCTGGTTCTACAGCTTTACCAAAATCTTTACATTATTTATGATTTTATTTGATTTTTGTTCGCTCATAGTAGCATGAATTTCAATATATGGTTTTTTAGAATAAATGTTTCCATAATTAGAATTAGTAAATATGTATAATGCCCTGTATTCTATAGTCATAATTTTATCTCCTGGTTCCATTATATCATCCTTATGTAATTTGAAATGTAATCCTAAAATTTCATTAAAATTTCTATCTTTTAATGATATACAATATTTTGGGTAACATGTAAATATTAGTTTCTTATATGCTATATTTCTTTCTACTGTTCTTAAATGACTGTCTTTTAAATTTATAATTCTTCCATCATGTAAACTTACAGTCAAAGGCGAATCTAATCCTTCTCTAAATAGGGATTTAAATATTATTTGGATACCTGCTAAGTAAACATATTGAATCTTTTCACTTTGTTTTCTATTGATCTTTGTTAATAATTCTGTAACTGTATTTTTTGTTAAAAGATTTAATTTGTGTGTTCCTTGAGTGGTTCTAACATCTATTGCCCTTTCAATTTTATGGTATTCATTTATTGCTACTTTTTCTCTTTTCCATATTCTGTCTAATATTTCTCATTTTCCTATTTTCAAATCTAAAGATAATTTTTGTATCTTTCTAAACTTATTATTATCAAAAGTTGCCTTTAATCCATAACCTTCTATTCCTTCATATTCTTGTTTATCTATGTTCTTATTTGTTTCTATTTCTTCTATTTCTTTATTCTGATTCTGATTCATTACTTTCTGAATCTGTTTCACTTATATAGACTTCTTGATCATAGTATTCTTCAATATCTGATATTTCACTTAGCTCACTTTCTATTTCTAGATATTCATTTTGTAATATTTTAACTTTTTTTTTGTTACAATCAGGGCTTATATGTCCCATTTATCCACAATTCCAACATTTGCATTGGCTTTTATCTTTCTTATAAGTTTTATTTTTCTGTTTTTTATTTGGATTATATCTTCTTTTGTAATATCTCCTCTTAGATTTTATATATCTTTTTCTGAAGTTTCTGAATTTTTTAAACTTTCTATTTTTATATTTTCTTTTATTATTTTTTCTTCTTTCAGGGTTACATCCCCATTGGGTAGGTTTTTCCATATCTTCACAACATATTCTAGTTAGTTTTCCTGATTTCTTTAGTAATTGTCTTTGTTGACATATATATGTTAATCTTTCAAATATGAATTTTATCCTTGATCCTAATGTTCTAGGTGTTCCAGGGTTTTCTCTAATAAATTTTTCAAATTCTATTTTAAAGTATATTCCACATGAACCTGGTAATTTATTGTAATATATCTCTATATACTTCTTGATTTTCATTACTATAGAATTGGACATAATAATATTCTTTAAATTCACAAGTATATTCTTTGATTTTACACATATCACATATTGTTAAATTTATTAATCTTATTCTTGCATTATCTTTTTCTCTTATTGATTCTGCTTCAGAATTACTTATCCAATTTTCTCCTAAAAATTCATTCGCAATATAATCTACTAACTTTTCTATTCCTTTTCTATCGGATTTTATTAGTTCTGTCTGTACATTTCTTCTTATTAATGCTTTTGTATCACTACTTATTCCTTCCCACCAATTTTAACATGTCCTTCAAAAGAGGCTATTAAAAAATTTATTATTCTATCAGTATTTTCCCATGTATCATCTTTATTGTATAAAAAGAATAGTATCATTGAATCTGCCCAAGTTAATAAGGCTTTTTTAGTGTCTATTTTACAATCAAGATCTAATTTTGTTCCTCCATGATTAATAGGTTTATCATAATTATTATTTGGTTCAAATCTATCTTTATATTTATTTCCTCTAGGTGGTTGTCTATCTCTGATTCTATCATAATATTGTCGGTGTGGTTTGCTATATAAGGGTGCATAACTTTCATCTGGATCTGGTAATTCTTGTTTAGAAGTTCCTATTGGAGCAGGGTTAGGTGCTCCTTCAGTATTCATTAAAACTTGGTATTCATCAAAATTTTCTATACTTAACTGGTCAAAATTTTCTATAAGTAAATCTAATTCTTCATTCATTTTTGTCTTGTTTTTCTTCAGCTTTTAATTTTCATAAAGTTTTTTCTATAGATTTTTGTAATTCTAATTCTTCCTCTAGTATTTTTGGTAATATGTTTCTTCTAAATTCATCATCCATACTTCCTGCTTCTATTATAATTTTTTCTTGTTCGAAATGTTTTTTTCCTATTCTAAGTATTTCTTTTTCTATGAGTTTTTTGTCTATTTTCTTATCTTTGCTTTTATTATTTTCTTTGAATTCTCTAATCTCTAGTTTTAGTATATTTATATCATTTCTTACTTATTTTAATTCATTTTTTACTTCTTGTATATCACTTATTAATGTTTTTATTAATATTTTTAGATCTTCAATATATTCACTTATCGACATTTTATACTATTGGTTTTTGAGTTTTTTGTACCTTAAATAGTTTGTCATACATATCATCTATTTTTATTTCTAACTTTTTGATTCTTTCTTCTATTGATATGATTTTTTCATTTTCATTCTTTCTTATTTTTTCATTTAACCTATCTATTTTTTCTATAATTGTTCCAATTTTATCTTGATTAATTAATTCTCCTGATTTTCTTTGAAATTCTTTTAAGATTTCTTCATCTATATTTTTAACTTCTCCTATCATTTCTTTTAATTCTTTAAATTGTATTGTTAGTTTATTTTGAATATTTTGTAATTTTTCTTTGATATTCATGTCCTGTATATTTAATTGTCGTAATTCTTAGATAGCTAATTTATCTTGTAAATTTATGTTTTTATATGTTTGCCATAAAAATGCACTTATCCAATTTAATCGCATGTTAAGAAATCCATCAGATTCTCCCCACGAGCTTAATGGTTGAAACATAGTTGTATTTGCTCCTTTTATTTGATAAGATCCAACTGGAAGTCTTATATTTTCTATTATTTGTTTTTCAAATTTTATTTTTGGAAATTCTGTCATTAATTTCTTCCTTTAATATTTTCGATTTCTAGAATAAGTTCCGTTTTTTTATTTTGCTTCTTTATAATTCATTATTTGATATTCACAATATTCTTCTATTGATCCAATCATTGACTTTCTATGATATATTCTATAATATTTTAGATAGTCTTCCAATGTGTTTGTTTTATCATATTTTTCTTTTCTAGTTTGTTCTTTGTCTTCTAAAATCGTTTGAATTTTTGGTATTTGTTTTAAGATTTTATCAAAATATTATCCCTTTTTCTCTAATAACTTTAATCTTAATTTTTCTTGTCGTTTTATATTTCTTTCTTCTCTTATTTGGTCCATTAAATTTCTTCTTTGTTCTACTATTAAATATAATTTTTCATTTGTTTCTATGTCTAGATATCTAATTAATTGAGGATCCGCTCTATGATGATCCATTTCTATAATCTTTATATAACTCTTCTAGTATATCTTTGTGGATTAAATCTAATATTTTGTTTATGATAAAATCTTCTTTTATTATGTCGAAATTTATTAGATCATATATTTCTCTTCTTATATCTTTATCTAAATCTTTTAAAGTGTTCAAGATTTTTATTTTATAA
Source organism: Ligustrum vulgare (assembly GCA_963555705.1). NCBI lineage: Eukaryota > Viridiplantae > Streptophyta > Magnoliopsida > Lamiales > Oleaceae > Ligustrum > Ligustrum vulgare. The sequence goes on from OY743187.1 coordinate 3,869,731, forward strand.
TTATCGGGTAGCATTAATGTATACATAATTATAAATCTTGATGTATATATTATATATTCATTTTTATTTTTTGTCATATAATATTTATCTTTTAGATCTGTCATATGGCTCTGAGACCAGTGAGGGGTGCTACTATGAGCGAACAAAAATCAAATAAAATCATAAACAAAATTAATAAAATTTCAAGGACTAGGTTGTAACTTTTCTAAATCTTAATAGGTTTAATTGAAATATGATATATAAGGGTATTTGTGGTAGTTTATAGTATTAAAGGCTATTTTTAAAAGATATAAAATTGTTAGGGTATTTTCAAAAATTGGTAAAATTTTTAGGGTATTTTCATGTATTTCCTCCTAGAAAATAAAGGCCTCCATAGGAGGTCGATAGTGAAAAATAGCCTCAATTTTTTTTTTAATTTTTTATAAAAAAAGAATGTAAAAGTTTTTGTGTTAAAAATAGGTGGTTAAAAATGATTTACACACAGTTCTTTTACACAATGATTAAAATTTAAAAATTACACAATTTTTCAAACTATTTTTTAATCAAACACATTTTCTTAATCCGATTTTCAACCACACATTTACCTATAAAACATCAAAATAAACAAAAAAAGGGCAGCTTAGCCACCGAACGCATTGTTAGGCTGCTTTGGATAGCGATAGTGGAATTTGATGGAAAGAAAATAAATTTCAGGGAGTGAGAATTGAATTCTTGGAAATTGAAAATTTAATGTGTTTGATTGGTTTAATTTTCTAGGTGGAAAAAAGTGATAATTTTTTCAACTTTTGTTATTTGATTGACATTATTTTTCATGACAAATAAAACAAAATTTAACTATTTTAAACAAAAAATATATTTTTTATTTTTTTTACACATTAGTATTTGATGATAATAATAATGTTAATTTTTGAAAAAAAAAATAAATCAATTAACAACAATCAAAGGGATCAAACGTAACGCAAATTACAAAAAGACGTTGCCTGAAATAAAATTCTACTAGATAGACAAGAAAACAATTTCCTTGAATTGATGGAAAACAAGTCACGTGCAAGTAAAAAAAAGGAATTCAATTGCCAGAAAAATTTGGATTATCAAACATACAAAAAATGAAATTTGGGTGAAAAATCTTCACTTTCCATGAAAAGTCAATTGAATCAAACGCACCCTTACAAAAATATGTGGGATTGAAAAAGAATTTAATAAAATATTTTTATAAACAAGTTATCAAACCTTACTAGTAACTATAAGCCGTGTGAGCCCTATATTTAAAAATTAAGGGGCTGTTCTCTCTGGGTTTTGATTTTGGATTTTGTCATTTTGAGTTTTGGATTTTGTTTTGAATTTTGGATTTTGATTGTTTGTTTTGGGATTGCTGAAAACATGTTCTCTTTGTAATTTTGGAAAACTGTTTTCAAAAATAGAAAACTGAAAAATGCGTTTACTTTTTAATTTTTTGATATATTTATTTTGTGATATTTTATATGTAAAAAATGGTTGATTTGTTAAATTACATTAATTTTAATGTTAATAAATCAGTTAGTTCTCTATGTCAATAAATTCATCATTAATATTGTTTCAGCTAAAAATTTAATCTCATACCAACAAAATCTTAACATGGATCTATATATAATGACAAAATAACATAAGAATTTCAAGTGAAGGAAGTGTCTCACATTTACAAAATAATAATAATAATAATTACAAAAAAAAAAATCTTAACATGGATCTATATAATGACAAAATAAAAATAAAAATAAAAATTACAAAAAAAAAAAAATCTTAACATGGATCTATATATAATGACAAAATAACATAAGAATTTCAAGTGAAAGAAGCATTTCACTTTTACAAAAAAAAAAAAATAATAATAATAATAATTTACAAAAAAAAAAAAAAATCTTAACATGGATCTATATATAATGACAAAATAACATAAGAACTTCAAGTGAAGCAGATGTCTCACATTTAAAAAAATAATAATAATAAATAAATAAATTACAAAAAAAAAAAAAAATATTAACATGAATCTATATATAATGACAAAATAACATAAGAACTTCAAGTGAAGGAAGTGTTTCACATTTAAAAAAAATAATAATAAATAAATAAATTACAAAAAAAAATCTTAACATAGATCTATATATAATGACAAAATAATATAAGAACTTCAAGTGAAGAAAGTGTCTCACATTTACAAAAAAAAAATAATCCAAAACGAGCGTTTTGATCGTTTTGGACTTTTTAACACAAAATATCCAAAACGCTATAAACTCGTTTTGAGTTTCCTTTGTATTTTTTTTTTTTTTTGTATTTTAAAAAAAACGTTTCTGAAAGTGGGTAAAGTGAACGCGTTTTCGATATTTCCAAAAATCGAAAACTCAAAACGGGCTGAAAATAGCAAAGAGAACGGGACCTAAGCCCATGTTCTCTTTGCTGTTTTGAGGTCGTTTTCTGTTTTTATTTTCGAAAACGCTAAAAACGCGTTCTGTTTACCATTTTCGAAAACGTATTTTGGAAAACAAAAAAAAAAAATTTGTACACAAAACGGAAAACGCCCGAAACATCGTTTTAGGCATTTTGTGTGTATTTCGACAAAAAATGTCCAAAACGCGTTTGGGAAATTTTTTTATTTTTTTTAATAGAATTATCTTAACTTAGAACCAAGCTTAATATAAAGTTTTTATTTTTTTTATTTTTTTATTATTTTTTTTAGAATTATCCTAGCTTGAAACTAAGCCTAAATAAAGATTTTTTTTTTTTTTTTTTTGAGAATTATCCTAACTTGGAACTTAGTTTAAATAAAGTTTTATTGAATTCAATATCAACATTACAAAAAAAATTAAATGAGAATTCTTGTTGTTATATTTCAAAAAATGCAATGATAAATGGACTCTGGTGGTTTTGAAAGAACTTGGATTTTCTGGATTTTAATAGAAGTAGAGCTTTCTCAAGTCCCGAATCTGACCAAACTGTGTTAATATAGACTCTTAATGCTCACATTAGTGTGCTGCATGTAACCATATTTTTAGTGTATTGTGAAAGGAAATTTGAGTTGGAGTTAATAGTATTCTGCAAGCAAATTAATTAAAAATAGTTTAAATAGTGTTCTGCAAAATTTCAAACAGAACGTGTTTTCCAGCTTTTCATTTTCAAAAACAGTTTTCAGAAATGACAAACCAAACGCGTTTTCAGCAAATTTGAAAACAAAAATGAAAACACAAAACACAAAACATTTTCGAAAATGAAAATACAAAATAAAATACAAAGAGAACGCCACCTAGTTTTTAAAACATTTAATTTCAATCATTCATTCTTAGTCAAGTCTATAATATTTGAATTTTCAAACAATTTTAAACCACACATTCTTTAAAAAATCACCAAAAAAAATTTAGGGACCAAACATGGGCTTATTTAGCAAAAACAATATTTTAACACATTGATTTTTAGAAGAAAGCGAAATTAAAAATTAGAGAATTTCTTGTTTGACACCTATTAAATTAAATCAAAATATATTTTTGTCTTTCTCATTTTCAATCATATATTCTCTAATAAAATAATATTATACGTAAATTCAAAATCTTCATTATTTTTTAACAAAATATTCTCAAATATATTATTTTAAAACTCATTTTCCCCCTCCCCCGGGATCAAATAGGGGCTTGATTGTGTCAATATGTGATTAAATATGAGTATGTAGAAAAACTAATTTCCAAATAATGGCTACCAATCAGAAGTCAAATAAATTTGATTGTTCAGACTTCATTGTAGGGAGGGAGGGTAGACTGTGAGTCATTTTTGAATTCGTTGTCATGGTTATGAATAACTCGAGCTCGTTTTTAAATTAACCATGAAACGAATTGAGCACTAGTTTTTTTCACGAATGAACTTGCATTTAACTCGTGAACCTTTCAGAAGTTGTGGATTACTAGTACCACATGTCACAAGTGGATGCAATTCTCGTTCCAATCAAAGTCCCTGATTGATTGGGATTATAATTAAATTTTTATTTGATTTTAATAAAAATTGGTGAAATGTACATTTCAAAAGTTGTGAAATTCATAAAACAAGTAGTTAAATTTAGTTGTTGACTTTCACTTAAATTAAAATCGAGATTTTAATTCCTACCTAATGGTGCCAAAGCGGAAATTACCTAATTATTACAAGTTTAAGTGGGGCTGAAATGTAACAGTTGATAGTTAAGGGTTCGGGAAAGATCAAAAGAGATTACTCTTGTTAAGGGGTGTCTCAATAAATTACTCTCTAGGGTTTGCATCCACCCGTCTATATATAGAATCTGGAGCTGTATTAGCATACAAAACACTTCAAACTATGTATTCTCCCGGTGACGCCTGTAACATCCACCCGTCGGTTCCCAAGCCCTAGATCCATCTCCTGGCCAACGCATACGGCCGCACCGGCAACGGCACTCACATTTCTACTCACGATTGATGACTCGATTAATTTCATATATATATATATATATATATATATGTATGCCTCTGTTCGATATTCGTAAAAATGAGGGGCGATAATCTGTTCGTCTCGTCATATCAAAGAACGGAAGGTATAACGATGATGGCGAGATATCGTTTCATTCGTCATTTCTCTTGATTGACGATTCGATTGTTGCTCGTCCACAGTTCTCCGATTTTTAAAAAAATTTATTATTATTACTATTTTTATTTGTGCATATAAAAATTTCATTTTGAAAAGCACGTGATCTTAATTTGTCAAATACCGGTTTATAAATTGTTTCCAAATTGTGGCAAGGATTTGCTTCAAGTATGGAAAGTATGAAGAATGACAATTCCGGTACAGATGGTTTTCCTTTAGAAAAAATGTATTAAACTACCGGAAATTTCATTGATTCCTTTTGATTCTTATATATTAATTTTTCGTTTGGCCGGAGTCCTCGACGAATTTGCTTATATAAAATCTACAATGCCTTCACGGTCTGCCTCAGGCACGATACACCCCAAATAATTATCCGTGCTTAATTTTCTCTAACGTAAGAGTATAAATTCTCTTTAAAAAAGAAAACAATCAAACAAGAGTAACTTGTACTAGCATGTTGGACTCGGCCACATTTACTTGGAAGGCTGTGATTGATTGGAAAGATAAAAAATGTAAAGAAAATAATTTTTAGGAATTGATTTGTTTGGATTTGGAAAAAAATTGTTTTGAAAAATGTTAATTAGAAGTGTTTTGATTGGATGAATTTTTAGGTTAGAAGGTGAGAGTATCTTTAAAAAAAAAAAAAAAAAGGTGTATTCCACACCCTAAGGGTTCGAACCGACCACATTCAAGGTCATTGGTTCGAGATGGTAAATTCAGGTTATGCCTCTCAGGAACTAGGGTGGAGAGGATTGTGTAAGTATGAGCAATTTTCAATAACTCTCACTTGCAACAAAGTCAATTCCACCTTGCGAAGAATCGAACTAAGCACACTGCTGCGCTGAGCACTTACCATCCCTCCCATTTGCCACTGGGAGATTTGCCCTGGGGGCGAGAGTATCTTTAATAGGTATGTGAAATGATATGGTCCTTTGATGAGAGAGAAATAAAGATATATATTATTTTAAGATTTAATTGTGGAGATGAAGTAAATATTAAAAGTAGAAAAATGAAGAGAAAGACTAAAACAAATTCAAATATATGTGATCGGGAATTTATTGTTATAATCAGCACAGATTTTAAACTATATTTTTAATTACATATTTTTTTTCTCTTCAATTTTTTACACTTATTACCTAGAAAACACAAATAACATTAATCATTATTATTTATAACAATTGTCGGGGCTTAATAAAAAAAATAGAAGAATGGGTCAAGTATAAAGTTCAATTTTGGATCTTTAAAATGAAGTGGAGAAAATAGAAAGAAAGCGGAATAGAGAAGAAAAAAATATTAGAATGAGATACATTAATTCTCTCTCTCTCTCTCTCTCTCTCTCTCTCTCTCTCTCTCTCTCTCTCTCTCTCTCTCTATGACTGAGTCAACCATTAAAGAGGCTTTGAGAAATTTTTCTAATTTTGTTGATTGATAGAGTTTATTTTTTATGACAAAAGTAAAATTTAATTATTTTAATTTCATTTGTACTTGATAATAGTAATGTTAATTTTTTTTTTAAAAAAATAAGTCAATTAATAACAATAAAAATGATCAATCGTGACAAAAAACTTCTTCGCCTAAGATGTAAAATAATTTCTCACCGGAAAATGGTTTAAACGTGCTTTAATCGATTGTACCATAAAAAATATTTTTCAAGACAAATTTTCAATCAAACGCGAAACAAATATAAATGTAAAAAATATTTTTCATGAAATAATGAAAAATCAAACATAGCCCTAGATTCAAATTTCCAAATCATAACTGCTGATGTTGTCAAGAAGGGGTTACAAGATTGAAAATTGACACATTTCAATTGGACAAACTTGCTCTCGATTTGCCTAAATGACGAGTTAAATATATGAATGTAATGATCATTATAGTTGCACTCATGTTAGTAAATAATCACTGAAATTTACTATATTACCCACTTGCCACTGAAGTTTGAAAAATGTTGTCCATCCATAATTGCTAATTGAACGTTATGTTATTTGACAGAAAATGTTGAATCGGCAATTGAACTCCAAATGAGATGGACACAATGTATTTATTTCCATCTCATTCATTGACACCTCATATTGTAGACAAATCCATTAATTATTCATCAATTGAAATTGAAATCCCCAATTGTAGTTCGACCCTAATCCTAATCGAAATCGTCTTCCTCATTCCAAGAGAACACACCAGTCGAAGTATGTAGTTCAATCATCAACAACCTCAAAAGCAGCAATTGATCTGCCAAGCAAGCTTTATACGTGTTACACCCAAGTCTCGATCATAAACCCTTGGGGACTAGGGAATTTCATTGGGGGCCGAACTTTACGATGGGGTGCCTCCACTAAATAATGTGTCGACACTTTAGGGCACTTGTCGACCTTCTAATTAACCGCTGCAGAGAACAATTCTCTCAGAGGGCAATTGAATATCGTTGTAACATGCAGACTGTGAACTCATATGACGAACCAAGTTCTCCGACTTTGCGTCTAACGAGCATTGGCGTGGAAAGTTACAAATCACTATAAATCGGAATGAAGTGAAAGTCGATAAGGCAGAAATTGTTCTTATGTTGCTGTGGTGGTCTTGTATTGTTCTTATGTTGCTGGTTTATGTTGCTACGTGGGTTGTGTTGTATTGTTCTTATGTTGTGGTTCAGTCTTGTGATTATAATAGAATGGGGTCTTGAGTTTATGTTTATGGGGTATTACCATTGTTGCAGTGTTAGTTGATAAAAGATAATTTGTGTTTGTCTGTTGTGAATATTGCAATGTGATGCTGTAAAAAATCATAACCTTGATGTGGCAAGATCTGATGATACTTGATTACTGGAAAAGACCAATGAATTCGCCGTGGATGACCTACAAAAAAGGCGAGGATGATTCTCCCCGTCGCCCCTCCGGTGTGAGAATTAGTTTTCTGGAGAAAAGTAGAGAGAGAATATTTAACTGGAAAACGTAGAGAATAATGAATGAATAATTTGCTATGAAAAGAACTGTATTTATAGGGCTGAAAAGTCCATAACCTTTTTGGTTAAGGAATGAGTCATTTTGATAAAAACTTAGCCCCTGTTCTCTTTGCTGTTTTGAGGTCGTTTTCTGTTTTTATTTTCGAAAACGCTAAAAACGCGTTCTCTTTACCATATTCGAAAACGCATTTTGGAAAACAAAAATTTTTTTTTACACAAAACGGAAAACGCCCGAAACATCGTTTTGGGCGTTTTGTGTGTATTTCGACAAAAAATGTCCAAAACGCGAAAAACGCGTTTTGGGAATTTTTTTTTAATAGAATTATCTTAACTTAGAACTAAGCTTAATATAAAGTTTTTTTTTTGCATTTTCTGGATTTTAATAGAAGTAGAGCTTTCTCAAGTCCCGAACCTGACCAAGCTGTGTTAATATGGACTCGTGTTGCATGTAACCATATTTTTAGTGTATTGTGAAAGGAAATTTAAGTTGGAGTTAGTAGTATTCTGCAAGTAAATTAATTAAAAATAGTTTAAATAGTGTTCTGCAAAATTTTAAACAGAACGTGTTTTCCAACTTTTCATTTTCAAAAAAAGTTTTCAGAAATGACAAACCAAACGCGTTTTCAGCAAATTTGAAAACAAAAATGAAAACACAAAACACAAAACATTTTCGAAAATGAAAATACAAAATAAAATACAAACAGAACGCCACACTTTTTAGGAGGAATTCTAAACTTACAGAGATTCAACTCCCTTTATGAGAATATTTCCTTCTGGAATTAGTAGGGTCTTGAGGCCCAAGAAGGGGGCCCGCTAGCGAGGCCCAATCATGGGAGGTTTCGGGGGACGGCCAATTGGGTCATAGGTCAGGAAGTACCAACCTAGTCCGTCACCGAAAATCAATAATGTAGAGTGGTCGGGCAATACCCGGTCTTACCTATGGACGTTCCCGCGCTCAAGGCATGACCCATACGTTTCGAGTTGGACATGGTCGGGCTTGACCGACTGTGAAGATATTGTGAAGGTCGGGCATAGGATGGGCACCCGGTGAGAATGGACCGACCAATTGTACCCTCTTGTAAAACCCGTCTTTGGACGTCACGAAATTACCTGATCATTGGCTCCCGCGCATCAGAGATTCGAAAAAATATCTCTGAACGCATTTATTTTGTTTTTTGCCAGCTCACCATATTTATTGCTTTTTGTCATAAAAGAAGCCTTATAGTGTTGACACGTGGCAGGAAGTAATTTTTGGATTTTGAAATTTTTTTCCGCCTAATTTGTCTATATATATGTGGTCTCCATAATCTCATTATGTTTACTTTGCAAATTTTTGAGAGATCAAAGAACTCGTCGGGAAACCTACACGACCCCTCCTTCAACAAAAATTTTCTAGCGTCTTAGGTAAGCTCGGCCTACCCTGACCTCTTTAATTCTTTTATTATTTATTTTATAGGAAAATATGGCTAGACGTGTGACAGTGGGTAACCTTAGGGAGGTAGAAGATATAGATGAACCTCTAGAGGTCGAGCCCATAGGATTCTATGAGCCCCCGCCCGATTTTGATGAGGGCAAGTCTGATAATGGGGAGGAGGTTGAGGACAATCCTCGAGTAGTGAGGGAACCTAGGCGTACCAAGCTCGAGCTACCGACCCATTATAACAAAATGAAAGAACACATGATAGAGGTAGACATGAGGAGATACGGATTAGTGGATGGGTATACCGTTAGGGTTCCGGATAGGGACGAGTATTCCTATCATTGTCGGGAAGGGGAGATAGTTGTATATCACGAGGCCTTGCTGGCCGGGCTTAGGTTCCCATTGCACCACTTCTTTGTGGATTTCTTGCTGATAGGGAGCGTATTTCCCGGTCATCTTGCTCCTAACGGGTGGAGGATCCTCGTATACTTTTACATACTGTGTAGGAGCTTAGGAATAGAGCCTACCGTTAATCTTTGCAAGTGTTTGCTGGAGCTTAAGTACCTGACCCGATGCAAGAGCTTTGTATATTTATGTGGGAAGGGTAGGTTTGAGGTTCCATGGGTCCCCTCCTCCATAAAGTATTGGAAAGAGAGATTTTTCTTTATCAAACCTAAAGAGGGCGAGACCCTATTCCGGCCAACCTTCAGAAGACCCGATGTAGATAACTTTAATAGGATGGGTAGTCTGAGTGAGGAGGCCGTGACAGAACTTATGGCTGATGTTGTCCGGGTGTGTGACTTTGGTTTGCTAGCTGAAGAAGCTAGTGACTTAGCGAATAGTGACATTCTCGACCGGGCCGGCCTTGACCTGCAGCCCGGTAGGGTTCGGCCTCTTAAATTACGTAATTAAGAATGCCCTTCTTTGCTTTATTCTTAGCCTCGTGGATTTTTTCAGGAGGCTTTAATCTTTTCATCCTTGTTATAGGAATGATTTTTGACTCTAAGGCTTTGAAGCAGGCTGCACTTGCCAAGGCTCAGAGTGCCCGAGCAAAGAGGACTATTGACGGGGTGACAAGGAGGCGCCCTCAAAAGAGGGGAAGGGCCAACACTTCAAGCTCGGGGCAAACTTCTCGGTCTCAAGAAGATATTCCCCCGCCAAGGGAGGAAAGGCCTCCCAGGGGTCGGGCACCTCCCCCTTCAGACTCAGAGCTCGAGGCCGATAATCCATCTCTGGCCGACTGTCGGAGGAGGATGCAAGACTCCTTGCACCCAGACCTCGTGAAAAAAATACCAATATGAGATTGGTCTAGAGCGGGGAGTGGAACATATCATGAGCGCGGCTCTCCAGGTAGTTCCCGAGACATTGCTATCATTCTTTAGCGGATATTTTTACGCTAAATTTTTACAAGTTGTTTGCCCGATCTGCAGATGTTGAGCATTACCGGGGGAGTTGCCAACCAAAGCATTGAGCGGGGTGAGACGGCGAGTCAATTAGTTCATTCCATTCAATACGAGGCCACCCGGGCCAATGCTGCCGAGGAAGAGCTTTGCAAAGTTAAGGCTGACCTCGAGGCTGCCCTCCAAGAGCGAGACTCTGCTCGGGATGAAGCGAAGCTCTACGTCGAAGAGCTCGAGCAAGCACAGGAACTTCAGTCCCAACTCCAAGCTTCTGCAATAGAGTCCTTTAAAGGCTCAGAAGAATACAAGCTTGCCTTGGGCAACTATGCTTTAGAGTCTTACTCTCAAGCAATAAATCAAGCAATGGCTTGGTGCCTTCTGAAGATGTCCGAGCTGGACACGAGCCCAATGGCAGCTTTTCCCCTAGGTGCTAACGATCTCGACTTCAGCCCCTTTGAGGAGGAAGATGACGCCTATTGCGAAGTGCTCTAGGAAGCGGAGGAGGGGACTGACCCCGAGGATTGAAAACTTTGTAGATCCATGTTGTTTTTGCTCGGGGTATGCCCCGTAGACTTTTGTAAAACTTTCCTCGTAAATGAATTTGTTTTTTACACTTTTCGCAAGTTGCTTTTAAATATTAAATAGTTTTGATTCTGTATCTTGACAATTATGTGGTCGGGTAATGGCCAACCTTATATCATTGTTTATTGTTATAAGAATGGATCAAACCTTTTGTAGCATCAAGATTTTGAGTTTCAGACAATTGACTAGTAAGACCGGGTACGTCCGACCCTTTTAGTCAATCCACTCAAAGATTAGGTTGAGCTTTTTACTTTGCGAAATTGTGAGAAATGTTTGACAAGATCGGGTTATACCGACCTATATTTTGTGAGAAATAATTAACAAGATCGTCCTTTTAATTTATGCAAAGGAGAGGTTAAGCTCTTTACTTTGCGAAAGTGGCAAAATAATTTGTAACGTCTTGCCATGAGACCTTGTAAACTATTCGTGGAAGAATAATTTGTAAAGTCTTGCCATGAGATATTGTAATTTATTTGATGGGAAATAATTTGTAACGTCTTGCCATGAGACTTTGTAAACTATTCGTGGAAGAATAATTTGTAAAGTCTTGCCATGAGACATTGTAAATTATTTGATGGGAAATAATTTGTAACGTCTTGCCATGAAACTTTGTAAACTATTCGTGAAAGAATAATTTGTAAAGTCTTGTCATGAGACATTGTAAATTATTTGATGGGAAATAATTTGTAACGTCTTGCCATGAGACCTTGTAAACTATTCGTGGAAGAATAATTTGTAAAGTCTTGCCATGAGACATTGTAAATTATTTGATGGGAAATAACTTGTAAAGTCACGTGAATGACCTTGTAAGTCATTTCAAGATTTTAGTCCTCTGGTGCTCATTCTTCAGAAGAAGTACTTTTATTGAAGGGGACTGGACAATGGGCCTCGTTAAAACCTTACCCAGAAAAACCCAGTGGAAAAAAACCTGGATAAGGAAAAAGAGTACTCGTCCCTGACACTGAAACAAAGAACAATGGGCATGCATGCCCGACCTTAACAATCATTGATGGACGTGCAAGTCCGAAAGTAAAAAGATAAAGATGGGGGCGCAGGCCCGACCTTGCTACGACTAAATGACTTGATATCAACAGAGACATGACTACTCGTAGTATGGCTTCAAATTCTCCGCATTCCATGGCCGAGGAAGAGGTTTTGAATCCATTGTGCGGAGGCTGTATGAGCCCTTTCCCAGCTTTCGGATGATTTCGTACAGTCCTTTCCAAATAGGTCCAAGTTTCCCAGGTTGATGACCGGCAGCCTCGCTTCGATGAAGGACAAGGTCTCCCATTTTGAATTCTCTCTTTTTTACTCTGATATTGAACTTCTTGGTCATGGCCTGTTGATAGGCTGCTATTCTTAGTGATGCATTTTCCCTGACTTCTTCCAGAAGATCTAAACATTCTCTCTGTCCTTCAATATGGTCCGGTTCCCCCGCAGCCATAGTAAGAAAGCTCGAAATTTTTACCTCTATTGGGATAATGGCTTCCATTCCAAAGGCGAGCATGAATAGAGTCTCCCCTATTGTAGTTTTGAATGTTGTTCTGTTGGTCCAAATTATTTCTGGGAGAAGATTGGGCCAATCACCCTTGGCGCTGTCTAGGCGAGTCCTCAAGTCCTGCAAGATGAGTTTGTTCGTAACCTCGGATAACCCATTATTCTGCGAGTGCGAAACGGAAGTCAATCTGTGTTCTATTCCCAGGTTTTACAGAATTGTTTGAAAGCTTGGCACTCGAATTGACGTCCGTTATCAGTGATCAACGTTTTAGGAAGACCAAAACGGCAGATTATAAATTTCCACACAAATGACTCCAACTTTTGTTCTGTGATTACGACTAACGGTTTGGCTTCCACCCACTTTGTGAAATATTCCACAGCAACTGCTAAGAACTTAACCTGACCCCGAGCTTGGGGAAATGGCCCAAGTATGTCGATTCCACATTGAGTGAAAGGATATGGGCACATAATAGAGGATAGTTCTTCAGTGGGTTGATGTAATCAGGCTGTGAATCTTTAGCACTTGTCACAAGCTTTTACATAATTAAGTGTGTCCTTCTTCATGGTTGGCCAATAGTATCCGTATCATATCAACTTCAATACCAGAGCTCTTGCTCCTTTGATGCGAACCCCTTTGGTGATTAAACCAAAAATTCCCACAACAATATTGTATCAACCCAAGAAAGCTAAAATAGGTAATAAATGAGAAATCTTGACCCAAGTTTAACCCAACCAAAATTCAAGGATTTACAAACCCTAGCCCAATGGAGAGATTAAGACAAATACCAAGACTTGTGGAATATATATCAACAAATACACAAGAACAAACTCTCAATATATAAGTTGCAATAAATTCCAAGAAAAGTTACAAGGAAAGAAAGGATTTACCTCTCTCAAATGCTCTCAATGGAGTCTTCAATGTTCATCCAAAACTATCTAGGGTTTTGGGCTTTACAAAGTATATACAAGAAATGAAATACAAAAAGTTTGGTAAATTGCACAAAAAACCCCGTTTTTTCCATTCGGAGGACTTTCGGTCGACCGAACTTATTTCGGTCGACCACCTGGTCGACCGAAATGGTAGTTTCGGTCGTACGTTGGTCAGCCGAAACCGCCTGCAGCTATGCCTCAGAATCCTTCAGAGTTTCGGTCGACCGAAGGAAACTTTCGGTCGACCGAAAGTTCCTGATCTTCCAAAATTAGGCAATTGACCTCGATCTTGCTCTCTTCCATGGGGACTTGATTTCGGAGCTTGAAAATGAGTCCCGCCATCGACTCTTGGACCTCTTTAGCCTTGGATCTTGTCATAGGCCCCACGGGTATTCGGATAGAGGGTTGACCCGTTTGACTTTGACTCGATTGACTCCCTGGATTCTCATCATCCCCTCCCTCTTGAAAAGGATTCGACCTCGAATCTTCACCTGCATCAAAAGGGGATAAGTCAGAGACGTTAAAAGAAGCCGATACATTGTACTCACCAGGAAGATCGAGCTTATAGGCATTGTCGTTGATTTTCTCTAGGATTTGGAAGGGGCCATCACCACGTGATTGTAATTTTGATTTTCTTTGAGTCGGGAACCGCTCCTTCCTCAAATGCAACCACACCCAATCACTAGCCTCAAATGTCATTCATTTTCTACCTTTGTTGGCACTGGAGGCATATTGTTCATTCTTCTTCTCGATTTGTAGTTTGACTTTCTCGTGGAGAGATTTTACCAACTCCGCCTTTCTCTTCCCATCTAAACTACCTTTTTCATCAATAGGTAACGGAATCAAATCCAAAAGTGTTAGAGGGTTAAAACCATAAACAATCTCGAATGGAGAAAAAGAAGTAGTAGAATGAACACTTCGATTGTATGCAAATTCGACAAAAGGTAAACACTCTTCCCAATTCTTTAGGTTGCCCTTAAGGACGGTGCGAAGAAGTTGTATTAAAGTTCTATTAACCACCTCAGTTTGGCCATCAGTTTGGGGATTACAAGTTGTTGAAAACAAGAGTTTAGTTCCCAATTTCCCCCACAAGACCTTCCAAAAGTGGCTAAGGAATTTAACGTCCCTATCCGACACAATGCTCCTAGGAACCCCATGGAGTCTTACTATTTCCCTAAAGAATAGGTCGGCGATATGAATGGCATCATCGGTTTTATGACAAGCAAGGAAATGGGCCATTTTACCAAACCTATCTACAACCACAAAAATGGAGTCACTACCTCTTTTCGACCTAGGCAATCCCAAAATGAAGTCCATAGAAATTTCCGTCCAAGGTTCACTAGGGACAGGTAGGGGTGTATATAATCCATGTGGTTCTACCTTAGACTTGGCCTTCCTACAAGTTATGCACCTAGAACAAATTCTCCCAACACCTCGACTCATTTTAGGCCAAAAGAAATGTTCTTGTAAAATTTCTAAGGTTCTCCTTACCCCAAAGTGACCCATTAATCCCCCGCCATGGGCCTCCCTTACCATCAACTCTCTCAATGAGCAATTTGGCACACAAAGTTTACCTTCTCGAAACAAAAACCCCTCCTGCCTATAATACTTACCAAATCCCACCCTCTCACATGATATAAATATACTAGCAAAATCCGCATCATGCGCATACAAGTCCTTAATGCTCTCAAAACCCAACAATTTAGCACTCAAGGTAGTGATAAGAGCATACCTCCGAGAAAGGGCGTCGGCTACCACATTCTCCTTACCTTGTTTGTATTTGATGACATAGGGAAAAGTTTCTACGTACTCCACCCATTTGGCATGCCGCTTGCTCAACTTCCCTTGCCCCTTCAAGTGCTTCAATGACTCATGGTCGGTGTGGATGACGAACTCTCTAGGCCACAAGTAGTGGTGCCATGTTTCTAACGATCTTACCAACGCATAGAGCTCCTTGTCATAGGTGGGGTAGTTCAGGGCGGCTCCACTGAGCTTCTCACTAAAGTAGGCAATCGGCCTCTTCTCCTGCATCAAAACTGCTCCAATACCTGTGCCTGAAGCATCACATTCAATCTCAAAAGTTTTATCAAAATTAGGCAAGGATAAAACCGGGGCGGTGCACAATTTGTTCTTTATTTCATTAAAGGCCCTTTCTTGCGCCTCCCCCCATTTAAACTCTACATGTTTTTTGACAACCTCGTTAAGGGGTGAAGCTAGTGTGCTAAAATCCTTGACAAATCTACGGTAAAAACTAGCTAACCCGTGGAAGCTTCTTACCTCGGTGACACTTGTGGGAGTGGGCCATTCCTTAATGACTTTGATCTTTTCCTCATCGACCTCTACCCCCTTAGTACTAACCACAAATCCAAGAAAGACCACACTCTCCATGCAAAAATTACACTTGTTAAGGTTAGCATACAATTGTTCTTCTTTCAAAACCACAAGTACACTTCTCAAGTGTTCAATATGCTCATTCAAATTTTTGCTATAAATCAAAATATCATCGAAGTAAATTACCACAAATTTCCCAATGAAAGCACGCAAAACATGGTTCATTAATCTCATAAAAGTGCTCGGTGCATTAGTGAGACCGAAGGGCATAACCAACCACTCATATAAACCATATTTAGTTTTAAAAGCGGTTTTCCATTCATCTCCTTCTCTCATCCTAATTTGGTGGTATCCACTTCTCAAGTCGATTTTACTAAAAATGCAAGAACCATGCAACTCATCTAGCATATCATCTAACCTAGGAATGGGGTGTCGATACTTTACCGTTATGTTGTTAATGGCTCGGAAATCGACGCACATTCTAAAGGTTCCATCCTTCTTGGGCACTAGTAGCACGGGAACGGCACAAAGACTCATGCTCTCACGAACATATCCTTTACCCATCAACTCCTCAACTTGTTTTTGGAGTTCCTTGGTCTCCTCCGGGTTGCTTCGGTATGCCGGTCTATTTGGAATGACGGCTCCGGGGATGAAATCAATTTGGTGCTTGATGCCTCTAATGGGTGGAAGCCCACTAGGCATCTCCTCCGGGAAGACATCCTCGAACTCCTGCAATAAAGAAGAAGCTAAAATGGGGAGGGAAGTGTGAGGGTCGTCAAGTGTAAGGAGGGATTCCTTATATACCATCAAAAGAATAGAATGATTTTTTTTAAAGCTCTCTCCACATCACCTTTACTTGCATAAAAATTCATTCTTTTCTCAATTTCTTTGGCTCTCTTTCTTTTTTCTTGCAACCCCTCATTTTTTTTCTCACTATTTTTTTTCCCTCTTTTTTTTTTTTCACTTTCTTGTTGTTCCTCACTCAACTCCATCTTTTTTTTTCTTCTTTCTTTTTCCTCCTCCTCCTCCTTCTTGAGTTTCAATTGGTCCTTGTAAACTTCTTCCGGACTCAAAGGTAGGAGTGTTACGGGTTTTCCATTCATTTGGAAACTATACTTATTTTTCCTACCATCATGCAATACTCTCCTATCATATTGCCATGGTCTCCCCAATAAAATATGTGTAGCTTGCATGGGCACCACATCACAAAGTACTTGATCCTCATAGGTTCCTATGTTGAAAATAAGTAATACTTGCTTGCTTACTTTCAACTCACCATAATCACTCAACCATTGTAACTTATAAGGATTAGGATGTGGCATTAAAGGTAATCCCAACCTTTCAACCATACTAGTGCTAACTACATTGGTGCAACTCCCCCCATCAATGATGAGACTACACGCTTTGTCCTTCACAAGACACCTAGTATGGAAGATATTCTCCCTTTACTTAGCCGCATCATCCACCTTGGTTTGGGTGTTGAGAGACCTAATGGTGACTAAAGACTTGGGTGGACTAACAATTCCCTCCACCTCTTCTTCCTCGTCATCACTATCTCCCCTACATGGCACCCCCTCTTCGTCCTCTTCATCTTCCGAGTACCACTCCCCATTTTTGATAATCATTACCCTATTGTTAGGGCACTCTCGAGCATAATGCCCCCGTCCTCTACACTTGAAGCATTCTATATCCCGAAGCCTAGAAGTGGTAGGAACAACCTTTGGTTTATCCTTGACGAAGCTAACTTCCTTTCCCTTGGAGGTTTCAATATTGTCCTTAAGTGGTACCTTATCAACCTTTTCACTTCCCCACTTAGACCTCCAATTGGAACTAGGACCTCCCAAGAATTTTTCTTGCCCCTTTCTTTTAAATTGCTCCTTCTTCTTCAATTGAGCCTCCACTTTAATAGCCATGTGTACCAACTCCTCCATCTCAACATAATGGTGTAATTCAACCACATTGGCGATCTCCCTATTCAACCCACTCATAAATCGAGCCATAGTGGCTTCTCTGTCCTCCTCTATGTCGACCCTCATCAAAGCTTTTTCCAACTCCTTATAATAATCTTAAACACCCTTTGTTCCTTGAGTAAGGGTTTGTAGTCTTTGATAGAGTCCCCTATAGTAGTGACTTGGTACAAATATTTTTCTCATAAGGCTTTTCAACTCATCCCAAGTATCCACACTACCCTCGAAATTCCTCCTCCTAGTGAGTAATAAATTATCCCACCAAGCTAAGGCATAGTCGGTAAACTCCACTACTGCTAACTTAACCTTTTTATCGTCGGAGTACCTATGATATTAAAAAATCAATTCCATCTTCCTCTCCCATTCCAAATAGGCATCCGGATCACTCTTCCCATGGAAAGAAGGAATTTTCATCTTAATACTACCAAGATTACCATCCACTCCATCCCTACCCCTAGGGTTCCTCCCATGACCTCATCCTACTCCCCTCATATTCCTACCTCCTCTATTCCTACCCATGTTCCAATTTTGGTCACTACCTCCTTCACTCTCCAATTCATCATCATCAACATCATCATATTCATACTCATCTCTAGGCCTTCTCCTATCACCCCTCCTAACATTATCATCCCTTGGAGGTGGAACTTCCCTCCTAGTCTCCAACCTTGCTAATCTACCTTCCAACCTTCCTTGCTTTGATTCTTCTTGCTTCTGCCTTGTCACCCGGCAACTTTCCTGACACTAAATACTCAATGATCGGATCCTTCCAGCAGGGTTCATGATCTGAAATTTCCATAACATCGGGTTGATGTGTAATACTGGGCTCATGAAGAGTTCGTATGAATACGGTTCTCTCTAAGTGGTCAAGATTGGAAAAAGTTAACCTTGACAGAGCATCTGCTTTTTGATTGGCGGACCTTGGGATTTTGTCAATGCGGCAAGACTTGAAGTTCCTTTGCAAGTCCAGAACCATCATTCTCTAAGACGACATTTTTTTCATCTTTTGCTTCAAAAGTGTCGTTCACCTGCTCTACCACCAACTGTGAATCACTTAAGACTTTGACATGCTCAACCCCTAGGTGTTGAGCTGCTTGAAGTCCGGCGATAACAGCTTCATATTCTGCATCCTTATTAGTTGCTGGGAAATCAAACCTTATTGCACACTTAATTTTCATTGTGTCATCGTCTTTCTTCAGTATGATTCCGGCCCCCGAGCCTGCGGCATTCAATGATCCATCCACTTGCAAAGTCCTTGTGACATCTTTCGTGTCATGACCTGTTGGCCCCCGAGTCTTGGGGCGAGTTCGGCGACAAAGTCAGCCAAGACCCGTGCTTTTATAGAAGGTCGGGGTCTGAACTCAATGTCATATTCCCCAAGCTCGATTAACCATTTGAGTAAATGACCAGAGACGTCAGGTTTCTGCAAGATCTGCTTTAAGGTTGATTTGTGAGGACAGTTATGGCATGGGCTTGGAAGTAAGGTCTTAACTTCCTGGCTGCTGTGACCAAGGAAAATGCGAGCTGTTCTGCTAATGTGTATCGGGTTTTTGCATCCAACATCATCTGGCTGACGTAATATACCGCTTTTTGGGCCTCCCTTTTTCTTTAACCAAAACGGCGCTCACAGCATGATCAGACACGGCTAGATATAAGAAAAGATTGTCCCCTGGACTTGGCTTCACCAATATTGGAGGAGTACCCAAATATTCCTTCAACTTCCTGAAGGAGACCTCGCACTCCTCATCCCATTTGAAGTCTTTGTTTCCTCTGAGAGTTTTGAAGAACGGAAAGCATTTGTCTGCTGCCCTCGACATAAATCGGCCCAATGCGCCACTCTTCCTGTAAGCTTCTGTACTTCCCTGATATTTCTGGGAGGTTCCATTGATGTTAGGGCCAAAATTTTATTTGGGTTAATTTCGATGCCTCTCTGAGTGATCATGAATCCCAAAAACTTTCCCGAGCTTACTCCGAAGGCGCACTTGGTGGGATTCAGTTTCATCCGATGTTCTCTGAGTGTACAGAATATGTCCTCTAGGTCAACAATGTGGTCTTTCTTTCTTGAACTTTTTACGATCATGTGATCAACGTAGACTTCAATGTTCAGCCCGATGTGTTTAGAGAAGACCATGTTTATCAACCTTTGATAAGTAGCTCCGACATTCTTCAATCCAAAGGGCATGTCCTTATAGCAATATATTCCTTCATCTGTCATAAATGAAGTTTTTTCCTGGTCTTCCTGTGCCATCCGAATCTGATGATATCCCGATAATGCGTCTAGGAAGCTGTAAAGCTCAGAGCCCAATGTGAATCCACTAATCTGTCGATCCTGGGAAGAGGATAACTATCTTTTGGACATGCTTTATTCAAGTCTGTGAAATCTATACAAACTTGCCACTTTCCATCTGGCTTCTTCACAAATACCACATTGGCTAGCCATTCTTGATACTTAACCTCCTTGATGAATCTTGCTTTCAAGAGTTTATCTATTTCTTCTTTTATTATCTGCCTCCTTTCTGTGGCAAACTGTCTTCAACTTTAATACTCATTTCATGTATTGTTTACGTGAGACGTGCAATTCACGTACTTACTACTAGTACATTCCAAATAAAACCAAAACGTTTTGATCATTGCGCGATTTGATAGACTTAGAATTCAATGGCTAACTAATGTTTTAATCCCTTCCAATTGCAAAAATCGAAGAGTAAAACATCAACCTCGGTCCCTTCTACTTCAAGAAACAACATATTAATGTCTGAAAGTAACAATATGGAGAGGAAAAGATTTGATAGTTTAGAATCATGGTCAATGATATTGGATTATGAGAATTTCGAAACTTGGGAAGAATTTGAGGATCATGAGGAATGGGCTGCCGATCTTTCTCAGTTATTTGTTAGTAATAAATTTACATCTGGAGCACACAGTAGAATCTATAGAGGGATTTATAAGCAAAGAGAAGTTGCTGTAAAAATGGTGAGGATCCCAACTCTTAAAGAAGATACTAAAGATTTGCTTGAACGTCAATTCAAGTCTGAAGTTGCCCTTCTTTCACGTTTATATCATCCCAACATCGTGTAGGTTCGATTTTCATTACCTTATATGACAAGTTATGTTTTTTAAATTCGAGTCGAATAAGCAATTTATGATCCCAGAATGAAAAATTGTTTAGCAATATATGTTCTCGGTAGTCTTATTTGTTGAATTCATTGGTCGAAAA
Organism: Ligustrum vulgare; assembly: GCA_963555705.1. Classification (NCBI taxonomy): domain Eukaryota; kingdom Viridiplantae; phylum Streptophyta; class Magnoliopsida; order Lamiales; family Oleaceae; genus Ligustrum; species Ligustrum vulgare. Next base: position 3,890,642 of record OY743187.1, read on the forward strand.
AGCAATGTCAGTTGATCATTACCAACAGAGACGGATCTAGGCCCTTGCAAGGGTAGTCGATCGCTCATGCTCGATCCATCAATATTTATTATTTTTTTTGCTTATAATTAGGTGTAAAATTTATTTTTCTCCTACTCGACAACCGATTCAATATCCTAAATTTGTCCTTCAATCCCTGATTATTGAACTTTCTGAGTGTGTGTTTGGTATTTTTTTTAAAAAAAATTGAAATGAATAATGATTTTGAGGAGGATGGGTGGTTGAGATTTGGTTGTAAAGTCAAATATTTTGGGCTTAACTTTTAAATGATGGTTGAGATTGAATACTGTAGAAAAAACAGAAAATTTTAAATAGAAGCAAACAATGGCTGAATTTTAGGACATATTTTTTCTTACACTTCTTTATCTGCAGTTTATTGCTGCGTGTAAGAATCCTCCAATTTACTGTATTATCACCGAGTACATGTCACAAGGAAATTTAAGGATGTATCTCAACAAGAAAGAGCCATATTTGCTTTCGGTCGAGACTGTTCTGAGGTTAGTCCTCGATATTTCGCGAGGAATGGAGTATCTTCATTCACAAGGGGTGATACATAGAGATCTCAAATCGAACAATTTCCTTTTAAATGACGAGATGCATATTAAGGTTGCAGATTTTTGGTACATGTCTCGAGACACAGTGCATGAAAACAAAGGAAATATGGGAACTTACCGGTGGATGGCACACAAGATCGTGCTTTGGGAACTTACGACTGCCCTGCTATCTTTCCAAGGAATGACTCTAGTGCAAGCTATATTTGTTGTGGCTGATAAGGTTAAAATTTTACTTGTTTCAACTTTAAGTAATGAACATTAGGCTATTGAATCATAATCTAGTCAAGTTTATGTCGTTTGTTAATGGAATTGAAACTTGTTTGCTAGATCAAGTTCTTGAAAGAAGGTGTGATATTATTATCTTTGTTACCCTTTTTTGTAGAAGTAGCGACCTTCAGTCACTACAAAAAATTGGCGCAACAGCGACGAAATTTATAGATGATAGAAAAAGTCGTTGCTAATACCCACCCTATTGCGACTACAAAATTGTCGTTGCAAATACTCCAACTAATAGCAACGACTCCATATAGTCGTCGCTAACACTTGAGCCTATCGCAACGACAAAAAATGTCATCGCAATAGGTGCACCTATTGGGAAGACTTATCTGTCGCCCCAACATAATTAGACGACTTTTACTAGTCGTCGCTAATTTTTTTTTTTAAACATGTAATATTAAATTTAGTTTTGTTCAAAAAAAAAAAATATTAATTCGCTTAGATAGATATATATACAATTTTATAACTAATATATATTAGTTAAAAAAAAAATCAATTGCCCTAATAGTTGAGAGAACGTCACTTAACCCTTTGGTTAAGGGTTCGAATCTCTACATTGCACATATATACCATATGAATTAAAGAAAATGCTCGGGTTGGGTTGAAATCGGACGGGTCAGGTTGAAATTGGGCTGGTGGAGCAAGTCACCAAAAAAAAATAATAATAATTGTTGAGACCATGTCCAAAGTGAGTCCAACGGATCACCAGTAAGGGCTCGATAGAGGCCCAATGGGTCTTGGCCTATGACCAGAACTTAGGGTACTCCCTTTGGGCCGACTGCCGAGGTGACAATCACGCGGGCCCTCTCTATTCGAACTGGTTTATAGCTAGTCGAGGAGCTCTATGGCAACTCCTCGGATAGGTGATGGGACAACGGATGGCGTCAGAGATATGTTACTTTCCCCAGTTGACTGTAGCTTGATAAGACGTTGTCTTTATAGAAGATGTGACATGCGTCCATTCCCTACCAAACGCAGCAATGATTACTTCAAGGAAGTTAATCCACCTCTCCAATGGCTAGGGTAAAGACACGTGTAAAGTTTACCACATGCCGACATCTTAAGACCATACTTTCTCCTATAAATAGAATACTCTCGCCTCCAAATAAAAGGTTGGTAATTCAATACTCTCACTCAATATATAAAATCTCACTCCCTTTTCTCTCTTTTACACATTTATATTTCCCGCACACAATGTATATTTACTTAAGAATGAGTATTGACTTAGGCATCGGAGTGCAAACGGGAGCCACCTCAGGCCCCTTTGCAAACTGATTGTTTGTCATAGTGCCCAGGAGATCTACGTGTTCAAGAGGGAGGAACTGAGACGTGTTGATCCAGGATCCTACTGGATTTTGTGGTCAACATTTTGGCGCCGTCTATGGGAAACCATACTTCTAACCATGAAAACGCGTAGTAAAAAACTACATAAAAAAACCTTGAAAAAGGGTGGGTAACCTCTTGGAAAAGAGTGAAGAACTACAAGGATCCCTTGAAAAGGCCCGAGACTTTAAAATATAAGTTTATTAACCTTGAAAAAGGTCTGAGACTTTGAGATATAAGTTTATTAACCTTGAAAAATGCTTGAAGCTTTGAGATAAAAGTTCACCTATCCTTGAAAGAAAAGATAGAACCAAGAAATTGCTTTGAACATGAATGAAAGTGGCGATGATGTTAACCCTCGTAGGAGCAGAGATGAACAACATAGCGAGGATTAGGCTCCCCAGAGGCCTTGTGAGAACACAAATAAGGGGGTGGCCCAACCTAACCCTCCACGCCGGCACCGGAATCGCCTCATGCTGCGAGATATGACTCGCATGGCAGCCCAGATGTTGGAAATGCAGAAACAGCAGATAGAAAAAACTGCTGCGATGAATGCCTATATGGCTAGAGGGTATGTTATAAATGAACCCATGATGCCCCTTAAATCACAAGTATTAAAAGGTATAACGTGAACATTATCAAATATCTATCAGGCCAGACCTGATCAGTAAACATGAATGTATTAAACTGCTCAGATCTGAGGGACTATCAGGTATACAAAGCAGTTAGAAAGTTAATGCATACAAAAAAGTTAGGAAGTTCACATTTTTACACAGTTAGGAAGTTCACATTTTTACAGACGCCGTTATACAAACCAGAAAATTTATGCCTTACAAATGTTGAATTAAATGAAATAGTTACATTGTTTTAATATCAATCGCTACATTTCAACTACACTTCAAAAAATTTGAGAAATTTAATAATCATTGGGGAGGGGCATCTTCTGCAAAGTTTCCGTCGGGCACGTCCTGACAAGGGTCAGCAGAGTCATCGAAGGAATCACCTTTACCCGTATCCTATGGTTTGGGGTATAGGGCCTCGATAGGGGAAATGTCCAAGGCATGGAAAGCTTCCTTCACGTCCCCCAAAGCCATCCTGGTCCCTATATTTTCAAAGACCCTCTGCATGGCCTCATATTCAGGCGTCTCTTCAAAAGTGTCTTTAAAGTTCTGAATCGCCTTTGACACCTTGGCATTCAAAGTTTCTTCCACCCGTGCCGTAATAGTCCGCTCCAGAGCCTCCGTGATCCTGGAATCAATGTGCTTTTCCAAAGAGTTATAATCCTCCTATGCTTACGCCGAGCCTCCCCCTCTCTCTCTCCAACTTCTCAGTGACAGTCGCCACCTCAGTCTCCAGCTTAGCTTTGGCTGCATTGGCCGCTGTCATAGCCTCGGCAGTTATGGATTGTCCCCGGTTGGAGTCATCCAGTTTTTTGCATAGGGACGCCACATCTGCTTCGGAAGCATGAAGATCATGCTTAAGCTTCTCATTGTCCTCTTGGAGGCATTTGGCCGTAAGCCTGTCGTCCGAGGAGGCCTTTCGGGCGATGGACTAGAGATGACAAAAAAATTCGATCCGCCCCGTCGATCTGTCGACCCGATCCGATCCGAAAAAATGCCGATCCGTGGATCGACGGATCGAAATTTATGTGATCCGCCCCGATCCGCGATCCGACATTTTTTTTAATATAATTTTTTTTTATCATGTATAAAAATCTAATATGTAAATTTTGTAGCAAACTTTAATTTCTGGGAATAACCTGCAATCTTTGCATTTCAAAGAAAACACATTTTTCATGTTCTTCATTTGAAGAAAGAATTACAATAACTGATGGCAAAAATACTCGATCCGTTGAATCGACGAATCGGCCTCTATACCTCTCGTTTCAATAAAATAAATAAAATTTAATAAAAAAGATATTTTTTCTAAATTTTTTTTAAAAGATTTAATTTAAAATATATTTAAAAAAAGGTCAATTATATTACCACTACAAAATTTATTTTCTACACCACATTTTACAATATTTTTCTTATTTACAAAAATAAACATTTACATATGACATAAACAACCTTTAAATTTAATCTCAATAATTTATCTCTCTCTCTCTCTCTCTCTCTCTCTCTCTCAAAAAAATCCTATCACTAATTTATACCTACAACACAATTGCCTCCTCCTCCACCGTCGCCACCGATGTCATCTCATCACCATAAAAATTGTTGCGTGAAAATAATATGCACTAAACACGTAAATACATCTTTCTTCTTTCTCGAACATGGATGAAGAATTATAGCAGATTTCATGACCACCGAATTATTTCACCCATATGCATTTTATATTACTGTAGAATTGTGAAAGTTATTGTGGGAAGTTTTTAGTTGAAATTAATAATTAAGAATGTTCCACTTCCAGCAGAAATCCATTATCAAATCAAATTCTATAAAAGAGAATAAACCCCTACAAATATCATCACCTTCTTCAAATCTAGGGTTTAAGCTCCCACTGAAATCCAGTCTCAATTCCAATGGCTACTAGGTACTTGTTGTTCAAAACGATGTCGCAATTCCTGTCCCACTCCTTTAAATTCCAATTCAGTAAATGTTTCAACCCACTTCATCGAAAGGAACTTGGATGAAACAGCCCTAAGGAAAGATTTCAAAGGTTGTTTAGTGTGAGTCAAGGTAGATCAATACAAATCTGTAGACGAAGAACCAGGGTATAATTTGTGAAGGGATTTTATCTTTTCACGGTCGGTGGTGTACAGATTTTGGTGAAGGGATTTTATCTTTTTTTTTTATTTAATAATTAGATAAGGGTATATTTGTATTTGTATTGTGGTGTATTTATAAAATATACATTTTAGTAGTGGTGGTAATATAATGTAGTGTATTTAGTATAATTTGTAGTGGTAATATAGTTACCCTTAAAAAAATTTAAAAAATCCCGATCCGACCCGAAATTTGACGGATCGCGGGGCGGATCCGAATCGGACCAAAAAATTCGAGGTGGGGCGGATCGGGGTCCGATCCACCCCGTTGCCAACACTACGATGGACAGATGCTCCTCGAGGTCATTGATTTTCTTTAGCATCTTATCCGCGTGGCGAAGGGCAGTTTCGGCCTCTTTCTTGTCCCGTTGCACCTCAAGAATGGAAGACTCTACCTCATTAATTAACGTCAGATCCCAAACATTCATGGCCTTGGCCGCAAACAGTTTTCGGGCCGGTGGGACACTGGAAGAAAAAGCAGACCAACCTTCTGTCCAGAATTGACCTGCGGCTAGCGCAGCTTGTTGGGCGGGGAGTCGAGGAGATTAGAATCAAAGGCTACATCCCTGGGAAGGACGCTGGCCTTAATCTGAACAAGCTCGTCAGCTACTGCCTTGGTCACCTCATATTGGAGGCCTGGAACGGATATTTCAGACTCCTCCATTGGGTCAGATGTTTCCAGCGGAGGAGGGAGAATTTTGGAAGAAGCTTCTGTACCCCTCCTTAATTTTTTTAAAGGGAGGACTTCCTCCTCTGAAGCGGACTCTATGATGTCCTCGAAGGAAGTGTCTCTGAGTGTGCCCTTCTTGGCTACCCTCTCCCCTCTGGAGCCTCCTCTTTCTGATCTTTTACCCTTCCCCTTAGGAAGGCCTCTATGGGGATCACCCTTTTCAGTGATGGCTGGTGGTGGGGGGCCAACAGGTAGCAAAGCAGGAGGCGGCATCAAGGCAGGAAAAGCACTCTCTAGCCTTGTAGTGGGCACCTCAGACACTTGTTTGGCCGCCTCCCCATGAAGATTAGCCAACACTGATTTTTGTTTCTTTTCTACCTCGCTGCCATGACGGAGGAGAGGAGGGAAATTCTTGGACATAAGCCCCTTTAGAGAAATTTTGGGGAAGTCTCTGGAACCTGTTAAGGTTAGGAGTAATTAGTTTTAGCAGACTAAAATCTGGGATAAAAGTTAAGGTAAAACATGCGATCTACCCATGGATCGCATAAGACCGTGCTTAACAAACAACTTATTTTGCTGAATAACTTCTTGAAAAGTTCCTTTGAAAGCGAAGAGACGCTTCACTAGCAGTAACTCTGCGTCAGAAAGCAAGGAGGCAAAGGTTGGCCCTGTGGTAATAAACAGAACAAGAAAATGCATCATATTATGAGCAGAAGAGGAGAAATGTGAATAATGCACCTACAGAAAAATAATAGTGACAAGTAATCATAACACATGATGATGGTGGTATTGATGATAAGTAAATGAAACAAAGTAAAACTCAGGCGAGGAGGAAAGAGTTCGGGGAATGGTGATCTCAGGAGTAGGGTCTACAGGAGAGTTTTGCTAGTCTCCTGTGACCCAGAACCACTAGTTCCTCCAGCTTTTTATGGAAGAAGGGTGCCAGGTAATGATGGGAGGGAAGGAGCCTCGGGGAGATAAGTAGTACCAATCTTTCACGTCGGCCCTCACATCCTTGTCCCTCTTGACAGACTTCTTCAAGGTGTACAGGGTGTGGATTATGTGTAGGGAGATGGGAGAATCTGGATTGACCTCTTGCCACACCAGTCAAGTACCCACTGCTTGCGTCCAGAAATTTGGAACCACTTGATACGGACACAGGTTGTAGCTCCTAGGTAGTACCCTGAAGAAGGGATGGAGTGGGAGTCTCATCCCGCATGATAGAGCGTCATAGCAAGTTTCTACATAACCTGGCGGAGGGCTGCTGGGTCGGCGGGAGGACGTCGGATGCACCAACTTGACCTCCTCGGGCAACCTAAACTTTGAGGGGGTGCCCGCCAAATAGATGCTCGAATTTCGGACACTATCTCGCTACTCTCCCATGAATCAGGGTTTGGTTCAGGATCCACATGGTACCCCGATACCTTATTCACATAATCTACCCACTCCTCGACTTGTAAGATCTCCTCTTCAGATAACCCCATTTCCTCTATGTGCACCCTAAAAGGGGCCCTTGCACCTAAGTTAGGATCCTGTGGGTCGGACGAAGAGCCATCCATTCCTTCTCTGCCCATATCTCTATCACGTTTACTTCGGAGTTCTCTCAGCGAGGACTCCTCTTCAGCAGATAAGTGGGACATGTAGGGTTGGTTATTCTCTTCTTCGCTGTCAGAATCATCCAAATAAATTATACCACTGCATTTCCTATTCCTTCTCTTAATTTTCTCTTTAAAAAAGTGGGAGCTAAAAATCAACAAGGACAAAGGGCGGAAACTTCTGATAGGAATCGCCAGTGCCACTAACTCCTGTGAACCCATTCCCTCAACTCTTTCCATTTTTCTCAAAAAATTCAAACTTACCCAGAGGAGAGTGAAGATACGAAAAAAAGAGTTTTCAAATGAACACTCAAGGGTTTGAAACAAAAACAAACAAAAACTAAACAAAAAACAGTTACCTGAGAGTGATACGAGAGGCCTGATGCTCCAATGAATAAAGCGCCAATAGGGGGTTTCTGTTGATTGAAGCAAATGAGCAAGGTCAACACCCTCAAGAAATGCGTTGGTGCGTATGAGAAGGAGTAGGAAGATTATTTTAGCAAAAAGGTATTCAAAAACTTCAAGAACAAGGGAGGAGGGAGGCTTTATAAGAGGGTTCTTTAGCACAGGCCTTTAGTTTGTGAGTTTCAAAGAAAATGCGAATAGACTACATGCCTTAATAAGGGCAGTAAGTTAAAGCGCCAACCAATTGAGAATTTGAAAAGGAAGAAACTATTCAACTGACATAGTGCGCCCCACGCGCAGGAGGAGTGTTTCCTTCCCATTTATTCCAGCATTTTTTTGGAAACAAGCAATAATCATTTTCCAGTAATAAACGCGCCGACTGTAAGACATGCTGGCATCTCCAACAATCGCCCTAAAAGAAAGTGAAAATAAAAGTGGTTGTTTTCACAAATTTGCAAGCCGTGGAAAATTACAAAAGTACCCCGTACATCTGAGGCGTTACAAAGTGATTCCTGTGTAAATCACCTCAGATTGACTAAACGGCACTAATAATATTATGCATAAATATGACAGGGAGGATTAACGGCTCCATATTAGTTCCCAGCAAAACCATAGCTTCGAATCGATGGCAAATTCAATTCGCCCATGAATGACCACATCGGATTTGAGGGACTAGTGTTGAGACCATGGTTCAAAGCGAGTCCAATGGAGGCTCAATAGAGGCCCAATGGGTCTTGGCCCATGACCAGAACTTAGGGTACTCCCTTTGGGCCGACTGCCGAGGTGGCACATCACGCGGACCCTCTCTATCCGAACTGGTTTATAGCTAGCCGAGGTGCTCTATGGAAATGCCTTGGATAGGTGATGGGACAACGGATGGCGTCAGAGATATGTTACTTTCCCTAGTTGACTGTAACTTGATAAGACGTTGCCTTTATAGAAGATGTGACAGGCACCCATCCCCTACCAAACGTAGCAATGATTACTTCAAGGAATTTGATCCACCTCTCCAATGGCTAGGGTAAAGACACGTGTAAAGTCTACCACATGCCGACATCTTAAGACCATAGCTTCTCCTATAAATAGAACACTCTCGCCTTCAAATAAAAGGTTGGTAATTCAATACTCTAACTCAATATATAAAATCTCACTCCCTTTTCTCTCTTTTACACATTTACATTTCCCGCACTCAATGTATATTTACTTAAGAATGAGTATTGACTTAGACATCGGAGTGCAAACGGGAGCCACCTCGGCCCCCTTTGCAAACTGATTGTTTGTCATAAAGCCCATGAGATCTACGTGTTCAAGAGGGAGGAGCTGAGACGTGTTGATCCAGGGTCCTACTGGATTTTGTGGTCAACAATAATAATAATAATTAATTAATTAATAAAATATTTTAATTATAGAGATAACAAAGTCGTCACAACAGACTCTAAAGTAATAGAGACGACTGTGTCATCGCTATTTAGAATCAGTCACGAGCCTAAAAATGAAGACTATTAGGGACGACTTTTTCGTCGCTATTGAGCAATAGAGACGAACTTTTGGCCTTTCAGCGACCACAAAAGTCGTCGCTTTTGAGCAATTTTCTTGTAGTGAGTGCCACTACCAACAAGTTGTCAAATGCGCTCGCACACCTTATAAAGCGTTGTTGGGCAGCAAATCCGTTAACGCGGATAGATTTCAGTGACATCGTGTCTGCTTAAGAAAAATACGACGAGTGTGACAGGGAAGGACTCTCGCTTACTCTCCATTTGGGGTTAGTCACATGAAAGGCCATTCTCGAACTCTTAAAAGGTTGCGTATCGATACTTGTACAAGCCTAAATCCTAATAATCTTCTTTTAGACAAGCATGCATTGTATTATATTTTTGTTGTTACCACTTAGTCTTGTACAATTCAAATTTGTATATAGCTGTCAATGTCTTCATAGTTATTTGATATGTGAAACTTTTTCATTGAGTTCAATGTAGATTCTTCCAGTTATAAGATATTATTAGTATGATGGGGAAAGTCAAATTCAATATTGCAAATGCAAGTCGACGTATCACACATTTCAAGGGATCACAACTTTTCAATCGCATATTTAATCAATATTTATCAAAAACAATCACAATAAGATGGACAAAGTTAAAATATGGACAGACCAATGCTTAGACCAAAACAAGTGCGATTTTCTTGTTTTTCAAAAGAGTGGGGAGATGGGATTATATAGCATGCAAAGGAGTTGTGTAATAACTCCACACATTACTCCACAATTAACAAGGTACATTAATCCTTGATTAATTGCCATAAAAAGGAGTTTCATGAGATTTAATAAGGCCAATTACTCCTTAATTAACAACAATAATTTGAGGAGTTTCTAGTTCAAAGTTGACAAAACATAGACCACGCGAAGTTTCTATTGAATTCCAATTTCTCATTCACATTTTTTCCAACAATCCCCCACATGAATGAAAATTGCATGAGACAAGACAACATTAGACACAAAGACTTGGTGATATAGTTCAACGATTGAAACCTGCATAGAATAGGTAGGTATTATCCTTTGAACCTTCCCTTGTGAAAGTATATTTACTTTACTAGTTGACTAGAAGACGCGACGTCCTTAGACTGTTCTGCATTTTGCGTAAACGATGATATACCCCACACATGATTCTTTCTTATATAGCTCAGTTCTCACTTTTATATTCATTAGGCCATGAACATACGCCTGGTTCTGTGAGAGTTTCTAAGAATTTAGCTCAAGATAATTCCTTTAGAAGCGGCCCCACTTCTCTCTCACATAGGTGATCTCTTAATTAAGAGTAGCCCGCTCTACTCCGCTCGAATTTCCGACGCATAAGAATCATTAAAAGCATAATACTTATCCTTCATCCTTACGAGTATCACTGTTACGTCATAGGAATGGACAAGGGATGTTATTCCCCACAATAATTCAATTAAGTATTTACAATTAGGTTGTCCCTTTGAACCTAGATCTTGGGATCTCCAGTCAACTAGGTTGAGTTTCCATTGTATTAACTTATTCATCCAAGTGCTTAAGTCTTATTCCTCTCGATGAATTTGCAACTAACTTTCTATTTAACCCTTTGGTTAGCAGATCCACAAGGTCATCTTTTGACTTTACACAGTCAACAGAGATAACTCCAGTTGAGAGTAGTTGTCTTATGGTATTATGTCTGTGATGTATATGTCTAGACTTACCATTATACATATTGCTTTGTGACCATCCAATTGCTGATTGACTATCGCAATGTATACAAATTACTGGCACAAGCTTCAACCATCTAAGAATATCCTCTAAGAATTGGCGTAGCCATTCAGCCTCTTTACCACACTTTTCAAGGGTTATAAACTCAGAATCCATGGTAGATGTGGTTATAACTGTCTGTTTAGAGAATTTTCATGATACCGTTGCGCCTCCCAATGTGAATACAAATCCACTTATAGACTTTAAGTCTTTAATATTCAATATCCAGTTAGCATCGCTATGTCCTTCAATAACTGCGGGATATCTGGTATAGTGCAATCCATATATCTCAAGTATCTTAGCAATCTTACTATTCAGTTCCAATTGTCGAAACCTTGATTACTCGTAGATCTACTCAGCTTGCTGACAGCGTATGCTATATCTAGTCTTGTACAACTCATTTAGTACATAAGACTTTTGATAATTCTAGAGTACTCAACTTGAGAAATATCATCGTCTCTATTTTTCGATAGATGTTGACTTGTGTCTATCAGGGTTCTAGTTACTGCAAAATCATCCTTGTTAAATTTCTTGAGAGTTTTGTCCACATATTTTGATTAGCTTAGAACAAGCCCATAAGAAGTTCTGGAGATTTTAACTTCTAAGGTAAACCCATGTCTTTCATGTCGAATCTTGAGTTCAACATGTCTTTTGTGGATTTAATCATCTTATCATTATCACCAGTGATAAGCAAATCATCAACGTGAAGACCTCAAATGACATAGTCATTTTTAGTATCTTTTTCATACACATATTTGTCATACTTGTTGGTTTTAAATACGCTTTCCACCATGACATTATAAAAATTTCATGTTTGTGTTTGATTCAAGTCATACAATGACTTCACTCACAAATTTACAGACTTTCTTTTTCTGCCTTGGTAATGAAAAACCCTCAGGTGATTCCATATAAATTTCTTCTTCTAAATCTTCATTTAGAAAAGCAGTTTTTACACCCATTTGATATATTTCGAGATTGTACAGCGCTGCAATCACTAATATCATCCTAATGAAAGTTATTCTTGTTACCAAAGAATACGTGTCAAAATAATAAAGCCTTCTCGTTGTCTGTAATATTTAATTACAAGCCTGACCTTGTATGATGAGAATCGGGAAAGTCAAACCTCGATGCACGTGCCCGTGGGACCCATGACGAGATCCGAAGTTGAAGAGGTTCAAGATTCGAGGCTAAACAATGTGAATAGATCAAGAAAAGCAAGTCAGAATCAAGTTGGAGCCAAAAAGAAGACAAAATTGGAAACAGCCAAGTTCGGTCGACCGAAACTAATTCCGGTCGACCGAAACTCTGCAAAGGATTTTAGACCCAGCTTCAGTCACTTTCGGACGAGGAGCGGTCGACCGAAAGTCCAGTTTCGGTCGACCCAGAGATCGACCGAAATATTTTTCGGTCGACCGAAACACCTCAGTTTTCAAAAAAATGGGGTTTTCTTGCAATTTCCACAAAAACGGGGTTTTTCTTGTAAATACCGAAATTGCACATTTTTCCCATTTTTGTACATTATATTCTCATTTCTCTTCATTTTGTAAGATAACTTGGTTTGTTCATTAGAGAGCTCTTGAGAGCTAGGGCTTGAAGTCCCCCTTCTTGAGGTAAGGTTAAACCTCTTTGATCTTGTATCTTCTTGGAATTTAATCAACTTTATCTTGAGTATTATTATTCTTGTGTTGTTGTTTATTTTCCGCCACCTTGGAATTTGTTTAAGTGACCCCCATTGGGCTAGGGTTTGTTAATCCTTGAATTTTGGGTTAGAATTAAACTTGGGTTAAGGTGTTTATCCTTCATTTTACCACTTTAGCTTTCTTGGGTTGGTATTAAAATTGTTGTGGGAATTTTCGGTCAACGCACCGAAGGAGTTCGCATCATTTGGTATCAGAGCTTGGCTCTAATTTGGTAAACCTATCTTTACTTTCTTGTTGTTGTTCTTGTCATTGTGAAAAAAAAAAAAAAAAAAAAAAAAGAGAAATCCGAAAATTGAAAAAAAAAAAAATCCGAAAATTGAGAAAATTTGGGGAAAATCTATATATCCATGTGTATTTGTTGATTCTATGTATTGGGTATATTGATTGTGAGTTGTTGGGAAGAATTCCATATTCATTCACTATAAAACCTACATTTTTCAAATTGTGTATTCAAAGTGTTTGATAAATTGTCCCAAAGAAAAATACTCCCTTATGCTTTATTGTTCAATACCCATATATTGCTAATTACTTGGGGCTATCCAATTCCCATTATTGAGAGTGTCATCAACATTTTATTCTATATATATCACTCGCTTCATCCATTGGATAATTGTTGATCATTCACTTTTTGCCCAATTGTGTTGTTGGGGAGTTATCATATATCTACATTTTATCCATTCAAGGTCATTCAAAGATTGAGTACAAGGTGTTTGATAAATTGCTTCATTCAAAATTTACACTCATGTACTTATTTGCTCTACACATATATGCCTTGTCTAATACTTGTGGTTTTTCAATCTCATTGTTGAAATTGTGATCCTAGCATCTTATCCCACATAAATATTGTTCCTTTTGAGTTTAGCAAGCATATAAATTCTACTTGCTATTTGTGTCTATTTGTTCTAAATTCCTTCTTCCTTGTTGGTGATTTCTTTAACTTCACAAGAATTATACTTTGTGGTTTAGTTGATTACTTTCCTTGGAGAACTTGAGAAATGAGATTTTGAGTGGAAAAAGGTAAGAGTGGTGAGCTCATTAGAGGGTAAAAGCCTAAATTGAGTGAAACACGAGTGAAAATTATTCTTGTGAGAACACTTTCACACTTGCACACCATGTCAAATTCCAATGCTCAAACTCAAGATTTGAAGTACTTGTTACAAAATCTTTCAACCACCATGGCTAAACAAATGGAGAAAAGTAGGGGTGAGTTGGAAAATTTAGGAACAAGAGGGGAGAGTACATCAAATAGGGGAGGTGAAGAAATGATGTGTAGTAGAAGAAGGGTGAGGGATAATCTTGGGGACGTAGTGTATAGGGATGGAGTTAGAAAACAAAATGGGAGTTTGAATAGGAAAATTATGAGGGATGATAATGAAGGAGAAGTTGAAGGAGATGGGAGAATGGGTAGAAGAAGAAGAGAGTGGGTAGGTAGGAATGGAGTTGATGAAAATATTGATAGTGCGAGAATGCAAAATTCATCACTTCATGGAATGGGTATAAGTGGAGAAGTGGAAGAAGATTGGAGAATGGGTAGAAGACGAAGAGAATGGATAGATAGGAGTGGAAATGGGATGGATGAGAAGATTGATATTGAGCAAATTAAGACTTCATCATTCCATAGGAGGGAAGGTAGTGGAAGTAGAGAAGTAGTGAAGGAGATGAATGCTAGGCCACCACAATCTTTGGCCCATGCTAATGAGATGGAGGGACATGGGGAGGATAATTTCTACACTAGGTGCCTAGTGAATGATAGACCATGTAGTCTCATGATAGATGGGGAGATTGACACTAATTTGGTGAGTGCTGTAGAGTTGAGAAATTTGGGTTACCGGTTATGAGGCATCCTAATCCTTATCTATTGCAAAGGTTGAACGACTATGGGGAGGTGAGGGTAAGTGAACAAGTTCTTCTTACTTTTCAAATTGGTACTTATAGTGATCAAATATTATGTGATGTGGTTCCCTTACACACTACTCACATAATTTTGGGAAGACCTTGGCAATGTGAGCGAAATGTGAATCTTGATAGGAGGAGGAACCGGTGTAGCTTCAAAATGAATGGAAAAAAGGTTGTGATCCTATCTTTGAGCTCGGAAGAAGTATGCAAAGACCAAATGAAGCTCAAGAAGGAATTCGAGGAAGAAAAGGAGAAGGAGAAGGAAAAAGAAGAGGACGAAGGGGAGGATAGGTGATAAGTGTGTTTTTACACACTTATTTAGTTCCTAAATTAGCACTTTAATTGACAAATTGAGCAAATATCTACTTATAAATTGTATTTATCTTGTACAATTAGGTACAAACTCAATTGGAAAGCAAATGGACAAGATTGGAGTGCAATTGAGCTTAAAGATGAGCAAATTTGACGTTCAAGGACCAAAGTGAAAGAAATCGAAAGTTTGAGGACTAAATTGCAACATCCCAAAAAGTTGAGAACCAAGGTTTACTACTCAAATTCAAGGAGAAAATCACAATAGAAAGTGAAATGATTGCTTAATTGATGAATTTGAGTGAAGATGGATCAATCGCACACAAAAAGTAAAGTTGGGGACCAAAGTGCACAAGTGTCAAAGGTTGAGGAATTGGGATGAAAAATCAAAGTTGAGGGACTTGGCAGCAGTTTAAAATCTGATTTCATATTTTTCCAAAGAAGTATTGAGCTGGGCACATAGATGACGAGAAAAATAGAGTTTGGGGACCATTTTGCTCAACTTCCAAAACTCAAGGACCAAATGTGCAATTTTAGATAGACAAGGACAGGAGAGCATGGCTGGAACGTGCTTACTGCTGGCAGCATGGGCAGATGATGGAGAGCATGGGAAAAAGCAGGCTGGACAGAAACTGCAAGACTAGAGGCTGATGTTTTGAATCTATATATACACACAAACAGAGAGAAGGAAAGAGGGAGCATATAGGAAAAGCAAAGGAACCGGGGGCTGGTGACAGCAGCCACTAAGTGTAATTTGCTGGAGTTATAAGATAGATAGATAGGCAGAAAGAGGAAGAGAGGGGAGAAAAACCAGTGGCTGCTGCAGGCTGGGAACAATGCCTTGCTGCTACTGCTGCTGTTGACCGGAAGAAGACACTGCTGCTGGAGGGAAGGAAGCTGTTGGTGCAATAGCTGGTTGCTGCTAGTTAGGGGGTGCTGATTCTGGAGGAACTGCTGTTGCTGGAGCTGGTTATTAAGGAAGCTGCTGCCTGGTTCAACTGATGCTGAAGAGGTGCTGCTGCTGCCTTTGCTGTATTGCTGGTACTGCTGGGATTTACTGCTGATTGTTGATGCTGATGCTGATGCTGAAGAGGTGCTACTGCTGCCTTTGCCGTATTGCTGGTACTGCTGGGATTTACTGCTGATTGCTGATGCTGAAGAGGTGCTGTTGCTGCCTTTGCTGTATTGCTGGTGCTGGGTTGCCGTGGGAGAGTAAACTGAAGGGGACTGCTGCTGTTAAGGAAATAAGCTGCTGGTTCTTTTGCAGCTGCTAGTGAGTGAAGTGCAGGCTGCCTGCTGTGCTTGGACTGGTGAAAAGAAGTTCTGGTTCTGCTGCAGCTGCTGGAATTTGGAGCTGAGAGGAGAAGCAAAGCTGATGCAGGCTGATTTTGCTGGTTCAGGCTGGTGACTGGTGGAGCAGACCAGGAAGCAGTTAGTTGATGCTAAGAAGATTGAGGAAGATGAAAGGTTCAATGCAGAAACATTGCAGGGACTGAAATGGACATAAAATGATGATGGGGACTGAAATGCACTTAACCAAAAGTTGGAGGACCTTGATGCAATTTCAAAACTACTTCAAACTCCGGGTTTTTATTTGTACTGCTTAATGTTATTTTTATTTTCTTCCATCATGTTTAGCTAATTTATTGTGTTGGGATTTATGGAATGAATTTAACCTAACTTGGATTAATTTTAATATTTGCTATTTGATTAAATGCTTATTTCATGTGTGTTTGTTATTGAGATTATTACATGTGTTTGCTTGATCACCAAATATGTGTTTTGTGAAGTGTATGATAATCGAGAGATATTATGCATTTTAGACCAAATAACAAATGCTCTAGGTTCTTGTTAAGGATAGAGATATACCTTAAACCCTAGATGATCCATTGAGCTATTTTCACAAAACGTTAATGCAATTGATTGGGCCTTAATCGACATAGAGATATAGTAGGTTAGACCAATTGATTAGGGTCGATTTCACTCGAGAGAGGTAATTGGCTAAGCTTGGAAAATCGGGTCTAACATTGTAAATGAGTAATTTGTTAATTTGCATGTTGAGAAATTAATTAGGCGACGGTTAAATGAAACCATGAATCCCAACTACGTTTTATCTTTCATTTTTCTTATTTTAATTTGGTTTCAAATTAGTTTCTTTAATTTAGTATTTTCCAAAACAAACTTTTAATTGTGTGTTTCTTTTATTGTTAGAATTGAATTAATTAAAGTATTATAATCTAAAGTAAACATTCCTCGTGGGATCGACAACCTGGACTCAAAAACTCCACTTTATTACTTGTACGCGACCCGTGCGCTTGCGGTACACTATTTTGAGCGAACAAGTTTTTGGCGCCGTTGCCGGGGAATGTTTTTAGTTTGATTATTACTTTAGTTAATTTTAGTTTTAACAATTTGTAATTATTTTGTTTTATGTTTTATTTTGTTAACCACCACAATTCTAATCTTTCTTGTGTTTGGTTTTCTTTCTATGTATATTTGATTCTAACATTGGCAAAATAGGAAAGCAATTGCAATGAACAATCTCGACATGGGTGATGAATACATGCTTGAAGAATATTCAAGTTGTGAAATTTGTTACAAGATGCATTGTAATGGACAATGTTTGTTTTCGGGGAATAGTTTGATTACGTCGAAGCTTATTAAGTTTAGACAATATTTGAAATGCCGAAAACAAGCTATTGATACATTGGATGTGAGTTACATGCTCTTGGGGGATTGTGTACCGGATGATTGGGATGAGGACATCACTCTTGTGGGAGATGGTCCTCCACTATTGAATGAGAAGGTACTTGCAAAGTATTACAATGAGCTTGCCAATCTGGATGAAGAGGATATGCTTATGGGGGATGCCATGTATTGGGAAGGATTTCAAATGTGGGTGTATAACCCACTCTTGGGAATCAATAGGAAAAACTTGCCGTTGCCCATGGATTCAACTTATGGATCTGTCATTCAATCCGAGGAGACATCAACTAAAGAAGATGAGCTTGAAGAGAATGACAATTTAATCACACAAGAATCACATGAGGAAGTGGCAATTAATGAGGAAGAGATTAAATCAAATTCTCTCAACTTCATTGATTGCCCAATAATTGATTTTGTGATTAAGCCACTTGAGGAGGTGCAAGTCTACTTAGTTGAGTTTGAATTGGAGGGAATAGGCAAGTCCCATGACTTTGCAAGGAGCAAGGTGCAAGTGTTTAGATCAAATGAAGAGTGGGGCAAAGCCAAAAGAAGAAAAATGGGGAAGGCATTAAAAGCTTTATTTAGAGTGCCATGAAGTGCTTATGCGGAGAGTCGAGCTAATGACTTTAAAATAAGCGCTTAATGGGAGGCAACCCATTCTCTATCCTTTACTTGCTTTATTTTTATTTTTTGCATATTATTTACCTTCTTGCATTTTATTTACATTTTTGCAAATAAGTTGGCTAGGTCAAATCTTTATCTTCCATAATTATTTTCCTCAAGTTGGGTATTGTGAAATAGCTCTAATACATTCTCATTTAATTCTAGCATATACTCATATCAAACTTTCAAAGTCAAAATTTGCTTAAAACTCATTTTTAAATCACTTGGTTCATATTATCTTTTATCTTCAAGTGTGATTTAATATTGATGTGGATGGACAAATTACATTGGATTTATGAGTTAGAATTGAGATGATGAAAGTAATTTAAATTTTTGGATCATCACCACTTATTATCTACTCTTTTCTTGTGTTTTCATAGGATGCTCAGAAGTTATTCGGTGAAATGCCTCATTGGAGAAAATTGTGCTCAATCGATTGGAGGCTTCAACACAAGTTTGGGGGTGGATTGTTTGTGATTGCAATGAGATTTTCACATGCCCAAGACTACTTATGAGTACCCCACCACTTCTTGGGATGTCTAGTAACTTCTTTCCTCTTACTTTGATTCTATTTTACACATTGAGGACAATGTGCATTTCAAGTTTGGGGGTGATTTCCTATTGTGTATTGACATGTTAGATAGCCTTGCCGTGGCCAGGATTACTTAGATGTTTAAAATTGTTATTGATTCATGATTTATGACCAATATGCTACTTGTGTCTACTTTTACAAAATGCTTATCTATGCAAGATCATATTTATCTTGAGCACAATAGTCATGATTGATTGTTGGTGAAGTTTAGGAATTGTTGAAGGGTGATGAGGTTAATGGAGTAGAAGAACTAGGTTGTGAGCTTGTATTGTTAATTTTTATCAACCTATCAAATGTTTCGCAAAACTCTAAATCTCTTTATCCTATTGTAAGACAAGTTTGGGGGTTGTCGACCCGGTGAAGGGGACGGTCTAGACGTGTGGTGATTCCATGCATGTTGGAAATAAATTTTGTGTGGAGTGTATTTCGCTAAGTATAAGCTAAGTAATGACCGTATGCTAAATTTCTAAGCCCATTTTAATTTTTGCATTGCATTGCCCTATCTCGAAGCCTTTTTGACTCGAGTAATTAAGTCCGTAGGAGTATCTTGAAACTTGGTGCCTTAAGTTTGAAACTTGGGAGTCACCGGCCGAAAGCTCGCTACATGGGTCAATTAGAAAGCTTAATGAGTAGGGTACTCACACACACACACTTGAAAAAAAAAAAAAAAAAAGCACATTATCATTGCATTCGCTTAATAAGTCTACCCCACTTCGTAGCCTTTTTGACTCGAGTTAATAAGTCCGTAGGGGTATTTTGAAACCTGGTACCCTTTGATCTTAAAACAATCGGGGAGTTGCCGACCTAAAGCTCGCTACATGGGTCAATTAGAAAGCTTAAGGGAGTGGGGAAGACACGAGCATTTATCACGCTAGTTTTTAGAAATCATGCATTTGTACTTGCATAAGGGCTCTTAGATGAATAGTGAGTTTGAATTGCTTGGTATAAACTTGAATGTCGAAACACTCATTAGTGGAGAGTCACTGCATTTCTAGGTTGTCGAGATTGTCAGTAAAACACACCCATACTAGAGTGGAAAAAGAAAGAGTGATTTGAGAGTACCCTCTAGAATTGCATCCCGGGAGAGGAAAGAAAAATATTTATTGGGGATGAATGTCACGAGTGGGAAAGAAAAAAAAAATTGACCACTAACGGTGGGTAGTTTTGACTTGAAACCTCTTTACTCATCAATATTCTTGAAACTTAATTGACAATTGAAAGTGACTATGCACACATACACACCGATCGAACATCGGATAAGCTAAACTTCTTTTTGGTAGCATTGTTTGGAATCATACTTTTGAATTGATCATACAATTTTACACTCATGAGTAATTTGCAAGTTATCCAACTTTGTTGATCTATATTTCACGTTACTTGATTGCACTAGTAGGTAATTTTGCTCGAGACGAGCAAAAGCTCAAGTTTGGGGGTGTGATAAGTGTGTTTTTACACACTTATTTAGTTCCTAAATTAGCACTTTAATTGACAAATTGAGCAAATATCTACTTATAAATTGTGTTTATCTTGTACAATTAGGTACAAACTCAATTGGAAAGCAAATAGACAAGATTGGAGAGAAATTGAGCTAAAAGATAAGCAAATTTGATGTCCAAGGACCTATTTGAAAGAAATCAAAAGTTTGAGGACTCAATTGCAACATCCCAAAAAGTTGAAGGACCAAAAGTGCAATTTTAGATAACATTGTGCTGGAACATCATGGAGATGCTGTAAAGTGATGGGAGAACGTGCTGTGTGAGTTGGAAGACAACATGGGGAACAAAGCATGGGAAAGTGGACAAGGCATGATGGAACCAGGCTGGAAAACGTGTGAGGAGCAGCTGAAAATTTACAGATACATATACACGGTGCTGCAGGGAGAAGAGGGTGGAACCGGGGTTGATTTTCAGGCTGGTGACAGTAGCCTGGAAATCAAGTTTTCATTTGTTGGTTCCAATTTTTAGATAGAAGAAGATATATATATACAGAGAACCGGGGGTTTGAAGGACAGCAGGGTGACAGCCTGCAGGGTGCAAACAGAACAGATTGACAGAGGAGCTGCTGGAACGAGGTGAAGCAAGCAGGTTCACGGCAGTTGTGGTGACAGCAGCAATTGCTGCTGCTAAAGACACTGAAATCCACTGCAGGGAGCTGAGGAGAAACCAGGTTGCACTGCTGAGTTGCTTCTCTGTGAGAATTGGTGGTTGTGCAAGGGAAGCTGTTGCTGGACTGCAAGGGAAGTTACATTGCTGGATCACTGCTGCAACCGACTGGACTGTTGTTTACTGTCAGAGGTGCTGCTGAAGAGAAGAGCCATACTGGGGAGTGCAACAGGGTGACACTGCTGCTACTGCTGGGGGTTACTGCCGGCTGAGGAAGAAAGTTTCTCCTGCTGCTGCTTACTGCTGGACTGCTCACGCTGCTGTTTTCTGTAGCAGGGTGACACTGCTGGATTACTACTGTTGAGACAGCTGCTGCTGGTTTCCTGTGCTGGACTTTACTGCTGCTGCTGGAAATTGAGAAATGCTCTAGCTGGAGAAGCTGGGAGGAGCTGCTGGTTGCTGGGAGAATTGCTGGTGCAGTGCTGAAAATCCAACTGGTTTACTGTTGAAACTGCTGGAAATGCAGGGACTGCATTGCACATAAATGAAAGTGCAGGGACTGAAATGCACATTAACCAAAAGTTGGAGGACCTTGATGCAATTTCCACACTACTTCAAACTCCGGGTTTTTTATTTGTACTGATTAATGTTATTTTTATTTTCTTCCATCATGTTTAGCTAATTTATTGTGTTGGGATTTATGGCATGAATTTAACCTAGTTTGGATTAATTTTAATAGTTGCTATTTGATTAAATGCTTATTTCATGTGTGTTTGTTATTGAGATTATTACATGTGTTTGCTTGATCACCAAATATGTGTTTTGTGGAGTGTATGATAATCGAGAGATATTATGCATTTTAGACCAAATAACAAATGCTCTAGGTTCTTGTTAAGGATAGAGATATACCTTAAACCCTAGATGATCCATTGAGCTATTTTCACAAAGAGTTAATGCAATTGATTGGGCCTTAATCGACATAGAGATATAGTAGGTTAGACCAATTGATTAGGGTTGATTTCACTCGAGAGAGGTAATTGGCTAAGCTTGGAAAATCGGGTCTAACATTGTAAATGAGTAATTTGTTAATGTGCATGTTGAGAAATTAATTAGGCGACGGTTAAATGAAATCATGAATCCCAACCATTTTATCTTTCATTTTCCTTATTTTAATTCAGTTTAGAATTATTTTCTTTAATTTAGAATTTACAAAAATACATCTTTTAATTGTGTGTTTCTTTTATTGTTATAATTAAATTAATTAAAGTTGTATAATCTAAAGTAAACATTCCTCGTGGGATCGACAATCCGGACTCAAAAAGTCCACTTTATTACTTGTACGCGACCCGTGCGCTTGCGGTACACTATTTTGAGCGAACAATAGGAAAACAAAAGAACCTTCAATTGATAAAATTGAAGAAAATGAAAATAAGAGCAAGAGAGTTGGGGCCACGTCCCTAGAAAAAGGAGAGGCAGTGAGAGTTGGAGCCACGACTCCAGAAAAAGGAGAGGTGAGAGAAGAACCGAGGGTTGAGGATTCTACCTCAGAAAAAGGTGAGGAAGTGATGAGTGCCACCAAAGAAATTGAGAGAAGAGATCACTCAAAAATGTCCTTTACTCTTGAATATTCTAATACTTCCCTCCCTAGTTTTGTCATGTCTTTGTTGCAGGAAATTGTGAGGCCAACTTATCAAGGCAACAAAGAACTCCAAAAGCACGCCTTATGGAAGAAATTCATGGAAACATTTTCCTACAACAACGAGTACAACCGAGGTAAAGAAAATGGGATAACCAATGCAACATCTAGGAGGTATGCTCCTAACAATTCTTTGAATGCAAGGTTATTGTGTTTTGAATACATTAGAGGGTTGTATGATTTTGATGTAGATTTGACAAGTGTGTTGTTGACTTGTGAAAATGTAACATGTGGTAAGGATCATTGTCATGATGAGTGCTTAATGTGTAAATGCAACTTTTTGCGTGTGCCCAATGGCATAAGTACCAAATCCTTTTGTGAAAATGTTGCATATAGTACATTTCATGGGCATGTTGAATCCTTATTTTGTGAAAATATGCTTGGCTTGCATATTCGCTCTCTAAAGGAATTGCTAGTTAGGGGAGTCCATGGGAAAGATTATTTGGGATGTCTTGATGGTAAAAGGACTTCGCTTCTAACATTTCTAGATGCTCCCTCATTCCGTGTTGAACATAGTAAGAGCATGCATGTTAACTATCCGAATTTGTTAAACATTCATGAATCATGTTGTGAGCAATATTTTGATGGATTCTATGGGCATGATGATTATTTGTTTTGGAAAGTTAGATTGTTTCCTTGTACATGTGTCATGCATGAATTGCTAGTGGGAGGAGCACATGATAGTTGTTTGATGGGGCGATTTAAAATCAACGGGGTTTTAGGGGTATTATGTGATCAATTTTATTGGCCTATTTTGAAAATTGGTGTTGAGCATGTTTGCACTTGCAGTAAATGCCGAACTTGTAAAATGGCTAAACTTAAGTTTTTTCCCCAAGAATTCCATACATATTTACCCATCATGAGTAAACCTGGGAGTACTACTTCTATGAATTTTATAGTGGGTTTACTTGGAACAAAGAAAGAAGATGAAGCTATTTTTGTGATTGTTGGTAGAAGAATTAAAATGTCACGTTTGATTGCATGCTATGAAACCAACAAGGTCATCAACCTAGCTAATCCTTTCTTTCAGGAGGTCGTGCATTTGCACGAAGTTGGTGCTAAGATTGTGGTTGTTAAATTTGCTTGCGATTTAATTGCTCATCATAATAGCAAGTTTTCTCCACTTAAAATTGCTTGTGACTTTAACCTATTAACTCTGTTGAACTTTATGCTCATGTTTATCGAAGAAAGAGTTGGTTTGGTTAAGCCCCTTTGCAGGAGGCTCGAGCTTCCATTCAGGGGAATTGGAATACAATGTATTTCCAATGCCAACCATGGTAGGAAGCATATTCCATTTGACCCGGGCGGCTGGATGTATTCCCATTCGTGGAAGGAGCGACCCCCCGATCAAATAAAATCCAAATTGCTACTTTGCAGTGTTGACACATCTCAAGCTTTTGGCAACGCCTACAAATTGACTTTGCACGGTGAGTATGAAATTTCAGTTACATTTATGGTATCTGAATTTTCTATTTTTATTGTAGGTGCCGATTCGAGGTCGAATCTCTTTCGAGATGGAGGAGATGATGAGAATCGCTAAGGTCCAACTTCAACGCATGAACCTGTGATCTACAATATTGCAAGATCAAAGTTCAAGGAGTTTCACGATAGTGCATTCAAGCAAGATTCGAGGTCGAATCCTTTTCAAGAGGGAGGGAATGATGAGAATCGGAAAAGTCAAACCTCGATGCACGTGCCCGTGGGACCCATGACGAGATCCGAAGTTGAAGAGGTTCAAGATTCGAGGCTAAACAATGTGAATAGATCAAGAAAAGCATGTCAGAATCAAGTTGGAGCCAAAAAGAAGACAAAATCGGAAACAGCCAAGTTCGGTCGACCGAAACTAATTCCGGTCGACCGAAACTCTGCAAAGGATTTTAGACCCAGCTTCAGTCACTTTCGGACGAGGAGCGGTCGACCGAAAGTCCAGTTTCGGTCGACCGAAACACCTCAGTTTTCAAAAAAAAGGGTTTTTCTTGTAAATACCGAAATTGCACATTTTTCCCATTTTTGTACATTATATTCTCATTTCTCTTCATTTTGTAAGATAACTTGGTTTGTTCATTAGAGAGCTCTTGAGAGCTAGGGCTTGAAGTCCCCCTTCTTGAGGTAAGGTTAAACCTCTTTGATCTTGTATCTTCTTGGAATTTAATCAACTTTATCTTGAGTATTATTATTCTTGTGTTGTTGTTTATTTTCCACCACCTTGGAATTTGTTTAAGTGACCCCCATTGGGCTAGGGTTTGTTAATCCTTGAATTTTGGGTTAGAATTAAACTTGGGTTAAGGTGTTTATCCTTCATTTTACCACTTTAGCTTTCTTGGGTTGGTATTAAAATTGTTGTGGGAATTTTCGGTCAACGCACCGAAGGGGTTCACATCATTGTATTTATTGATAGTTCCATCTAATTTCATTTTCTTTTAAAAATACATTTATAGTCAGTGGTTTGCTTCCCGCGGAAAGATCCACTAACTCCCTAGTATGAGTTTTCAAATGGAATCTATCTCACATTTAATGGTATCCTTCCATTGAGGTCATTCTAAAGAGTTTACAGCTTCTTATAAGCTTTGAGGTTCACTTTGTAGCATATAGGTTAGAAAATCAAGACCATAAGATTTTTCTGCCGTTTCTCGTTTGCTACATCTTGGTTCAACCTCAACTTCGTCTTCCAATTCTTGGTCCTAGCTATTCTCATATGTCCATTTAGAAGAACTC
Source organism: Ligustrum vulgare (assembly GCA_963555705.1). Lineage (NCBI taxonomy): Eukaryota > Viridiplantae > Streptophyta > Magnoliopsida > Lamiales > Oleaceae > Ligustrum > Ligustrum vulgare. The sequence continues at coordinate 3,915,903 of OY743187.1, forward strand.
ATTTCCTCTTTAGACCTTACGGAAATACATGTTCAAAGAACAAAGTATTTCTCGATTATCGTGTTTTTGTGTATGTCTTGAATTTTAGATCTGTACACAATAAATCGATAAGCACTACAGTTGTGCACATATTCAATAAAATTGCGATCAACAATTTTCAAACCTATTCTCACCTTCTTTGGTGTAGGTATAGCTACTTTGATAAGACGCCCCCACATTCGTAGGTATTTCTAGGAATGCTTTTTCCATTTCCATAATTCGTGGGGATACTATCTTTCCAAGTTGGAGGCATCGAGTAATTGGCCACATTAAATCTCATGAAACTCCTTTTTTATGGCAATTAATCAAGGATTAATGTACCTGTTAATTGTGGAGTTATGTGTGGAGTTATTACATAACTCCTTTGCATGCTATATAATATCATCTTCCCACTCTTTTGAAAAACAAGAAAATCACACTTTGTTTTTCGTCTAAGCATTGGTCTGTCCTTGTTTTAACTTTGTCCATTTTATTGTGTCTTGTTTTTTATGATTGTTCATACATAAGTTCAGTTTGCCATAGTTGTAAATTTGTGCTACGTTAACTACTCAACCTCCGTTGTATCCTAGGAGACATACGCTCAAACAAACCTCAAGTACTGGTGAGGGGCGAATCTGTTTTAAGTAAAAGTGTCTCGCACAGGCCTCAGTTCCAGATTCTGCTCAAATTTTCAGTTTTCATTTTCATCAATATTTATATTATTGTGTTCCAGTTTATTGTTTGTTTTTTTTGTCAATATTCGTCAACTATTTTCTTACAAGCTTAAAATAGTTCGCCCAATCACAAATATATGCTTAAGGTTTGTCTGAGCTTCTATCTCCTAGAATATAACAGATGTTGAGTAGTTAACCCAGGACAAAGTTACCACTCCGATGAACCGAACTTTTGTATGAGCAATCACCCAAAAAACAAAATAAAACATGGACAAAACATAGAATAAAATGTATCTTGAAAAAAACAATGACTTTCATATTTTTCAAAAGAGTGGGGAGAGTGATTATATAGCATGCAAAGGAGTTATGCCATAACTCCACACATTACTCCCAAATAAACAACCATAACTCCACACATAACTCCCCAATTAACAAGGCTAATTTAACCTCAATCAATTGTAAGACATGGGAGTTACATGAGTTGAATTTCTCATTCACAGATTTTCAACATATTCCATTTACTATAGAAGCTCCCAGGGAATTCGATCAGTGGTATTTTCATAAATACTCAACTTTCGGTATCATAACTGAAACGTACGTCCTTTAAAAGTATCACTGATTAATACTTTAAAAAATTTATTGTTGAAATTTACACTCTTAAAAACAAGTATCATAGTAAGATACTTTTTAAGTATCACAACATAATACTCCGATACTTTTCAAATTTTTGATATCACAACATGAAATTTTTCAATTTTTTTATGATACTTGGGAATATTTTTAGCATCACACATTGACACTTTCAACTTTTTTATGATACATTTCATTATATTTAGTCAAACATTTTCATCAAATACATTATAGAATTGATAAAAGCTAAATGATGACTTATTCCAACTAGACAACAAGTCATCCAACTAGACACTCGTCCTCGATAGATCATTGGAGTCTCGTTGAAGGAAAATGAAGGTGGCACGATGGTTGTGACACGGTGTTGATGGGAATATTATAAGGTTTGAATATAAAAAATGAATGGAAGTAAAAACCAAAAGCAAAAATTTCATTGAACGATGTTAAAATAGTATGAGATGCAATTGTCTCATTCATTAAACCAAACAAGAACTTCTTAAATTGGGTAGGTCCAACTCCAAGATGAAAGAACCAGGCCAAGTGTGGCCCATTTATAGTGCTATGCCCATCACCTCCTCCGACCGTCGCCGTCGCAACCACAACCAACTTCAGCCTCTCCCCCACCAAGTCTCGAGTCACGATTAGGTCACAAAACCACCATTATTTTCGGTCCCAACCACGTTGGTGCTATATTTGTATCCTCGATCAGTTGAATGATAAGCACGCAGCGCCTCCAGGCTAACCATAATTGGTTTAGCATCTATAGGAAGATCCAAACTTCAACTAGTGAAAATCTTGAAAACAAGATTTACCCAAGGATTAAATCAAGAAAAATTATAGAAGAAAAAGAAAAGCCCAATAAGATGTTTCTCTATCATTTTTATGACTGGTCCAAAGATTTCAAGCTACATTAAAAGCAACACGAATCAGTAAAAAAAAAGTCAAAACCAGAACTATTGTAAGGAGGCCAACCTGCTTTAGTATCAGAACAATAGGAAAGGTAGCCACAGATATAGGAATGTCAATGGGTCGAGTTCAGGGCGGGTCGGGGCCGACCCGCCCATAACCCGACATGGTTGAACCCCGCCCCGCGACTGTTCGCGGGGCGGGCGACATCCCGCCCCGCCAAATGACCCGAAATTAAATTTTTTTTTTTTTAAATTGGTAATAAAATTTTAGGTAAAAAACTTAGGAGTCGAAGAGCTTTTAAGTTTGAACTTTAAATATAATATGTATATTTGAAGGGAAAAAAATTCAATAAACAATATAATGGTATAGTGGTTATGTATTTTCATACCCTTAAATCTCATCAAGGTTCAATTCTTCTAAACCTCATTAAATTTATTTTTAGTTTCCTATAAAAAAAAAAAAAAAAAAAAAAAAAAAAAAAAAAAAAAAAAATCTCGAGTAACGGGTCGAGTCAGGTTGGGTCCGCCCTGAACCTGCCCCAAAATGCTGTTTGGGGCTGAAAACCCGCCCCGCGGACCCGACGGGGCGGGTCGTTTCAGGTCCTCCAGGCTTCCGGTCATTCGAATTTTTTTGCCATCCCTACACAGGCAATGAATTGGAGAATACTCTAGCAATTTATAGAAAACTAAGCCTAACGTGGTGTTTACGAATTTTTCACACCCGAAAACCATAAACAAAGCCTAATTTTCAGCAACGCCTATGCCTCGATCAAGTAGTAGGCGGGCGTGTGTGTGACCGTAGGGGGGAGGGGCGTCGCCACCGTGACCGTGTTGTGAGAGTGCCGCAGGTTGTGTGTATGACTGGAGAGAGAGAGAGAGAGAGAGAGAGAGAGAGAGCATATAATATAATTAGAGTTTGGAGTTATGTATAATTGACATGTGACTGAATAATTAATTTAATTTTGTTCTAATTTATTAATTAGTTATAAAAATTTTAATTACAACATAATATTTGTATTTATATAGGTTTTAGCTTATATTTGAATTTGATTTTTTAAAAGTAGGGTTGGGAGTAATTTCCTCTTGCCCAAATTGGGCCATCTGACCGTCTAAGGAATTTTTAGTTGAATTGAATCTCACGATTATCTATTTATTGAAATTTCAGAGATTTGACTATCATTTAAAAAAAAAAACAACGAATGTACCACGTTCAAGGAAATATGGATAAAATATAAAATAATAATAATAATAATAATAATAATAATAATAATAAACTTGGAGAGGAAGTAGTCAAATACGCAGGCTAAATATCGACTGAACCTTCAGTCCCTATCTTAGTAACAGGTCAAAATATTAGTTGAAGTTATGTTTTATTTTAGAATTAAATTTTTGAAATGTTAAATTATTAAATAGCAATTGATTGTTGACATATTCCCCCCAATATTTACTCAACAAGTCAAAACTTTCAATTCTTTGATTTTCAATATTTCACAATAATGCATGACAATTGGGAAATACATTACTCGTCACCCACCATTTGGGTACAAATAGAATACTTAGGTGGCGTTCTGTTTGTATTTTATTTTGTATTTTTATTTTCGAAAATGTTTTGTATTTCCTTTTTTATTTTTGTTTTCAAATTTGCTGAAAAAGCGTTTGGTTTGTCATTTCCGAAAACTGTTTTTGAAAATGAAAAGCTGAAAAACATGTTCTGTTTGAAATTTTGCAGAATACTACTTAAACTATTTTTAATTAATTTGCTTGCAGAATACTACTGACTCAAACTTAAATTTCCTTTCACAATACACTGAAAATATGGTTACATGCAATACACTAATGTGAGCATTAAGAGTCTATATTAACACAGCTTGATCAAGTTCGGGATTTGAAGAAGCTCTAGTTCTATCAAAATCCAGAAAATGCAAGTTCTTTCAAAACCACCACAGTCCATTTATCAAGGCATTTTTTGAAATATAACAACAAGAATTTTCACTTAATTTTTTTTTCGTAATGTTGATATTGAATTCAATAAAACTTTATTTAAGCTTAGTTCTAAGTTAAGATAATTCTCTAAAAAAAAAAAAATTTATTTAAACTTAGTTTCAAGTTAGGATAATTTTAAAAAATAAATAAATTATATTAAACTTAGTTCCAAGTTAGGATAATTCTTAAAAAAAATAAAAAAAAAAATCCCAAAATGCGTTTTCCGTGTTTTGAACATTTTTTGTTGAAATACACACAAAACGCCCAAAACGAGGTTTTGGAAGTTTTGCGTTTTGTGTACAATTTTTTTTTGTTTTTTTGTTTTCCAAATTGCGTTTTCGAAAATGGTAAAGAGAACGCGTTTTTAGTGTTTTCGAAAATTAAAACAAAAAACGACCTCAAAACAGTAAAGAGAATAGGGCCTTATTCCCTAAACTTTTAAAATTTTAAATCAGATGATTTATTAATTGTTATGAATCTATATATGAAATTTTCGAAATTTTGAATAGCCACATAGAGAAATGTAACCAAAAAAAGATCACAACTCACAAGTAGTGTATTAGATATATCTCGAAAATATAATTTATGCATCAAACAATGGTAATCAGTGAACTCTAGCGTTTAAAAATGCATTGTAGGCTTGTTAGCTTGCATGCTGTAGATCCAATTTTTGTCAGCCCATTCTTTAGCCCAGAATGTTGGTGCCCATATCTGAGTCATATGCTGAGTGTTGGACCGGAACCAGACCAGCCCAAGTATCTGTATTACCTTTGGACCGGAAAAATGGAAGCAGCCCAACCTTTTGAAGCCAGAGCCCAATATGCTTGTGACCCGGATTCTGAGCCCTTTTCATTCACCGTTTTTTTCACGCCGTTGGATCATTGCCTTTGATCTGAGACCTTCATTCGGTTGATATAGCGTGCTGATGACCTTTGGTTCTCTTACTTTCTAGATACATCCATCTGATTTCATCTTCGTCTCTCTCATCATTCTTAAGAAAACCCTAATGTTCTTTCTGATTTCTCGCATATCTGTGTGGTTTCGTTTACTGATTCTTAGTGTAAAATCAGTGTAACTTTGTGGTTTAGATACATATTGTTATTCTGTATAGTATTCTTTGTGGTTTATGCGAGTTTTGTTTAGGTTTTCTGATTTCTTGGTTTAGAGACTCAAATCCGTGTATTTGATGTTTCAACTCTTTGTGGTTTTGAAGTTTATAAAGTTTTTGAAGTTTTTGTTTGAGATATTGTTCGTATATGCTTTGTGGTTATTTTCTGGGTATCGATCTCTTAACAGTGATATCAGAGCCTTAGGGTTCATGTTATAAACGCTGATTCTTGACTCAGTTTTGTTAGATCCAGGATTTTCTGTACGGATCTGTGTTTTTCTTGAAAATTTCTTTGTGGTTACTGTTTACAACGATTTAGGGTTTCTTCAGTTCTTGGTGGTGATCTTTGAGAAAATATTTGTTCTTAAAGTTTCTTGAAAACCTGCTTGTAAACCAGTTTATGATTCTGAATTTTTTGTTTTCTGAAATTGTTTGAATTTTTTTTTTTTCAAACTCTCTTCGTGGTTCAGAAATTTGCTTTGTGGTATTTTCTTGTTTAAAACCTATTTTGAAATTAGGTTTTCTTACGATTTTGGATTTTATTCTGAGTCATATATAATTCTTTGGGATCTTTATCCTGTTTTGGTTTTCAGTATATTTTCTTTATAAATATACTGAATCAATATACAATAGATCCAATATTTACATAGTTGGCTGATCTTCGCAACATTTCTGGAACTTGGTGGTATTGAACCTGTGGATTCTGAATCTTTGTGGAAAAATAATCTCTGTGCTGCTGAGCTCATATAATTTTTTGCATCAGGTGATCTCCTTCCAATTTACTGCAATTCATACTGATTATTTCTAAAATTCTTGGTTCTTTTCAAAATTCCTCCGTTGAAGCCTATTATTGGACCCTAATTCTTACCTTTGTCCAGGATTCATTGAGAATCCGGGAATCTGAGGGAAGTTGGGCTGACCCATAAATAGATTGAGGGATATACTGGGAGAACCTGTTTCTATACATTAGTATTTTGTACTTATCTGATTAGTCTGATTTGTGTTTGAATTGTAATCATCTTGATTGTCTTACTGTTTCATAAATTGTTTGAAACCTTATCCTTATATCTTGATCTTTGTGGAATACTTACTGATAATTCTTGGGTTTCAGTGTTTATATTTTGTACTTCAATCTGTCTGACTATTCTTATTTGAAATAACAAAGCCTTTCAATTTAATAATTCTTTAAAATCTTTTAGTCATTACTTCAATGGCTACTGTAAAAGTAGATGTTGAAGTATGTAATGGCAAATGAGACTTTAATCTCTGGATCCAGAAAATGAAGGTTTTATTACTTCAAATGAAATGTGCTAAGGCTATAGATATGTCCTGGCCTCTTGATACCCTCAGGATAAACAACTTGAATTTGATGAAATAGCATGGACTACTCTGTTCTTACACTTATCCGATAATGTCATTAGACAAGTAGGCAAGACTAAAACTACTATGGAATTATGGGATAAACTGGAAGAAGTTTATGCTACTGTGTCTTTGCCTGATAAGTGCTTTCTGTGGAAACAATATTTCTCTTTTAGATTTGATCCTTCAAAGGATGTAGATGAGAACATGAGTAGGCTTACCAAAATTACACAGAGTCTGTTGAATTGTGATGAAAAATTAATTGATGAACAAAAGGTTGTGTGTTTGCTTAATGCTATGGGTGATAAGTTCAAAGACCTTAGAAATGCTCTTGAATATGGAGGACAAAAATCGACTACTGAAATTGTTCACACGTCACTTAAAAACAAAGAACTTGAGTTCAAGAACAATCCTAAAGAGGCTTATAATGTGATAGGATCTTTTAAGAAGAAGACTCCCTTTAGGAATAATAAGTCTTCAATAAAAATTGGAATACCTCTAGCAATAATAAAACTTGGAATAATGTGAATAATAAGCCTGCAAGAGGGAATTTCCAAAATAGAGCAATTTTCAATAGGTCTAATGACAACACCTATAGAGGACCAAATAATTCTAGAAGTCGGATCAATTTTAGAGGTTATGATAACTCTAGAAATCAAGACAACCATAGAAGTCAGAATAATGTCAGGGGGCAAGATAATTCTGGGGGACCTGATAACATAAATAGACCCAGACTTTGTTACTATTGTGGCCAACCTGGACATCATATCAAAAATTGTTTCAAAAGGAAAAATGAAATAGGAACCAGCAATCAAACAGAGGCTGCAGTCCAAGACAATAATGGAGTGGTTTATGTTACCACTGAATCTGAAAACAAACATGAATGGATACTTGATTCTGGTTGCACTTTTCATATGTGTCCTGAAAGAAATTTATTTTCTGACTTCTGTTCTGATCATTATGACTCTGTGAAACTTGGTAACAATGTTACATGTGATGTGAAAGGAACTGGGAAGGTTTAGTTAAAACTTGAAAATGACAAAACTCTTGTTTTAAATCAAACAAGATATGTTCCTAATTTAAAAAGAAATCTAATCTCTCTTGGAGTACTTGATTCTGAATCTTATGAGATTAGAATGTTTAATGGTTACTTGAGTATTTTCAAAAGTAACTTGATGATTTTTTCTACTCCTAAAATTAATGGGATCTATGTGTTGAATACCTTACCTGTTTATGCAAGATCTTTTAATGTTGTGTCTGATGTGGATAAAACTGTTTTATAGCATAAAAGATTAGGACACTTAGGTGAAAAAGGTCTTAAGTTACTTGAAAACAAAGGTGTTTTTAGTAATGATGTGCTGCATAAACTTGATTTCTGTGAAAAATGTGTGTTAGGAAAACAGAAAATGACTTCTTTTGGTAAAGGTATTCATAAATCTATTGATGTTCTTGAATATTTACATGCTGACTTATGGGGTCCAGCTCCTGTTAGTTCTGTCTCAGGTTTTAGGTATTTTCTTCTTATTATAGATGACTTTTCTAGGAAAACTTGGGTTCATTTGTTGAAAACTAAGGATGCTACAGTGTCTGGTTTTAAAAATTGGATTACTTTTTTTCAAAATTTGAAGGACAAGAAGGTAAAAATAATTAGGACAGACAATGGATTAGAATTTTGCAACCAAGACTTTGATTCTTTCTGTAGCAACTTAGGAATCCTTAGACATAGGACTGTTGCATACAGTCCACAGCAAAATGGGGTTGCTGAAAGGATGAATAGAACTCTCTTAGAAAGAACTAGGTGTCTTCTACTTGATTCTAACTTGCCAAAAATTTTTTGGGGAGAAGCTGTTAAAACTGCTTCTTATTTGATCAATAAGTTCCTAAGGATAATTAAAATTCTTTCCAATAATGCCATAACATTTGTCTTCACTCATCCTTTCAAAATATGACTTGACATTTCCCAATATACGCATCAAGTCATCACATAACTTCATGTATACCTTGATATCCCAGAAAATCGATTCTTAATTCCTCAACATAACAATTTCAAATCATAGTTTCCAATATCAATATCTCACTTCCTTCAATACATTAATTGGCTCAAATGACCACCCATTAGTCGTACTTATAAATATATGACACAAATCATAATCCCAAAATTTCTTAGTTACAAGACCAAACAACATTATAAATTTCTCTCAAAATAGAGGAATAATTCACTTACTCAAACACAATATCCATTCCTTAATTCCCAATAATTAATAATCAAATCTTTATATCTCAAATTTCATAATTTTTCTCATAGAAGTCTCAATAAAATCATATCACTCATAATCTCAACATCTCGTCACAACTTCATAAAACTAGTTTTGCCATATCTAAAATCAATTATGCAAAATCTCATAAAACCATATTTCTTCTTCATGTATAGCTCCTGAGCACCCCATGGCAAAAAGCTAGGTCGAACAAAACCTTTGTCCATGAGATTCTATAGTTGCACTTTGAGCTCTTTTAAGTTACGAATGAGTCATCCGATATTATACCTTGGATACTAGAGTTGTGCACTTAATCGATGACGAATTCAATTTCTCTTTTAGGCGGTAAATCACAAAGATCTCCTGAGAACATCTTTAGTCATTCTCGAATAACAGAAATTTGTTCGAGAGAAGTATTCACCTTAGACACTTCAATTATTGCAACCAGGTAGGTTTAATAACTCTTATTCATCAATTGACGAGCCTTCATCACTGATAATATCGAAATAGAAAGTTTCATCTTTACTTCAACAAAGCGAAAAGGGTTTCATTTGAAGGTTTAAATACCACCTTAACGTAGCCAGTGATTGAAACCTTATACCATAATAATCATTCCATTCCTAGTATAACATTAAGTTTGTGGGTATTCAGTGTTATGAAATCCATCATCTACTCCTTTCCATTCACCATGATTGGGACATTTCTCAACACATAACTTTAGTTCAACAATTCTTCAAATGGCGTTGACAATATAAACTTGTTCTTCATTTACTTTGATGGGTAAATCAATTTTCCTATAATTGTGGGACTATCAAATGAGTGGGTAGTCCCGAGATCAACACGATAAGTGCTTAATACTAAGTTCGATGACTTCTCAACTTCTCGTTTGGACATTGTATACTCTCGTGCCGATATACCATTCATATCCATTTCTTATTTCACAAAAAGATCTAATAAACGGCAACCAAATTTTTAAATAACCATTTCTTTCTCACTTCCTCATTTACATAACAAAGATATATTCGTCATATTCACAGAAAACATTCTTAACCTTTCACTTTACGACATTACACATTAACATGCAAGAATTTGCAATAATTGTCATATCAATTAACATTTCATAATTTAAACAAAAATTAACTTACCAGATGATCGAGGGAGAAGCACTTGAGGCGTGACTCAGTACCCGAACCATTTTCAAATAAATTTTAAAAGTCTACAGAATCGCTTTTAAAACTCTTAGCTCTGATACCAAAAATGTAACACCCCAAGTTTAAGAGTCTAAAACCTAGGCGTGTCAACTTTCATTCACATTAAACGCGGAATTAAATCATTTACACAACTAAAATGTTCATGTATCTATTATAAAATTTTACCGAAATTTCGGCAGAGTCTCCTCTATAAATTGGACATAGCCAACCTGTAGAGGGACATCAAAAACCATTTTAAAAATTTAAAACATCCATCACATCTCAATCACATTCATCATCGCCAAAACCAATTCATGCATTTCCCAAACTCCTCAATCATAAGATTTTACCAAAATATCAACAAGTATTGACAAATGAAATAAGAGGTAACTTAACCCATAATACGTCACCCATACTTAATCAAAACTAACTTCAACCAAACAATTATCAATAATAATGAATTAAGGAATAAATTCAAATGATAACTTTAATAAATTTAACTTTATTAAATAATGTCGACAGCGGGTACTGTCTGAGTCAGCCGCCAAATGTTCTCCTCGGATCACCTAACTTTCATCACCTGAAATGTTGGGGAGGGATTGGGGTGAGCTAAAACTCAGTAAGTAAACTGTATGCATGAATGCATGCTTATGATATGAATGCTTTAAAATTTTCATATATGTATCCCCATTTACTTTACTTTCCAGAAAATTCACACTTTTCAAACTTTCACTTAACATTTCAAAACTTTCACTTCATTTCCATCGTGAGCTCACTTGATGTAACTTCTAGTCAATCAGAATACAGTGGGCAATTTCTTATTTGGAACCAGATTACATTCACATTTTCCACCGCAAAGCGGTTTAACATTCACTTTCCCACCGCAAAGCGGTTTAACATTCACTTCCCACCGCAAAGCGGTTTAACAGTCCACCGTAAACGGTTGAACATTCCGTCGCAGAGCGACTTAATTCGGGTACGCCGGTCCCCCGCGCCCCATTTCTCACTCGCAACTTTCATGAACTAGAAGTACACCCATTCTTTCTTTAAAAACTTGGGATACATAACTTTTGAACAAACTTGCACCTTGACACATTTCTTTCATTTAAAAACATTTCACTTCCCAGTTTCGATGCCAATGCATGCTTGATGATGCAATGACATGATAATGTGCATGCTTGAACATTCTTCATAATAACATATACTTTCACAAAGTAAATGAAATTCATCAAAGCAAGTAAGTTGCAAGACAGTCATTTACACATAACTTTCACATTTACATTCAACTTTGATGAAAATAGGGGGAAGTTTACTTACCTGACGTCCTTAGTAATTTTCCGTTTCTAAATTTGCAAGTGGAAAAGTCTCGGATGCCCGTGACGTCAATGTACCAAAATTCCTAATTATATCCATTCATAAATAAGGTATAACTTCAGATTTGAAACAAACACGTTCATCATCCAATTCAATATTATAAACAAAACTCATAACTGAGGTTAACCTTTCTATTAGACTCGTAATTTAACTCAAACGTGTCCTTAAATCATGTCAAGCACATATACTAACACATTCGAAATAAGTGTTTAAATTCAAGGGTAAGAAACATCGAACTCTTACTTATCAAATTATTCAAAAGTCAAAACTACTCAATATTATCACAACTTAATTGTCACATGGACAATTTCAATTAGCGTCCTAATTACTCAAAAATCTGAAAATAACAATTATAATAAAAATGTACATTAAAATTCAGTTCAAACAACCTGATTATTTGAAATCCCTAAATTTGAAATTTTCCATTTAAAAATCAACATTGAACCAATAGAAAGTCAATTAAATAATATTATCATTTAAAGTCTGAAATTTACATACATTCGATATCTATATTTATAGATATTAGTATCATCGTAAAATTCCCAGATTTGAAATTAATCCATATAAATTAATAAATCTGAAATTAGTACACATTTACATAATCTACCCTAAACTGAAATTATAAAGATAACTCCAAATTAACTAACCGAAATCAATTATCAGTTACCATAATTAAAATTAAATTTCCTAAGTCTGAAAATATAATAAATTTCCAATTTAATTAGAAATCCAACAAAACCAATTTATTCTCTGAATCCATAAATCTGAAAAAGTACACACATATGTGCCTATGTGCGTGTAAAAGAGTGTGCTGTGTGCGTAAATTGTGTATGTGCGGGTTCGGGTGTTATGCGTTAGGCAGGGGAGAAAGTGGCTTACGGCGTGGTATGGTGGCGGTGACGGACTGCCAGCGAGAGGGAGAGGAGAGGTCGCCGGTGAGGTGCCCTGAAAATCGAGTGGCTGTGATTTGTGTGTGAGATGAGAGAAAGACGAGAGACCGAGAGACGAAGGTCGCAAGTCGTGAGAGAGAGATGAGAGTCGTGAGTGAGGGAGAGGTATAATGAGGGTTTAGGTTTAATTTTAATCTTTTGAAATTTGCAATTTGGTCCCTCAAGTCCCCACCTTTGCAATTTAGTCCCTTAGCTCCCATAAATTGGTAATTTAAGTCCAGGACCCTCAAATAAATTTCCAAAGTGTCACCAAACTTTTCTCAACTTCAATTTAATGCAATAAAATAGAAAATAGCATGTTTAGGGAGTAAAACAATTAATCACATAAATTACACGTAAACTATTAAAATAAACAATTTAGAAACTTTTAATTGGTACATTGATCGAGACGGCATCCAAGTCCTTCCACTGCAAAATAATTCAAATTATCGACATTAAAAAATATCATTTTAAAATTTATAACAACATTAACATAAATATCACGTAGGATTTCAGAATTGCCCATAAAAATGAAAAGCGGTCTTACAGTCATTGACTGCAAATGGATTTTTAAAATTAAGGAAAGTGATTCAAAAGATGTTAAACCTAGGTACAAGGTTAGGCTTGTGGCTAAAGGTTTCTCTCAAAAGGAAGGAATTGATTACAATGAAATTTTTTCTCCTGCGGTTAAATATACTTCAATCAGAATACTGTTTGCTCTTGTTGCACATTTTAATTTAGAACTTGAACAAATGGATGTTAAAACTGCTTTTCTGTATGGCTCTCTAGATGAAACTATATATATGAATCAGCCTAAAGGTTTTGAAAAAGGGGGGAAATCTGATTTAGTTTGTCTATTGAAAAAATCCCTATATGGCTTGAAACAAGCACCTAGGCAGTGGTATAAAAGGTTTGACTCTTATATCCAAAGCCTAAACTTTAAAAAGAGCCAATATGATTCTTGTTTTTATTTCAAAATTGATAATTCTGATTTCATGTATTTGTTGTTATATGTTGATGATATGTTAATTGCTGGACCTAATATGCATGAAATTAATCTGTTGAAAAACAAATTGCATTCTGAATTTGAAATGAAAGATTTAGGGCATGCTAAAAGGATTTTGGGTATGGACATATTTAGAGATAAACAATCTGGGAATCTAATTTTAAATCAAAAGCATTATATTGAAAAAGTTCTGACCAGATTTAATTTGATTGATTCTAAACCTGTATCCTTACATTTGCCTGCTCATTTTAAACTGTCATCTGATCATTGTCCTAGAACTACAAAAGAAGAACTTAGGATGAAAAATGTACCATATTCTAATGCTATAGGATCTGTAATGTACCTTATGGTGTGTACTAGACCAGATATTGCCTTTGCTGTGAGTGTTCTTAGTAGGTTTATGAGTAACCCTGGTGAGTTACACTGGGAAGCTGTTAAATCACTTTTAAAATACCTTAAAGGTACTGCAAATCTAAGTTTAGCATTTTTTAGAACCAAAAATGATTTCAAGTTAAATGGTTATGTAGACTCAGATTTTGCAGGTAATATTGACAATAGGAAGTCTACTTCTGCATATTTCTTTACTTTAAATGGTACATGTATTAGTTGGAAATCACAATTACAGAAACTTGTGGCACCGTCCTCAACTGAGGCAGAATATATTGCTGCCACTGATACTGTAAAAGAATGTATCTGGTTAAAAGGTTTGTTGTCTGAAATCTCCTGTATTGATGATTCTGCTATTGAACTTAGTACAGATAGCTTAAGTGCTTTACACCTGTGTAAGAATCCTATTTTTCATAATAGATCCAAACACATTGATGTTAAATTTCACTTTATTAGGGACATAACTGAAAAATGTGTTATTAAACTTGTTAAAATCCCAACTCAGTTGAATCCTGCAGATGCAAGAACTAAAATAATACCTATAAATAAATTTAAAGATGCTTTAATTTCTCTTAACTTGTTAGAATTTTGATACTGCTTTGAATTCTGATATTTTCAGGTGAGCTGATCCAAAATTGAGGTGGAGTATGTAGATCCAATTTTTGTCAGCCCATTCTTTAGCCCAGAATGTTGCAGCCCATATCTGAGTCATATGCTGAGTGTTGGACCGGAACCAGACCAGCCCAAGTATCTGTATTACCTTTGGACCGGAAAAATGGAAGCAACCCAACCTTTTGAAGCCAGAGCCCAATATGCTTGTGTCCCGGATTCTGAGCCCTTTTCATTCACCGCTTTTTTCACGCCGTTGGATCATTGCCTTTGATCTGAGCCCTTCATTCGGTTGATATAGCGTGCTGATGACCTTTGGTTCTCTTACTTTCGAGATACATCCATCTGATTTCATCTTCGTCTCTCTCATCATTCTTCAGAAAACCCTAATGTTCTTTCTGATTTTTCGCATATCTGTGTGGTTTCGTTTACTGATTCTTAGTGTAAAATCAGTGTAACTTTGTGGTTTAGATACAGATTGTTATTCTGTATAGTATTCTTTGTGGTTTATGCGAGTTTTGTTTAGGTTTTCTGATTTCTTGGTTTAGAGACTCAAATCTGTGTATTTGATGTTTCAACTCTTTGTGGTTTTGAAGTTTATAAAGTTTTTGAAGTTTTTGTTTGAGATATTGTTCGTATATGCTTTGTGGTTATTTTCTGGATATCGATCTCTTAACACATGCATTACATGTCTTCAAGTGACAACGATGAAGAATGTCACATTAGATTAAACTTTATTCTCAATATAATCAAAATAAACTAATAAATTAGTTTGAATTAGTCTAAAACCATAAGCTCCCAAACATACGGAGGGCCTAGGGCCCAAGAGTCTAACTGCGTGGATGTTGAGGAATGAGTCGATTACTCAGCTTGGTTAACAACTTAACGGTAGCATCCAAAACTTAAAAATACTTATTTAAATTCAGTTTGAGGACCCTTTGGCATGAACCCTGCCTACCCTCTCTGGCAGCACCCATGCAGTCAATTTTAAATAAATTTAGAACAAGTGTTTGGTTAAAAAAGGACCAAAAATGCTACTTAGAGCATCCGCAATGAGTGTCGTATATTTGGGAGGTGAATTGAATGAGAGAGAATGAGAATGATAAATTATTTTAATATTAAATTGTAGAGAAGATGTGAATATTGAAAATAGAAAAAATAGAGGGAAAATGAAATTAGAAGAAAAAGACACAAATTCAAATAAATTAATAAAAAAATAATGGAATGAATCAAATAGATTGTGTGATTTTTTTGGACCATGTGAAGGGAGAAAGTGAAGAAAGATAGGGAGAAAATTGAAGAGAGATAGGGAAAATGAGATATTAGAGTTGGATTCACAATTTTTTTTGTCTTTCTCACGCAGTTGATAATCACCATTTTGAATGCTCTTAATTTAAGACTTTGTTTGGTAAAAATGTTAAAAAAAACCTCAATTCCCAAACTACTTTTTAATCACACGTATTTCTTCTTCAACTCTTCAAATATATATTTTACCTAAAAAATATAAGAAAACATGTTTTCAAACACACAAATTTTAACAAACAAAACCTAATTTAACAAAGATGTTGACAAGTAGGTAATGTTGAGGTGTTGTAATTGTTAATTAAAAAGATGACGTAATTTGTGAAAGACAAAATTGCGTCACATATATTTTATGTCAACTTCCTCGTGAACTAATATGTACAACTAGCAAGATTGAAAATGAAGTTTATACTATTACATTCGATCAGACTACATGTACAAGAACATTCGTCAGGGGTTGACATAATGTTCTGTTGGGGCAATCCTAACAATTCAAATATCATATCAAAGTACATGTCAACCGCCACCGATTTGCCACCTTAGATTGACATAATGCATTTTTCTATGGACAATGGACAATGTTATACGAACATAGGGGGGTGTCATCTCCCTCACATGGGGGGTGGAACCACTCATTATAAGGCCGGCCCCACACATATTCATGCGTGGGGAGTGGCACCCCTATATTCAAATACCATTATTCTTTTTCTATTACATTTTAGCAACTTCTTAGGGTTAAGCACATAAAAATTGTTTGCTTGTTTGTTTGTCGAAGCTCAAACCACATTAACAAATGGGTACCGCTACTTTGCCCGAAAATTTGGATCGAAAAGGTGATCGAAAAATTGTGGACGATTAATTTTAGAATTGATGTGATGGATAAATAAATGAATTGTTTGTTAGATATTGGTTAAAAAATCGAGAATTGAAAATCGATTAAAGTGACTTCGTGTCGACTTCGGCCAAATACTCAAAAGTTCGGCTCAATCCGTTTAGGCAAAATTGTTTGCCACTTCGTCGCTACGGGGCGCACAAACGGGGATCGACCTGCTCCGTTAGGTCGCTGGGGTCGAGGGGGCAGCGCCTCCCGTGGGGGCTGGGGGAAACGCCCCCGAAAGAGAATTTTGATTTCTCTGCATGTATTGAAGGGTATATTTGGCATTTCGAAAACCAATATCGGATGAATGAAAAATTACGGAAAAGGGCGAAAATTAGGTCAAAATTTTTGACCGTGCGACCGCAAGGTTAGCAAACCGCGCGATCACACGTCAAAATTAATTTTGAGTTTTGAGTTAAACCGTGCGACCGCACGGTTGTCCGGCCAAATGATACCTTTTCATAAATGTGCATTGTTTGGAAAGGGTGCATGGTTTGGGCCTCAACCACTTCGTCCACACCCTTTCATGGTCTATAAATATGACCCTTTGGGTGTCCTATTCCTCACAATTTGATATGCAAAAACACCTCTCATCCTCACTTGTCTCCTAAATCAAAATCATTTCATTTATTTTGATTTTCCTTCATTGCATCCTTTGGAGTACATAAGCATATATTTGGTTCGTTGTACTTGTGTTTTGGAGTACTACAAACATGAAGTCGTTGTATCTTGGGAGTCGATTGTCGAAATTTGTAGGCACCGTTGCGGGACAAATTCGACTTAAGGACAAAGAGTTCAACTCTTGCCTCGACTTTGTCCTTCTTTTCTTCTTCTTCATTGTTTGTACTTTCATTGCCGTTACTTTGTTCAAATTTCGACTCGAATTTACAAACTTTCATTATTTGGCGTCACTGTTCACAAATCTACCCAATATTGTTGTCATGTGTATAGGTGTATAACTTTATATTAAATATTATGTTCATGTAGCTTGATTGTTAACAAATTGAACCCCCAAGGAATGTGTACAGAAAACAAACAATTTAAGAGCTTCGGACAAGGTAGCATGGGTTATTTCGCAAAGGCCTAAAATCATGTCGGAGAGTAAGCAAGACTACAAGAGGATTGACAAAGATACCCTTGTTTGCACATAAAATGCAACAAATGGGAAAAAAAATAAAAATAAAAATAAAAATAAAAATCGATGGGAATAGTACATAAATAAGGTGTTTTTAAATGTCAATTTCAAAATTAAGGTGAAACCTATAAAATTTCAAAAATCAGGTTATATTTATAATCAATTAATTAAATTAAATAATTAAAATATTTTATTAATTATATGTATTAAGGTCACAATACTATATATTTGAAGTCACAAAACACAAATTTTTTAGGTCACAAATGATTTCATGGTCACAAATTATCGAAATATTTAGGTCACAAATTGAATTATTATATATTTGAAGTCACAAAACACAAATTTTTAAGGTCACGAATGATTTCATGGTCACAAATTATCGAAATATTAGGTCACAAATTGAATTATTATATATTTGAAGTCACAAAATACAAATTTTTTAGGTCACGAATGATTTCATGGTCACAAATTATCGAAATATTAGGTCACAAATTGAATTATTATATATTTGAAGTCACAAAACACAAATTTTTTAGGTCACAAATGATTTCATGGTCACAAATTATCGAAATATTAGATCACAAATTGAATTTATTTTTAGGTATCTACAAACCACCATTTTTAAGGTCACAATTATTCATTTTCAAGGTCACAAGAAAAAATTGTAGGTCACAACCATCATTTTTTTCGATCACAACCTACCAACCACCATTTTTAAGGTCACAATTATTCATTTTCGTGGTCACAAAATAAAAATTGTAGGTCACAACCATCATTTTTTCCGATCACAACCTACCAACCACCATTTTTAAGGTCACAATTATTCATTTTCGAGGTCACAAGAAAAAAATTGTAGGTCACAACCATTATTTTTTCCGATCACAACCTACCACCCCATTTTTAAGGTCACATTTATATATTTTCGAGATCACAACAAAAAAATTCTAGGTCACATTTATATTTCAAAGTCACAACCCCAACCCACACCGCCCTCACTTCACAACTCCAAACCATCACCGGGCATCTCACCACTACATTCAAAATTTCACTCCCTTCCTCACCATTGTCATCGCTGTCACTTACCGCCGACAGCACCACAAGATTGAGCAGCAACACCACCACCACCACTTATATGCAAAAAAGGGCATCGAAGCAGCACCACTACTAGCTTGAAGTGGCAAGGCCTCTGCTTCGGGAAATCCAGAAACGGCGCTCAGATCCAACAACGATGCTCAGATCGAAGACAAAAGAAGCGGCACTGCTCCAAGATCGAAGCAGCGGCGCCGCTGCAAGATTAAAAACACTGCTGTAAAACAAAAAAAACTGTGTCGATGCTTGCCCGCGATGTAGTAGATGCGCCGCTTATCTAGAAATCGTTGCTGCCAACAGAGGTAGTAGGACGATGCTAGTTAGATAAATCACAACTAAATAGCCCCACCCTACCACCACCTGCGATCGCCGCGACTGCCACCACCGCACCAGTGAGGGAGTGCTATCACCGCTGCCACCACCTCAACCATTGCAAATGAACCACAAACATCGACCCAGGCATTACAAAGATGTATAGATCGACAAGCCGCAACAAGAAGGAATCAGATCCAACAACAAAAAGGAAGAAAAATTTGTCGCTGCAAAATTAGATTCGGCAGCAATTAGAACAGAGGAAGAAACTAATAAAAAGCACTTCCCAAATCCACAACCTAAGGGTAGACATGGGATGGGTGGGATGGTTATATTCCACTGCCGTCACTGCTGAAGGAGCCGTCTCCAAACAACACCGTTTCTTCATCGCCGACTGCGGAGTAATTGTGAAGGAGGCGGTCAGCCTCACACATCCGAGCCGATCGTTGTCGCCCATTGACCTGTGCTTCTACCTCGCACCCACCGTTGAGCAGCTCCTAGCAGCACCAATTGAGAGAAGAGAAATGGGGTGGCGGGGAAGAGAAATAGAGATGGACTGACATTTGATTAGGGCTGAGTTTGTTATGTAGGGTTGAGTTGGGGTGGGGTAAGGTAGGATAGGGTGACGTGGGGTGAGGTAGGGTGGGGTATAATTATAAATTTATTTTGTAATATTTATTATTAATATTAGAATTAAATTTTGACCTGATTTTTGAATGAATAACACTTTTTTGAAATTAGAAGTTAAAATACCTTAGAAGGTGTAATTTCCTCAAAATCGATTACCCATTAAACCCATTAATTCTTCTGTTAGGAACCTGGGTTGGGTTCATCTTAAAAACAGATTTAGCCCCTGTTTGGTGGAGATTAAAATTAGATTTTTAGTAGATTTTGATAAAAGTTGATAAGATGTGTGGTTGAAAAGTTGTAGGTCCCACGAAATCTGTGGTTTAGATTGATTGTTGACTTTGACTTAAATTAAAATCTAGATTTTAATTCCTACCAAACAGGAGCTTAATGAATACGAGTAACTTTGCACTCCGGCGAAGATGAGTTTTAAAGGAAAATTATAAATCCACTTGTAAAGACAAGATTTTTGGAGAAATTAATGAACAGGTGATCATATAAAATTGAGATTTTACATAACCGCAAAAAAGTGAGATTTTTCTTGGATTGTACAAGCAAAAGAGACTTTGAATCCTTCTACTATCTTTAGGTCCAAACACCCCAAAGTCTCTCTCCAAGAAAATTCAAGAACCCCCCAACAGACCCTTTTTCCACTTCTTCCTCCGCCGTATCTTCATCTTTACCACCACCCGGAACGGCACTCTCCGCCATCGAGATTGACTCAGTAAACTCGTCCTTGCTAAAACTTAGTTCAGTGACTTTAGACTCATCAGAGTTATGACTATTATTGCGTCTACTCTTCCTTCTCTCTCTTTTGCTCTTTTCTTTCTTGTTTTGCTTTTGCATATCATCTTCATAAGCATCTATAATCTCGTCTATGAGTTGACGGTTCGGTGAAGAATCCCATCTCACCCAGTAGCTCATGTAGCAACTAAAGCAATAGCAGTTGAAAGACGAACGGTGGTCAGCGGTGGCAAACCTGGTGGTTCTGTGGGTGTCCTTGCGGTGGTTGGAGGAGAAGTTTGTGGGGGAGGAAGAAATGAGATATGCCAAAACTTCTCGGTCTTCCGGCGATAAAGTAGCCGTGAGACACAAGATTGTCGCCGGAAAAAAGGACAGCAACTGGTCGAAAACCAACGGTGGCGTGGGATGAATAATGCATTTCTTGTACAACTTCTTCATGACTGATAATAGTTAGAGGGGGAGAGAGAGAGAGAGGAGTTTATCGATGGATAGAAAGGGAATGAGGGCCTGATTTTTTTCTTTAAGGGTAAGAGAAGGGGAAGATTTTCACTTAAGGTCATTAAACTTATAAGATTGTTTCATATTAGTAACTCAACATTGATTTGTTTCAATTGATCCAGATGGATCTATAAGATGTAAGAGAAAAATCACAAAAGTATTAAAGAACAAAGAATAATCGTTTCTTTAGTAAATTTTGATAAAAATTGAGGAGATATGAGGATAAAAAGTTGTAGATCCCCGAAAATATGTGGTTAAGATTATTTTTTTAATTTGCATTAAAGAGGCACTAAAGCTTGTTTATCTAAAATTCAATGGTCTTTACCAGACAAATAAAAAAGAATTATTTTCAGCTTATTTGCTAAAAGTAAAAATTTCACATTACCACACGTGCTCTCAATGTCAAACAATGTCAAGGCCAAACAAATATCACAAGGATCAAATTGACTCCTTTTCAATTCCAATAAAGGTTCATTGATTCTATAAACTTCCTAGTTCCTACAATACAATACAATAAAATTCAATACAATATTTTATTTGATTCTATCGAATTCCAGGTTCAAAGTCGCATACTCGCAATAGCCAATCACTCGAAACTCAAGATGCAAAATTACGATTAGTCAATCATTAGGACTTGAATACAATATTCAAACTTGCAATAGTCAATCACTCAGACTCTCAGATTATCAAGGTAGTCACAAAAATATTCAAGTGAAAGATAAAAATTCTAGTTAAACTATCAAATTGAAGAAACTTAAGTTGAGATGCCAACATGAAATATACCTGTAAGTTGGATGACTTTCAATTATATGTTTGAGGGGGAAGGGGAGAAGCATAGAAGTTGGCAACGAATAATGGGGGGCTTGTTCAGGAATTGGGGATGCTCCAGTGGGACGCAGGGCTTTTATCAGACACATTAGTTTATATATTAACAGAGAAGGGATGGAACTTGATTGGTGAAAAGCTAGCAATATGAGGTGATGGAACCCACCAAGAATCTTTTTACCATATCTTCGTTTCAGAAATTATCTGTGTGTCCCTTTCAAGTATACTGTAGACTCCCTTCTGTTCTGTACAGACTGCAAATCTCAAGGACAGCTTCAACTTTGGGCTGTATAGGCCCATTAAGACTGCAAAGAACTCGGCCAACTATTTACAAATATCAAAATTGGATATTACACACATCCCTACATTTAATTTTTAAACATTAAAATTCATAAATAAAGAAGATCAAAATTAAATAACTTAAAAAATCAGGTCAAATATTATGAATTTTAATAATTATTAAATTAAATTATTAAACTATCATAAACCCTAATTTTAATTCTAATTATTATAACAACAAAATATTTAATTTATAACCTACCCACACACTCACACAACACAAATTACCCATTTTCCCTAATTCATCACCTCACCCCTCCTCTCCCACCTGGCCACTTCGACGGCGGCACCCACCGAGCAACCAAACGGACCGTCGCTGCTCATTCTCTGTCATCGCTTATTCTACATGGAAACGTTGTGTGCAACTACTGGAGCAACCACGCTCGGTGTAGCTCGGATGCGATGTCACTTCGACGCTTACACGAAGCAGTTTGGAGATCAGTAGCATATCTACTTCTGCGCCTTCACTAGCAAATCTACCTGCTGCCAACGATGAGGAGGTAATAATGGTTGTAGATTTGCGGTGGCAGTGATGACAGATTGGTAGATCTGCAATCGTGGGGTGAATCTTGGGTGATGAATCGATAACCATGCTTTTGTTTTTAGTGGTGAATCATGGGTGATGGTAGTGGCGATGTGGTGGTTGTGAGTGGTGATGGAGGCGGGTGTGTTCTTTGGTGGTAGGTGGTGATGCGTTCAAGCATTAATGTTGCAGCAACATTTTTTTTCTTTTTCTTTGGTTGAGGCGTCGATTGTAGCGATGTCGTTGCGACGGTGGCGACGGCGGCATTAAGACAATGTTGGTTATGGGGTGTCGGAGTAGGAGATGGCGCCGTGGGCAAGTGTCGGTTATGTGAGGTGTGGCCTCATATTGCAGAATGACCCAAACAATTCAAGTGAAGGAGAAGATGGGAAAAAGGGGGGATATGCATGTTGATTGTCCAGACGAGATGGATGGAAACTTCTAAGATTTTTCATTTTGAGGATAATGATGACATCCAGGATACCCAAGCTGAAACTTGATGAATGTGAACTAAAAAATAATATGTGATCTAATGATTGATGAGTCAATTGTGACCTAATAATTTAATAATTGTGAGTTAAAGGATTTGTGACTTAATAAGTTAATAAGTTGTGACTTAAAAATAGGTGGGGATCTACTAAATTGACATTTTGTGACCTTAAAATTTTAACTTGTGATCTGAAATAAATTTGTAACCTAAAAAATTTATCTTTTGTGACATGAAATTATACAAAATTATGATCTTAATATATTTATTTATTAAAATATATTTATTTCTTTAAATTAATTAATTAATTCAAATTATAACCTGATTTTTTAAATTATACAGGTTTGACCTCATTTTTGAAATTTGTATTTTAAAACGCCTTATTTATGTATTTTCCTCATGCCAAAAGGAGATAAAATTTGCTCGGGCCTATTATTCAGAAAGCCCATTAAGGCCAACAATTTTGTAATTCACATGGATTAATTAGATTGTCCACTGTATCCTTCAACTGTCTTTAGATAAATACGTGGTTTTCAAACTAATTGCAAGCATACGTTAATTGGTTTCTCTCTCCTCAACCTCTCTCTCTCTATACCAACAACCCATCTCCAAAATCACGTCCTCTCTATTCAATCTATACAGCAAATACATTTCTCTCTTCTCAACTTCTCTTTCTACCAAGCAACCTCATCCCCCCAAAATCACACACTCTCTCTTCATTCTTCAATCTATATGGAGTAGAATTAATTCTTTCTTAATTTTTCATATAATGTCCATTGGTTTCCATTTTGCAGTCGAAATCGAAGAAATCGGTGCATAAGCATATTAAGAGAAAAATCTGGCAAAGGTAGGTTCATCCCTCACATTCAATCCTCAGACGCATAAGCATATTAAGCTTTGGATGAAGCCCATGGCTTCACCTTGACTCCCAGCAATTTTAGGTTTTTCAACCTTTTCGAATTTTTTGTTCTCAGCAAACTATGAAGCCGTCTAAGGGTGCTGTGGCCAGACAAGCGAGAGTCACCCTCCAACTTTGAAAAAGCAAAAGCAATCATCAATGGATGATTATGTGAGCTAGGTATGTTGTCATGGATATAGTTTGTACTGATGCTTCTTTATCAGCCTTATTCATGAGTGTGTAAACCAAACTTTGGTATTTTCACAGGGAAAGAAGAAAAAATGATTCGATCTGCAAATCACTCCAGTTTTACAAATCTCGGGACAAGAATTCAACTTTGAGGACAACTTTTGAAATATGAGCAGTGTGATTAATACTCGTTTGGGTGTAGGAGTCTTTGCTTATGAAAGTCACTTGCTAGATTTCATTATAGTTGATAAAATTGGTAAACTAGTAAACAAATCTTGATTTGCATCATTGATTTATTGTATTACAGATTGTGGGCTCTTGCTTGTGAATTGTTAGCTTCCAAAATTTTGTTTTTATTCAAATTTCTTGGATATGATGCTGATCGAGAAAATTATTTATTGTCAAAATTTGGTATTATTTATTGTTGTGATTGTTATTATGGCATTTGTTACAGGGCATTACATGTATTACAAGGCATTACAAAGTATTACTGAACATTATGACACAATATTATAGAGATTGTAATGTTACATAAAATACAATTACACAACATTACAATGACTATAACACTATTAAAATTTGAACGGACATGAAGAAAAATAATAGTAATGAATATTACACAATTGTGGTCGTAAATTACAATACATTAAATAATATTATAGAACGTTAACTATTAATTAATGATTGCGATATGTAACATTACATGACTGTAACATTACATGACATTACATAATGTAACCGTCGAAAAATTTGGTAATAATTTACCAGTAATGGCTATCGTAAATATGACGATTGGATAGGTTGAAGATTACAGACAGTCAAAAGAGAGAAATTGTGTTGGGAGATTTTTTTTGGAATATTTTAATTGCCTAAATTAATTCCTACACAAATGGTAACTACTTCCTAATTAATAGATTTCATATCTATTTAAAGAATCAAATAATATACACACACTCTCTCCTATTTTCTGGTATTTTTCTAAAATTATGGATCAAATTCCTGTAATATTACGAATAGTTTCAAAAGTCGATATTTTTCAATTACATGTCATTACACCTAGGTAGTTACGTAATTTTCCCAATTCACATTCTAGTAAGAGTAAACACTCTTAAGAAAGTATTTTTCAATCTTGCATATCAAAGATAGCCTAGGATCGGCAGAAATGTGAAATACTGTTTTGCACTTAAAAAGGTTGAAGGGATTAAGATTGCCCCTTCCAACCAAGTTAACCAACCCTACTTGTTTGTAGCTCTAATATAGCTGTGTATGGAAAAGTACCAAGTCGAGAATTCCAGACATCCCAAACAAAATACCACGTTTTAGATACACGAACAAATGTCGCGAACCAAACCAAAAGTTCAAAACCAAGTCAGAACCTTATGAGTTATGATACAGAAGTCCATTCAAGTTGTTACACTAAGTAAACTAACCATTCTATCCCAATGACATATAATGCAGATATATTGTATCCTGTAACTGCTCAATATAGACTGGCTATGGATAGAAAGGAACTTGTAAAAATTGGAATTCAATTCAAGAAGTGAAGTCATTTGTTTCTTAATCACGTGTGCTCACTTATGAAACATAACAAACTTCATAACTCACCTTAAGGAAGAAACTTCGATTCATTTGACAATCATCTAAACCCCAATGAGCTCTCATGATCTTCCAGTCAAGATGTCGTGTTTATATATGTTGATGGCCTGTTTGGTAACACGGATTATAAAGTGTGGTATTAAATAAGAAGATGACCGTCCAGTACCATTTTAAACTGCTTACCAAAAATGCCACGAAGAAACAGCCCACACTAAATACTGTTGTTGGCATCTAATTACCCCTTTGACTTTCAGAAACTAACACACAGATTCGAGTAAATACTTATATCATAGATGGTGTGACAAATGTCTCTAGAATAAAACAAAGTCTTTAGATTTATATAATTCACTATCTGTGTCTTGCTAGAATATTATACCATTAAATACATATCTTAAAGAATATTTATGTAATTTACTATCTGTGTCTAGCTGTGTACCATTATACCGTTGACCACTTTACCTTCTCAAGCGCGTTGCTGCATCGATTTATATCTGGAGCTGACTGCAAAAGTGAATTCAATCAAAGCAAAACACTAACTGAAATTTCCTATGGATTTGCCCAAAATTGCAAGTATCTTCATTGGAGTCCTACTGATGATGCACTCCATTCTAGTTCAAGCAGCAGATAAAAAATTCATCAGCTATGACGCCTTACGCCATGGAGATGAAATAAATTCTTCTGTGAAGAGGAATCGTACACCTCAAACGTCAAGATCCTACACCAGAGGCTGCCTGAAGATCCTACGATGCAGAGATGGAACGAGTTGAAGCAACAAGCCAACCATGAGAACGTTAAAATTCATTTTTAACATAATAAAGAGAATGAACATTGTTGCAGCCAAATAAGTTATCTTCGCTGTATTTTATTATTAATATAAGGCATAATAAAAGAAGAATGGAATGTTTACCACCTTCCCTTCCTCAGCACCTCATTACACTGCAGCAGTGCAAATTCAAAGTGTTCCTCTCAAGATCAAAATTAGATTCTCAATACAAGAACTAAACACGTAATATGCATACATAAGCTAGGGGCTTACTGTACACTGACAAAATATAGTTATTTTATTATTTATTTCTTTATTTAAATAGAAATATAAAAGAATGGACGATTAGTATAAAGAGTCATTTTGGTCAATGGTTGAAAGTAGTTGCACATTCCACAGTCATTTTTTGGTCAACGATTTAGTCAGTAATGAAACTTAGTTTGCACATTGAACAAAAATCAGTCGTAATTATTATCGAAGATATCTTATGCTTTACTAGCTCAATTTACTGCAATACAGTTACCTACTTGCTTAACCATGGTTGAAATATTCCAGTATATACTTGCTTATAAAAAAAATATCAACTAGAAAGAATAAGTTAAAAACAGAAGGAAAGAAATTATACAATCGGCAGAAGAAATTGTGATTAGATTATAAATGTAAGAAAACTTGTTAAACAGTTTACTAATGAAAACAAATAATTTACAGTAAGCAGTAAACGAAAAAAGAATTGGACAGTAAATGAAATGAACTTGGTAGAGCCAGGGCCTGTGTCCAACACAATGTCCTTAAAGCAATATTCGCCCTCTCACCGAAGTAACTCTAGCTTTCCAGAATACAGCTGCTTCAAAAGAAAATGTGCCTGAATAGAATCACCAAGATACTGGAAGAAGGCTGGACAGAAATGCAGAGAGATTTCGTGATGTTGTAGTGTGTCTGAATTGAGGAAATTGTTCAATATATCAAGGAGGAGCCTTTGCTTCTTAATGCAGCCATAACTCCAGTCTTTACACTCCATTTGAAAATAAATTTTCAGGTTATGTTTTGAATGGAAAACGTGACTTGCACTTTCTGGCCAATTTTTAACTTGTTCAGTCCGACATTTGTGTACGCAGATCGCGCCCGCACACAAGTTCAAGACTCGAAGGCCAAGTTGGTCCAAGATTTGCACCCCCCTGGGGGCGCGTAGGTCATGGAGGAGTCTCTATGCAACAAATGGTTACACCTTTTGTTAACCATATATAAATTGGTCCACAAATTCATTTCTATCCTATGTGAGATAACTATTTAAGCATTCCCAATATTTCCACATTTTTTCCATTTTCCAATATGGGATGGAACTATTATTTATAACCTCCATTTATTCCCACTTTTCCATTTCTAACCAATGTGAGATTGTATTCCCTTTTAAGGCTCCTCTTCAAATCCCAACTTTCAATCAATATGGGATTAATTTCATATTCACAAGTGAAAATCAATTGCCATCAATATATTTTCCAACAATAAATATATTGGTTGACATAATATGATGGTCTGAACTACCTTCGTGTACACGACTCCAAGGAATAGAACAATATGCAATTACAAGGCATCGATGAAAGGTAATCGAAGCAGCCTTTCAAGATTATAAGATGCACTAGTTAGATCTTGCTGGTTCTATAATCTCTATCCCATAAAAAATATCTTGACAAAAAAATTACCCTCATAAGAAATTTGTCTGAATACCACTTCTACAACAGAGTAACTATGGCAACTGGCAAGGGTTATTTCATAAATTGTTTAACGTTAGCTAGTAAAGGAATTCGGAAATCCCTTTTTCTTCGTCTACCATGGGAACTGAGAATTAAGGGGAATAGATGTAAAGAAATTAACATGTTGCTCTAATATTAGTAGTATTAGATGAATGAATTCCTTGAGAAGAGGGAAAAAGATATAATAAAAGAAATAAAAGCAAACATATTATATAAAAACAGAAATCACGAATTATATGCTTCTCTGATTTCTTCTCAGAACAGCAAGATGCTATAAAAATGTAGACAAAAAATTCAGCATCACATGATCCTCCAATTGCCCAACAAGATTCAGTGATATTCAGCAAGCTCACTTACTAATGGTACAACACACAGCCTCAAGCTGCTCCGCGATTATCCCTCAATTGTTTGCATCATTTCAGCTAATTGAGATTTTGGACCTTTTTTTTTCTTATTCATTTGAATATTTGATATAGATAAATATGTACTCGGTAAATTTGAAAAAATAATTTACAGACATTTTATAAATCATAAAATTTCTCAAATAGACTTGTTTGTAAAAAAAATTGTGTTTAAAAATATATTTTTATGTTTTCGAATTAAAATGTATGATTGAAAAATGTAGAGAAAATACGTGAGGTTAAAAAATTATTTGAGAAATTATATTGTTCAAAAACATTTTTTTTTTATTTTCCAAATAGAGGCTAAAATTTTTTACGATGCACATTTATAATTGTTGTGCTAAATTTTTTATTAAAAAAAAAAAAAAAAAAAAAAAAAGTTAAATACAAAAGTCAAATGCAAAAAATTGTTTAAGTTTTCATTTTCAAT
The DNA here is from genome assembly GCA_963555705.1 of Ligustrum vulgare. Classification (NCBI taxonomy): domain Eukaryota; kingdom Viridiplantae; phylum Streptophyta; class Magnoliopsida; order Lamiales; family Oleaceae; genus Ligustrum; species Ligustrum vulgare. The sequence goes on from OY743187.1 coordinate 3,945,119, forward strand.
GAAGTTAACAATAATGTATAAAAATTATTGAAATCTACGATCGTTTATTATTTAAATATATAAATTGACATTTATTATCCAAATAAGTTTTTAATAATTTGGATTGATTATATTGTTTTTTAAATTTTAATAATTATGGTTATAGAATAAATTTATAGACAATTTTATAGATCATAAAATTTCTCAAACAAATCCGTTTGTAAAAATTTTTACAAACACACATTTATAACTATTGTGCTGAATTTTTTATTGAAAACTAAAAAAAAAAATGTCAACTACAAGAGTCAAATGCAAAAAATCGTGTAAAATTTTTACAAACACACATTTATAATTATTGTGCTAAATTTTGTATTGAAAACTAAAAAAAAAAATGTTAACTACAAGAGTCAAATGCAGAAAATCGTTTAAAATTTCATTTTCATGAAGTTAACAATAATGTATAAGAATTATTAAAATCTACGATCGTTTATTATTTGAAAAGTTATTTTTAGTAGAATGTGTGGTTAAAAATATGAAATCTTTTATGAATTTATGTGTAATATTATTTTATTGATAAATGTGTGGTTAATAAGATGAGAGAAAAATGTATTTTGTTTTTATAAGGGCCAAATAGGGTCTAGAAAAGTAGTAAAATTTATAAATTAATTTATAAATTGTAATAATTGTGTGAATATAAATATTTGAGTACATTTTCTATATAATATTACATCAAACATAATATATCATAATGAGACCCATTATTTCAAAATAATGTGAGTTGTAACAATAAAATTTTGGAGAATATGTAGTTGAATATCAGAGAAATTTTTTGAATTTGCCAAACGTAGGCTAAAATTTTTAACAACATACATTTATAATTGTTGTGCTAAATTTTTTATTTAAAAAAAAAATGTTAACAAAAGTCAAATGTAGAAAATTGTATAAATTATCATTCACGATGGAGTTAACAATAATATATAAAAATTATTGAAATCTACGATTTTTCATTTAAAATGTTTTTCTTCTTAAAAAAGTGGCTTAAAAATTTGTGTTGTTTATTAAATTGATTTATAAATTGTAATGATTGCATTAAAAACAGATATTTAGTTAAAGTAATTACACGAATATAAAAATTCAGTGATCACTTTCTATATAATATTACACCAAAATGATATAATTAATTATTGATTAACAAATAATTAGTTAACATTATCATATTTTCTTATTTTGAATGTAATTTTTAAATACCATTTTCAACACAAGCGTAAATATAATTGATAAATTGATTTTTATTGTTATTTGTATATTTTGATTATGATTACATGATGCAAAAAATCATCATTTTTTATTTAATAGTTATTGAAATGTAATATTTTTTTTTTATATTTAATACCGTGCATCGCACGGGTGGAAAATCTAGTTGCATTAAAAGTTGATGTCTTCTATTCGTTATAAAATATTATGTTCTTAAACTTTTTTTAATCACGTTCTTTTCTTTAATCTTTCATTGATCAGAAAATTGTCTTAGTGTCAAATATCTAAAGCTTGTTTTGCACGGATTTTTCGTTTTTTGAAGAATAATTGTTAAAAAGTGGAGAAAATTTGTGAATCATTTATGTCATTCTAATAGTCAAGGAAATTTGATTTTAAAAAAGTATTTAATAAACTAGTAACAAATATTGTATTTGATAATATATTTTGCAGCTAAAAAATTAAAATACAATGAACAAATAAGTAATTTTACAGTCTTATAGAAAACTTTAGATTCAACTGTTATGAGACACAGGATGAGTAATTATATTCACACCACATTTTTTATTAAGTGCACTACAATTTAATTGTAATGATAATTTTTATTTTTTAATTAATTTTTGCAGTTATACATCTAACCTATTTGTACACTTGTTTGTACGTGTAGCAAAACTCATGAGCAAGATAAACAATAATTAAAAAAATTCAAAATTTATTTTTTTCCAAAATAACATAATATCAAATTTTAAAATTGTCAATAGAGATAAAATATATTAATTAATTAATGATTAAAGATAGAATACTACAAAAGAATAACAAGAGAATAATTGTCAAAATAAGCAAAAAAAATTGGGACCTTTATTGCAATTAGAATGTAGTGTTATTAACAATAAATATGGTGTAAGGATAATTCCTCGTACAGGATTTGCTTATTAATGAAAAATTGAAGACAAGAATGTGACGGAAAATAGTTAAGCTCCCATTTGGTGGTAGCTTGTTTATAAATAAATTTTAAAAAAAATCATTTTCCAAATCACGCTGAAATAATTTTTCAATCACATATTTTATCTCAAAAACATCACATTTTTTGTATTAAAAAAAAAAAAATCACCAAACAGAGGATAAATTACATGGGCAAGACAAAGAGCTGATAAAGCCAAACCAGTATGGAGTAAATTGCATTCAACAATGGTCAGTGCAAATGTCCAACTACATTCTTGACAATTTGATTGTTAAAAAAAAATTTGCATCTTTGAGGACACAGAACCGATAAAAATTGCAATCACCTTAATAAATGAAGTATCAAATCGAATTGAAACAGCCAATGGAGAACAGTGTTTCTTAGTGAGGATAGAATAGCATTCGACTCATCTTTTGCTTCAAAGCATAACGTCCCACAATCGCTTGAGTTTTGATCAATCTGTATTTGAGTTGGATTCATTTTCATCATCACTATCCTCCAATGGGGTTTCATTCAGATCTCTACGTTCTACAGGATTTTCCTCCGGGGCCTGACAAATACGAACACAATTGAAAAGTTCATATATAACGTGCATTCAAACTCCTACACAAATAGACATAGAAAGAAATATAGAGAGAACAATGAAATCGATGATTTAGAAGAAGCTCAAAGGAAAAAAAACGAGAAGGCAAACAAGCATCACTGCCGATACTCATTCAACACTCAACAAGTGATCATATTCTCTCTGAAAGACCACTTCAGAAAAAATAAAGGCATAAAGATCTGACCTGGTGGCGAAAAACACAGAGCAGATAAAATCCAAGCAAAGAAGCATTATAAACTGAAAATTTTCAAAAACTGCTGCAATTTCTTAAAGAAAGAAGGATAAACTGCTAATAACATTCAAAGAGAATTTTGTCAACAAGCTATGAACCCGTTTTGGCATGGCTCAAAAAGTTTGAGTAAGTTGTAAAGTACAAGTAAATAAGTTCGTTACAAATAAATTACATTTTCATTGGTTAAATTTGAAACAATTTATTAATTCTTGACAGTAAGGTAAGAGTTACTTTCAAAATAAGTAAGAGTTTTAACTGAGTGAGTGTTCATGTAAAACTACTAGTAATTTTGATGGTATTGGGTCCCATGGAATGTGTGGTTAAGAAATAGATAGTAGTTGGGAATGCGCAATTGAATTTAATATTCGACTGGATAGGAAAAGTGACTTTACGAACAAAGGATAAAGAAAGAAAAATGACATTCAAACATGTTTAGAAACAAACATTTTACTTTTTTCTTAAGCTTAGTGAAACATGCTATAAGTTTTGTTCGAAATAAAGTTGGGTTGGGTCAAAGATAATTGGGTCCTCTACTTGAAAGTAGAAAGAGTTTATTAGGGGAATTGTAATTTGTAGGTCATAAGTACAATGGTAGCTGAAAGAACATCTATAAAATAATCAAAAATCCATGAATTGGAATGAAGTTAATCACCTGAGTATCATCCATCGGTACATCATTGATATCCGGCTTTTCATCATGCCCATCACTCTTGGAGGTTGCCTCCACTGTATTTGTATCAGTCTCAATTGGCTTAGCTTCATCCTCTAACTGATCTGAGGACTCGTTCCCTTGTTCTTCCAGCACAGCAATCTATTTCAATCTCCAAAAACAATGGATAGAACATTACATAATTAGTGGAATCAATGCAACTATCTGCAAAATCACAATAGCATACATGGAACTTTACTGATTTTCTGAGGCTTCCTAAAGAAAACTGGAGTATATTAAAAGTTCATATGGGCAAAAGAAGTGTACTGGGATAGGGTCAGTGGGTAATGGGTGTTAAATATGTAAAAGTTATTCAATCTCATCATTAGCTTTCGACTGCCTGTGTGCTAAACTGAGCATCGAGATCAAATGGATCTAGTGCCTCACCAAAGATGAAAGATACAATGATAAGGAGAACAAAAAGTAAGGAGATTACAAACCAATCATGAATACGGAACTTGAGAAGTGCAAATAACAATAGATCCAAGAAAATTTCATGTATTATGAGCAAAATCAGATTCAACTAAAGGCATCTAGAGACTAACGAAAACTGAACACGATAGGGCATACATTCAGGTCTGAGCAATTTCCTAATGACGTGATATGACATGACATATTAGATTGACACTAACAGATATATTACACAGCTTCATTCTTACAGCGTCCAAATTACATAGACTTCAACATTAAGCCCTTGTTTGAGCCTCATTATAATTTCATACATTTTTCTATCTTTTACTTTCGACCACACATTCTTCAATACATTTTCTCTCTCTTTATTTTTAACCACACATTCTTCAAAAAATCATTATTTCAAAGTACATTATCTCAAATAATCTAATTATAATGGGTCTCAATCAAGCATAACCATATTTGCTGGTTCTCTGATCTTTTTTTTTTCCTTTCACTTGCTTTTCTCCTTGAATTTATTTGAGCATTGTGAAATTTGTATCAGCCAAAGTGACAAACACATTTATGATTTATAAACATATTTTGTAGCTACTGCAGAGTAATCAAATTAGACATTTTCTCAATATTCAGTACTGAACTACTTAAATAAGACCAATTTCAAAGAAGAGGTACATCAATGCCCACAGATCTCAGAAGTTCAAGGAAACATATTTACAAGCTAGAAATAAAATTTGAAGGCAAAAAGATGAAGTGTGTCCATATGCTTGCCAAAAGGCATATTTTATATGATCCTTCAACAATGCCAGCAGCAATGAATTGAGTTATCAACAGAACTCAGCAAAAAAGTGGCTTCCATTACGGATAAAAGAAAATCCAATACACAATGATGGCAAACATATGTTGCAGTTTGACTGCTTCAATTGAAGTTCTTTTTCTCTGAATAGGAAGTCCCTAAGTATATTATGGCTAGACAGCTAAATGTCCAGAATGGTTCACCTGCTAATACAAAGTACCAGAATAGAGATAAGCTTGCGGTAACACGAAAAAACTCCTTTTGTGTTTTCATAGAGATCCGAAAGATAACATCTTTCCTGTTGGGGCAGTGTGATTCCAGTTTTACAACTTTCTATGGTTTCCTTTACAAACAATGAATTTTATTAAAAGGAAGAAATACAAAGGATAGAGAATTAGATGAACTTGAATTGGAGAAAGAAAACTCAGTAAAAATGAGGGTTCCCCAATGTGCATGAAGCATGGTACACACAAAAGCGCGTAACGAAACATATTTTTTATGACATTTCGTATTGCTCATAGCCTCTTGATGCGGCCTTTTCCAGCTTAATGGAAACAAGAAAACCTTTTGAAAAAGCAGGAATTGCGTATTCTTAGCTCAAAACATCCACATGCAGTAAATTTGATGTCTACATCCCAGAGTTAAAGCTTCCAAAAAAACAATTACAAGAATTATGTACCACAATCAAAGCCTCCCAAGCCCTAACTTTACTATTATGTCCCCTCTTTCAATGCAATTTCATTTGCAGTCTCATTCACCTTGAAGATTACAGTTAATGGAAAGAGAGAAGCAAATTTTTACATTCTTCCCATTGTTCCCAAGTATCCAAAGACTCTCGATCCCCTCTAGATGTTTAAATTTTTAATTAGACCTGAGGAAAATCAGATTTCGCTTTCCCAGGTCCACCCTTAGAAAGTTTTCAAAAATACCAAATGACACACTCCAAGAACAAATCAAGCCTGCCACCCCAGGCAATTCTCAATATCTTTCAATTCAAGAATTCCAGCTTCTAATTTGAAAATAAAACCCAGACCACTATTCCCTTTTGGTCCAGCTCAAGAACCAATACCACAGTTCACCGTTGAAAAAAAAAAATTACAATTTACAAATAACTTTATATACAAACAATTTAATTTACGGATAATTCAACATTTCAAGGCACCACGTCCATACCCAGCCCACCGAAGAATGAACACATACTTTTCATATACATTCAATGATTCAAATCGCTAAGGCAGGTAAATCAAGAAGAAATCAAATTACAGAAAAGTACCGGAATGTATTTAAATTTACGCTTGGGTGGCTCTTCCAGTGAAGCGTCGTCGTCTTTACTGTAGTTCTTCGGTTCAGTATTACCGTCATTACCATTATTCTCTTTGTTTTGGCTGGGAGATATCGGTGTCCATTTGTACAGCAAGATATGTGAAGAGCTATCAACGCCGTTAACTCTTCCATTGGCTTCCGTTTGATTGGAACTGGACGGCGTTACGTGGATCCACTTCTTCTTCCACTTTCGGACTGGACCGGTGAAAACGGTGGCGGGAGCGTATCGTGTAGATGACCGCCCGAACCTAGCTCCCACTCCCTCCATAATTCTAGATAAATCTGCGGTAGCGGATTTGCCAAGAAGGTGGCGGATCACGGCAACGTTTATTGCGCTTGGTGGTTACACGGTAATAATACGCACCGAGTTTTTCCATGCGTGAAGTCTCAAATCTGTGAGCGGCTTTGGTAATTATTAGCTGTTACGCGGTCTACCTGGGACACGAAATTCGACTGGTCTGGCCGTTTATTATTTTTTGTTGTGCAACTGCAAGTTGAATTTTAACTTGAAATAGAAATAAAAAAAAATTAACATAATTTTTTATTTGATCATCAAAAAATAAAAAAAATAAGCACGAATATTTGAACCGTTAAAAAATAAAATATAAAACCTTGTCTAGTTTTATAATTAAAAAAAAAAAAAAAACCTTTCATTTAAAACAAGAAGTATTTTCTTATACAAATAGTCAATTAAAACAAAGCATTTGGATAATTAAAGTCAAATTTTCGATTTTATAAAAACGTTTATAGATTATCACAAATAAATTGACAAAATTAAATTAATCAAAAGTGGATGAATAAAGCATTATTTTTTTTCTTTTAGTACATATACAATAGGATCGTAGACCTAACACCTTCTTTTATTAAAAAAAAAAATCATAAAGATCATGTGGTATTTTGTTTTCTTTTTTATTATTATTTTTTATTTTTATTAGAAAAAAAGGGGGAGGAATTGGAAATTCGAGGGATCATGGAATTGAAAATTCGAGGGGTTATAGTCAAATTTGTTGAAGAATCTTGCCTTCATATTTATGATATAAATTCCATCAAAATCTTTACATTTCATTCATATTAAAAATTTACTGAAATCCACAAATTTTTTAGGATATCAGAATCTTGTGCAATTAATAAAAAGCTATATTGAGAACCTTGAATTTTAACAGATTTTATAAAATTCCAAATTGATGATACGTGGAATGTTATGGAATTCTAAAATCCTTCAGACTTTATGTTGGGGACATTCCCTTAATTTCATGGTTCTGTAAGGATGTTGACGACAGTGAACTAACATTAGGGACCATTTCTTATTCAAGGTAAACACGAAGGACTGTTTTCGCCAAATTACCAAAAAGGAATTAAAGAAAAGGTGGCTATATTATCACCACAAAACTTAATTCTTACACCACGTTTTCAAGTGATTTCTTTATTGACTAAAATAGACATAAAAGAAATTACAAAAATATCCTTTTATTTTTCTCTCACTATTTTTACATACACCTCAATCTTTCAAATAAATTTCTTTTCTTTTCTTCTTTATATTTAGGGTGTCTATATTGCTACTACAAAATTTATTTTTTACACAACAATTTAAAGTATTTTCTTTATTTATAAAAATAGACATAAATAAAATTACATACATATCATTTTAATATTATTTCACTAAAAATAATTTTTATATACATCACACATCTTTCAAATATTCTCTTATCTTCTCTATGTTATTTTTCTAAATCATCTTGTTCTTCTCGTTATTTTATATTTTTGCTTTTCAATATCAAGTTAATTAGAATAGATGTTAATACAATAATTTCATATGAGTTTTCAAATAATAACATCATGCAAACATTAACATAAGTTAAAGTTTAGGACTTTAGGTTAGTGAAAGATTTTTATTGTTTAAGGTTCCCTATATTTTGATTCCACCCAAAATTTTGGTTATTAAAAATGTGTATGTTTATATGAAATTGAATATCTTATTGTTACAATTATCCGTCAAACATCAATTAAAAAATGTGTAACATGAAAATTTGAACCTAATTAATTATAATTAAGGAAACAATACATGTATGTTACACACATATGTGTGTGTGTGTATGTATCATATATATTGTTGTTTATCGTGCTGACGTGGATTCAATATGTTGACCTCAACTTAAAATGACAGTTGGTTTATTTTGACCGAGGTGATTTAATGTCGAGGTGACTTTGGAACCGACCTCAACCTAAAGAGAGAGGTGGAATGCCAAAACCGAGGTGACAAGCTGTCGAGGTGATTTTGTAACTGACCTCAACTCGGAGAGAGATGTGATTTGCCAAAATCGAGGTAACAAGTTGCCAGGTGATTTTGGAACCAACCTCCACTTAAAGAGAGAGGTGATTTGCCATGAACGAGGTGACTTGATGCCGAGGTGATGTTGACCGATGTGAATTCTGAACGCGGCGGGACTGGCGGCGCTGCTAAAACATCAAATCAACCGTATTATGTGTCAGTAATTATGATTATTTGTAGAATGTCAGTGTAATCATTTATGACATGTTGTCAGCAATTTCAGTATTCATTGTCAGTCACATACTGCATACGTGATATGTTGTAATGATTATGTTCTGTCTCCTCCCTCACTATAAATAAGGGACATAAATGCTATTCAGGGCAAGAAAAAAAGGGAAAAATCTCTCAAAACTCTTGCCATTTGATTTCGTTGATTCGACCTGGCTTTCAGATCGGTATCGAACTAGACGTGAATTTGTTCAACTTTGATCTCAGTTCGCTCTCGATCTGTTACCTTTTCTATTTCGTGTTATATCCAAACTTCATTTCAACACCGGTATTCAAATTCAAGAGCTGTATACTTAGAAAAATTGTACAAAAAATATACCCACCTATCAATAAGGAATATACAATCATTTTTTTATTTGTTGACAAAAAGAGACGTCAACAAATTGGCGCTAGAAGGAGGGCCCGTATCCTTGTATTCAGCAATCACATATTTGCTCTTGCATCATAATGAATAACAGGCAAAATTCAGGGAGTCACCGGGCACATCATGGTGAGGATTCGCAAGGGAATTCCCGTATGTCCAGGAGGTCCGCCATTCCGCGACCCCCAGCGAAGGCCAACATGGGAATGGTCCTAGATCGACTTGATAGGATGCAAAGAGAAATGGAAGAGATGAGGAGAAATCAAGATCGGGGTCGTCACCAAGAGGAGCATGAAGTGCAATCGCAACTACAAAGATCCGATGGACGCTCACATTTCGAAGATCAGCAAACTGGACGCTCTGACAACATAAGGAGTGCGGTAGGCGAAAGCACACCTTATGTACGGAGTCAAAAATCGCTGAGTTGGATGGGACCGAATCAAGCGAGAAAGGGTGAAAAAGAAGAGGAGAGTAAGGCTCTACGGACTAAGGAACATGGGGACAGATCTCCGATGAAGAAAGTGAACCCAGAAAACCAGCCGGCTGGCAGCTCGACTCTTTACTTGGGTCAGCCACCGACTTTTCCGTCAAGCAAACCGAATCAAACTGAAGTTGAGCAATTGAAGAAAAGACTGTCTGACTTGGAGGAAAAACAAGAAGGGTTGGGATCAACAGAACCATCTACCAAGAGGACATCACCTTTCACGGAGATTATATTGTCACAACCTCTGCCAAGCAAAATGAAGATGCCTCATCTCGCCGGGTACAATGGGGAGACTGACCCGGTTTCGCATCTGGATCAGTACATGTCATGGATGGAGCTTCAAGGGGCAAGCGACGCAATAATGTATAGGGCTTTTCCTTTAACTCTTAGGGACTGGGCTGAACAGTGGTTCCGCAATATATTTCAATACTCCATATCAAGTTGGTCTCAACTAAGTCGCCAGTTCTTGAAGCAATTCATGGGGTCAAAAATTCCGACCACACCGAAGGAGAGCTTGGTGACCATTAGACAGGAGAAGGATGAATCGCTAAAGAGTTATTTGGGTCGCTTTAACAGACAGATCATGGGAATGGAAAGAATATCGGATGACGCGCTTCTCATGGCTGTTCTGTCAGGCCAGCAAACGCAGACTCGTTTCTGGTGGTCAGTACATGAGGATGGACCTCGCACGTACCAGGAGTTTCTTAACAGGGTGAAGAAGTTTATCAATGCTGAGGAGGCGTCAAGTCCCAAAGAAGGTCATCATAATACAACTGCAATGTCAGACAAGAAGGAAAGCAAGGATGATAAGAAAGAATTCAAAAGGAATACTTTTGGAAAAAGGAGAGATTACAAACCAACGGATAGGTTCTGTCCATACAATCCTGAACAGAGAAGTGAGCTCACCCCATTAAATGCGTCAACTGAGGTCATTTTCATGAACGAGAAAGACAAGAGGATAATTCCGCCGGCCAAGCCGATAAAGCAGAGCCCGAGTAACTTGGACTCATCCCGGTATTGCAAATACCATAGGTCAGTGGGACACACCACGGACGAATTCCGAAATTTGAGATTAGAAATTGACAGGTTAATAAAGAGGGGTAGCTTACAAGAATACGCTGTTGAACCACGGGATTCAGGAAGGCAATTCAAACAACAGGAGAAGTACGCCGTCCATCATGGGATAGAGACCCGCGGCAAAGACCGGTCTGATGAAATCCGTACAATTGTGAGCGGAAATCAAGTGCAGATCGGGTCAAAGAGGAAAAGACCAGAGTTCGCCCGAGAAGCCCGAAATAGCTATCAGATATGTAGTCATGCAACCATGCTAGACGATTCAGAGTCTTTCAGTTTCGCTGAGGAAGACGCCAGGGGGGGTACTCCAACCACATTCAGATGCTTTGATGATCACGATGCCGGTGAGCGGTATAAAGATCCATAGAACTCTGGTGGATGACGGTAGTGCTGTGAATGTGTTATACTGGAAGACCTTTGAAAAAATGGGAATTGACCCGCGTAACTTACGGCCAAGGAGAACAAGGATTCAGGGTTTCACGGGTGACTACATCTGTCCAAAAGGTGAAATATCTTTACTGGTGGAATTGGGGACAGGATCTTGTCAGAGGCGCGTGATCGCTGATTTTGTGGTAGTGGACGTCATGACGAACTACAATGCCATATTGGGAAGACCGATCCTCCACGAACTTAAGGCAGCAGCTTCAATTTATCACTATTGTCTGAAATTTCCTACACCACACGGGGTGGCTACCATAAGGGGGGATCAGAGGGTTGCGCGGGAGTGCAATTTAGGCTTCGCTTCCAACAATGTCCAAATGGAGGAAGAAGAAAGTCCCATCGTGGAACCAAGTGGAGAAGACGAGCCGATAACAGAGCTGCAAACGCTGGATCCAAGAGGTACACAGGATAGGGGTCAGTCAGGTCTGTGGAAGATTTGGATGCTGTGAAAGTTGACGATGCAAAACCTGATGTCGAATTCAGAGTGAGATGCGGTTTAATGGAGCCCATCAGGACCGACCTCGTCAATTTTTTGAAAAAGAATTCAGATATGTTTGCATGGACTCACTCGGACATGGAAGGAATTGATCCTAAACATGCATGCCACCATCTTCACGTTAATCCTGATTTCAAACCTAAGGTACAAAAAAAGTGGTCACTTAATCCTGAACGGTATGAAGCGCTGGCCAGGGAGGTGGTGAAATTACTTAGCAATGGGTTTATCAGGGAATCTTTCTATCCTGTGTGGGTAGCTAACCCAGTGCTGGTAAAGAAAAGCAATGGGACATGGAGGCTGTGCATCGATTTCTCTGACCTGAACAAAGCATGCCCCAAGGATAGTTTCTCCCTCCCCAGGATAGATCAAATGGTGGATGCTACGGCCGGACATCAGCTCCTCAGCTTCATGGACGCTTACTCGGGGTATAACCAAATACCGACAAATGAAGCAGATGACGAGCATACCTCGTTTATGACTGATCGAGGACTCTATTGTTACAAGATGATGTCGTTTGGCTTAAAGAACGCTGGAGCAACGTATCAGCGTTTGGTGAATGAAATGTTCAAAGATCTCATCAGAAAGACAATAGAGGTATATGTCGATGACATGCTCGTAAAGAGTATTCGAGCTGAAGACCATATTCAGCACATTGATGAAATGTTTCGAATACTGCGAACTTACCGAATGAAACTGAATCCCAAGAAATGTTCCTTCGGAGTAGGATCAGGGAAATTTTTGGGCTACCTGGTAAACCAAAGGGGTATCGAAGTTAACCCTGATAAAATACAGGCGTTGATGCAGATGAGGGAACCGAGGAAAATTAAAGAGGTGCAAAGTCTGACGGGAAGGATAGCAGCTTTGAGCCGTTTCGTGTCAAGATCTACGGATAAATGCCGGCCATTCTTTGATTTTATCAGGAAGAACAAGGATTTTGAGTGGACGAAAGAATGCTAGACGGCCTTTGAAGAATTGAAGAAGCAATTGGCGTCCCCGCCTGTCCTTTCCAAACCGATATCGGGAGAAGTGCTCTCTATATACTTGGCCATTTCAGAACTGGAAATGAGTGCAGTCCTTGTGAGAACTGAGCAGGGAGTTCAACGACCAGTCTACTATGTCAGCCAGGCCCTGCACGACGCCGAACTTCGATATTCTGAAATGGAAAAACTAGCCTATGTTTTGATAATGTCGACTCGAAAAATGAGGCCTTACTTTTTGGAGCATCAGGTTGAAGTATTGACAAATTACCCTCTGAGGCAGGTGCTACAAAAACCCGAGATGTCTGGACGGTTATTGAAATGGGCAGTAGAGTTGGGATAATTCGACCTTGTGTACAAAGCGAGAGCCGCCATCAAAGGGCAAGCCTTGGCTGATTTCATGGTAGAGCTCACACCAACTCACTTAAGTTGTTGTGCGGAGGTAGATGGGACCTGGCGGTTATATGTTGACGGTTCATCAGCAGGAAACCGGGCAGGGGCTGGGGTCATCCTAATCAGCCTTGATAATCAATTCTTCTGCAGCTCCTATTGTTTTGATTTCGAGGCGACCAACAATGACGCTGAATATGAGGCTCTGATTGTAGGGATGGACATGGCTTAAGCGATGGCTGTTGATAGCCTTATCCTGCATAGTGATTCACAACTGATAATCAACCAAATCCAGTGAACGTATGAAGCCAGGGGTGAAAAGATGAAGACCAACAAAGCAAGGGTTTTAGAGGAGCTGAAGAAGTTTAGGCATGCAGAGTTTATCCATATCCCTCGATCCAAAAATAGTCAAGCTAATGCTTTAGCTCACTTAGCGACAAGCGAAGGAACGTCTGAATTGGAAAGCATATTAATCGAAACCTTGTCGCAATCCGCCTTAAAACCGTCACCTTCAGTCGTCCTGCAAACCTCTCTGAAGAGGACATGGAAGGATGAAATTATCCAATACTTACGAGAAGGAACGACGCCACTTGATCACGTGAAAGCCAGGAGTTTGAGGATCAGATCTACGAGGTACACTATAATTGGGGATGACTTGTACAAACGAGGATTCTCACTACCACTGTTAAAATGTTTAGACAATGAAGATGCTGAATATGTGATGAAAGAAATACATGAAGGCATTTGTGGGAACCATACAGGGGACAAGCGATGGCGTTCAAAATTATTAGGCAGGGGTATTTTTGGCCTACCTTGAAGAAGGACGCGATTGAGTGTGTAAAGATATGCGACAAATGTCAAAGGTTCGCCTCGATTATGAGGAACCCTCCCGAAGAGCTGACTTCAGTGATGAGCCCATGGCCGTTCGCTAAATGGGGAGTAGATCTGATCGGGCCATTGCCAACGGCAAAAGGGGGAAACAGGTTTGCTATAGTCGCAGTGGATTATTTAACAAAATGGGCAGAAGCTGAATCGCTGGTAAAATTACGGAGCAGAAAACTACAGACTTTATATGGAAGTCAATCATTTGCAGGTTCAGAATCCCACAATCCATTGTGACAGACAACGGGAAACGGTTCGACAATGAAAGGTTTAAATCGTTTTGTGAAAGATTGGGTATCAGGAAGCATTTTTCCACTCCGAACCATCCTCAGTCCAACGGGCAAGTCGAAGCGGTGAACAAAATTATCAAGCATAATCTGAAAACCAGACTCGAAAACCTGGAAGGGACATGGGCGGAAGAACTACCGGGGGTATTGTGGTCATACCGGACAACCCACAGGACATCAACCAGAGAGACCCCGTTCACTTGGCTTTCGGGACAGAAGTTGTAATCCCGATAGAGGTGGGTATGCCATCGTTTCGGGTTACTCACTTCAATGAGAAAGATAACAATGATGCCCTCACTGCTGAATTGGACCTTACAGAGGAGAAGCGATTACAAGGACAGGTTAGGAATGCAGTATACAAGCAAAGGAGTGCGAGGTATTACAATGCCAGGGTGAGGCCGAGAAAGTTTCAAATGGGGGATCTGGTGTTAAGAAAGACGATCGCAACGCGTGAGCCTCTGGGACCAAACTGGGGAGGCCCTTATCGAATCAAGAAGGCCGTGATCAATGGATCTTACTAATTAGAGCCACTTGATGGAATTCAACTTCAACACCCCTGGAACGCAGAACACTTGAAGAAATATTTCCAGTAGGACAGGATGTGAAATGGGATGTGAATATTTTTTGATGTCGACCGAAATGTAATCAAATGAATGAAGAGTTTAATGTTTTAAAGTACGCAAATCTGAATTGATGTTCCCAAAACGAAGACCTTAATTGATGATCCGTAAGTACCTATAAGGCAAGATATCATCAACATTACAAGGCAATCCGTCTCAAAGACGAGAAAGACATTCTTGAGAGGCAAAACGAAGGCCTTAGTTGATGATCCGTAAGTACCTATAAGGCAGGATATCATCAACATTACAAGAAAATCCGTCTCAAAGACGAGAAAGACCTTCTTGAGAGGCAAAACGAAGACCTTAGTTGATGATCCGTAAGTACCTATAAGGCAGGATATCATTAACATTACAAGGCAATCCGTCTTAAAGACGAGAAAGACCTCCTTGGGAGGCAAAACGAATACCTTAATTGATGATCCGTAAGTACCTATAAGGCAGGATATCATCAACATCACAAGGCGATCCGTCTCAAAGAAGAGAAAGACCTCCTTGAGAGGCGAAACGAAGAACTTAGTCGATGATCCGTAAGTACCTGTAAGGCAGGACATCATCGACATTACAAGGCAATCTATGAAGACGAAGTAGACCCCCACGAGAAACCGGGGTGAAAAATGGCCGACCTCCATTCATCAAACAAGGTGTTTTGGTGAAAAATACCGAGGTTAAAAATGACCGACCTCCATTCTACAGACGAGGTATTTTGGTGAAAAAATACCGAGGTGACAAATGACCGACCTCCATTCTACCGACGAGATGTTTTGGTGAGAATGTGCCGAGCTAAGTATTCACCTCGTTTAAAATTCACCTCTGCATTTCATATTGGGTGAATTAACGTTTAGAAATTGCTTAAGTATTTACCTCGTTTAAAATTCGCCTCTGCATTTCATATTGGGTGAATTAACGTTTGAGAATTTCTTAAGTATTCACCTCGTTTAAAATTCACCTCTGCATTTCATATTGAGTGAATTAACGTTTGGAAAAATCTTAAGTATTCACCTCGTTTAAAATTCGCCTCTGCATTTCATATTGAGTGAATTAACGTTTAGAAATTGCTTAAGTGTTCACCTCGTTTAAAATTCACATTAGCTCTAAATACTTTTCTGGCAGGTTGATTTGAGATTCAGTGAGTGGATTCTTCGTCGACCTCGTTAGGCATCAGCTCTAAATACTTTTTGTAGACCAATTCGAGTTTCTCTTTTAAGAAACTTATGTCCACCTCAGGTCATTTTTCTTCCAGCTCCTCTACTATCTCTTTGAATGTGAGATAGTAGGTCTCGTCCACATCGTGTTCGTATTCCACTGAATCTTTAAATTTTTTCACGGCCTCCTTGTAGGAACCATGGACAGCAGCCTCAAGCTCACCTTTTTCCTTCTTCAAGTTGGCCTCAATATTATTGGCCTCGTCCAATTCCTTTAAGAGTCTCTATTTTGAGACCTGCATTTCGGCCACATTATCCTTCAGAGAGGCCACTTCCTCCCTTAGGGGGAGCACTTCATCCTTAAACTTGGATAGCTCAAGGTTCGTCTCTTTAAGTTTGGCCACCTCTTCAAGGGCCTCCTTCAGTTTGGTCTCTGCCTCATGTCTGGCTTTCACTTCTGTCTTAAACATGTTCCTGGCGTCGTCGGCAAGCTTCTTGAACTTTCTGGTGTCTGAGGCCGCCTCGCTTAATCTGGATTGAGCTCAGAAAAGATAATTCAAAGCTTGACCGACGTATGCAGTACCGGTTGCCAAAAGGTCGTCCAAAGGCATATCTCCGCTGAACTTCTCTTGACGAGGTGTCCAGGTCTTGGCCGGAACATCAATGACCATCTTAGTCCGCAAGGGAACCTTCATTAATCCCATAGGAGTTAAGTTTGTCGCTGACACAAACTCCCTGTAAATTTTGGGGCGAGACCCTTTTAGAGAGCTCGTCGGTTCAGCTCTTACAGGATGCACTCCCAGATACGAGCCCCCCTGCAGGGCAGATTGGGAAGACCCAGCTTGGTCCCCAGAAGTTTGAGATGGTGGGATTGGAATGTCAGTTTTTTCTTTGGCGACCTCCGCCCGTTTGGATTTCTTTTGAAGAGGTGGGACAATCGGACACTCTTTAGGAGGAGGTGAGGCCCTTGAAGTCTGTTTCTGGGCTGCTCTCTTGCGAGCCTCGGCCTTGGCGTTTGCAAGTTTCTTCGCCTTCATTGACTCCATTTTCTTTCTACTTTTACGGGATGACATGAAAAGATATACAGAAGTACGTGTTCTTAGTATACACCTCAAAATACAAGGCATTAAAAATCTGTAGTGTAATGATCTGAAACGTACATTTTGGAAGTGAAGGGTAGTAATCAGACGGATCGATAAAGGTAAAAGTTGATTCAAACAAGCGTTCTTCAGTCAGAAGCTCTTTCACCGATCTGTAGTGGTCAGGTTGGTCGGTCAGATGGATAATCCTCTCGATGACTTCTGGATCCAAATCTGCCTCTCTCACCTCTGCAAAAAATGAGATGATTAATATTAGAACAACTCAGTTTGAAAATATCCCAGATACAAAGATTTACTGAATTTATCCCTATAGAGAACGGGAATTGTTGAACTGATTCCATCACTCCGATAGGAGCTCATCCAATTTCCCCCAACGAAGAACCATTTCTCTTTCCAAGAGCGTACTGATTCAGGAAAATCAATCAGCAATCTTCGACCACCAAATACTGACCTCTGCATCGCATAAAATCACCCCGTTTTTTTTGCCATAAGCTGGAAACTGATATGCAAAATTAAATTCATCCACTGAGGGGTCGTTTTATCCCAAGCGATTGTAAAAGGATATGAACCCAAGGATGTACCTCCAACCATTAGGGTGAATTTGGGTGGGGACAATACCCCAAGATCGGAGAAAGTCAGTTATAATGAACGGAAGAGGAAACCTGAGGCCTGCTTCCAGAATTTGGAAATTAATAACTACGCAACCTTTAGGTGGTTGGTCAGCTCGTTCGTAACTTTCGGGAAGGAAAAAATGTACATAGCCTGGGATTCTATATTTATTTTTCCAAATTTGTAGTTCGTTTTCAGTGGCTTCAGATCGGAAATGCTTGCAAGCAAAATCCGAACTGTAACTAGTGCAAGGGTCAGGTCACTGAAATGTGGCAGTAGAAGGGTATCGAAATGAACTAGCTAAAATGGAATGGGATTCTGGTACTATGGCCAAAGGTATCGGCTGCGGGATTTCATCATCATCCTCCTCACCTTGAAAGAGGCACTAGGTTTCCTTACTCTCTTCCCAGGACACAGACAATTCGGCCTCTTTGCCCCTATTCTCCAACCTCACCCCACTTTCCTCAAAACTAATACTATCGCTCATCCTTAAAAATGATTATAACAAGATGGACAGTTAGAAAAAAAAAAAAGAGGGGGGAAGGAACTTCAAAACAAGAGAAAACTTAGAAGAAACATCAAAACACCCTCACCTGACGAAAGAAAATAAGCAGTTCTGAAATGTTAACGAGGTGAAATCAAGGTCGTGTAAATAAATGATCTTATATTGACAGAGAGAATTTCGAAAGTTCAATAGGTTTCTTACGAGGAGAATGTCCCTATTTATAAGAAGAGAAGAGAGAGAGATCATTAATTAGTTATAATGACAAGACACGTTGAAATTATGGAGGCGGCGACACTTGATCCGAGAACTGACACACCATTCACATGACGACACCTAGCAATTGGAAATTGATAAAAATTAAAGGCAACGTCAGTTAGAAGGCTGTAAGACAACTGGAATTTCGAGATCCGTCCACAAAATCTTTGTTGAACCGATCTCGAGGGGACATCTGTTGTTTATCGTGCTGACGTGGATTCAATATGTTGACCTCAACTTAAAATGACAGCTGATTTATTTTGACCGAGGTGATTTAATGCCGAGGTGACTTTGGAACCGACCTCAACCTAAAGAGAGAGGTGGAATGCCAAAACCGAGGTGACAAGCTGTCGAGGTGATTTTGTAACCGACCTCAACTCGGAGAGAGATGTGATTTGCCAAAACCGAGGTGACAAGTTTCCGAGGTGATTTTGGAACCGACCTCCACTTAAAGAGAGAGGTGATTTGCCATGAACGAGGTGACTTGATGCCGAAGTGATGTTGACCGATGTGAATTCCGAACGCGGCGGGACTGGCGGCGCTGCTAAAACATCAAATCAGCCGTATTATGTCACAGTAATTATGATTATTTGTAGAATGTCAGTGTAATCATTTATGACATGTTGTCAGCAATTTCAGTAGTCATTGTCAATCACATACTGTAGACGTGATATGTTGTAATGATTATGTTCTGTCTCCTCCCTCACTATAAATAAGAGACATAAATGCTATTCAGGGCAAGAAAAAAAGGGAAAAATCTCTCAAAACTCTTGCCATTTGATTTCGTTGATTCGACCTGGCTTTCAGATCGATATCGAACTAGACGTGAATTTGTTCAACTTTGATCTCAGTTCGCTCTCGATCTGTTACCTTTTTTTATTTCGTGTTATATCCAAACTTCATTTCAACACCGGTATTCAAATTCAAGAGCTGTATACTTAGAAAAATTGTACAAAAAATATATAACTCACCTATCAATAAGGAAAATACAATCATTTTTTTATTTGTTGACAAAAAGAGACGTCAACACACACACACACACACACACACACACACACACACACACACACACACACACACACACACACATATATATATATATAAAGTTTTTATAGGATAGGAGTATTATTGTAAATTTGTTGTGGTGTATTTATTAAAAATATATTTTAATTATGGTGTGATTATAATGTGGTGTAGTAAATAAATTTTATGATGGTAATAATTACCCTTAAACAAAAGTCCTCTTCTCCCTTCATCAAACCCTAAACAACCCAAAACCCTGCACTTGAAATTTTTGAATATTTTCAAGCTCTTTAGGCTTTAACCCAATCGTCCACTCCCTTCACTGATAATTCAAGCGTTTGATCAATGCCAATGCGAATTCAGGGTTTAATTCTATGCCCTTCAAGCTCGCCAATTCAATCCATTCAAAGCCCTAAAACCCCTTCCTTCTTGACGACATCCACCCATTTCTCCAAAAGCTGTTCAGAAAAGCGGGTTTTGTTAAAAAGCAATTCTTCTTTCTCTTCGCATAGTATTTTACCCACCTCTACAAATTTACGGCACAGAAATTGTGTAGTGAAAACAGAACATAAAGTTGTTTCTGATGTGGAAGGAGATAATGTAAAATTGAGAGTTGAAAGGAAAAATCTTGCAGTATTTGTATCTGGCGGAGGCTCAAATTTTAGGTCAATTTTTTATGCTACTCTTAATGGATCCGTCCAAGGAGATATTGTTGTTTTGGTCACCAATAAATACGGTACACTAATCATATTATTATGTGATTATTCTTTTTTCTGGGTGCTAATGCGAATTGTCAAATGGACTACACTGTTGAAGTTTCTTCTCTGTATGAATTAATATGTTTGCTTAATTGTTCAATGTCTATGTTGTGTAAATCAATTTCGTGGAATCGTGTTTTTCTGGAGATTCTGAAAGACAGATGGTTTTCTTTTATGAATTGTTAGGCTTACAGTTTCAAAGTGTTTATGCTTCTAATTTGAATTTATAAGTCAGTATCATCAGTTTGGCAACCATTTTATTTGGCGCATTATATTCAACATGTATTTATCATTTGATTCTATGTAAATGTAATGGTACATTATGAAGGTGCTGCGTACTCTGAGATAAGTGCGTTCCTAATAAAGAAATCTTCATGTGGCAATGGTTGAAGTATTTGCAGAATGAATTTATATTTTGCACAGAATGTTGCTTAATTTCTACGTGTGTTTTATCCTTCAATTCTTGGAATTGTAGATTGTGGAGGTGTTGATTATGCAAGGGATAAGGGCATCCCTGTGGCTGTTATTCTTTTCCCTAGAAATAAAGATGCAACTGAGGGTTTATCCACAGAAGATCTTATAGCTGCACTTAGGTCAACCTGTCTTCTTTTACTCTTACACTTTTCTACTTCTGAAAGTATTTATCTAGATTATCTAATTGTTCATGCATTTCCTCAGCTTTCATGCATTAGTTCGGTTCATGTATAATAAAAGAAGTATAAGAAGCAGTTAAGGGTTAAATATACTGGTGGCCGCCGAACTTTATTAGTAGTGTCATTTTGGCCATCGAATTTGATTTGTGTCACTTTGATCACTCAACATGTTATAAATTACAAAACAAAGTTGTCGTTGCTATAATGGAAAATCAAACTTGATGGTCAAAGTGACACAAAATCAAACTCGATGGCTAAAGTGATACTATTAATAAAGTTCAGTGACCATCGGTGTATTTAACCCAAACAGTTAATAATAAGATTTAAAGTATATTCGTCTCTTTCATCAGTTTTTTGAGCTAGTATTTTAGCTACTTTTTACTACATTTTTATCTATCATGTAATTTTGCAGCCTTTTTAATCCACTTAACTTGGCTTGGCTTATATGCGTGAACTATTTTTCAACATCCATCATATCACATTAACACCCTCGTTTAGCCCGGCATCTCTGGAATTCCCTGATCTAACATGTCCTTAAAACTTTCTGACAATTGTATGCTTAATTTACACTTCATTTTTTTACGCAATGATTAGAATTTATAAACAAATTTATAAACAACACAATTTTCGAAATTACTTTTTAATTACACATATTTTTTCTCTTTAATTTTTAAATATTGATCTACCCTAAAAATACCAAAAATTAAAAAAATAAACGTCAGCTTGAACTGCCGAACACTCCGTTATTCAGGTCATACAAAGTTGATTTCATTCTTTTAGCTGGTTATCTCAAGCTTATCCCAACCAAGTTGGTCCGAGCTTATCCAAAATCCATATTAAATATTCATCCTTCACTTCTTCCAGCGTTTGGAGGCAAAAGTTATTTTTATGTAAGCCTCTGTTTGGCAAAAGCCAAAAAAACAAGTTTTTAAATATCACAATTTCCCAAATCATCTTTTAACCATACATATTTTCTCTCTCCAATTTTTAACCACACATCTTACCTAGAAAATATAAAAAAACATATTTTTAAACACTAAAATTTTAACAAACAGAGGCTAAACTGCTGAGATAATTAGCAAATGTATTTCTTGAACTTCTTGAATGCGTTTAATTAATTGTTTAAGGTTGTGTTTGGCAAATATATTTTAAAAAATATTTTTTCCTACACAATTCCTCAAATCACTTTTTAATCATATACATTTTCTATCTCAATTTTTCAACTACATATTTTACCTAGAAAATATAAAAAAAACATGTTTTTAAACAAAAAAAACTTTTATTTAATTAACAAACAAAAGTTTTCAAAGTACCTCCTTTACTGTTCACAAGCCGATTCCCCCCCCCCAACCGAGCCGTTTCCCTTCCGCTGGAGCCAAGCCGCTGTATCTATAAAGGAAAAATTAGGTCTAAGCCATTTCAATTCACCGCCTCACTCTCTCCCTTCTCTCTGCCACCGCTCTTTCTCTCTGCCTTCTCTCTCTCTCTTACGCTCCGTCAACGGTTCCCCAGCAACCTTCGACGGTGATTCCCCAAGCCGATGACACCATTCCACCCATCCTTCCACGCCGAAGTTGTAATGGTCGGCGATTCAATTCGATCCCAACCTCTCATATCACATGACCACCCTCTTTTAGCCCAGCATCTCTGGCATTCCCTGATCTGCCATGTCCTTAAAACTTTCTGACAATTGTCTGCTTAATTTATTCAGGTCATACAAAGTTGATTTCATTCTTTTAGCTGGTTATCTCAAGCTTATCCCAACCGAGTTGGTCCGAGCTTATCCAAAATCCATATTAAATATTCATCCTTCACTTCTTCCAGCATTTGGAGGCAAAGGTTATTTTGGCATGAAGGTGCATAAAGCAGTGATTGCTTCAGGAGCAAGGTATAGAAGCTCAATATACTCGTATCTTTTTCTTTTCTTTTTCTTCAGATGAAGATTGAACTATTTCCTATGATATTCCACCTTTGATATTCACAAATATATATATATATGCCGAATATAAGAGTTAATGCGCTATCTTTTCTCTTCGAAGTTAGCAAGTACTAATGTGGCTTCATTCCAAAAATGTATCAGTTTTAGATTCCGTTTGGAAACACTGTTTGGATTATAAATTGGTTTATTTATGATTTTGACGTAAAAACTAATGATTGAGAATTGAAGAGAGAAGATATGTGTGGTTAAAAAGTGATTTGGGAAATTGTGTACTTTATAAACCGGTTTATAAACCAAAAAACTAGTATACCGAACACTATGTTAGTCATGGGGAGTGCATAGGTTTCCTATTTATTGGTCACAGGCGTGCAGTGAATGTACAAGTTTGAAAATTGGGCTATAGAAGCAATCATGTGCTATTTAATATTGTTCAAAGATACTTTCTTATTTCTTATTGATCTTTACTCCAAAAATTTTCATTTCTTTTCCCATTGTGGTAGGTGCCATTTTATTGACAATAGAGTTTGTAGTGTAGTTCATAATTTTCTCTGTTCTTGACATTAGATTTGACAGAGTAAACTCAATCATGTGAACTTTCAATATATGAGCAAAAATAAATAAATTACTACTCATATTTTTACTCTTCCTGTCATCAAATTCCACCCAACATGTCATAAGAATTGTTTATTTGAATTTTTCAATTTGCTTAGATATATTTATTGTCACGATGCACAACCATACTTGAACTTTGTAATGGATAATTAGCTTGTTCATCTTGCTTCTCTGCCATGTATTTCTTCAAATATGAGCAAGGTTTTTAGCTGTCACTAAAATACGTCTTCAATCTGCTATCTTATTTTTCCGGTCTTGGGATGTTTATACAGGTACTCTGGTCCTACAATCCATTATGTTGATGAGCATTATGACACAGGTCGTATCCTTGCTCAAAGGGTAGTTCCTGTGCTTGCTAATGACACAGCAGAGGAGCTAGCTGCAAGGGTTCTTCATGAGGTTGAAATTTATACCGAATTTTTATATCTCAGCATTTTATTTTTTATTTTTTTTGGTATCAAATCTGGTTGCCCAAATAAAATATTTAACTGTTTCGATGAATAATAATCATTACCACTCAATTTACAATTATGAACATTCGCCTCCATGTGTTAATCATCTTTCCCTTTCCCTTTCCCTTTCCCTTTATTTTTAATTTTTCTTATTTTAAATTTTCTTTTCTGTTGACACCCTTAATTTTCATGCTCAGGAGCACAAATTGTATGTTGAGGTAGTAGCTGCATTATGTGAAGACCGGATTATCTGGCGGGAAGATGGCGTCCCTCTCATCCAGAGCAAAGAAAACCCTGATGATTACCAGTAGCAAAACAACATCAGCACAGTCCCGTATTACATTAGATGGAATCAAGGTCAATTTCAGGTGATAAATGGTTATCTATACTGGTGATGGGGTATCGAAAGTTTCATGGTTATTTAGTTCATCACCACTTTGCCTGTCGAATTAACGTGCGTTTAACATTTGGAAGCAACTGGCATGCCTGTGGCTTTTGATTCATAGCATCTTCTGTATGTCAGATTTGCTGGGATACACATCTATTCCATTTTTCTCTTTGTTAACTTGAAAAACTACAGATTTTTGTTAGGTTTGTTAGATGTCAAGTTATGTCGTGATGATTGATGACCATGTTTGATAAGGTCGATAGAACAGTAATGGACTGTATCAAAGAGGAGATACAAATTTAAGTGTTTGTTGTACTGTTGAATCTTGTTGAGTATTGCGTGCCAAACTTTTACCATGCTTTTACATGTTTGTACTGTAGAGGAGAAATTTAAGGAAGTCACTTTGGTTCAGTTTCCTTGAGAAGTTTTTTAATTGTTCCATAAAATTATCCAATCAAGTACAGAAAACGCTTCGGCCTCAGTTTGGTAAACTTGTTTAGAAAAACACATTTCCCCAAACTTCTTTTTAAGTAATAAGTATATACATTTCTTCAAATTACTTTTCAATTACATTCATCTCGAAAATATTATATTCTTTGTTTATAAACAAATAACTCTTACCAAACAAATTAGCCCTTGCTCTTCGGTTGTAGGCTGATTCTTCAAAACATATAGGTAAGCTAATATCCGATGATGAACAGTGTCGAGAAAGGGAATAATAAAAATGGCATGTTTAACAAAGTGTAACAAAATTTACAATCATGCTACTCGTACAGATATTTGTACATATAGATGTTTCACTGTAGAAGAGAAGTTTACGTAGACTTCTCTCTCATCTTTTCAATTACAATAAGACATTTGTATGTATAAATATGATTTATGAACAAAATTTATTGACCAAGGTTTTCCTTGTTAGGGTATGCGGGTTAGGGTTGAACGTCGGGTGGTTTCGTTCGGGTGTCTCAAGAATCGGAACTGAATCATACTTTTTTTTATTATTGTAAAAAGGAACTATCGGTTCCATTGAATAGCAAGAACCAAACGGTTCGATTCTGGTTCGGTTTCGGTTCTACAATAATAATTATTTTTCGAGAGTCTTATCGAGAAGTATCAGGCATCAGGAAGTGAGTCAATAACCTGAAATAAACTTCAACCGAATATAATAAGATCAAAGATTTCTAAAACCTTTCACCCCAAAGAAAATATAGGATTCTCCATGAAACGGAAGATATTCACAAACAAAAATAGGAAACAAATGACCTAAAAGGTTTTTCGAGCATGGCAATATAGTAAACTTGTGGGATGAATCATGAGTTTTAAATGCATTATTATTAATTATTTTATATTTGTATTTAAATATTTAATTAACTCCATCGTGGTCATTTACAACTTTGCTGATTAATAAGTTAGTCTCATTCGATTTTCATTTTCTAATAATTTCAGTTCAAGTGTGAAATTAAAGGTTATAATAAGATAGATACGTAACAAATTTCGTAAAAAGAAATTAATCAATTTCACTTTACCCAAAAAAATTATAGGCCAACCAATTAAGACCATAAAAAAAAAACAAGGATCAAAGATCGGTTCTAACTTCGATTTTTCGGTTCTCGATTTCAAAACCGATTTCCTACTTTATTTTTTTAAAGCCATCAGGTTCCGATTTTTTCGGTTCGGTTCCAGTTCGATCGTATCGGTTCCAATTTTTTTGCCCACCCCTAATGCTGGTTGAGGTGAAATGTTTGGATGGCTAAGAAGTGAAAATTACATGCAATCCTATATTTATATTTCAATTTTAAAATTCAAGTACATATAAATTTATTTTTACAAATCGATTGTTAATTTAGTTCTTTATTAACAATAATAATAAATTAAAATGCATCTACCCCACTAATTCAATACAAACCCTAATTTCCCCCTCTTACTCTCCCTGTACTCTTCCTCTCTCATTTCTCCCAATCGGTAGATGCAGACGGCAGAGGAAGCAAGCACACCATCGTCACCCAGCGTCGTCCTAGCAATGGTTGTGAGTGAGTGATGGTTCGTTGGAGGTGGTGGCCTACTTTCAAGAAGGACGACTGAGCTTTAAACTACTGGAAAAATCTGTAGAGTGTGGACTACGAACTAATAAAGAACTTGGCTGAAGAATAGTAGTGATTTGCTTGCATTTTCAGTTTTGATATTTGTGTAATGTCTCAAAAAATTGGGATCAGAAAAATAGCAATTTGCTTGCATTTTCAATTATGATATTTGCTTGCACTTGTAATGTGATCGAATTTGACTTTGTGCGATTCACTGTGACTTTGCAATGAGGGCGAGGAGTGGTAAGGTGAATTTGTTATTACGATCAAACTGTGACTTTGTGTGATTAACTGTGACTTCGCGGATAAAGTGGGGTGGGGTGTAACAGACTGGGTTTGGTGGGTGTTTGAGATTTTATATTTAAATTTATATTAGATTATCTTTAATTTAAATATTAAAGAGATTTATTTTTATATTATATATAATATAATATTCATTTATTATTATTTAATACCAAATTTTTTTTAAAAAAAAAAGTCTTAAATTTATTTTAGGTTTAAAAAGCTATAATTTTAATTGTGTGCTTTTCCCGGATAAGAAAGAAAAATTGAATCGAATTGTTCAAGTCCAAGTAATCAGCACGGCTTAGTTGACACGTGTGGTGATCTAAGAACTTAGATAAAGACATGGATTTCGGTATTCGGAAACATGGTAAAAATCATTGGATTTGTATAACTTTTTGCCTCAGTTTGTTTTTTTTTTTTTTTTTTTTTTGTTTAAAAACATGTTTTTTTATACTTTTTAGGTAAGATATGTGGTTAAAAATTAGAAAGAAAAAATATGTGTAGTTAAAAAGCGATTTGAAAAATTGTGTAAAAAAAAAACATGTTTAAAAACATGTTTATTTTGATTTGCCAAACAGATGCTTTGTTACCCTCCCCGTGGCTGGGAGGGGATCAAAACTATGGATTTGTAAGCTTTTGATTTTTCTCATCCAAGAAGAATAAATCCAATGGAAATTTTGAATTGTCTGTCTATCAACTTCAGAAAATTCAGGGTTGGACCAATAATGAAATGGCGCATTGATCATGGGAGACGTGCTACATGTAATGGACACAATGCATCCAACTGGAATTTAATTGGTACAAAAGTTAAAATTTGAAATTCAAATTAATATTCCGGTCGGCAATTGTTGAGGATAATCAACATAATTTTTAATACCACTTTTTAATCATACATTTTTTCTCTTTTCAATTTTTAACAACACATTTTATCTAAAATATACAAATAATATGAATCATGAGGTGTTATAACAGTTGCCGCAAACCCTCCAATTATAATTAGCCTCTGTTCGGATATATTGATTTTTTAAGTTTATAAATCAAATTTTAAACTACACAATTTTTCAAAGCAATTTCTAACAATATACATTTTCTCTCTCCACTTTTCAACCATCCATCTACCCAAAAAATCACGAAAAAAAATTATTTTAATCCATTAAAAGCCTCCGAATAGAGGCTTAGTTTATAATCCAAATAAATGAAGTTTCCGAATTGAGGCCAAATAAAGTTAATAAACGTACATCCTAAGGAAGCCAGGAAGGTGTACCTGGAGAGGAACATTATTATATTTTTGAAATTCAAATTAATGGAGCGTACACCCTAAGGAACTTGTACCTTGAGAGGAACATCAAATTTTTGAAATTCAAATTAATGGAACGTACACCCTAAGGAACTTTAGGTGTACCTTGAGAGGAACATCGGTTGGAAGAAATAGATAAAGCCTGTCTAGGTATTAAAGTTGAAAAAAAGGAAAAAATTGTTTTTTTATTATGCTTTATAAGTTGTTATCTTTACAGAAGAAAAAAGTAATTCTTTTTTTTTTTTTTTTTTTTAACGTCTCTTATATTGGACCAAGGTTGTTTTCCTGTCCACCACAATGGGTCCATGTTTGCACGTGCTGATGCGGTAGGTCAGCATTGGGATGAAATGTGTTGAATCAATATCCAACGCGATGAAATCTGCTGAATTAATGCATACCAGGTCGGGGTGGGCATTAAGCTACTCAATTCGCTAAAATCGCCTTATCCAATCCAACCCAACCGATCGATTTGAGTCCATTTTTGATAAAAATCGAGTTGAGTTAGATTCTACAAAAAAAAAAAAAAAAAAAATTGATCGGATTGGGTTGTGGGTTGAGCGAAAAACCCGGCCCAACCCAACAAATTTTTTTAAAAAAATATGATCATTTAAATTTCAAGAATTTCAAGCACATTTTATAATTTGAATGAAATTCAAATATGATTTGAATATATTTTAGTTTTATTAGCATGTATTCAATTTATTATATTTGAATTTATTGTATTGTACATAATTAATTTGAGTTAATAGTTGATTTATGGGCCTAATTTTTTAAATTTCAAGATTTCTTGCTAATTGTACCAAAGCCCAAACCACAAGATCCAGTCCAACTCGATCGAAACTTGATTGGATTGGGTTGGGTTGAGTTGATTTTTTATCAACTCGATCATAGTATGTTGGTTCGAATTGGGCAAAATACTGACCCAACTCAACTCACGCTCACCCCTAATACGAGGCACATCAACAAATGAATGCTATGAAAAATTTATTGATTTAAGTAAGTGTTATGAATTTGTTTATATTCCTCACATTTTTCAAAAATCACTTTTTAAATGTACAC
The DNA here is from genome assembly GCA_963555705.1 of Ligustrum vulgare. Lineage (NCBI taxonomy): Eukaryota > Viridiplantae > Streptophyta > Magnoliopsida > Lamiales > Oleaceae > Ligustrum > Ligustrum vulgare. The sequence continues at coordinate 3,974,106 of OY743187.1, forward strand.
TGTACCTTAAAATACTCAAATCTTGTTTATTTCTAAATAAAAATCAAGTAGAGGCTTACTTATAAGGCTATGTTCAGCCAGATTCATCCGTTTGACAATACTGTTTGATTTATAAATTGGTTTATTTATAATTTTGAGGTAAAAAATAATGATTGAAAATTGAAGAGAAAAAAGTGTGTGGTTAAAAAGTAATTTGAGAAATTGTGTAAAAATTGTGTAACCAAAAAAATGACATTTACCAAACGGTAGCTAACAAGATAATAAAAACACAAAATTTAATTTACACAATTTTTCAAACTACTTTTTAACCATCCATATTCTCTTTCTTCAATTTTTAACCTCACATCTTATCTTAAAAACACAAATAAATCAATCAAATAATTCCAATTCCTCCTTTAAAGTCGCCGAACATGGCGTAAGTTTCACTAAGCTTAGAAATGTATATTTTATGCAAAACACGTAAATGTTAGAGTTGTAATTTGACAATTATCCTTTATAAGGAAAAGAAAATTGAGAATTGATAACAATAAATAGTTAAGTTTCTTTCTTCTTTTGAGTAAAATGTTACGTAACAACATTGATGCAATAACATCAATTGTGTTGCGTTAGCTATGGGGTGGACATGGTTCAATTTGATTCTGATTTTATTGGAATTAAATTGAATCATGAACCGATGATTTTTTTATCAATGAATCCAATCGATTTTTATAAAGATATGGAACCAAACCGCTCGGTTCTGGTTTGGTTTGGTTTGGTTTGGTTTGGTTCCCAGTACATTACTTGAATTTTAAAATATAAAAGCAAATTATCATCACATACCATATCCACGATCATAAGTTAGTAATGATTAACGAAATTCATTTACCAAAATCTAAACTAATACACAAATATCAAGTTACATCTCCATACAAAATATTGTCCAATAACAATGATTTAAAAATATAGACGAATGAGTCATTGATAGAGATTAATTATATCAAGCTACATGACTAAGTCTTCATACTTACCCAGAAATTGTTAGCATAAAACAAACAAAATTAATGCACGAAACACAAGATGCCTATAATCTCATAATACCTCTTTGAACTATAAGCATCATATTTTAGGACGAGTTAACAAATGTCCAGATTTCATCAAAAAGGTGAGGGATATGTAATGCATGAAATCTTCCACTGAGTAAAAGGAGATGTGATAGTCACATTGAAATATTTTCAATTACACAGTAAGTAAAACCTCTTACAAGCTACATACAAAAAACGGAAAAGAAAAAATAAGAGAGGATTAAAGAAAAATAAATTTAGATTTCTGATGACATAAATAAGTTAAGACCTAAATTATCAAAAGATTAGATAGTTAATTTTTTAACTTTTAAGAATAATTAAAAAAATAAACAATTGATCTAAAAATGGGCTTGGGCTTCGGTTCTTGGTTCGATTATTGGTTCTAGAACGAGAACCGGAACCAAAACCGTTTGGTTCTCCATACTAAGAACCAAACCATTAATTTTTTTTTTATAAAACCGAACCAAACCACTCGGTTTGGTTGGTTCGGTCTAGTCATTTTGTCCACCCCTAGTTTGTTAGACTCACCGAAAGGTAAAATTTAAGTGACTCATTTAATTTTATTCATTACTAGTACATCACATGGGTAGGGGTGGGTGTAGGTCGGATTGGACCCCAACCCAACTTAGTCGGTTCCATAAAAATTCAAACTAACCCAACCCAATACCAGGTTCCAACCCAACCCAACCAAGTATCAGTCGGGTTGGGTTGTGTTCGGTTGGGCTTCGGCCCAAATTGAAAAAAATTGCAAATTGGTCCATTTTTATTTACTGGCCCAATTATGCAAATCAAGTTAAATTGGCCAAAATTCCTTAAATGTTACTTGTTAGGATTAGGAACTTAGGGTTTTATTTTGATTGAGTTTGAGTTGGGAGGGATAACATAGTTGGACTTGTGATTTTCAAAACTTAAATGGGCCAAAATTCCTTAATTTTTTTATTGGGTCGGGTCTATCACCCAACCCACAACCCTACCCAACTCGACCACTTTTTTTATTTAACTCGAATCCAACCTATTTTCATCAGAACCCGACCCAAATCAATCGAGTTGGGTCGGACGGGTTCGATTAGTAAATGCCCACCCCTACACATGGGTGATGCACAAATTTGATCATTTCAATGTAATTAGTTGAATCGAGGAATATTATTTACATTTGTTCCAGTAATAAAATTACTAATAATAATCATGTTGTTTCATTTTAATATAGTGCAGTTTGTAGGCAAATCAATATCTACTATTAAATTATGTTTGCGCTTTAGATATCATTTATACAATATAATATTACAATTTTGCTATACTCACAATGAGTGTTACAATGATGATGACAATTATCCTACGTGGCACAATTCTATTTTTTCACACATCACATCATCTTTTAAATCAACAACAACATCACTTCCACATCACCAAATTGTCACCTATATTGTCAAAATAATTGTACAAGTAGATTAATTCATAATTTCATATCAGAATTTTTTTTGAATAGGGCTTGAATCTAATCGGCTTAAACCAAATGTTAACATATTTTGAAATCGATAAAACTACAAAATAAAAAAATTGAATGAAAATTAAAAATGTATATATAACATTTTACATATAGTAGGATGTAGATGAGACACCATTTAATTTTCCAAAAGCAATACTTTTCCTTTTCTTTTGAGAATGACATTTACTTTAAATTGAAATGGTATTCGACACTAATTATCTTCAAGGCTTTACGACGCATGACTCTTCATCTAAAATACAAATTAGAACATTAATATAAAATATGAAATGAACCAGAAAGCACAATTTTGATTTAGCAACAAAAAGTTTCTTCGAAATTGTTTTCATGTTTAGAAAATCGGATCGAACTGACTAATTCTACTGGAAAAATGGGGAGTCGATCGAAAAATCGATACAGTCCGGCTACAAAAATCGGCTAGAAAAAATCGACCGAAAAACTTGATTTTTGGCCGGTTCAATCGAAAATATGGGAAAACGGTCAAATTTAAAACCCGATTTTTCGATTTTTCTATATTTTTCTTAGGTGGGCATAGTGACGAAGCTAAGAATTACATATTACATTGGTGAATTATTACCTCTTGTTTTGCGGCGAACCCCACGGGCTGCCCCTGATTTTTTTTTAAAGGAAAATATCAAAAATAACAAAGAGTTCAAATTCGCACAAGACAAGTGTACTAAATAATATGCACACTCACAATGTAATAAATTATTTTCAATAATACAAACTATTTACAGATAGATCCATAGTGTAATTCAAAAAAAATCAAGAAAATATGATTTAGTAAAATAGTGTACTCGGTGATGGAGAAAAGTTAACGGCTGGTGAAGAAAAAAAAATTAATTGATTATTGGTGAAGTGAGGCAGCGACAGAGGAAGGCAATGTTGGGCGGAGGATTGAGGAGGAAAGCAATTTCGTACATAAATTTCTTACATAAACTAACAATGATAATTATAATTAGAACTTACACAATAACAAAAATAATATTTGTCTTCATTTCTCACATTTGAATACCAATATACCATTAGGTCCATATTACTAAACATGCTAAAAGAGAATTGAGATTCATCTTCTACTTTATTTCAAGATACTATGATGTGATCCGGACCAGGCATCAAAGGACGAAGTCGAGCCATCGACAATATAATAGTGATCTGCGTGCAAAACGGAGCAAGTTCCGTGTTGAGGTCGAGCCGAGAAGAGGGACGGATTGAGCCGAATCGAGTAAAAGAAATTATTTATGCAAAAAAGGCATTACGGCCGTAATGGAGATTCTTCACGGCCGTAATACATATAATCACGGCCGTAAATCATGTTATCACGGCCGTAATCGATTGTTGAAGAAAAGGGCAGAATTTCAGCAGAAAAGGTCTCACGGCCGTAATGTCCAGTCTTACGGCCGTAACATTCAAACAGGGACATTTTCACGGCCGTAAGAAATTCCTCACGGCCGTAACTAATATCACAATTTGATCAGAAAGGCCTTTACGGCCGTAAGAGACGCAGCGCCAGATTTTCCGGGGATTTTCAATTAATTTATTTCCTTTTATTATTTTAGGTTATTTTCCTATTTTAGAATAATTAGAATTCTATTTTGAGTAATTATATGCTAGGTTTTCTTGCTTATTTATATTTCTTTTCATCATTGTAAACATTAGACAAGTTTGAGTTGATTAATAAAATTTGTGAGAGGATTCTCCAAAATTGAGAGGTTGATTTATTCCCTTTTTCTTGAACTTATCAAAGATCCGTTCTTTGTGGCGTTCTTCCAGCAAACTTATCAAATATTCGCAAGAATATTTGTGGCGTTTCCAAATTCGATACTTATCAAGGAAATTGACAAGTCCTTGTGGCGTTCACCAATCTTGGTTCTTCAATCCGCATCGTCATAAATTGCGTCGTGATTGTCGGGTCAAGGCTTTACCGTCGTTCTATCCTTATTTTTCGTTGTTTGTCTTGTGTCGATCTGATTTAGATCTTTCCTAGGTTTTAATTATCGTTATTCCGCGTGTTCGACAAGATTCCCCGACTGGGATCGCGTCATCTGGTATCAGAGCTTGGATCTATTTCAGATTCTTGCGTTTCTTGATTTTTCTTGATTTTTTCGTGTTCTTCGCGTTCTTCGTGTCAGTCATAAATTTTTCCAGTTTGATCTATAAGAGTCATTCCCAAAAATTCAAAAGTGTTTTTCTTCTTCGTTTTTCGTCCAAATTCAGTTCCGTTTTTTCTGCCATACTCGTAGTCCAATTCTTTGGCAGATTATTAAAAAAAAAAAAATTCCGAAAATTTTCAAATATTCCCAATTATTCCAAATTTCCTTGTTGGTGTCTAAAAATGTCTGATAGAGAGGTTTCCACATCTTCATCTTCTATTGGAGACAGAAAACAGCACAGGGGTGTGAACAGAAGGAATGAACAGGGCAACAATGATATGGCAGCAATGAGGGCGCAGTTTGAGAGGCTTATGGCACAGATGGAAAATCGGGGTGCCGAGCGGGATCAATCTCATGATGGTTCTTGGGTTAGGAGAAATAATAGGCGTGAGGTTGGTGTGGATGATGAAGGCATGGGTAGTGAAAGTGGAAGTATATCGTTGGGAAGTATGCGAAGGAGGGATAGAGGAGATAGGAACGAAAGAGGGCATGATAGGGAGCGCCGGGATGCTAGGAGGCATCGTGGGGGTAGAGGTGATGTTGATGACGACCTTGGGAAAATTAAAGTGAAAATACCATCGTTCCAGGGTAGGAGTGATCCGGAGGCATACTTGGATTGGGAGACAAAGGTCGAACGGCTTTTTGATTGTAATAATTATTCGGAGAAGAAGAAGGTGAAATTAGTCGTGATTGAATTCATCGACTACGCAAATATTTGGTGGGATCAATTAGTTACGGGTAGGAGGAGGAACCTTGAGGAGCCGGTGGAGACTTGGCGTGAATTAAAAACTATAATGAGGAAGCGGTTTGTGCCAACTCATTATTATAGGGATATTTACCATAGGCTGGAGGGTATGACTCAGGGATCGAGGAGTGTAGAGGATTATCACAAGGATATGGAGGTAGCGATGATTAGGGCTAATGTGGTGGAGGATCGTGAAGCTACGATGGCTAGGTTTTTAAGTGGGCTGAATAGAGATATTGCCAATGTCATTGAGCTGCAACATTATGTGGAGCTGGAAGATATGGTGCATATGGCCATGAAGGTGGAAAGACAGCTAAGGCGAAAGGGGACATCTAAACAATCACCGGGAACTTATCCTACTTCACAACCGAGGAAGGATCACAATGATGAGCACGTCCCGAAGGGAAAGGAGGAACTTATTACTAAAGGTAAAAGTATTTATGATTCTCAACCTACTAGGGATAGAAATATTAAGTACTTTAAGTGTTTGGGGATGGGCCATATAGCATCACAGTGTCCAAATAAAAGGGTAATGCTCGTGCGTGATAATGGTGAAATTAGTTCTGAGGATGAATTTAAGGGAATGCCTAAGTTAGTGGATGTTGGGGCTAGTAGTAGTGATGAGGAAGGATTGACCTATCCTGAAAAAGAAACACTTGTTAATCGGCGTGTCCTTAGTGCTAGGGCTAGGGTGGATGAAATTGGCGAGCAAAGGGATAATCTTTTTCATACTAGGTGCTTGGTGGGCAAAAATGCTTGTAGTATGGTGATTGACGGGGGAAGTTGTACTAATGTGGTTAGTACAATGTTGATTAATAAATTGGGCTTAAGCTTGAAGAAACATCCAAACCCTTATAAATTGCAATGGCTGACCGAGTCGGGGGAAATTAAGGTAAATAAGCAGGTTATGGTCAATTTTGCCATCGGGGGTTATAAGGATGAGGTGGTCTGTGACGTGGTACCTATGCATGTTGGTCATATATTGTTGGGGCAACCCTGGAAACATGATAGGAGGGTAGTGCATGATGGGTTCAAGAATTAGTATTCATTTGAGAAGGGTGGGAAGAAATTTACACTTGTGCCGTTATCCCCAAAAGAAGCTCAAAATGACCAATTGAAAATAAAGCGCGAGTTCGAGGGGAAAAATAAGAGCGTTGAGGCCACGACCTCAGAAAAAGGAGAGGGTGTAAAAGTTGAAAACAAGAGAGTTGAGGCCACGACCTCAGAAAAAGGAGAGAATGAGTGCAAAAAGAAAAGAGAGTCCACCCCCAAATTTAGTTTATTTGCACATAGGTTAGTGTACGGGGATCCACGCCTTGCACTTAACCGAGCTAACAATTCCCTCCCCAGTTCTATGAAATCTGTTTTGCAGGGACATAACTCAAGCCATGAACGTAAAGCGGAAAAGAAAGTTATTGGTCAAAATAAGCAGCCCAATAGTCTAAATGACTGCACGAAGCTTAAAAATGATCATCGAGCCCAGGAAAGTAGGAGGAACTTGAAATGCCGACCAAAAACGGATTCGATGTCGAATCCTTTTCAAGAGAGGGAGTATGATGTGACCCGGACCAGGCATCAAAGGACGAAGTCGAGCCATCGACAATATAATAGTGATCTGCGTGCAAAACGGAGCAAGTTCCGTGTTGAGGTCGAGCCGAGAAGAGGGACGGATCGAGCCGAATCGAGTAAAAGAAATTATTTATGCAGAAAAGGCATTACGGCCGTAATGGAGATTCTTCACGGCCGTAACACATATAATCACGGCCGTAAATCATGTTTACACGGCCGTAATCGATTGTTGAAGAAAAGGGCAGAATTTCAGCAGAAAAGGTCTCACGGCCGTAATGTCCAGTCTTACGGTCGTAACATTCAAACAGGGACATTTTCACGGCCGTAAGAAATTCCTCACGGCCGTAACTAATATCACAATTTGATCAGAAAGGCCTTTACGGCCGTAAGAAGGTTTGTCACGGCCGTAAGAGACGCAGCGCCAGATTTTCCGGGGATTTTCAATTAATTTATTTCCTTTTATAATTTTAGGTTATTTTCCTATTTTAGAATTTTAGCATAATTAGAATTCTATTTTGAGTAATTATATGCTAGGTTTTCTTGCTTATTTATATTTCTTTTCATCATTGTAAACATTAGACAAGTTTGAGTTGATTAATAAAATTTGTGAGAGGATTCTCCAAAATTGAGAGGTTGATTTATTCCCTTTTTCTTGAACTTATCAAAGATCCGTTCTTTGTGGCGTTCTTCCAGCAAACTTATCAAATATTCGCAAGAATATTTGTGGCGTTTCCAAATTCGATACTTATCAAGGAAATTGACAAGTCCTTGTGGCGTTCACTAATCTTGGTTCTTCAATCCGCATCGTCATAAATTGCGTCGTGATTGTCGGGTCAAGGCTTTACCGTCGTTCTATCCTTATTTTTCGCGTGTTCGACAAGATTCTCCGACTGGGATCGCGTCATACTATCTTATTGGCCAAATAAGAATAAATTCAATGGTTGACAACAAAAAATAAAAATAAAAATCCCAAATCTTTACTGGGTCACGTGACCACTATTCTCCATAGTAGGTTCGACCCTAGTGACGGCTCTTATATTACTCCAAACGTCCCTGAAGATATGATTGTATTTCTTATTTGTTTATTTACTTTCCTTATTGAAAATCTAGATATTTTTAAGATTTCTAATATGTCATTATTTAATATTTATTGTTATCATCAAATATAAAGTAATTATATTTATTACGTTATTTAATGTAGGGATATATTAGTAAAATGTAGGAAAATTTTATATTTTTAACTACATTAATTACATTTTCTAAATTGGTAGTTATATTCACATTTGACACAACAATTTTTTTATATCTACACTACAATTTAATTACAAGAAAGTTATCAATATTTACTCACTTTTTCTTTTATGCCATCTATATTTCTTCGAAGTAATATTATTCTTAACTTTCAATTAATTAACATATTTTTGTTTTTAATAATAATATTTATCCAAATATTTTTCTTATTTGCATTGAAAAGAGGGAAAAATATTTATTTTTGGCTTTTGTATTAATTATTTATTTCGATTATTTTAAATTATATAGATAAATAAGTTTTTATTGCCCTCATAATAAAAATTTTGGACAAAAATTGTCTCTACATACAAGATGTGAAATTAATTGATGGTTGATGATAAAAAAAATTATGTAAAAAACTTGGGAGCGTAAGTGTAAAAATATGAAAAACTTAAGTATATTCATTACAATTAAAATGTGGTGTAATTAACAAATGTTGTGATGTTAATATAATAACCCTTTCTTAATTTATGTGAAAAAATAAATTTATCTTATTGGAACAAAATGAGTATAATATATCACAGAGATAGATAGAATGTCACATTGGTACTATCTAAATTGATGTATTATGCACTGTTTGATAGTTATTTAAATCGATATTTATATTTTTTAGGTAAAATGTGTGGTTAAAAATTGAGAGAAAAAATATGTGTAGTTAAAAAGTAATTTGAGAAAAATTGTGTAGTTTAGATTTTGGTTTAAACTTGAGTTGTCGAATAGAGGCTTAAGAGCATCTACGGGCTAGATATCTTTCATTTTTCAAAATATGATGTGGTAAAGAGTGAAAAAAGAGATATTGGAAGCAAGAAATAGAATAAAAAATATAGGAAACAAATAGACACAAAATATGAAAATTACCGTAGAAGATGCCATGTCTAGAAATTGACATCCTCTTAAATATCATTCTACAATAAAAAAAGTTGTCATATTTGTTTTGTCCCATTCAATTATTATATATTAAGTAGAATGTAACATTGTATATATTCTTGTATGCTAAGTATATTATTTTACTGTAGCATCGCATTCCTCTTGTATTCTTATGGAAGTTTACTTCCCATTTATAAAAAATAAATAAATACAAAGATCTAGGCCTCTGTTTATTAAAAGTTGTATGTTTAAAATGTTTTTTTATGTTTTCGAAATAAAATATATGATTGAAAAGTGAAGAAAAAAAATGTGTATTATTAAAAAGTGATTTAAGAAATTGTATTGTTTAAAAATATAAAAAAACATATTTTGCCAAACATAGGCCTAACTTCCTCGTGAGACTCGAGAGTTGTGACGTTCTAGATTGAACAACTTCTACCTACCAAAAGATGACTAGCGTGGGTAGGTGAAATTAATTTTTACTAAGATCACATTGTTCTGTTTGATAACACTAATAAATTTGTTTGTTTATATTCTTAAGTTAAAATATTTGATTAAAAAGTGAAAAAAAAAATGAGTTTGCTGAAAAGATGATTTGAAAAATTATGTTATTTATAAATAATAATAATGCGTTAAAGAACGTGGACTAAATAAATACACATCATTATCAAGGTCTCTATTGTACTCGTTTATCATTTTAATAGACATATAGACAATAATTAATAAGAAAAATTCAATAAAAATGTAGAAATGTGTTGAAAGTTAAATTTGAATTGTTAAATACGTGATTTCAGTGACTACACGTGATACTCCGCTTGCTTGAGTTTTTCCAAAAAAAAAAAAAAAATTATAATTAACAATTTGTTCAGTGGCAGTGATTTTTTTTTTTATGATTATTCTAATTTTTAATACAATTTTTTAACCGCACATTTTTTCTCTTCAATTTTTAATCATTTATTTATCTCAAGATTTGAAAAAAAAATATTTATAATCAAAATTACTAGCCGTCGAACGAAGGCTAACACTAAATACGTCCAAAATCTCTCTCATGCTGCACATAAAATTTGAGTCGTCATATTTTTCGATCAAATAAATATGTTTAAATTAACATTTAGCATCCGTTTGATAAATAACATAAATTGATTGGCCAGTCCAGTTCCAGTAGTTATTAGGGGGCGCCACGTGCCTCCAGTGAGCAGGTGCCCATTGGGGGTACTATTTAATTTCCAATAGGAGAGATTCTAGGTAAAATGTGTAGTTATAAATTGAAGTAAGATAATGTATATAATTAAAAAATGATTTGAAAAATTGTGTAATTTAAATTTTAATTTAAACCACCAACTAATGGGACCGCCGAACGGAGAATGATAAACCAATTTATAAATTACACATTTTTCAGATCACTTTTGAACTAGATACATTTTTCCTTTCCAATTTTCAACAATTACTTTAATGTAAGGTTGATGACTCTGTTGGTTAAATTTTTGGCGTTTTAAAATATATATTTTTTATATTTGTTAGGTAAAATATATGGTTGAAAAGTGAAAAGTAGAAAGGAAAAATATACGTGGTTAAAAAGTTGTTTGAAAAATTATGTTGTTAAAAACAAGTTTAGAAACACTTTTGTCAAATAGAAGCTTATAGTCTACTCGGTTGAAAAATGTTTGAAAAATTGTGTAATTTATAAACTGATTTATAAACTAACTTTATTTTGTTTACTAAACATTTGCTTATTTATGTTTTTTAGATAAAAAGTAATTGCTAAAAAATAGAGAGAGAAAAATTGTGCGATTAAAAAGTAATTTGAAAAATAATCTAATTTATAAATCAATTTATTTTGTCTACCAAATAAATACTTAGAGGAGATTCTTGTAGTATTGCTTCCGAGTCCGAATACAATAGAAGTTTTTAATCAAATCTAAAAGTGTTTGGTAAAATTTGTTTATTATTATTCACGTGCCAATATTTTATTTGTCCACAATTTTCATCGAACAAAAATTATCACACTTCATTATTTATTTTTTGAAAAATGGAACAATAAAATATTGATACGTTGATATTTATAAATTAGTGTGTGTTCGATTAACTACAAAAAATTATTTATAAACAAAACAATTTTTCAAAATACTTTTTAACCATACATATTTTCTTTATCCAATTTTCAACCACTATTTTTATCTCAAAATTATAAATAAACCAGTTTATAAACTAAACGATATTACCATATTTATAGACGTTTGATAAATCAGTAAATCAATTTGTGTATTAAAATCAGTATTACCATATTTACATTTTTATGTATTAGAGCATCCGCGTCGGATATGTTAAAGTATGTGTTAGTAGAATAGTTAGCAAAATTTTGAAATAATGCCCTACATTGGATATGTTAAAACAAGTGTTAAGAAAAGGTTTTTAACCACATGTTAACTTTGTTCGCTAAACCGCAAGTACACGGGTCGCGCAAGCAATATATTGGACGTGAGTCCAAGAATCGATCTCACAGAGATTGTTGTAAATTGTTTTTTAGATTTCGAATCCTTAACCGGAACAAGAGATTTGATTGAGTTGAAAATTTTGATTTTAAAGATTAAACTAAAGAATAATGAAAATTTGATTTTAAAACTTATGAAAATAAATGCGTTAGAATCATGAATCCATTTTGACTCTATCATCCATATTTTAACCAAATTATTTAAATACAATTCACAGATTTTGAATTTCATATTCCAAATGTAGTTAAAATTCCCTTTCAGACAAGTATTAACACATATTCCTACGTACGACCCACTATATTTCTATGTTGAATGTGAATGTGTAAGAAAGCATTAAAAGATTTGTGAAAACGATAGCAGAAAACACAAAGTATAGAGATATATTTTTATCACATACCGAACTTTGTGGTAATTGAAACAAGTCTAATAAAATCCTAATCTTTCGAACTTAAGAAATCATAACATCATCACATAATAATTGACCAGAAAATTATATGATAATCAAAGCACGAATCAATTGCATCAAAATCATGAATTTCAGAAAATAAATAATAGATTAAAACATGGAGTCAAGAATTCAAAATTTCATCAAAATCACTGGCGGATCTAAGTTAGAATGTAAATGTGTTTTGTGAAAAATGATATTAATATTATGTAAATGTGTTTTAGAATGTCACCCCATTTATCTTCTTGATCTTTGGTCTTCAATTGTGTTATTGGTGTGGCAAGGATCCCTCGGTACTTTGACAGCATTGTGGCATGAATTGAGCAAGTTGGGAACCCTTAATTTCTTGCCTTATGCCATGTATTTATAGATTCTCCAAAAGTTTAAGTAAAAAATAAGAGAAATCAGCTGAAAATCGAGCAAAAAGTCTAGCTACAACCCAGAAATATAACCATGTCATCGCATGGTACAAATCCATGCGATAGCGCATGCTTCCGAAAAACCATTCTAACCATTTTTGAACAAGTTATGCGATCGTGCCGTTATAATTTCATGCGATTGCATAGTTATCCTGCTATAGTACAATTTTCATCATTTGAAGTGCTTTAAGTTGGTCATCCTGGTTTTATTGCACATCAGGTCCTTCAACTTTTGATTTTTGCAATTTGGCCCCTAAACTTTTGATTTCTTCCAAATTTTATTTTCTCATTGATTTTTCTTCCAATTGGCACATTTGTCTACTTCTTCAACTCTTGATTTGCATACTTTGTCACTTTTATCATCTAATTGATTGATTTTGACTTTAATTCCATTGTTTTCTTGACTTTAGGATTTTTCCTGAAATACAAACAAATACTAACTAAATAAATAACAAATATTCTTAAACAAACACATAAAGTCCTACTTTTAGGATATAAATAAGTATATAAAATACACTTATAAAACTTTTTTATTAAATCTAAAGAGTGTTTTAACATGTGATAAGACACTTTTATATTTAAGCATGTGTTCAGTAATGAGTTTATAAATTCATTTATAATTGGTCCAATTTTCAATACAACTTTTAACTATATATTTTTTCTCTCTCCAATTTTAAACTCACATCCACCTTGAGATCCGTAAAAAAAAAATAGAAAAACAACTGATGGTAATCAGTTAAAAGGCTCCGAACATAGGCTCAAGCTCTCTAATTGAAGTATTATATTTCATCCCACCCCTAACACACACCCACGAATACCTCATTTATTCATTTTCTTCATTTTCTTTCCTCTCAGTTTTTTTTAACGTCGATTTAAAAAAACAATTTTTTTTTATTGATTTCATATTATATGATTTACTGAAATTTTCAATATGAGTTCCATATTGATATATAAGTTTTTGTTATTTTGAAAATAAATAATCAATTATTTTTTTATTTAGGAAAAAGTTTATCCAATGTAACAATTAGTAATTGTTAATGTTGATGTCAAAAATTCGAACCTGAAATATTTCGAGCTTGAACAGCGAATAAGTACGATCTAGATCTCCGAATACTTGAAACAAAGGCGGTGAGGTGTGAACCGTCACCCCTCTGATGCTTAAATCAGTAAAGAGAGAGAAAAAAAAAATATTGATGCAAGAGGCTATGAACTGTAATAATAATTGTGTACCCGAATTATGATTGAAATGCGAGTATTTATAGAGGTACCGGTACGTAATTGAATCCTTGTAGGACTAAGGTGCTTGAAACTCGGCATGAGTCCTTTTGGAAATTATCTTCCTAATTATTATGGATAAGGTTGTAAGTCCCAGATAGGGTTCTGTTGGAAGATGAGTTCTATTGAGATTTGGAAGTTGTAGACTCCACGTGTCAGATCAAGTCATGCCCGATCAACGAAAGGCGTGAGCCGAACATCATGTACCTCGAGAACATCATGCACCTTTTTGGTGAGTTATATGTTCTCGGGGTATTCTATCATCGGGAGTATTATGAGTGGTCGAGGCAACATTTTCACCAAGGACATTTTGAGTGTGATCGGGGTAATATTCTTCTTAGGGTTGTTCATGTTCTCGGGGTTCTCAATATGGTGTAATGTTTAAGTGCCCGGCTTCGAGGTTCATATGTTGCTCGGAGATATCAAGGTATGACGTAGTTAAATATTCAAGTGTTCGGAGATGATGACAAATGATATGCTTGGGGTATAAAATGATTGTCGGGGTTGAGGACATCCTCGGAAGTATCAAGATGTAATATGATATAATATTCATGCGTTCGGGCTCGAGATCATCAACGGGTTATAATAGTCGAGGTTGAGGTCTTTCTCGGGGATAGAAAATATAATATAGAGTGATATTCATGTGGTCGGGGTTGAGATACTCATCGGGTTTACATATTTGATTAGGAAATTATGTTTTGTCAAAGAGCTCCGACTTGAGGCTTTTGTGAAGGCTCGGTTATGAATAAAATTTATACTCATCAATCAATTTAGCTTGTGTTCGGTAAAGTAGTTTATTTGGTTTATAAACCAATTTATAAACTACACAATTTTCCAAACCACTTTTTAACCACAAACATTTTCTCTCTCCAATTTTCAACCATTACTTTTTACCTCAAAATCATAAATAAACAAATTTATAATCAAAACAGTGTTACCAAACGAAAGCTTAAACAAGTAGATGTATCATTTAACATCTAATTTTTTCATTATGTTGCTAGCTAATTTTAACTGGTTCAATATGGATGCTTTTACATGCTTACAAGTGTTAGATTCTAATTGGTCTAGCGTTTACACGTATTCGTCCCCTTGACTTATTTATAGGGGATATTTCAGCGGAGTCTGGTATGGGAGGAGTGGAGAAACTTTTTCATCTGTCCTTTATTATCTGATAGATATTTCTGGAGAGAGAAATAGTGGAAATGGGTGTTGATAAGGCTTTTAGGGCTTTGCTAGTGGTGGTTCTTGTGGCGGTGGCGGTTGGAGCGGAAGAGGTTCAAGGCCCGGTGCACCATGTGGTCGGCGGAAACCGCCGTTGGGATACTGATTCCGACATCGGTTCTTGGTTGTCCGGGAGAGTCTTCAGGGTTGGTGACAAAATCTGTAAGTACACATCTCTCAACTTGAAAACCACTTTTTAGAAAATAAGTTAGAAAGCTCAGAATAGGAAGTTCACTTATAAGCAACTCTGTAAGTTTAATTTACTTTTGTGGTTTTTGCAGGGTTTACATACTCGGTACCACAGGAAAGCGTCGTGGAGTTGCAGAGCTTTGACGAGTTTCAATCGTGTGATCTCTCAAACCCTATCAAGATGTATACGGACGGTGTAAATCAAATTCCACTTGAAAGGGAAGGGAACAGGTATTTTGTGATTGGGAACCAGGAAAATTGCAATAATGGTCTGAAGCTACACGTTGACGTGAAGCCTACGGAGACGAAGCCGCTGCCTAATCCATGGCCGCAGCCGTTTTCTATGTTTTCGCCGCCTCCACCGCTTCCTTGGGCGTCCTCGCCTCCTCCACCGCACCCTTGGGCCTCCTCGCCTCCTCCACCGCACCCTTGGGCCTCCTCGCCTCCTCCACCAGAGCCTTGGGCCTTTTCTCCTCCTCCACCGGAGCCAAAGCCATTTTTTCCTCCACCGTCTCCTCCACCGGAGCCTAAGCCATCTCCTCCTCCACCGACGCCGAAGCCATCTCCTCCTCCACCGAAGCCAAAGCCATCTCCACCTCCACCGGAGCCGAAGCCCGAGCCAGAGCCCGTGCCCGACACACCACCCCCTCCCTCTGGCTCCACCCAATTAAATGGGCTTTCATTTGGGTTTCTGATTTGCTTGTTGGGCCTATCTTGGGGGGTGTAGTGGCCCTGTTCATTAAGGATCTGTTCGGATGATTCAGTAATTCGGAGTCTAGTTAGCTTAATAATAAATTGTTTTTGCCTGTACTATTAAGTATTAACAAAACAACCATGTCGGTCGTATTTGGACCAGTTTTATTGGGTTCAATAATCTGTATGAACTTGTTCTACTATTTACTAATTGAATATTGTCAATTTTGCCATATTCGTAGTTTGATCTACGGTATTTACAAATGGTCAAATTTTATTTCATACATTTACACACTGTTATTGTTAATAGGCTGTCATGTGATTTATAAATGAAATTTTATTATTTTAGATGTAAAATATGTGTTTGAAAAAATGTATGGTTAAATGTGGTTATTATTATAATAAAATAACAATATTTCAATCAACTAATTTTTTATAATATATTTTTGGCACTTGAATTTATTTATTTTTGTAATGTTGACTAATAATTTTGGAAACTCACTTAACAAATTGAATTATAAATCAATTATTAATTTTATCTTATTTTTTATTCACAAATATTCACAAGTAAATTAATTAAAAAATAATCATAGTAGGCTATTAGCATTTTACAAAATTTCAAATTGAAAGTGTGTTTTAATTTTTCGTTTTTAAAAATAGTTATCAAAATTGACAAATCAAACTTATTTTTAACAAATTTGAAAATGGAGATAAAAAAAACAAAACATTTTCTAGAATAAAAATGAAAAATGCATTGTTTTGTGAATTCATTGAGAACGATGTTGCAACTTGCAGCTGACACAGGCGCGAAAGAATAAAAAAGGAATTGCCTGGGCTTTCTTATGGAATCAAAGCCCAATAGGGCATTAACCATATTTTCTTTTGAATTGAAGCTGCCGTGAATTGAAAGAAGAGAAAGGAAAGAAGAGAAAGGCATCGGCCACAACACGTGAAAATTAATGTGACTTTTTTTTTTTTTTTTTTTGGAAATACGAATTTAACACATTTTTGAGTGATGTTTACCTATCGGATAATGTTGATTGTACAATACATTTGACAAAGTCATTGACAATCACAATGCAAAAGGACTGAATTGCCCCTGTTTGTATAACTGCTGTGGACGTGTCCTATACCTAACCAATTCAAAAGCCAATAATTCAAAATCTGATGTTCTGTTCTAACCATCTTCTCCGCCGCTCATCTGGTGGCAATGGATCTACCTTCTATGGAAATTTGCAAACTCTTGTTGACGGCCAACACCAACACCACCTGATGTTAGAGCCTTAGAGGTGTCAAGACGGATGGACCGATTTGACCCGTGAAAATCGGCCCGAATCGACCCGGAATTGCGGGCCGACTCGTGACCCATGCAGACGGTTCATGGTCAAGAAGTTGTGAACCGCGGATTTCGCGGATCAAACTTTCGCAGGCCGCGGTTAATCCGCTGACCCGTAAAAAAAATGTTTTTATTAAATATGATAACATTGAAAATCTCATTTCTTTTACAAACTCTAATACAACATTTAAAACAAAATCTTATTTTTTTCTCCTAACTAAAAAACGTAATGTTCTTTAATAATAGTAATTAGAAATACATTTAGCATTTAATTGTTATTTGTTTATATTTTATTTAAATTTGCAAATTTAAAAGTAATTCATATAACATAAAATATAACTTTAAATTCTATGTAAATATTTTATGGTATAAATATGACTTTATCATTTTAATCATTTTGTATTTAGAAACTTGACAAAAAAAATTACTATAAATATGAAAAAGTCTATGTTTTTATATATACGAGTCAAATCAGAACGAACCGCGATCCGCATGGGCTCGACCCAGATGAGTCAGCGGGCGGGCTTTGAATATAGTTCGAAATTTTTATCAAACGAGCTGTTATCGGGCTTTTATGTAGCGGGCCGACCCGACCCGACCCGTATTGACACCACTACCTGATGTCATCAAAATAACCTCATATTCCAGGGAGTTTAGTTCTTGAATCTGCACTTCAATTGAAATTCAACAGTGTAAGCATCGGTAAAAGCCAATTGAAGCATTAACTAGACATGAAAGAAAATAAGTGGGAACGATCCTTCAACTCACCTGCTCACAGAGTGCTCATAATCTTCCAAATGCTAATCTGCCATCAGCTCAAGTGACCACAGAAGTTCCTACCTTAAAAATAATTAAGATTAATTATCAAAAAACATCAAAAACTACGATATAAATGCTATTATTTAGGCCTAACAAATCTTTCCAGTCATAATTTTACAGAAATCGAGGAACAACTTTTGATAAGAAAAGCAACAAGAGATTGCAAATTTCCGACATTGCTGGTTTTCGGTGCGGTGGCAAGGCGGTCGCTCGTCGGAATTTGTTGAGGGGAACAACTCAGGCTATCGAACAGATTATTAAATCTTCTACGCACCAAAGAAAATGTCGTTCTCCTCTTCTTCGGCGCTCGAGATCTGAGTTAGTCCGGCGATCTGACTAGCTCCGGCGACGTGGGTCGGCGGCGACGAAGTAATCACAGAGGTGTGGGTCGTAGCTTTTTTGAGCAAAATGGAAAATCAGATGAAAAAGGAAAGCCTAGTGTGAAATGGAAAGTCACGATATTTTCATTCAATAATCTCGCGAGAAGTTGAAATTGTCAACAACCTTGTCAAGAGGAATTGTACAATTAGCATTATCGTTACCCTATAAATATATATTGAAGAGTCAATTAATTGTAAAGGTGTAGCCCACACCCTGAGGGCCCGAACCGACAACGCTCAAGACCATTGGTTTGGGAAGGTAAATCCAGGTTATGCCTCCAAGGAGCCAGGGTGGAAGGGCTTATGGTAAGCATGAGAAACGCTCAATAACTCCCGCTTGCCACAAGGCCAATTCCACCTTGCGGGAAATCGAACCAAGCACACAGCTGCGCTGAGCACTTACCACCCATCCCCTTTGCCACTTGGAGATGTGCCCTGGGGCGAAGAGTCAATTAATTGTAAATTAGAGATTATGATGTTGTGACCAAATGGAGAAAAAAATGGGGAGCCCTATTTTTGTAATTTATTGTGGGATAGTTCAAGGGGTGAAAACTCGTAGTTAGATAATAGATCTTTATTAGTATTTTCTTTGTGGTATGTGTGATTGAGTTGGTGAGTGAAATTTTATATATTTGTAACAATTTAATATATAGTAAAAATTTTGACGATCCGAAATTTCTATGTTGTTATTTATATTTTTGTTTACTTGTTTTACTTTGAACTTCAGAAAATCCTGTGTGTTAAAAGAAAGAAAATCAACGTTAAATTCCAACAAAAATTAGCTGGGCCGTCAAGTGCAGTAGAACAAATATGTGGATTCATAAGTATTATTTACCTACAATGTGCTTAGCAAAGTTTTGTTTATAAATTGTCACTTGGTACCATTTTTTGAAAAATTGACCGTTTCAATTGATTAAATATTTTCATCTAATTCTTAAAAAAATGAATTAAAGAAATGTTACGTCATTATCTAAAAAAAATATTTAAAAACAAATGTTTATAAATGGATTGTCAACGGGTCCATTCATTTCTATGTATTTTACCCCCGTCAGATGGCTAGCACCTTGATGTAATTGGTTGAGATGTATTTTGTGCATTTCAAAAAGGGAATATAATTTGAACCAGGGGTAATCCCACACGGGATATCCCGTGGTTATCCAAGTTTGATCACCCAATTGGAGCTTATAATTTTGTTTTGTTTTGTTTTGTTTTCCTTTTTTTTTTTTTCGTTTTCCTTTTTTTTTAATTAAACCCTTTTGTGGACTAAAATAAAATATTTGTATTTAATTTTACTAAATTAATTATGGTTTGATCATTATGTTGATTATGTTTTCGCTTATTCATTTTCTTGAATTTTTATTTATTTTTATTTGTGTGGACTTAAGTCGTGTCGGTGCGGTTTCGAAGCGTGTCTCAGTTCGGTGCGGTTAATAACCACTTAAATGTAAATTAATTTTTGCAAATTCAACTGAAAAAAGAATCAAAGTCAAATTTTACAAACAACATCCGAATTCTCAAATTCAAAATTTGAATTTAGTAAATAATATTTCGAGAATATGTCATTATTGATTCCTATTTGACAAATATTATCTTTGATGTCTTTTAATAATTTTGAAAAGTCGAAGGAATAAAATGTTTTATATTTTGATGACAATTTTTATTTGAGGTCAAATAATTAATTTTTGGTATAGTGGATTTCAATTCAAGTGAAATTTGGTCTGTTAAATCACGTGATTCATTATTCGTAATTTACGACGACAGCATACCAATTAAACCACAACTAATTTTGTAAAATGAAATAAAAATAATATTTACTTAAGTCCACAAATAGGTTTAATTAATAAATTAAAAAAAATGGAACAAAAGCAGAATAAGAAAATAAGGAAAAAAAGGGAGTGGGTGCGTGGGTGGGATATCCCGTGTTTGATCAAATTATTAATTCGAACCATCGATAGGGGAAAATAAAGTATCCCATGACCACAATGACATACATTTGAATCCTTATGGTTAGATATCTTATTTCTAGGTTTTAAATCTTTTTTTATTTTGTGTTATTAACTATCTATCCACCGACAGGATCCAGCCACCGACAAGCTAGCGCGATCGTGCTAACTAGATCCGTCGGAAAATCCAGTTTTTTTTTTTTTTTTTTTAACTTAGATTTGGCCCATTTTAAACCCATAACCCAACAATTTTTGTGCATGTCAAAAATCTAGTTTTATTATCTTCCGTCCGACCATGTAATTGATATAGATGTGGAGGAGTCGATCTAAAGTTTATAGTTAGATATATATATATATATATATATATATATATATATATATATATATTTTAAGGGAGGTCATAGGGAAAGTAAAGGAATATAAGGGAGGGGAATATGATTCGAACCATCGATTGGGAAAAATAGAGTAACTTGTGACCACTATGACATGCACTCAAATTCTTATGGTTAGATATAGGGGTGGACGGTTCTATATAAAAAAAATAATGGTTTAATTCTTAGAATCAAAAACTATTTAAAGCAAGTTCTGGTTTCGATTCTCTTTCCAGAAACAGAACCAAGAACCAAACTCAATTTTTATATATGTATATATATTTTTTTTACAAATTAGTGGATATTCATCTCACCAAAATATTCAAACCTGAAATGTACAAAAATATTATTTACCATACATTTTATCTCATTTCCTTTTAGATAAATATTTTAAATCATAAATCTAAATTCTAATCTCAATTCATTTTTCTTCTTTTCAATTATAGACACGCATTCACACGATTTTACTTACACTCCTATAACACAGCAATCTTTGCACTCCTTAATCACTATCGACGGCATAGGTGTTTATTTTTTTAAATTTATATATATATATATATAAACATCGGCTCAATTCGTCAATTCTCAAGAGTTAACTCAAACTCAAATTGCAAATATATCCCTAACTCACACGACACTACGGTAGAATAAGATTCAGAATTTCATTGTAACATGTAAATATAAGTCTAAACAGCATTTATGTTCGATTCTCTAAGTTTCAATGGGTTTCTTCTTCTTTGACTTGGAATAACATGTTACTTTTTCTAAATTTTTATTTTGTTAACTAAAAATTTCATTTTCTATTTAGTATTAATGTAGATGGATTCTAATGAAGAAACGGATATAAACAGATTTTAATTTACATTTATTATTTAATAATTTAATTAATGGCCAAACTAGACCAAACCAGAACCGAACGGTTTGGTTCCGTATCTTTAAAAAAATCAATTGATTTCATTAGTAAAAAATCATTGGTTTATAATTTGGTTTGGTTCTTCTGGAACCAGAATCAAATTAAACCACGTTCACCCCTAGTTAGATATCTTATTTCTAGGTTTTTAAATCTTTTGTTATTTTGTGTTATTAACTATCTATCGACGGATTCAGCCGCCGACAAGCTACCGCGATCATGCTAGCTAGATATGCCGGAAAATCCACAACCCATAACCCAACAATTTGAACGATAAATCCTCAGTTCAACTTCAATCTGCCTCTCTTCTTCATTGAAAAAAACCATACAAAGTTCTGTTCTTGATGAAGGAAAAAAAAGGTGCTAACAGAGTTGGAATGCACAGGCTGAAAGTTATTGGGGTCTTTACAAGGCCATGGCCGAAGCTTTGAACCCATGAATGATCTTCAATTAATGGGGAGGAGTGGCTTACGATTTCAACTTCAATTCAAAACAGCCCGTTGCCTCCGCCTTCGAATCTATCGTTATCTTATTTTTAAGTTTATTATAATTTACTTTTTAAATTGAATAAGGCGGAATTTGAATATTTTCTAGACTAATTATCATGGTGAAAATTATACACGACAATATTTCGTGATTACGTAGGATTCAACTACTCCGTTTCACATTAAATCATCCTACACCTTCAGAGCCGAAAGGAATTCCAAATGTGTAGACTCGCAAATCTCGTCAGAATTCAATTCACACAAAAAATGAAAACCAAACTTCACTTACACGAAACGAATTAGCCTATGTTTTTTTAATGCAATTTATAAATTAATTTATAAACGAAATAATTTTTCAAATTATTTTTTAATCAAATTTTTGCTTTCCAATTTTAAATCACATTTTACCTCAAAAACAAAAATTTAATGTTTTCAAGATAAAATGTTTAAAAACACTTTGAAAAAAATGTGTGGTAAAAAGTGATTTGAAGATTGCTCATTCATAAACTTTTTTATAAGAGTAATTTTATGAAGACATTTTTAACTGACATTATGATATATCGCACATACATTGAATAGTGAAAAAATAAGTGATGAAATAATTATTTACACCATCCAATATATGTACGACATGTTACGGTGTAACTTAAAAATGTAAATTAAAATATCTTCCGAAATTTATTTTTTTATAAACAAGTTTGTTAGAGGGAGTCTGTGACACATTAAATTTAAAATAAACACGTGTACGATATTCTAAACGTGTCTAGCTATAACACAAAGTTCGACACCTCACCACCACCTTCTCTTCATTTATATCGAATCCCCAGTCCAACACACTATGCTGTGGGAGGGACACAGAAAATAAGCTGAACTTTTTTTTTTTTCATTTTTTCCTTTTCATCATTTGGCAATTCTGGAAAAAGAGAGAGAGGGCATTGATTTTTCAAGCTTGTGGAAATGGGTGGCGATAAAGCTCTTAGGGCTCTGTTAGTTGTGGTTTTTGCGGTGGTGGCAGTTGGGAAGCTAGAGATTCAAGGTCCAGTGCACCATGTGGTCGGCGGCAACCGCCGTTGGGACCCTAATTCCGACATCAGTTCTTGGTTGTCCGGTCGAGTCTTTAGGGTTGGTGACAAAATCTGTAAGCAACCATCTTCTTTGAAGCTGTATATATATATTTTGTTTGAGAGTTAATACTTTCAAATTTTTTTAAGAAAATAAAAGTAAAAAAGGCTCAAAAAATGTAAAAAGAAAAAAAAAATCTCCAAGAAAGTGTTAGCTTACTTTTAAGAACAATGAACAATCGAACTATGGTTTGTGTAGGGTTCACCTACTCAGCACCACAGGAAAACGTCGTGGAGCTGCAAAGCATGGAGGAATTTCAGTCGTGTGATCTCTCAAACCCTATCAAGATGTACACGGACGGTGTAAATCAAATTCCGCTTGAAAGAGAAGGGAACAGATACTTTGTGATTGGGAACCAGGAAGATTGCAATAATGGTCTGAAGCTACATGTTGACGTGAAGCCTTCGGAGACGCAGCAGGTGTCATTTCCGCCTCCACCTGAGCATAAGCCATTTCCGTCTCCACCTCAGCCGAAGCCCGAGCCTTTCCCCGTTCCTGTGCCTGTGCCCCCCTCCGGCTCGATCCAATTAAACGGGCTTTCGTTTGGGTTTCTGGTTTGCTTCTTGGGCCTATCGATGGGACTTTAGTGGCGCGGTTCGTAAAGGGTCTGTTTGGGTGTTGCAGAGAACCAGTTTAGTTTTAATTAGTAACTGCTCTCGTCTGTACTGTTAAGTGTTAAGAAAGCCTCTGCATTGGGTTTTTATTTGGACTAATAGTATTTTGTAATTGGTAGAGATTCTAAAGTGTGTACGCTGCACAATAAAAATATTCTGCCTATAAAATCACAAGTTGAGCATTAATCCATACATATGCTCCATTAATTAAGGAAAAAAACCACTTCATAAAACACATAAACAATCACCACCTTATAAATGTATAAACAATCAGTATAAAATATGATTCAACAAGTGAAGGAACGGTAAAGTTATCACTTGTTTTGTCCTCGTTATTGAAAACAATTTAAATTCAACCTGTTTCTTCTAAATTTTTAACACATTTTTATCCTCTGTTCACTCACATATTTATCAATATCATTATAAAATAATATTATACATAAACTAAAAAAAAATATATATATATATATATATATATATATATATATTACTTTTTAATCACACATTCTCCTAAAAACTACTATTCATTTAAAATAAGCTCTTTAAACAAAAATTATCAAACAAGGACTTATTTTCAATCACAATTCATGGAAGACACAAATTTTATATGTTTTCAATCATATATTTCATTCCATCAAAAATATATTAAAATATACCAAAAATTTAAAATCCAAATAAAAAAGGACTAAAAAAGTATCAAACGAACTGAATATTAACTAGAATCACTAGATATAAAATATTGTTTTAAGGACAATGCTACGTGTATCCCCGAAAATCTACTTTCAAGTGTACTCACTTTCATGTTGTGTGTAGAGATGGCAAAAAAATTTGATCCGTCCCGTCGATTCGATTCGATCCGAAAAATCCCGATCCGTGAATCGACGGATCGAAATTTATGTGATCCGCCCCGATCCGAAAATTCACGAAGCGGATTTGGATCGGGGCTGATCCGATCCGCGATCCGACATTTTTTTTTTAATATAATTTTTTTATCATGTATAAAAATCTAATATGTAAATTTTGTAGCAAACTTTAATTTCTGGGAATAACCTGCAATCTTTGTATTTTCAAAAAAAAAAAAAACACATTTTCATGTTCTTCACTTGAAGAAAGAATTTCAATAAGTGATGGCAAAAAAAACTCGATCCGTTGAATCAGCGAATCGGCCTTTATACGTCTCGTTTCAATAAAATTTAATAAAAAAAATAGTTTTCTAAATTTTTTTAAAGGATTTAATTTAAAATATATTTAAAAAAATTTTAAAAAATTAAAAAAATTAAAAAAAAATAAAAAAATAATTTGGCGGATCGGTGGACCGATCCGCCCCGCCCCGAACCCGAAATTTGACGGATCGCGGGGCGGATCCGGATCGAATCAAAAAAATTCCGATCCGCCCCGTTGCCAACACTAGTTGTGTGAGACCCGTGCGTGAGGACCATCTTCCCACACACACGTCCCATACATAGTGAGAGTGGGAGTACCCCCGGGAGCCGGAGTAAACCCCCAAGTGTACAAGACAAATCCTTCTTGTAAATATTATCCTTCAAGAAATGATCTTTTCCCCTCCTAGTTAAGAAGGAGATCACAAAATTCATCCACGCTCATATTTTTCTTATTCAATAATTAGGAAGAAAAAATAAAGCTTCAAAACAAGTTCAACATTTACCCATACAGGAATTCGACGTACGTAACACTTCCTCAACCGTTAGAGTGGTAAAATTTACCTGATCAATAAAGTTTATCTCTCTCTCAAAACTACATAGTTTGCCTCTTGTGTCTTCTGTATCTTTGATATTCTTCTCAGTGTAGCCGCGAAAGCATCCTTGTCCTGCATGTGTAATTTACTCAATTGTATCATAAGCCATATTTTGCATTACACTGGATATGTATTTCATATATTAAGAGTATAAAAATCACAATTCCCAACTAGTAAACTTTATATTTCCGACAAGAAAAGGGACCAACAAGTTAAATAAACATCAAATGAATCAATCCCTTACCTCTTTTGACTTCAGTCTAGATTTAAATTTGCCAACAAGATCCTGTGTGGTCACTTGTGTCTTCTGCATTAAAACGGCCTTGATTTCATCTTCTGTAACTGGTCCAGTAGGTGGCGTAGCTCCGGTTTTTGAAGGTGCCGATGGTAATGCACTTTTAGAAGGTGTACTATTTTTTGCCACAGAAGCAGTCTCATTTTTCACGAACTTCAGTTCCTTAATCACCAACCCCAGACGAAATATATATAAATAAGAAAAATAAAGAGGGAGCAATGTGGTGAAGTATTCGAGAAAATGAAAGACGGTAAATAAGTTTCATCTAATATACACTGAAGGCAACTACTTACATTTTCTGTTTTTGTTTTCTTCATAGGTGTAGCATTAGTTGTTTTTGACTCCTCACCACTAATTTTTCTTTTCCCCTTTGAAGACTTAGAAGTAGGTGGGGTTCCACGACCAGATCCAGAACCAGCAGCTTTCAATGGACTGTTATTCTCAACCGGTTCTTCTTTAAGAGCTTCCTTCTTCGGGGCAAGAACCGGAGAAATGTCATCTTCCATCTAGCAAAACAAACAAAAAATGCTCTCGTTGGAAGCTAACAAGAAAAATAAGATCAGCAATAACTCCTCATAACTTTGCCAAACTGCCAAAATAGATAAGCAAATGAAAAGTCAGTTCTATTAGGTAAAAGTGCCAATTCAACCAAAATGCAGCCATCGGGGATAAAATAAGATGAGGAAATTCAATGTTGAAGACTAAATTTAAATAAAATATGTTCTTATGGTTAAGAGTAAATGTTAAATTTGACTTAAATTAAAATCTAAATTTGTAACGACAGGAATGATATGTTCCCTACAGTGGGGAACATATTCCATTCCCACATGTCCACCCACTGTTCTCTACAGTGGGGAACATATTCCATTCCCACAAGCAATTTGATTGGTTGGTGGGGTGGGCCCCACTGCCCACCCACCAATAGGGGGACTTGTGGGAATGGAATATGTTCCCCATTGTGGGGAACATATCATTTCCGTTTGTAACGATACCAAACAAGGGTTAAATATAAATATATCTACCTCGAGCTTTAGATGGGATGGTTCAACAATTATTTAACTCCGTTGCAATAAAAGGACATTCACATTACTATAAAAATAATTATTTCCTCAACATAGTATTTAAACCATAATAACAAGCAACCTACATCGTCGTCGTCATCATCGTCATCCTCCCCTTCTGAATCACTCAGCCCATTAGATCTTCCAAGCAGTTTCTTCAACTCCTTTCCAGATTTGCTCAGTCCTCCCTCCTCTTCATCAGCTTCATCCTCATCCTCTTCATCCTGAAACAAATTCAAAAAATATCACATATGAGATCGTAGAACAGAACCACCAGCGACGGATAAAATGGAAGACAGAACAATCATTCGTTAACGTTTACTATGGAGTCAACCTCCAACAAGATATGATAAGCCAACTTACAAACAATCTTATCCCAGAAAGGGAACTGAACTTTAGGTAGAGAATAAAGTTTCTTGATAAAATGAACGAACAAAAGAAACAGTAGCTGCAACACATTCTCCCCTTTAAAGGAAGGAAGATATCTCAAGATTCATAGGCACTTCGCCAGTTTTGCAGATGAATGCTAATTCTTGTGACATAAAGCGTCTTCATTTTCTCCAAGATTCCAACAAAATCAGCAATTTTTTTCCTCTTTTGGATATACCTTGCTGTGAAGGCACCTAGAGGGATTGTCATGGTTTCCATCCGGCATCCCCCCAACTTGTTCTGATGTCGAAACATAGAGGACATAATATGACAGGTCGTCATGGTTTACCATCCTTACTACTTCTGATGTCGAAACATAGAGGACAAATGATATGGGTCGTCATGGTTTCCAATGCATCCTCACTACTTGTTCTGATGTCGAAACATAGAGGACACATGGTACGGGGGGTCATCATGGTTTCCATCTTCAATACTTGTTCTGATGTCGAAACATGGAGACATTAACTTTGTCAAAGAAAAGTTGCCACGCAAGTACTTCATGAAGTATCATCCAGACCACGTGTCGATGACCTTTTATTGGCTTTAGCATGAACTGCCTCGGGGCATTAGGCCCCTTCAAGCCAACTTTATGCATCTCAAAAAAGTATCTAAAATCTAAAACCCAATAAAAGTCGATAACCTTGCCAGCTTTGTCAAGCATTAATTACTAGATCTCTGCATTTAACCTACAAACAAAATTCCACTTCCGTTTCACTCTGGAAAATGGTTTCATAAAGCATTCCAGCAACCACAACCACCAATTCTTTACAATTTTCAACTATTTGCAATATGGAAGGGATTCCACACCTCATAATCATCTCAGATAAGACATTTACCATGTGGACTGGACTGCATTATATCCTCAATCACTATATATCAATGTACATCGCTAAGCATACTCAATTACCGTGCACTGCATTTTTCTAGCCATTTTTTCATGTCACGATCATTATGTTAAGAGAGACAAACGTAGCGATAATCTAATACAATGTGTAAGCAAGCAACACTAAATAATTATTGGACAATGCTACAGGTACCGCGAAAGTGTACCGCGCACTCACATATGGGGGGAGGATGAAATGATCATTACACTGTCCATGTGCTTGTGCGGTACAACTGGCGATAACTTTAGCATTTTCCATAATTATTTTGCACTACTTTGCACAGACTGGAGCAATATAAATAATCACCTGCTTAATTTCTGGAGGGGCAGGGATTTCAGGAGCCAAATCTTCTCGTTCCTCGGGATCATTTCCGACAGCTTCATCATCGTCAGTAAAAATTTCTTCATGCTCCCAATCATCACCTGAGAAAATAAAAATATTTATAAATCAAATCAAATCTCACATTGAAGAAGCACCTCAGCAAGGAAATATGATGCAGCAACTGAGAAGATTGACATATCTACTTCATCGAACTATCCAAAGATATAAGAACAGCAGAAAAATGCATATTCACGAGACAGTACTAATAGGAATATAATATAATGGCAAGCTGCAAGACTGTAACTCGTGAAACGACCTAACATATACAAAATTTCATCACAAAATAATTTTTGAGGAAAATATATCAGAACTCTTCACATAACCCAAACATGGGCACAAAGACAGAGAGGGGAGGACCACTCAAGACTGCAGGTGTGTGTTCAACAAAATTCTTACTGTCCCAACAATAGGCTTGTGGGGTGAGGGCACAACTGATTAATCACCCTTGTTTTAACATCACAAAGACATGATAAAAATCCCAAACAAGTGCTGCAGGAACAAAACCTTTTAAGCATGCAACAAGACAACAAAGAAATTAAAGAAATGGAAACCAGACCCTTTTCAATATCATCGTCATCAAAATCAAGATCGCCGCCTCTTGGTCCTTCTTCATCATCGTCCCCATCCTTTTTATTGAGTCCGAGTCTACTTTTTCTAGCCGCCTCTTCTTCTTCATCTTCCTCTCCTCTATCTGAAACATTGGCTTCATCATCGTCCCCTGCAGTTTTTTTACGTCCCCTCGCACTACCACCTCCACTTTCCCGATCATCAAGCTTTTCTACTTCACCAAAGGCTGCAGCTCCATTGTTTGCTGCTTTCATCATCCATCTTTGGTACCCATCGGCAGTTTTCCTCCTATTTTTCATCTTCTCTTCCGCTTCCTCCAAAGTGAGTTGCTTATATTGTGCCACTTTGTTAAAATTGTACCTAAAAACAAACATAACAACAAACTAAGCAATGTTATTCAAAAAATTTGGATCAGCCTAAAGGAAATGAAATAATGGATACATGAAACACCAAAATTTATACAAAATATCGGACAAATAGGAAAATGGTTACCAGGAACCAGCAGGAATGGCTACAAATTCCTTCCCCTGAAGCATTAAAAGGTAATATGTAGCTGATTGTGAACCCTCAAGCTGACCGTGGTATTGAGACTGGCCAGTTTCATCCTCCAGCAGCCAAGGTTTATTCTTGTACTTATCCTACGCAATGCAGCAACATGGCAATAGCTAGCAAATAAAGATATACGAGATTACGTGGAAAGCAAATACAGCCAATCATCCCGAGAAAAAAGTAATTGAACTAATCAAATGACTATACTTGTATAATGAACAAAAATAAATGGCCTAACTTCATCAATTTTCATATTACCAAATTGGAGTCAAATATTGATTTTTGACCACTAACCAATAAGAGCTTTCATAATTGCAGAAAAATGTAAAAAAAAATAAATACATAAATATAAAAAATAGTTTTAGGTATTGCTAAACTTACTCATAGCTTACAATGCTAAAAAATTATCATTACAAGACAAAGGAGAGACCCCGAGCAACGAATCAACAAACAGGCTTCGAGTATTAAACAGAAAATCCTATCTACAGGCATGTATGTATTTAGATTACAGTAAGAGTATTTAGAGATTATAACAGCAAACACAGAAGTGCAGAAAAGAATGAGTACCCTCAAGGTATCAGAAACTTGGCGGCCTTGAAGACCTTCTTTCTGCAGTGACCATTTATTTTCATTCTTCTTCTTAAAAGTTGGTAACCCCGTCGCAAATCTTCCAATAAAGTAATTTTTGTCATTACTGGAGCATGATCTGACATTATATTCCTAAATTTGCCAAAAGTTAACGGCAAATATCAGAAAGCGTTCACAATAAAAAATGGTGGAGAAAGGTAATGATGAGTGATGAGGTACACTTGAATAAAATGAACTTGAATACAGTCTATAGACCATTAGCAGCTAAAGAAAAGGATTTGCCGATGCAAGCACAGTTTGAAACCATGAAATTTGGATAAACTAATTCAGTATATGGTGTGGGAAAATTTCTAAATTCAGGGATTTTCCTTTTATAATATTTGCTGGCAATTATGTCCCAGGTTGTCAAGGAGACTTGTAATTTGAAAACAAAGACTTCAGCCACTTCCTAGTTCCTAATGGAAGATTATTGTCTTCTAATCAATAGCTGAATTTTTTTAAATCAGAAGAACAAGACAGCTTGTTGAAATAACCTTGTGTTATTGGATGACATCCGTGCATGAAAAGGTCCCCTATATTCAGTTTCTAAAACAAGTGATAGTTGACTTTATTCAGCAGTGAGTTTTAACAGAATCGGCACTTCCAAAATAGGTTCTTCCTCACACACCTTACCAAACCACAACAATCATCAATCAAAACATAACTGCACCATGTTCATCAGAGTGCTTTGAGGTGAAATAGTTACTCCATCTATTATTTTCTTGCAAGTGAGAGCACAAAATTGACTAGCAAAACTCGCGCCAACCATATATCGAATAATATGAAGATGTTTTTCACTCAGGAATATCACCCTTTACATGATGGTAGCTAATTCTCAATTTTGATCCTTTCATTTATGAAGTCAAGAATCAAAGAAATTACTCAAAATTAGATTCTCTTCGTTTCTCTACATAGTTCTCAGTACAAACAAATTATGATAAACATAAGATTAATCAGAAACTCACAATAAGAGTGATAACATCAAAATTTGCAGGTCCCGCCATAATATTAAACCCAAAAAAAAAATTACAATGTCAACTCCCAAGAATGTGTAAACGCGAATTATTAACGATATAGATGTAAGAATTCACATATTCAATTAATAGCTAATTATGGTTATGTTTCTTATTTAGTGTACAGAAGGAACAACCAACCCTAATCAAGCGAGTGATGCGAGTGCCACATTCATAGCACTCCGCGCGATTCTCAGCCATGGCCTTGCCACACGTCAGGCAAAGTGTCAAGTGCTTGCAGGAGCTACCATACAGCTCCTCCATCGATCCACATCCACTGCACGATGGCTTCAGTATCAAATCTATGGACATTTTCTTTGCTAATTCTATTATCCTGCATCAGACAAACAATATTGTAATTGCTCAGGAACTCACTGATGACTTCTAACAGCTAAAAACAAGGATCAATTAAGAAGGAAAATTAAAGTGGAAAACTTAGGGTTTTGATTAATCCGTAATCAATTTTCTAAATTGAGGAAAAACTCGGTCAATTCAATTACCGTTTTCCTTGTCCGGAAATTTTGAATTTGAGTTTAATTTATTATTTGACTTTCCTCATTACTAATTCTGGTTGTTTCGATCGACGAGAGACAACAACCTTTCTACAGATTTACGAGGACACAGATTTAGAACTTGAAGTTTTTATATGGGAAATAGTCTGCCTTCTCTCCATTTCTCTTCCTCCAGTTTTTTCCAATTTTAACTAGAGTCATTTCACTCCTATATTATAAGAGGCTCTTGGTATTTTTACTGTTCAATTTTGGTCATTTCCTTTCACGCCTTCGTCCTCTACCAAACCAATTAAATAGTGACAGGTGCACAATTATACCGACAATGAGGATATTTTTTCGTTCTCTACAAACTCAAAAGCGAAAACTCTCGTTGGTTCCTACCTATTTTACACCACAGAATCTCTCCCTCGTGAAACCGCGTACACTTGAAACCCGTCGGAGTGAAAAACGACTTCATGTTCCTCATCGCCGATCTCTATCTGCAACGCAACAGAGACTAATCCAAGTAAGATCCGAATTTCGATAACCACACCTTAAATTACGTCTTTCACGATGGCTTCAGTAAGATCCGAATTTTTTCCCCTTATTATTTTCTAAGTATTTGCGTGGTTGAGAGGAGATGAGAGCAGCCGTATTTGACGAGTTCAAAAGACGAAATGATGCACGAACAAGAAGATATTTTTCGAGTCGGCAGCTGCAAAAATATGGCAGGTGTGTTATTACTGTTAGTAATAACACAACCAGGATTTTTATGTTCTTCCAGCTTGTTTATTTTCCCTCTTTTCACGTAGACAAATTTGATCGGAGAAATCATTAGAATAGTGGATAAAATGGTTTTATAGATTTTTACATTTTTTTATCTCATTAACTTAGTATCTTCTTGAAACCTAACTGATTTATTGTCCATCATAAGATGATTGCTCCTTGTGGTGCCATTTTTTAGAATCCTCCATAGCTTTATTAGATTTATCTTTATTGGTATAGGAAGCATTATTAAATTAGCACGTGGTATCTTTGGTTCTACATCCATGTTATATTCTGGAATCAACTCTTTTACTAATCTGGTTTTGCAAATTAATATCAAGCTGAAGCAAGAAAGATTAACATCAAATGGTTCTCGTTAATCTCATATTTTTTTTTCTTTTTTGGAAGATGTTGTTTTGAACTCCACCGTTTAGATTTGATCTTCCAGTGATTTCTATATTGTTTCCATATCTAAATTCTTTGATTATTGAGGTAATATTTTTAATTTTTTTTTTTATTTTGATGTCTTTTGGATTGTAATATTTTGGGTAAATCTTGCTTTTTTGTTGGCATATGTATCATTTAAATCTTGCAATCTTACAATTTTATTGGTAATTTTGATTTTATTTTTTTTTATTGAAAATTTGCATCCTTTCTTTGGTAGACTATTAATGTATTATATGCTTTGAATGGTTGAGTTTCTTCATTAATGTGGATTAGTATAGTTTCCATTCCGAAGAAGATTAGGAAAGGGCTGGATAAGATTGCACCATAACATATAATTAGAATTTTCTTTCGAGGTCGTCTTAGTGTTGTTTTCTCTCTTGATTGAGTCTTGTGGTTGTGCAGCACTTTTAGTGTCAAACTCTACTGGCTCCAGGATTGTTTCGAATAAGACAACCTGATGAAGATGAGATTCTTTGTGTTTCATGTGGTATGAATGGAGGAGGTAGCGGAAGGGGAGGCACCTTCTGTATGTTAGGTTGATGCTTGGTCATTAAGAAAGTTGCACAGTTAAGAAAACGTGGTTTATGCTAATTAAGTTGTTAAAAAAACATCATGTCTGCTGGGTGCACCCATTATATTGATTGATGCTATTCAATTTTTGACATGGTTAACTATTTTTTGGAAAAGGCTTCTGATAGAAGGTTAGAAACTCGCGAATCTAAAGAACTTTGCTTCTTGATATGAATGTTCTAAAGAAGAATATTTTTTGTCTTGCATTTTTTCAGTGTTTAGTTCTTGTCTATTGTTCAATCTATAAAGGGAAAAAAGCGAGTTTTGGATTGCATGCGATTTAGTTATTTTTTTTACATTTTTAAGTTTTTCCTATTTTTGTTAATTTCCCTTTTTTGTGAGGTCAAGTGTTGGCATTCGATTGCTGCATGTAGGTTGTGTTTGATTCCCATTACAGTGGATACATTATCAAATTGGGAGTTTATATAGTAAAGGGAGCCAATGGATGATGATTTTGAATTTCCAACTATATTTTGAGTCCTCTTTTTTATTTTTATTATTATTGTTTTTTTTTTATCTTTCTCACTTCTAAATTTGTACAGAATTTATGTCGAACCATCTCCTAAAAGCTTACCCTATTAACGAGGATATAACTTATATATTTAAATTGTGTTTTGAAACTTCTCCTTAGACGTTAATTGAATTATTTGGATATTACGATGTTTAATACATTAGCGTATTGAATTTATGTTTTGTGTGTATTTTTTAAAAAAGAAAAAATCGGGTTTATGTTGACTACTGAGCTTTGTGGATTTACAGGTTTTGAAAGTTGGAGACACGACTGCAATACTACTTCAAAGACACGGTAAAATAGAATTTGTTATGAAACCTTCTTTTTAGGATTTTATTTTCAATTTGTTCTGTAATGTGCATTCTTCCATATTATTGGAGTTATACAAGTACTTACCAAACATAAATTTAATTGCGACATTAATGTTAGAGTCGATTTGACATTAATTTCATTAGTCTCAAACCTTTTCAGGCAGGAACAAGTGGTTTCTGGTAAAACTTAATGGTAATTTTTTAAGCTTACTCAATTTATGATGTTGTGCTCATTGAAGGCTGTTAAAGATAGTGACAATTCCAATAACACAATTGTCAACGTTGGTAAAGTCGTTACATGGGTGAGATGTTGATTTTGCATCATTTGGATTCAATAATTTGATTAGATTACAACATTAAAATTGCAAGCTAAAGTTGAATTGAGGGTATAGATGTTCAGGCTCAAACAAACCATGATATCATGTGAATTATGAAACCAATTGTGTATAGACAGCCCCATACAAATATGAAAAGATTCAGCTTTTGGAGTTCCAAAAGTAAAAGCTATTAGCACAGGGTGTTAAATGAAACTAGGACTCACCTAACATTTTCTATTGATGCAGAGATTGTTTTGATTCGTCTGGCAATATGCTGTCCATGTCCATGATAATCCTGCTAGAACACACATTGTCAACAATACTTTATATAAAAGAAAAAAAATTATCATAATATTCCAGTAGAACCACATCCATACTTCATATGAATAATTCTGAACAACAAACCCAGATTACAGAATGAAAAGGCTAAAAACAACTAACTTCTTGCATGATAATTAATTTCCATCCATAACAACCTTATGTGCTCTAAATTTGTTTGATGAATCTTTGCATGTTGACAAGTTTTAGTACATAAAACATAAAAATGAGGAGAATGTAGTAAAAATATGCTCATAATTTAACATTACAGAGGTTAAACAATCTAATGCTGGAGCTTCAGAACTCAATTGGCCATCCTTAATCTAATGATTTACCTTATTAGTGCTCAATCGTGTAGCCTCATTTTTGGCAGATAATTCTTTATAAGTCAGCAATCTTCTCTCCTCCAATTCTAGAGCATTTCGTGCAGCTTTGGTTATATTTCCTGCCACCATATTTGATAGTTAAAACCTCATATGAGAAAAGAGACAGTAGACAATTTAGCAGAGTGGTGTAGTTGTGTCATTTCAGGTTAGACTAGCAGCCCGTACACAGGTGGTGTTAAGTTTAGGTGGAAGGGGGTTAGGGGGCATTAGTTCGTTTTTTCTATCTCTTCTCAATTAAACACAAGCACACAAATACCTGATAAGTGAATTTCTTTCTTAAAATCACTTCCTGCCAACATGGATTGTCCAACACTCTCCTTAGAATCAACTACAGTCTTGTTAGCAAAATCTGTTTTAGTTTCTACAGTAATTTTCACTGCAGCTTCTTGAGCAGCTCTCTTCTCAGCTTCCAGTACTTCTTTTTTAGCCTTTTCAGCTCTTTCAGCCTTTAGCCTGGCCTGCATCAAGTAAACAAGCTCTCTGAAGTTATATTGAGCTAATGATTCACACTACATTTCCACCTTAAAAATTGAAACACGAATTTCTTAAAAAACACTCAAACTGCAGGTATGAAGAACATGCATGATCGTCTAATAATATTGAACATCAGGTCACCAAACCATGCAGTAACGAATAGGCAGTAGGAAAAAATATTCATTAATAATGTTTCAGAAAGTACTATCTACTTTATGGTGCTGGAAGAATATCATACCCTCCCATAAGTTATCAATTTCCACAGTACAGCTACCAGTATTCTGGGGCAATTTCTGAATTAAAGATGTTATATGGAATAGAAATTCTAAATATCCTATTTACTCAATGAAGAGGACCTCTAATAATATGGTAGGCTACCAGCAAAAGATCAGAAGACATCAAATAAATTCTAAATTAGTCTTCACATTGGCTTTTAAATAATATAGCTCAAGATGACTTCGTGA
The DNA here is from genome assembly GCA_963555705.1 of Ligustrum vulgare. NCBI lineage: Eukaryota > Viridiplantae > Streptophyta > Magnoliopsida > Lamiales > Oleaceae > Ligustrum > Ligustrum vulgare. Next base: position 4,010,625 of record OY743187.1, read on the forward strand.
ACTCATTCATGTAACATATTTTTGCAAAGTTTTTGTCTTTAACTGGTTTAATATCTTTCTCAACTTTAATTCAGTTTGGTTTTTTTCTCAACTCATAGACAACTCACAGAATACGACTTCAAATCTAGGGTTGCGATTTTTTTCTCTCTACAAATCTACACAGCGCATTTGTTTTCAGATTTTCAAATTTTTTTTGACGAATTGAAAGGTATTATCGTATAGTTATACTCAAATTTAAAGAATCTTTTTTTAGTTTTTCTCTAATTCTTCTCTGAATTTTGCTTGTCGAAAAATCCCCTATGAGTCGGTTATTTTCTTGCACTGAGAAGCGAATTGTAGATCCAAGATTCCGACTATACTGTTGCTTTTTCTCTTGCTGCCCAGGTCTCTGTTTATTATCTTTCCACATTTAGTACTTTCTAACGTTCCTACTTAGTTTGATTACTTTTCTCTTTGGGTTAGTGGGTTCGAAGAATTAACACAAATGATGCCCTATATTTGAGTTTTTTAGTTTATAGCTATTTCTTGATTACTTGGATTAGGCTAAAGCTCTTCTTATGCCCCAAAATAGTTGAACAAATAAGTAATTCCAGAAAAGGTGATTTGTACTTATTACCATGTGGCTTCAACTGTTTAGCTATGAATATAACACAGTTATTGATGCAAACTTGTTAAAATTCATGCAAAAAATGACAATGGATTTTATTCAGATTTTTTTTTTATTTTTTTTTTATTTCATCATTCTTTCTATTTCTCACAAACATGTTTTTTAATAGTTCATAGAAAGCTAGATATTAAGCTTTGCTGTCTAAGGAGGTATCTCTCAAGTGGTTTGAACTTTATAATTACAATAAGCAAAGTAGTTATTGAACAGTTTGTGCCAGAATGTTAAAAGGATTTCCCAAAATGAATTCTTTATTATCTAATTAATGAGTTTCTCAATGACTTCATTCTATGTAATTATGTGAAAGATTTTCCAAAGTTATTTTAAGAATGGGCTACACTCATTTTAAGTATGAAATGGTTGGTCAGATTGTTATTCTTACAGTTTATCACTCCTCACTCCTACATTAGAAGTGTTGCTTTGTAAATTTACTATTCATTTTTTGTATGTTGCTTTCACACATGAAAGTCAACATGTTAGCTTTCTCTTTCTTTTTTACTGTACACAAACCAGTTTATGTATATGTATGTAAAGACAAAAAAAAATATCTACTCCAAATGCTAAAACGACACCTTGAGGCTTCAAACACAGATTTCTTCATTTCCACACTCAACTGACCACTCCACGCCTCTTCTCCCTCGTCACTTCCATATCCATACCTTCATGTAGAAACTTATTTTATTTGACACAGGGTCCCGGCGATGCGATCAGTTTGCTCGTGAATGCACCATCTCGTCAACAAATAGAAGCCAGTTGAAAGATTTGAGGTTAGGGTTTTTTTAATTTTTAAGTTTTTAAAATTTTTGAAATTTTTTGGGTTTTTTCGTTTTTCCTGAGTTTGGTTTCCACCAGTAGCTTTGCGAGTCAGAGGAGCAGCTTCCTGTTGACATATTTTCAAGTTAAAGTGTCTCAAAAAACTACAGAATCTGCTTTGTGTGTATAGGGGTTCTGATTGTTATTTGGTGGGATCAGCAACAGGCCGCTATCTCTGTTGGATAAGTTCTATAGAATAAATTCATTTGTTCAGCTAATTATCTATGGGCTTGTACGGGGGCATGCTTCTTGATAATTTTTATTTGTATATGTTTGCTTTCACTGCGTTTTTTAATTATTTTAGATGTGGGTTTTGATTTTCTTTTCAATATTTTGACTAAATGCTTGGGTCTGCTTTAAATTTAGCTGGACACTGGCAACTACCATCAATGAATCCTTAAACTCCATAGGTAGTAATGACATTTAACAGTTATATAATTGTTTGGGTTAGGTTTGATGTTAAGAGGTTGTTACAGAGAAGGAAGCTGATGAGATTGAAACTGAAATTGAGAAAAGGGATTAGAGGCATTAATATTCAGATTGTGTTTTAAATAGATGGATTTGGATTTTGATAGTTTGGTGTTGTGATTTTTATTTACATGCAAATGAATCAGTAAAGTGTCGGGTTGGTTCCATATTTAGTTGGGAGAGCTTTTGGTTATTTAGAACAAGATCTTTTATAACATGAAAGATTTCAAAATAGTTGGTGGTTTCACTGAACAGAGAATCAAGAGGAGCAAGGAGAGAAATAGTAGGAAGCAAATGAATATGGTGCTGATTTGTTGTCACCATGACTGAAACATTTGAAACTGTAACCTCGTTACTTTGCTCTTGAGCTTACCTATCTATCTTTATAATTTTTATCTAGATCTCTATTAAGGAGCATAACTAACTTTTCCACATAGTTTTTCCGTAATTATCTTGTTGTCTTTATTTCCTTTAGCTCTTTTGAATATGACACATATCTAAAATTAATGCAACTTATCAAGTTATCAGCATCTATGTCAAGATTCAATCATTTGACAACTTATCAAGTTATCAGCATCTATACTTATACAATGACCACTTATTTTATTTATTTTATTTTCATTTATAGATTTTTGCAATACTAGGAATGAAGCAGTAATTATTTACAATTTCGTAATTATCTCTCTTTTTTTATCCATTTATTTGATTCACAAACAAATATTACTATTATGACCATTCGACAATATAAAATTTTAATTGAGATTTTCATACTATAATTAGGTCCCATTAATAAATTTTTCACTTTGCTCAATTCTGATGCGAACAACTAAATTTATATATGTTTTCTTTGTTACTAATTTTTTTTCCCAGTGTATATTGAGATACCTTCTCAACAATTACAAATTGAGTTTCAATGAATAACTCAAGAGATCCTAAAGTTGCCATTAAAGAGGTTGGTTTTATATTAGCTGAATTAAATGTGATTTTACATGTTATATGTCAAAAATTAAATTATCATCACTTATATTTACTAATAAAACATTCTATTTTTTTCATAGGAATACAAAACAATTATCTGTCAGGTACAAAATCAACAAAGACGACAAAAAAATGCATTTCGTAGGTCTCAAGAAGAACACTATGTTGACAAGCGCAAACATAAACCGAATTTGGATGGTAACTTGATTTATTTTTTTCGATATTTTTTGGTGTTTCTCTTGTCAGAAGTTAGATTTCCAGCATAGTTTTATTATTTACATTATTAGAATCAGAATATAAACTTTAAGAAATATTTACATGCAATTTTTTAAATATATAATCTATACATTAACATATTGGGATTTCTAATGGCCTTATTCTAATCGTGTTAATTTTTTTTTTAGGTTCAAACAACATTTCCTAAATAATTATAACTGTTCTTTATTGTTCATTTTCTTGCTTGTTTTCATAATTTTTTTTCCCAATTCAGCTGCTAGACAAAACAATGGTTACCTATATCACGGAAGTGAAACCTCTTCAGTCGGCTTTGAACAACATACCATAGAAACTTCTTTGCCAGCACCACATGTAATCATTGAAAAACCACATGATTTACAGGTTCGAAACATATCACATCAAAGCACCAAATTAACTATACCTATAGCTGCTTATGTGTTGCCCCATTTTACTGTTTGCGAGCATTGTGGAGCCAAAAAGTTTTACAGAGAAAGCAAGGGATTCTGTTGCTCTAATGGGAAGGTCAAATTACGTACACATTCTATACCTGATGATTTGTTTCAACTTTTTACTTCGAGTTGTCAAGAGTCAACTCATTTCAGAACTGTTTGTCGATCGTACAATAACCATTTTGCTTTCACCTCTTTTGGCGTAAAATATGATAAAGAACTTTGCAAATCAAATAAAGGTATTTACACTTTCAGAGTACAAGGACATGTATATCATTATGTCAACTCGCTTTTACCTCGCGGTGATGCTAAGCCTTCGTATATGCAACTTTATTTTTATGATACAGAAAATGAAGTGCAAAATCGTCTTCACAGCTCAGATAGGTTCCTTGAAACAGTTTTAGTAAAAATTATTGAAAGCTTGAAAACTAATCCTTATTCAAGGTTTTTTAGATCTTTAAACGACAAAGAAAACTTAGACACTCAACGAATTCAAATTAGGTGTCATCCGGGACTTGACCAACGTGTTTATAATACACCTGTCTCTTCTCAAGTTGCTGCAATTTGGGTAGAAGATGATCCGTGTGCAAACATTAGGGCTCGTGATATCTCTATTTGCGGGCACTCAGGTGAGTCTCACAAAGTTCATTACTATTACGGTTGTTATGACCCTTTGCAATATCCATTATTATTTCCATACGGTGAACCTGGATGGCATGAAGGTATTGAGCGTACTAGAAATGCCAATGAACAACCACAATGTCTGTCTGAAGTTTTGGTAGATGTAAACACTTTAGTCTATCCCGAACAACTAATTCAAAGAGAATCCGAAGGTTATTTTATCAGTTGTTTAGTATATATTAATTATTTCATTTTTTTAAACAATGAATTTTACCAATTTTTTAAATATGTTCGTATCTCTATTTGTTTTTTCAGTGCTTAACTATGGTAAGAATCGCTACCAGATCTCTTGTAGAGAGTATTATTGTTATAAGTTGCAAATTCGCCCTTCAGGTAAATCTCTATTACTCCATGGGGGTAGACTTCTACAACAGTAATTAGTTGATATGCATATTAAAATTGAAACATCTAGGCTTGATTATTTTCGTAATAATCAAAAACAGATACGTGCTGAACTTTACCAAGGAATAGTTGATAGTGTTGAAAATGGAGAAAATCGAGGAAGCATGATTGGGAAAAAAATGATTTTGCCAGTGTCGTTCACATGTGGTCCTAGGGATATGCAAAAGAGATATAGAGATGGGATGTCTCTTGTCCAGCGATATGGAAAGCCAGATATTTTTTTGACAATGACTTGCAATCCTAGTTGGCCTGAAATTAAGCAAGAATTAGAATACTCTGACGAGATACAGAATCGACCTGACCTTGTAGCTCGTATTTTTAAAGGAAAACTTGATGAATTAAAGAATGATCTAATTCACAAACATATTTTAGGGCCAGTAGCTGCCTATATTTATGTGATTGAGTTTCAAAAAAGAGGTCTTCCTCATGCACACTTTTTGCTGATCTTCAAAGATGGTCATAAAATCTGTACGCCTACTGAAGTTGATAATATTGTGTCATGTGAATTACCTGATGAACAATTATTTCCTTACTTGCATTCTACTATTGTTAAGCACATGATGCACGATCCTTGTGGTACATTAAATTCAAAGAATGTATGCATGAATGCTGATAATTGTTGTAAAAACAAGTATCCTAGAGATTACTCAGCCCATACTTTATTAGGAGAGAACTCTTATCCTATTTATAGACGTCAGAATAACGGGCATTCAGTTAAAGTTAGAGGACATTTTCTAGACAATCGATGGGTCGTCCCCCACAATCGTTACTTAATTGCTAAATTTAACTGCCATATTAATGTTGAGATATGTTCTTCAATTAAAGCTGTTAAATATTTGTACAAGTATGTATACAAAGGGCATGATCGTGTTAATTTTTCAGTATCAAATGACCAACCACCTGCTCAGATTGATGAAATTTCTGAGTATCAGTCTGGTAGGTGGGTGTCTCCGCCTGAAGCAATGTGGAGAATCTTTTCATTTCTTCTGTCCGAGATATATCCAACCGTTATTTCTCTGCAACTCCATCTTCAAGATCATCAACTGATAACATATAATGATCAAGATAATCTATCAAATGTACTTAACAAGTCCACTGCAAGTCGAACTATGCTAACAGAATTTTTTTTGATGAACAGTACTAATGAATTTGCACGGACTTTGTTGTATAAAGATTTCCCTACACATTTTGTTTGGAATTCAGGTAAAAAAATGTGGACAACACGAAAGCAGCAAATAGTTATTGGTCGAGTTGTTGCAGCAAGTCCGAACGAAGGTGAGCGATATTTCTTGCGAGTACTTCTTAACCATATCAAAGGTCCACTATCATTTGAACATTTGAAAACTGTTAATGGAGTTAATGTGGCTACATATCGTGAAGCAGCTTTGTTACATGGATTGTTAAGTGGTGACAATCATTGTGAAGAATGTATGTCAGAAGCTGTTGTTTACCAAATGCCTGGTTCATTAAGGCGTCTTTTTGCAACCCTGTTGACACTATGTAATCCAACAAATCCAAAAATGCTATGGGAGAAATTTAAAACTAATATGTTTGAAGATTATATACAACATGGTCTACAAACTAAACATGCTGAACAAAAAACTTTATATGACATTACTTCTATACTAGAAACACTAGGGAAGAATGTGAATGATTATGGGATTGTGTCATATATTGTTTCCTTGGATGATAATGAAAGACTAAACAGAATGATTGCAGAAGAGACTATATCTTTAGATATTGAAAGTGGCATCTCCTGCGAGACAAAATTAAATAAAGAGCAACGAATTGCCTTCAATACAATCATGGGATCACTTGTAAATGAAGCTGGTGCTGTTTATTTTGTGGATGGCCCTGGAGGAACGGGTAAGACTTTTTTATATAAAGCTTTATTATCAGCTGTCAGGTCTAAAAACTATATTGCTTTGGCAACTGCATCGTCAGGAGTTGCTGCTTCTTTGTTATCTGGTGGGCGCACAGCTCATTCAACGTTTAAAATTCCTTTAGACACAACTGGCAATATCAGCTGTTCAGTTAGTAAACAATCAGCTTTAGGAAGACTACTAAAAATGACTAGATTAATTATTTGGGATGAGGCTCCAATGGTTAATCGTTGTGCAATAGAGGCACTACATAAATTGTTGCAAGATATAATGGAATGTGAATTGCCTTTTGGGGGAAAAAATGTTGTTTTTGGAGGTGACTTTCGTCAAGTTTTACCTGTTGTACAGAGAGGTAAAAGAGAGGATATTATCAAAGCAAGCTTAGTCTTTTCGGATTTATGGCCGTCTTTCATACAGTTACCTTTGGTTCAAAACATGAGAGCAAATCTTGATCCAGAATTTTGTGATTATTTATTACGAATTGGAAATGGAACTGAGACAGAACATACTTGTGATTCAATAAAACCTCCATCAAATATAACTCTAAAGTTTGAAGACGAAATAATTTTATTGAAAAGTCTTATTCGTATAGTTTTTCCAAATATATCAACATATACAGACAATTTACATGAGATCGTCAACAGAGTTATACTAACACCTAAAAATGAATGTGTTGATCAAATAAACAATCTTTTATTAAATCAAGTTCCTGGTGAAATGTATACATACTATAGCTTTGATGAATCAATTGAAAAGTCAGACCAAACTTTCCAAGAAGATTTCCTAAATAGTCTATCACCAAATGGTATTCCACCACATGAACTAAATGTCAAATTAAACTGCCCCGTAATGTTGTTACGCAATATCAATCCATCTGAAGATCTTTGCAATGGCACGAGACTTGTTTGTAGGAAATTTGAACGAAATGTTATTGCTGCTAAAATCATAAATGGGGAATATATTGGAAACCATGTATTTTTACCAAGGATTCCATTCATTCCGTTAGAAAGTGACAAAAATTCAGTACCATTCAAAAGAACCCAGTTTCCAATCCGTCCATGTTTTGCAATGACAATTAACAAAGCACAAGGGCAAACTTTAGATTTTGTTGGTTTGTACCTTCCTAAGCCAGTATTCTCTCATGGCAAATTGTATGTTGCACTCTCAAGAGCAAAGTCAAGTAAAGATATACGAGTGTTGTTAAAACCATCAAATGCAGATCGTGAACACTTTTCCTGCACAAACAATGTAGTGTACAGAGAGATTCTCATGCTCACTCAACATTAATGCCTATTCATTGCTGCAGACACATCTGGTACTCATAATATTACTAAGTAGGTATTAGCTTCGTAACTATATAGATTTGATTTTGGGTTTTCATGAAAATTATTTTATTTTACTGGGGAATTTTGGATTTCTTTTACTTTTTGTTTACTCTTAACAAGTGTATATCTAATTTTTTTTTGCAGATTTTGGATGATATAAAGATAAATGATGGTTTTTAAAAGGTGTAAGGTATATTTATTATCAAACCAAACATTTAATGTATCTTTACTGCTCTTTGTTTAGGATTATTTCAGCTTTTAGATATACTCATGTTTGACCATGTTCACAGATAACAGTATTGTTAAGTAAAATTAGATGTGGACAGATGAATCAATAATATAATGGGTTTTTTTATTGGTGGAGTATTCATTATTCAACAACGTTTATCTTTTTATCACTCGTTGAAATGCTTCGAAACAATGCATTTGTTGCTTTCAGTGGTTCGAGTTCGCCATGCATAGGTGAACTAACTTTTACGATGAAATTACCAGTAAAATCAAATCACATATTCTCTTTTTAGTTATACTATACTATGAACACTTGGTTGACTAATGTTCACTTTTGCTTGTATGCATTCTTTGTTTCATTACATATGTAGCGCATGCTATTAGAAAGCTTGGAAAAATGTACTTCAGACAAATAACTCGAACCTAAAGAACTTGATGAAATTTGTTCCATGCTGAGGGAGTCCATGAAGTCTGATATCAGACATGCATCTACCTTGAATACTCTCGGCTTGATACTTCTTAAAACAGGTCGCTTGTAGGTCCAAATGACACACACACATATTCTTCGTTAATATCATGTTTGCACCCAATTAGATTTCTTTATTTAAAATGACTTGTGATCTTCTCTAGGGTGCTATATCAGTATTTCAAATCTGTTGGATATTGTTCTCAACAACTTGGATTGTCTTGGAAACCTTGGAATCACCTATCTTCAAAGGTAAGTAGGAGTAATTAGTGATGTAATTGCAATAGTCTAATTCATGTAGCTATAATGATAAAATCATTTTCCACCATGCATGTCTGTAGTGATGTAAGACATTTTTGTCGTGAGTGTGAAGTAATACATTTTTTTTTATTAAATGCATGTCTGTAGTGATGGAGTGATAAGGTATATCAACATGATTTATAGGTTTATTCATCGTCATTGAACTAATTTGAAATTGTGAACTTGGTTTATTCGCCTGATTTATCATTCATAAATATTTAGTATATTTATTTGCTGATAGGTATCAAACAACTTCCATAATTTTTTTTTATCATTTCAATCTCTTCTGTCTTCATCTATATGTTAGTATTAATTAGATGATAGTAATTAATGAAATTTTTCTCGGTGGAAACTTTGAGCTTTCAGAAAAATGTTTCCAAGCCTTTGTTTTAAAAAAGCAAAGTCATCCCGTTGCTTTAATCAACTATACGGCTATTCTTTTTTGCAAATGTGGTTCAATTGTTGCAAGTATCACTTTAATAATTGAACATAATTCCCTTTTTTTTCTTCTTCTTCTTTTCCCCTTTTGCAATCCCCTGTGGATGTTCATTGTTGACATAGTATAAATAGATTTATTTTTGTCATGTTATTGAACGGATTATCTCCTTTCTCTTGTAAACTTTTAGATATTAAGATAATAATATTATTAAACTGAGACTTCCCATATGTAGGTGCTAAGGCGAATGCTGATGGGTGGACTTCATCAGACTTCTGTGCCATTATCTGGTATTAATTTTCACTTGATGATGATTAATTTTATCCATATCTGGGGACCTGCTGACTATTTTATTTATTTTTTATCCTTATGTCAGATTATGTTCTTTTTATTATCTTATGTCTTTCCTATTGCTTTCAATGATTGAGCATTTGTTTTGATTCCTTTTTTTGCCCCCTGGTTTTCACATTTTTTTTGTGTTGCAATGGCATTGTTATGGTCTTCTTGAACATAATGCCAGGAAATTTGGTCAGTTTGCTTTCACTGTGTATTCTATATTTTAAATGATCTTCTTGAACATAATGCCAAGAAATTTGGTCAGTTTGCTTTCACTGTGTATTCTATATTTTAAGTGAACTGTTGAATTGGTTTATGACATCTACATAAGTACATGAAAAGAATTTTTATTTGTTTCTGGATAGAGTTCTTTTCCTATCGTCTTCGAGTGAGTACAGAGGGCAAAAGCGATGGTACATCATGGGGTAGAGTAGAGATTTATCAACTTCTCATTGTCTTCCATACCCGACATAATTTGTTTTGAGTATGTTGTTGGGACTTTCTCCATAAATGTTTATTATTACAGGGTAATGAAACTTTTATAATATTATTTAATAATTATCTTGTTATATAATCCTCATCACCATTATTGTGATGGAGCAGAATGCTTTTCCAACTTTCTTAGATGAAGAAGCATTTACATGTATCAAGACAGAGTAGAGACTTCCATTCAATTATGATTATTCATCAATATCTTATCCGATTGCTACTGCCAGTCTAGAAGTCTAGAGGTTACGATGTGGCATGTCAAATATCAATTAACACTGGTTCAATACTCATTTATAGCATTCTCAAATTAATATTCCTCTAACAACTCTCGCTTTTATATTGTGTGATAAGCAACTTGTTGAGGAAATTGATGGTCATTTTTTAAATATCCCAATGACTTCCACTTATTATTAACTTAGTTAAGAATTTTTATAGGCCGCTGTCCAGAAACTTATGGATTTCTTGTAATTTCTTGATATTATGATAAATAGAATTTACCTAATTCTCGTGACTAGAGTTCTCGCTCAATCTTTGTTGGCAATGTAAGCCTTCTTTACCAGCAAGTTGCTATTGTTTTGAAAGAAATATGTGCGAAGTCCTTTGTAACTTCCACTGTTGTTATTATCTAGGCATCTTTCTATAAGATTAATAGTATATAGATTAGTTGTTCTTTTATCGTTCTTTGAAACAAGTTATTTAACTTCATATTTATTTGAGCATTTAAAAAAAAAAAAAAAAGTTCCTAGCAGGTATATTATGATTATAATGTATGCAACTTAGTGAGTTTCTATGTGTCCTATTCTAATGCCACCTTATTTATTCTTGCTGCTAAGTTAGGTAATGTATTCCTCTATAATAGCAAGAATAAGATGGGGTTTATGCCTGTGAACTCCGCTTATTGTTGATTTATGGATATGTGACATGAACCGAAGAAGCTGGCTATGTGTGAGAGCATTGAATGTTACATTTCTGCCCTCTTACAGTAATCATCTCTCTTTTACTTACAATTATTTTTTAATAGAAATTATGTCTTTTGTGTTTCAATATTAATGATGCTTATGCTAATTTCTCTTACATGGATACTTTATTTTCCTTCTATGCTTCTGTTTGGCTTAATTTTTTTTGTTAAATTTTTTTTAATTTCATCTCGAAATAAATAAAAAAAAAGATCTCGATGTTGTGACTATTTCTGGAATTCTAATAATCGGATCAATTTCCTATCTAATCTTGAATGTGTATATATATGCACATCGACAAGAATAATTTTTTCGTCCATTATGCTGATAATGCTTCATTTTCAAGATCAGACATTAGGCAATTTAGTTTCATTATTAGTACCATGTTTATTACAACAAATGTATGTCTAATGAAAAAACTTATTCATCATGCAAGAGAATATGCAACGGCTGGAGCCTCATCAGCTGCGAGAACAATCATGGTTTGGTTTCCCTCCTAATGTATTAATATCTATTATACTATATACGTTCTAATGCCTTTTGGGTTTATATTTCAAACACTGTCATCATAGCCCACCTCAAGAGTTAAAGAAGTTGCTTCAACAGGAAGGTGGTGCTATAATCCAAGAATGTCTTAAAGATCAATTTCCTACGTAAAGAAGTTCTAATCATTTTTATCGGTTTTAGAAATTCTGATGAACATGTACTTTTTTTAACAGCAATTGAGACCAAAAGTAAGGCTCCACATACTCGTACTGTTTACGAAATTGATGATGTCGTGAGGAAGGAGCCCGAGAATTGTGACTACCTCCAAGGTAAAATTGTCTTTTTGCTGGGTGCCTGTGTTGCAAGTACTGTTTATTTGACCATGAAGTCTTGAATTTGTAGTGATTTTGAGTAATTGATGATAAATATGACTTATTTTCAGATTAAAAAAAAACACGAATGAAAGGCACCCAAGTATTGAAAATTCTCTCATTTTCACACAATTTTTCTCTTACTAGAGTGTAGAGAGTCTAGATGGAAAAAGTTCCAATGAAATTTTCATGTTTGGTTGATTTTCGTGATTTGTCTTTGTGTTCTTCAATTTCTTTCTCTCTCTCCTAAGTGTTTGTTGATATTGACAAATTTCTTGTTGTGATTGAGTTAGCTTTCGAAGTGTGCATGCTTCAAGCACTGTTTCTTTTCTGTGCATTTCCTAGAATTGGCTATTAAAAAAATAAAAAACCACTGTTTCTTTGGCTATAAACTGCTGAATTTGTAATGGTTTTGAGTAGTTGATGATAAATATGACATATTCATAGAAATAAACATTAGTTGGTGGGGAGAGAAGCACTCGAATAATATATATTTTATCTTTTTTACACAATCATGTCTGGTTAGAGTGTAGAAAGGTGAGACGGGAATGTTTTAATGATTCATTGGATCACTTATTTTTGCAATTTCTTAATGTTTCCAATTTTTTGTGGCTCTCCTAATGATTCATAAATTTGCTTAAATTTCAAAATCTTGTGTTGTTTTGTTTTATAAATAGGAAACCATTTAATCATTGATGATGAAGGGGGTGATGAAATGAGGCTTGGTTTCCCTGCCCCTTTTTGCTATGTTCAAATTAAAGTTCCCGTGCTATGTATACATACATTTGGAAGAAAATCCCGTTTTAATTGTATTTAAGGATTTAAAATTCAAATGTGCCTATTTTATTTTATCTTTTTACCTAAACGAAAGCTGAATCTTTGTATATTTATTTGTGATTTATTAATTTTAATTCGATTGAAGTGTATATTTCTATTGTTTATGATATTGACTCTTCCATTGACTTTTCTAATTTATTTGAGTCTAACGCAGGAGGATGTCCCTAAAGAAGGTCTGCCTCCAACTCAAGTTGAACAACAATTATTTCTTCCCTATCGTGAGTTTTGTGCTTGAAAGGGGGTAACTCTTGAAACTTTTCAAACTTACTCTTTATGCACACCAGTTATATTAAAATTATTTGGCACCAGAACTTTATTGTTCATTGCAAGGCTCATTAGAATCTCGTAATGGAGTTTTGTTTTCCCAAAATACCTCCATCATTGATCATCCTAATTGTTTGCTTTTTTCCTGATAAACATTTTTCCTGAAGTGAGATCCATGCCTACTCTCGAGACTGATGCTGAGAAGCTCATGTAAGAGTGCCTTAGAAGTTTAAAAGTCATGATTTCAACAAACTGGAGTAGTGGGTGGATTCAATTGAGTTTAATGTAAGTAAAAGACAAATGTGAAATAAAAATTATTTTCTTCATGTAATAGCTTAGCATTCATTGTAATATAGTTTCTCTAGGAATAATCGAAATAGAATTCTTCTTCTGAATATAACAAATAATGAAGTTCCCAATAAATGATACAGGTTTTGCATGCTGGTGGTAATTTTGGTGATTCAAGTAGTTGTAGCGTTTCAGGTGAAATACATGATGTGGGATTATTCTTTGTCAATGCATTGTAGGAGGTACTCACGCCAAGCCCTCACCACTTTCTTCCTATACATGCTTTGAGCACTTTCGAGATTTTTGTCAAAACTTTGTCTTGTGCATATTGGGCAGGCACTTGAAGTTACTATTGGCGTGATGGTAAAGAAGGCCTTTGACAAATTTAATTTCTCACAAGCTTCCAGCTGATTTCAAGAACCGTCAAGGTACTCGTGTTCGTTTCGAATAACGCAAATAAATTCGACTTGAAAACGGGTCTCATACATCGTACGGGCCCTTCACTAGTGTTAACTATAAGAGAGTGTTTGGTACCACTGTAGCAGTTTTTTTTTTTTTTTTTTTATTTCTGAGGTAAGATATGTAGTTGAAAAATGGAGAGAGAAAATTTGAATGATTAAAAAGTGGTTTGGAAAATTATGTTGTTTATAAATTGGTTTATAAATTATAATGATTGCGTTACTTAACAGAGTGTAATCTTTTTCTAAATGAGTTGGATCTATCCCAAGGGAATCAAGCTCATTATTACTAATTGAAGTTTTGAGCCTTCTTAAAGTCTCTTGTATCCAGAGGATCATGGTCAGATTCAAGATTAACTCGTCTAGTCACTTGGTTAGGTGTCTATTTGAAATTTGCGATTTTTTTTCAAGCAGTGATAGACGTCAATTCCATACATAAATTTACAACTATAAGAAGACCTGTATATTTTTTGTAATCAGTCGCTCATGCCATATAACTGTGACCCCTTCTATGAGGAGGCACTGATTCTCTAGAAGTTACAGGATTATTTTTTCTAAATCCTTCAAAGAGAGATTTGTCAAGAACTCAAGTGTTCCTAAGGATTCTCTACTTACTCACTCATGTTGATTTCATATACATGTACATTTTAAAATTTTTAAAGGTCATTCAAGCTTTTTCTAAAAGTATGACGTGAATTACGAGAGGTGTATTTAATTCAGGTTTTATAAGACTTAAAAACATTTTTTAAATGACTCTTTTTTATGGACTTCTTTAAAGTTTATTGACTTCTATAGATTCCTATGGACTTCCAAAAACTTCTAAAGACTTTTATAGAATTTTATTTATAATGCCCTGTTCGACGGCTCCATTAAATTGGAGTTTAAACTCCAATTTAAATTACACAATTTCTCAAACCATATTTTAACCATACACATTTTCTCTCTCCAATTTTTAACCACATATTTTACCTCGAAAACATCAAAATTTTTTCTCTCTCCCCATTAATCAACCGTCGAACACTCTATAAGACTTTGATAGACTTTTATAAAATAAATAAATAAATAAATAAGAACCACCACATATATATTAGTAGATTGTGTGTTAGTTGAACCAATTAAAAAACTTGAACATTAATAACATGTAGATAACAAGTAATTAAACGCCAATTGAATTACATAAATAAAGAAGAAAACGCTAATTTTTCAAAAAAATAGTTTATAGAAAAAAAATTGAAATGAACTAATCAACATGTCCAATATCAATCCATGTATATGTAGCTATAGTAGCTTGCCATGCATTAGCATCCTTTCTTTGTTGTTCTCACTCTCATAAATTGGTTCATCATTGTCCACTTGATCATCTAACACTGATTAAAATGATGGAGCTTCATCTTCTCGTTTCACTGAAAACTCATGAGAACAACACTCATTGCGAACTAGCAAGATATTTATTAAAAATGTAACACCAATGTCATGATCAAGATAAATTATTTTCTTACTAATATCGATCCTGCTAAAAAGAGTTTGAATTGCTTTACCTCTATGGTTTTGGATTTAAATTTACCAAATTGATAAAACAATAGCCTTGAGTCTATGTTTATTCTTTTTGTATTTTGTGTTCATTTTGTTATGGATTTACTATTTTTCGACATCTATGATTACACCAAATTATATTTATTTACCTATACCGAGGACGCTATGATAATTTGTCAAATTTATTATTACGAACTTCCTCTTTTGGTTTCTGTTTTCAAAGAATCAGAGTAGAAATTCAACCGGGAGTAACATATCTTAATCAGCATTATTTTGAAACATGAGGTTTAATTGGGCGACAACATAAGATTTGCCCACACCCATAGCCAGTAAAAAACTGCTAAGTGTCCAACATTTTAAACATTAGATAATTAACATTTTTCCACTGACTTGGATAATTGACATTATGCGCCCATAGTGAACAATAGATCAAAATTGTTTGAAACATTGCAATTTGAAAGGGTACAAACGATGCCATATCTATACTTTAGAATTAGACTTTTAAGATATTGGTTTATCTCTCAAATAAAAAGTGCTAAAAAGTAAAATCGATGCTTTTAAAATAAACTAGTGCAAAATCGTACTTCGTACGAGAAATGTTTTCCAGTTGAATTTTTTAGCGTAGTTAAAATATATTTTTGAAATATAAGCATTATAACTGTATAATAATTTAACTATTTCTTTAGATATAAGCTACTTTGTTCCAATAATTAAAAGGCTAATTATACTATGGGTCAGAGTACATTATATCTGCTTCAGATTGAATAGAAAATTCTTAGTCAAGTATGCTTAAAAAATCACTCGTGCTCTCAAAAATAATAGCTGATACCCACTCTCCTGTAGTAAGAAAGCGTTCAACATATACAACAAATTTGATTAAATACTTCAGACAACCTTAAAAATCAAAACATACAACTTGCATCAGTTACTGCAATGTCCTCACAATTTTATTATCTAATCAATATAAAAATTCATGAGAAAAACATAAGCTTCAGAGATAGTAAAGATCAAGCAAGCCAGTAAAGAGATGAGGTCACAGCAACTCCCACTTGTGGGAAACACAAGAATAGATTTATTAGATTCATTGAACTTGGATGAATTTAGATTGCCTACTTGAATCTGATATTTGGAATACTAAATAAATAATCACTGTTCTATCTTATACACAGATCACAACAAAGTTATTGAGTTTTGTTAAAATGGTTGTGCATAAGCATAGGATATTGCTGCTTGAAATATCAATTATATTTAGAGCTTCAACTGAAACTAATTAGTCACATTATCCAATCAAAGATGAAATAATTAAATAAATGTCATAGTTTTCATATCTGAATCTAACATATTACTTAGTGTGTGTCTAATCTCAAGCGTAGTATGCCACCTATGCTCCTAGGCAGCTTTAACAACCTCCACTATGCTATTCATGGCACTCTCTTGTCCATTTTAACGAACTTCATGCATCATTCTAATAGGGAATTTACAGATATAAATCTCTTACTTGCATATTGAAGATATCAGATATTCGGAATTCATTCTATAGCGTATTTCCTAGTTAATTCTATATTCTTATATACAACCGCCTGCAAATTTTTTTTCCCCTATAGACAAAGTGACAAGTAGTTTTTTGGCATCTTTTTTGAATTTTGTTTGTTCAAATATTAAAATCCTCTAGTTTACCTGATCCATGTCAAACTTCATGCTTATTTTACATTTTTTTTGGGAATTCAGTCCACATCAACCCTCCAGTTTGCATCCTTTTTTTGGGAAATTAATCCATATCAAACTTTATAATTTTTTTTTTTTGTTTAAATTCGATAATCTAGGAAAGGAAACTATATGATTTACAACCCTATAATTTTCTGCTAGGATCAAGACCAGAAAAAAGACCACAAAGAAGGTGATGACTCCAAGGACTAAAAATCATACATTCGATGAAGTTACCTTAATTGCAGGAAAAAGATGAGCTATTCCAGAATGCATCTAGTCCTTCACAACTAAAGGCATAAACGGACCGAGAACATCATATCTGGAAAATGAAGCACAATACACATGTAATATTGGAAAGGGGATTATTCTGATGGATCATCTCGAGTTACCAGAGATCAACAAACCCATAAAGAATTTAAAAAATGGTAAATTTGTTTTAAATTGTGTATGCTAGCAAGTTTGGCTACCGAATTTTGCTATGAGGACCAATTTAAGTTCTATTACTTCCACTAAGCAGTCTGGCCTACATTGAGTTCTAAGGCTTGTTGTACATGCTTGACCTTAATAGCTCACTCTTTGCAGATATAATAATATCTTTTTATCTTTTTACCGTGCAAATCAGCAGAAGATTGTTTATTTAATATTTATATCTTGTTTTTCAAACAATATTGGTGGGACTACAAGTGCCACAATGCCACTGAAAATGATATTTTGGTTTTGGTCCAAATTGATATCTCAGAACCACACATTTAGTAGGATTTTAGACTACAATTCGCGATAACATCATCATTTGTATCAACTCTCTCTTAAGAAAAATGGTGTCTATGAAAAGAAATTTAATTGGCTAAAATTAACATTAAACTTTAATTTCCTTGTAATCCCCTTAAACGGACTCAAAGCAATGTGCATTATTTATTATGTTACAAACAAGAAAGCCACAACTGTATAACATCAGACAGATCTAGACACTACAAGCCAATTCTTAATTATAATTTTTCTTACAAATGAAGATCTTAAAATTTGATTGTTAAGATCAAGAAATATCACATCAAAATAACTGAAATTCACAATATAATATGATAATTACAACCTGAGAAACTTACTTGAAAGAATCCAAAAATCTGAAGTGGGTTTGCTCAATTTCCCTTCATCTAGGAACCAAAGATCTGTTTGAAAAGGCGAAAAAAAAACATGTAAATTTCAACAAACAAGCCCATATCAAGAAATGGTAAAATATTTCATCTAATTCTCAAGAAAAATGTAATTTGTAGCTTTAAAATAGAGCTTGAAGTGGATGAGTCCATGTGAATCTCCATCAGATAAAGAATATGGAATAAGTCGTGAAGAGACTAAGCAGAGATGAAGCCTATGGTTGTACCAATTAATGACTCCAGTTTCTAAGATTTATGTGAATCTCCATCAAGTAAAAGATTATGGAATAAGTTATGAAACTTGTAATAAAACATTGAAGAATTGATGGTACTCGTACAATATAAAAAAAACACTAATACACCAAAAAATAAAAAAACATTATCTAGAAAAGCTTGAACTGTACAAATTTGCAAATCTTTCAGTTTAACTTCAGCAATAGCAAAAACAAAAAATTGATTCTATAAGAATCAAAATCAAAAGAGGCAAAAAAAAACGTACAAACGAATTTCGGTAAAACTACCACCACCAGTCCAAAGCCCAAAAAAAGCTCAGGTGAATGTCCAAACAAAAAAGCATCCAAAAAGCCACATGAATTCAGAAAAAAAATTAGAGGCATTTGGATAAATACCCAACTTTTGATATCACGATTGAAACTTATGTCATTTTAAAGTATCATAATATGATACTTATGATACTTGCTAACCTAGCTATAGATGCTAAATACATCTTGAAATCGTTGCACAATGCAACAAAAAAAAAAAAGAATTAATTTCAATAATCTTGGAAAGGCAGATTTGATTATTAGAAATCAAATTCAATTATCCCAATCCAATTCAAAAGGCGAAAAGGTAAAAAAATTAAAAAATAAAAATAAAGTCTCACTTTTAAGTTAATTTTCTATTCTATGTATATTCATACCATTAACTTATTACATGATTAACCATCTATCTAAACACAAAAACAAGAAGAAAATCATAACAAATAGAAAAATTGAAATGCCTAAAACACTGAAACCAGATCTAAATTTGATCACAAAAGCAACCTTTGATCAAAGCGCCTGCTGCGTATAGGAAGTACTTGCATGAATTGTTGTAGCTTCTCTGTCAAGTGCTGACTAAATAAATTAAGAACACAATTAAAGAATCAAATTTACACATAAGAACAGGAATTTCAGTTTGTTTAACATTAAAAAAATCAAAAGCAAGAATCTTAACTTCAAGAAACAAATGGGCAAGTGCTTATAACATCTGTAGTGCTCCTTATTACCATTATGTAAAGAAATTTCGGCAAGATAATAACTCATCATTTCAGACCTAAATTCAAATGTATTGAAAGTCTTACCATTCTACACTCCATTTAGACTTCTATCATCTCAGGGATGATCATGTTTCACAGGTGGGTTTTGACATTTTCACGCTTCTTGATAGGTGGGGCCTCCCGTTTAGCCAGCTTCATGATCAAAGCCATGGGCTTAGCCCGCTGGAACTTTCTGCGAGCACGAGCATGGAAGACCTTGACGAGCTACCACTGAAGCTCAACTTCTTGAACGTCCTCTTCTTTGGTTGTCCTCTCCCTGTCTTTGGATCAACATCTGCCATGGCTGTTTCTAGAAGTGGCGGTAGAGATCGAGGGAATTGAGGCTTAGTGATTGGGATTTGGAAGGATTATTCAAGCTAAAAATTATGGAAAACAAAATATGAAAATAAGATAATCTATCAAACAAAGTTCAAAGCACATTTCTATAGCAAATTCCCAGGTGAAAAATGAGTACAAAAACATAAATACGATCGAGCTACCCATTGAAGGATATAAAAATTAAAGCAAAAAGTAGTAAGAAATTGTCGAAAATTAGATAAATTACCTGAAAAAAATACCATTTCCACTTTCCCATTGAAGGATATAAAAATTAAAGCAAAAAGTAATAAGAAATTTTCGAAAATTAGATAAATTACCTGAAAAAAATACCATTTCCACTTTCGGTACTTATGAAGTAATATCCATATCTCCAGATTTTGCAGCGATTATTCACTCTACAATCTACATCCAAAAAAGAAAAACCATAAATGAAATCAAATAAACAAACTAAGTATAACACAATAAAATATATATATATTGAAAATTCAAACCTCGTTAGGTATTCAAACAGCTTTTTGTAGCGATTATTCACTCTACATCCAAAAAAGAAAAACCATAAATGAAATCAGATAAACAAACTAAGCAGAACACAATAAAAAAAATTAAATATTGAAAATTCAAACCTCGTTAGGTATTCAAACAGCTCTTTGAATATAAGAATTTTTGTTCGTTCATCATCAGACAACCTACCTTTTGTTTCTAAGAAGCTGAGAAAGAGAATGGCTTTAAATGAATATACATAGAGGAAGTCAACAATAGTGGCCTGGGACTCCAAGAACTTCATCGTAGCCTCTGCTCCGTTGTATCCTCATTGTCAATCATTGATGCCTTTTGTTCGAGAGGGTATTAATTGATTTAGGGGTGAAAACTTTTCTTGTATGAATATGAAGATACCAAAGTAAAGAAGACAAAGAAATTTGGGTTTTGTTGAGCAGAAGGAAGAGCTAAAGAGGTAGTGAACGTGAGAAGATCACCGCCTTACTTTTACAATTTCTTCTTGACTTTCAAGTGTGAAATGAAAGGATCTTGCTACACTTACTAACAAAACTGTACTAACAGTTGTACTAACGACTAAAAGATAAAAATTTTGGATGTTTAATTACTATGTTATCTTTCTAGTTATAATTCTTTTAACTTTCTGATATTATGTCTATATCTCTAAATTTATTGTTTACATAAAATGCGTAATATATACTATTATATGTTAAACTCTTTTCTTCAATAATTATATTTAATTCTTCAATTTTTTTCTCTAGATCACTAATTATTCTTTCTCTATTTACTATAATTCTAGTAAATTGTGAAAAATCTGTGAATGTGGGTTCTTTTATTGCGTAGTCTAATAAATCATAAAATCTTCCTAAATCTTCTCTTACAACTTCTAATTGTTTAATTGTTTCTTCTCTTAAATACTTAAAGTCGTTTACTTCTGAAGGATTTAGTTCTATTAAATGTTCTGAATTCATAAATTATAAAACTATTTAAATTTAAGCTATTAATTCAAATCCTTTTCCAATAGTTAATTCTAGGAATAATAAAAACAAATTTTCAACATATATAAAAACATGCAAGAGATATCATAAGCAAAATGATAAATTTAAGACTTTAATAACAGTAATTGTATAATATCAATAAAAAAGACGATATATAATCCACTATAAATAATCAATAATACTTCTTTCTATCTATGGGTCCATCACGCTTCTTTGTAAATCTGATTTTAAAAGATTTTTGACCAAATACTCTTCAGTTATTTATCTAAGTATTAAACACATCTTCATAGAAGATCGTTGCTGCTCGAAAGACTTATGCATTAAAGGATGCTCGAAAGACTTACTCCAACACTTTTCTGTTTAACACTTAAACAAACACTTCAAAGAGGTTTAGCACAATCCAGTTTCGTTTCCTACCTCTGGATGTACTCTTTTAACAAAAGTTTTATAAAGAATAAACTTATGGACTCATAAATAAATAGAGTATTACTAACTATTTTATAGCTTCATATATATCTATGTGAAGTTTAGTTACTCATACCTTCTGCTAACTGTTTCTAGATTGGTTTGATGAAAGAAAATCTTGAACTAGGAATGAAAAGAAAGACAATAGATAGAGAATATAGATTTTTATTGCTGAAAACTCATATGATTTTCGGATGCTTACAATGAGGAGAGACTCCTCCTTTTATAGTTGGAAAAAGCAAAGTTTGGGAAACAAGATAATATTCCCTATCTTTTACATACTTGGCTAAGATTTAAAGTAGATAAAGTAAAGCTAAAGTTACAATAATTTTTGCTGCTTTTCTAAAGCTTCACATGGGTCTGAACCCCCATGCCTTGAATAATTCGTGTTCAGACAAGGTATGCTTCATCTTCATTATAGTTGAGTAGGTCCCCACAATTATTACATTTGTGACCAGTTTCTACCTCCATTAAGTGATGTAAATATTCATAGGCTTCTTTGCTAAGATCCAAATTGCTGACAAGTATATTCTCAGCATATTCTCTTAATTTCCATAATTGACAATTAACTTGATTAATTCTTGCAATGCTATAGATCAATAATTTGTCATCATTAGATTCATATACCCAAACATTAGTTTGTGTAAGGGTATCCCTTAATTCAGTGTACATTACTCTAAATCCCAATGCCCTTTTTCTGGAATAGCTTTTATCTGTTCCTCTTTGTTAAATGGTTTTATTTCTGGTTCTGAAAGAATAGCTTTGCTAGTTACTCCGAGTTTTACAATATGTTCTGCCCTTAGAAATTCTTCATCAATAAATTCTGGAATGGCTGAGTAAATCCTGACATAGATCTTTTCAGCTTTGGTAATTCCAAAATATGTTTTCACTGCTGCCTTGATAGAATTAGGTAATAATGATATTTCCTTCGTATCCTTGCTAGGGTAGATGCACTGAATAAGTCCTTGGTCAAACAGTCCCCTGACTGTTCTTGGTTCTGCTCCTGGAAAAATAATTGCTTTATTGATTTTTTGATGGCTAATTGTCCTTAGCCATTCTCCTTCTTTTGTCCTCTTGTTTAGATACTCCACATACTTCAAGAATGTCTCTAGTTTCTTCATAACTTTCTCCTTTTCTGATAGTTCCTTTGTTACGACTGCTGGTTTCTTCGCAGCTTCTAAAAAAGTTTCTTTAGATGGTTCAATAGTTTTGCTAATGGCTTTGGAAGATGAACTTCCAATAATTGATACATTAGATACTTCTTCCTCAATAGGAAGTTCTACAGATAAATTCTTCACTGGAGAGGATTGTGATCCTCCTTTGTACATTTCCTCAAGAGAATTAACCCTTGACTTGTAAAAGGCTAGTTCACTGTTAATTTGTACAATCTGCGCCATGCAAGTATTCACATGGTTGAATAGATTTGAATAGTTGATATTCATTTGACCCATGGCCAAGTTAATTTCTTCTACTTTCTTAAGTATGTCTTCCATGTCTTGATAAATAATCTGCAATAACATTGTCAGTACCCTTAATATGAATAATTTCAAAATCATAATGACTAAGTTCTACTTGCCATCTAATTAACCTTTTATTTGCAATAGTTGGATCAATTTCTTTAGTTAACCAATATTTAACTTGTGTATTATCTGTTCTAATTTTGAATTTTGTAGTAACAATAAATAATTCAAATTTTTTAATAGCAAACTTTACAGCTAATAATTCTTTTTCATTTATATGATAATTAGTTTGAGTTTGAGTAAAACTGCCACTAGTATACTGTGCAATCCTTTCCTCATCCTCATTTGGATAAATATATTTAAGTACTGCTCCCCATGCTGTTTCACATGCATCGGTTTCTATAATCCAATCACATTCTTTTTTGGGTAATTCTAATTCTGGTAAATCTTTACAAAGGTCTTTAATTTTTTGTACTTCTTCTTCTTCATCTTTAGACCATGGTGTCCATCTAATTTTTCCTTTTAATCTTTTTTGTAATGGGATTAAATGTTTTGCTAAGTTAGGTACATATTTCCTAGTCTGATTTACAAGTCCTAAAAAGCTTTGTAATTGTGTTTTATCTTTTATATGATTGTCAAATTCTTGTATTTTTGTACCAATATGTTTTTGGAGTTTTATTCCTTCTTGGCTTATTATAGATCCCAAAAATTCTACCTTTTCTTTAGCTATCTCCATTTTTGTAGCTGATAATATAATTCCATTATTCCTTACAATATCTATAAAAATATTTAGATGTTTTAAGTGGTCTTGTCTGGTTTCAGAGTAAATAAGAACATCATCAATATATACTGTAATAAAATGATAATAATCTTTAAATATTTTATCCATATACCTTTGGAATTCTCCTGGACTATTTTTAAATCCAAAAGGTAATACATTCCATTCATAAAATCCTTGTGGTACCGTAAAAGCTGTTAAATGTCTAGATTCTTCAGTTAACATAATATGATAAAATCCTGATTTGAGATCAAATTTAGAGAAATATTTCTTTCCTCTAATTTGATTAAATAATACTTGTTGGTTTGGTATTGGATATTTTAATTCTTTTGTATAAGTGTTTAACCTTTTATAATTAATTACCATTCTAAATTTTCCTCTTTTTTGTTCTGAATGTTTTATTACAATGAAGGCTGGACTACTATGTTTACTATTAGATTCTCTAATAAATTTCTTTTCTAGCATTTCTTTTATGTGCATTTCAAATTCAGGTAATTCTTTTGATGTATGTTTAATTGGTTTTATACTAATAATCTTAGTATCATCTTCTAGTATAATTTCTGCCATAGGCTTATTTATGTGCCATTTTTCCAAAGGATTATCTCCTGATAATTTTAATAATTTTTCTGTAATATTTTTTATTACAATTTGATCAAAATGTTCTTCTACTAGATTTATTCTATTTTTATTAGGCATAAATTGTGTTGTTTGTGTTAATTTTTGTCTATCCTCACCACGCTGAGCTGCTATATGAGGCATTTTTTCTCTACAGTAAGGATCATTAATTCTTATTGCAATTGCTATATGGTGGCAAGGGGTAGATAAAAGTATAACTTTTTCATCAATAGTTATTGGATAATATTGTTTTATGAAGTTATTTCCTAATAATATATCCCCTGGCATATCATCAAATTGATATACATAAGGTATTTGTAATTCATATTTTCCTATTTGTATTTTAACATTCCTTGCTACTTTAGTTATTAGATTTGTGCTTCCATCAAATCCTGCAAGTATTACTCTTTCTTCATTATCTTTTTTATTACTCCACATTTCTGGGGGTAATACATTTTCTTTAAATAAACAGGATGATGCTCCTGTATCAAACAATGCATGATAATTTCTGCTAAGATATCCATTGTAATTCATTTTGGTTAGTATATAAATATGTTCTCTTCCTCCTTGTATTTTATTCATAATAACCTTGGTATAACTAGATTTTCATTTTGTATTGTTAATAGCATTCTATCATCTTTTATGTAATATGGTTTTACTTGCTCTAAGAAGTCTGTTCCTAATAGTAATTCCGTATTTACCTTTCATGTATGTTCTACGTACATGTTTATGATTATTTCATTTCTTTTATTTATTCTTATTGGTAATTCTACATAAGTATCCATGGGATGAATATTTCCAAAGTAATCTTGTATTTGAATTAAATTATTCGTTACTTTAAGTTCTAAGTCTCCTATTATGTTTTCTTTTATATGAGATACAGTTGCTCCAGTATCTATTAATACTTTTTGCTCTTTCCATTCTCCATTTATTCTAATTTCAATCATAACTTCAAATTGTTTTGTCTCATTTCTTTTAGATAGATTCATTCTTGGTATCTTTCTATGTATTTTTGTCATTATTTGTTTTTCTGAATCATTTCTATTTTCTATTTCAGGTAATGATCTTGTACTAGTATTTCTTCTTAGGCTAATTGATCTTCTTCCAAATTCTATTTGTGGTTTATCCATATTTACTAATCTTCTAGCTTGATTGAAATCTATTTCTATATCTTCTGGTATTGTCATTCTTGGATTTTCTTTAGCTGGTTTGTATTCCAATAAATTCTGAAATATGGGTTCTATTATATGTGTTCTTGTAGCATTCTTAATTTTTACTTCATGTTTACTAGTAAAAGCATATATTGTTCTAATAGTTAAACTTATAGTTTTACTTCCTGGTTCCATATCTATCCCTCTTAACCTGTAATATAATGTTAAGGCTTTATTTTTATTTTGTTCTCCCATACTTATGCTGAAATTTGGTCTTATTGTAAATTTTACTTTTTGGTATATTAAGTTTCCTGTTACAATTCCTATTAGAGCATCTTGTACTGAACTTACAATTCTATCATCCATAATATAGAATTCTATAGGTGTATCTATTCCTTCTCTAAAATAGGCTTTTGCTATAATTTGTACAACTCCTAAATATATGTTCTTTATTTTTCCTTTTAGTTCAGGATTCAATAGATTTATTTCTTGTCTTATAATTTCTTCATTTATTATTGGTATTAATGTATTTCCTGTAGTATCTCTTATGTCTATAGGGTGACTATGGTTTCTTGCTACATATGCTATTTCTTTGTTTTTCTGCCAAAATGGTAAATTAAATATTTCTTTTGGTTCTACATCTAATTTTGATTTTAAGATCTTCTCATACATTTTAGGATTAAATATTAATCTTTCATTTAGTTGTTCTTCATTTTCTTCTAATTGATATTCATATTCTTTAGATGTACCTTCTTCACTAATTTGTCTAATCATATTTATATATAAATATTCTTCTTCACTAGATTCATTAGATTCACTTTCTTCTGAAGATTCTAATTCCATTATTGTATTTATTACTTCATGTTCTTCTAATTCATAAATTTCTTCATCTTCAGGAATTTCCTCCCATTCTTCTTCTTGTTCAATAGGTAATAAGTTATAATTTTCTTTTTCTATTAATGAGATATACATCATATTTTTCTTTTTATCTTTCTTAGGACATTCTGGAGATATATGTCCTATTTCTCCACATGAATAGCATTTACATTTTCTAGGATTTTTAGGGTATGTTTTAGTTTTGTTTTGTTTTTGCCTTAAATATCTCTTGTATGGTACTCTATACCTTTTAAATGTTTTATTATATGGTTTTTTATATTTATTAAATTTATTAAATTTATTTCTAAATTTATCTTTTCTATAATATTTCTTTTTCTTATATTTTCTTTCTAGATGACATCCCCATTGTGTTGGTTTATATTGTAATTTATCACAGCATAATGATTTTTTACTTGCTTTATGGAATTTTATCATATTATTTGCTTCCATACATTTTTCTTGTTGTCTCATTTCTATAAATTGTATTCTTGCTCCTAAACTATTATTACTTAATGGTATTTCTAATTTTTCCCAGTCCTTAAATAATTCTAAATTCCATGGGTTTGGTAATTTAAAGAATATTTGGTTCATAATTTCCATACCATATGTTTCTTGATTATATTCTGCTTTTTCAAAATATTCTCTAAATTCACATGCAAATTGTTTAAAGTAACACATATCACATATTGATAGATTTTCTAACAAATATCTATGTCTTAGTTTTGAACTAATTTTGGTATCTCTGTCTATTACTAATGTATATTCTCTTTTTAATGCATCTTCATATCTGCTTAAAATAGTTCCTATTTCATCTTGGTCATTTCCTCTAACCTGTCCTATATAAGTTTCTGTTAAATTTCCCCACCATCTTGCAGTGGTTCCTATAAATGTATTTTCTAACATTAATTGTAATTGCTTTCCTGTTAATTCTTTGGTATAGGCCATCATAGCCATAGATTTCATCCATAATTCTAATTCATGATCTACATCTTGCACACATCCTAAATCTATCCATCTTCCTTCTGAACTAATTTGTGTTTCCATACTTCTCCATGGTGTATATTCTATACGATAATTTTTACTTTGCTTGGTGTAATATTTTTGTTGTGGTATAAAATTATTTGTTTTGAAATTTGTGTTTTGTCTTTGATTCATATAGATTTCTGGTGTATTTTGTGGATTAGTATTACTTGTATTTTCTTTTTTAACTTGGTTAGTTCCTGGTTGTTGTATATATTCTGATGGATTTTGTCCTGCTGGGATTAAAGCTCTTTGTTGTTCATTCATATTAATTTCTTCTATTTTAAGATTTTTAAATTTTTCTATATAATCTTCTTCTGTTATGTAATCTTCTTCACCTTCTTTTTTAGGATTTTCCATAAATTTTTCTATTTGTTCAGTAATCATATTTATTCCTAATCTATTGATGGCTTTAAATTCTTTGTCAGTTATTATTCTTTTAGGTTTTCTTTTTTCCATTTCATCATATATTTTTGTTATATTTTGGTTTATAATTCCAATATTTTGTTGTATATTATCTATTCTTTTATGTAAATCATTTTTCCCTATTTCTTCTTCTTTAATTGTTCTTATCATATTTATTTGTTTTATAATAGTTTTTTGCTCTATAATTTCTATTGGGTTTTCATATACTCCTACCATATTTCCTATTTTATTTATTTTATCAGTTATTTGCTTAATTTGGTTTTCTAAGGTTATTAATTGTTTTGATAGGTTATTTACATATTGCTTTACTTCTAATATTTGTGTTGGTATATTTTTGTTTATATCCTTATAATCATTAGTTATTTCTATCATTTGTCTTATTTCTAATGGTAAATTATTGATAATTTCTTGAACTTGTTCTGGGTTTTTTGCTTGTTCTAAATTTTGTTCTGTAGTTTTATCTAAACTTATTCCTAATTTATTTAGTAAAAATAAATTTGTCCAGTTTAATTGTTTATGTTCTCCAAATCCTCCTTCTCCTAATAATATAAATGGTATAAATTTTCCATATGTTTCAGTTATTAATGGCCAATGACTATTATTTGGTAAATCTTTAGATTTATAATTATATACTCTAGGTTCGATTATTGGTAGTTTTTTAGACATTTTTCTAAATATATTTTTAAGTATAACTACTGGCTCTGATACCACTGTGAGTCGGATCGTGAAAGTGAAATTTTTATTTTGCGGAATTATAATCTTTGTCTTACTCTTCTTAAAAATCTTTCTTCAAATTCATCCATATATCTATTATCTTCTTGTCTTATCAAGTTTTCTTCTTTTAATCTTAAATATTCATTATGTTGTAAAACTAGCCTTTTGATTTCTTTATATTTTTCTATAGCAATAGGATCAGTATTTAAGTCTCTTCCCAATCTTTCTAATTCTAAATATTCTCTATGTAAACTTCTAATTAAATTTTTTCTTTTTTCGTGAAGTATATGGGGATCATAAACAGGCATAATATTTTTTATTTATAAAAATTTTTAAAGTAGTTAAATTTTTAGAATTTATTGTGTGTTAAATTTAATAAGATAATATGTGAAATAAGATATTAGTTATATTTTTAGCTATAAGGGTAAAATAGGTATAATTTATGTTAGTAAGTTGTTAGTAGTTATTTGTTAGTAAGTCTAGAATTATTCGAAATGAAAATGATGATAATATTCTGAAACCGGTTCGGACTTTTAAGTGTGAAAAGGAATGGGACAAATGTGAATAGTAATATATATTCCCTCTTTTTATGTAGAAGATAGGACAAATAAATAAATTAATTAATTAAATTCTCATATATGATTTATATTGACAACATGAAGCTCAGAAGCCAGTTTGATGCTATAATTTTCATAAATCACTGCCCCTTACTTTTTTTTATCAAAATTAGAATAAAATGAAATCCAAATAGAAAAATATCAGTAATTCGTAGCAAATTAGAAAGAGATCTCAGAAATCAAAAGTGTAAGATGCATCAGTAAAATTATAAAAGAACGTCATAACGATTCAAGACAGAGAAAACGAGAGGAAGATGGAAAATCTCGGACTAGAAATGCCTTATTCGAAGAAGGGCTTTGAGGGCGGTGAATAGAGAGAGATGAGGCCATTTTTTTTGTCTTTCACGAAGTCTTTCAAATGGTCTAGAGTGAGTGGATGAGAAATGAGGTTTCCATAGTTAGATATTTTTAAAACAAAAGTCTTATATATTCCCTCCATCCCATAAAAAACAGTTATCTATCCATTTTAACACAGATTAAAAAATGTCATTTAATGTTGTTAGAAAAATAAGTTTTACAATCACTTTTCATAATATACACCTACTAAATTTTATAAATTTCCACACAAAAAAAAGTGGACTATCTTTTTGAGACGGATAAAAAATAAATAGTAAATTATTTTTGTGGAACGGAGGGAGTATAAATTTTTATTAAAATAATCGACAACTTAAATATTCCTTGATTTTGTAATATACACAACGTACCATAAAAATAATTCAATTAATATCTAGCATATTTCTATGAATTTTTTTTGACAGATCCTATAGTAGAAATCGACCCAACATGCAATTATTAAGCCACTTTCGGTAAATGAGTTTTTTTTTTTTTTTGGTTTATAATCGTTCAAATTTTCAATACAATTTTTTAACCACATATTTTTTTTTTCCCCAATTTTTAACCCTACATCTACCTCGAGATCAGCGAAAAAAAAAACCCCAAAAAACTGATTATAAACGCCTCCGAACAATGGCTAGGTGAAGGATTAGACTTTACAGTGCAAGTATCATTTTTTTTTTTTTGCATTAAAGCCTAGATATACAGAGTGGGCTCTTCTTCTTCCTAGGTCAATCCACTACCAAAGTGAACTAGAGTTCAAGTATCATTTTATTATTCATGAGTACAAGAGTTTTGGTAAAATTTATTGAGATAAATCTTACCAAAACTCTTCTCCTCTGACACCTATCTCTCTCTTTCAAGTGGACTAGAGTGATAGGGTATGTTTCGATTTATTATCAATTTATTATTTACCAAAACTCTTCTCCTCCGAAACCCCCACAACCACAACCACCACCGTCTCAATGACGTCGCTACGATCAATGCCTCAACAAAAGAAAAAGAAAAAGAACGCTGCTACAAAACTAATGCTTGAACCGCATCACCACCTCCCCCCCCCAACACACCCGACTCCATCACCACTCACAGCCACCACTAGGGCGGGCATTTACCGGTTCAGTTCGGTTATTAAATGAATCGAAACCAAATCGAAACTTTGGTTCGGTTCCTTCAAAGACAAGAACCGAACGATTTCGGTTTCGGTTCGATTTTTTGTTCGGTTCCAATTAAAAATTTTAAATTTTATGCAAATACAAAAAAAAATATAATTGTTTACAAAAATTAAAAGTAAATACAACCAAATAAAGCTTCCAATTAAAATTAAACTCCAAATTCATATATAATATACTACAAATGTGAATCTCAAAATTTTGATAGTTAAAATCTTTTTTCTACTCTAAAACCATTCTTATTTGAAAAAGAAATCACGTCGAGAAAGTAAGAACATTTGAATCTCATTAAAAATTTAAAAGTAAATTCCACAAAATAATAATACTATAATAGTGTATGAAATGCCTTAAAAGTAAATTACTAAATTTCATAATAATAGTGTATTAAACAGACAACATTTCATACACTATCTAAGTGTCTATACATTAAAGTGTGATTCTACTTGGAGAAGATTGTGAGTCATGATTTCTAATTAAAATACTACTAATCTAGACAACATTTCTCAAATGGAAAAATTGTGAGTAAATTTATACTCCTCTAATCCACTGTCTACACATTAAAGCGTGAATATAAATATATTTTGTTGTTTAATTTAATGAAAAATAAAAAAAAATGTTTTTATCAGTTTTGATTTCGGTTTTCGATTTTGATTTTAAGAACCGATCGGTTTCGGTTATTTTAAAAAAAATTGGGTTTCGGTTTCAGTTTTGATTTTTTTTTTTTTTCAAGAACAGAAATATTTCGATTTTTTCGGTTCGGTTTACTCGGTTCCGATTTTTTTGTCCACCCCTAGCACCACATCGCCACTAAAACCACCCAAGATTCATCACTGCAATCCAAAACACGGCCGCCGATTCATTACCCAAGATTCACCCCACGACTACAGATCCACCAATCCGTCACCACTGCCCACAAATCCACAGCCATTATCACCTCCTCCTCATCATTGGCAGCAGTGGCCCTCTCATCTCGATTTCAATTTTTGGTTTAGGCAGCTCCACCACCGCATTTCACCCAATGCAGCGACGCTTGAAAAATCTAGTGCCAGCGTCTATCAAATCAATGATACCGACTGGGCTTTTGATTTTTGGTTCAAGCAGAGGTGGAGGTGACGACGGGGCGACGGTGGTTCTCTGGGATTGAAAGTGATGATGAAATGAATATTGAGATGGAGAAAATATAAGTAGGGTTTGAAATATTGTTGTGTTCAGAAATAGGAATAAAGTTGAATAACTAATTTCTAATTTATTAAATTAAATCTTATTTACAACCTGAAATTTGAAGTTATATATGTTTGATCATATTTTTGAATTTGATTCTTAAAAAAAGGTGTACTGTAATTTCCTCCTTTTCTTTTCTTTTCCTTTAAAAAAAAGGGTGGTGGAATTGGAAATCTGAAGGGTCTTAGTCTGTTTTGTTGAAGAATTTTGGCTTCATATTTATGCTTTAAAATTCATCACAATCATTTCAATTCCACTGAAATCCATAGATTTTTTAGGATGTCAAAATCTTATAGAATCAATTGAGATCCATATTGAGAACCTTGAATTTTGACGGATTTTAATACTATTCCAAATTGAGCATACGTAGCATGTTATGGAATTCTAAACTCTAGGAATTCCTTGTTGGGGACACCCCTTAGAATTTTATAGAACTTGTCAAAATTCAAGGACTTCAATATGGATTTCAATTAACTCTATAAAATTTTGGTGTCCTAATGAATATATAGATTTCAGTGAAATTCTGAAATGAATGGAATCGAAAAGATTGTGATGGATTTGGAAGTATAAATATGAAGGCAAAATTCTTCAACAAAACCAACCATGACTCCTCGAATTTCCGTGGAATTCCGATTCCTCCATATTTTTTCTCAGTAAAAATAGAAAATAATAATAATAAATAAAACAAAACAAAATAAAATATCACACCTGCTCTTGTTTGGTTTCCTTTAAAAAAATTCTTTTTTTCTATAGTAATCAATATCAACCATCCATTAAAATTAAAAGTCAAACTCACAATATTTGACTTTTTCAACCAAATCTTAACTGTCTATTTTCCTAAAAATCACTATTCATTTTTCTAAAAAAAATTATTTTTAAACAATACCAAACACACACCTAATATCATTGCTTGTTTCCCACTTCGATAAACTGACAATCCAGAATTATAAACTTGTTACTAATAACACAACATTCTTTTACGCAATGATTACAATTTATAAACAAATTTATAAATAACACAATTTTTCAAACTACTTTTTAACCACACACATTTTATCTCTCCAATTTTAAATCACACATCTACCTAGAAAATACCAAAATAAACAAAAAAAAAAAAAAAAAAAATCCCATGTTAACCGCCTAACACTTCGTAAATAATCATCAAGAAGAATGATGAATTAGCTTAATATTAATCAGGTAAACTAGATAAAAATTAAAAAAAAAAAAAAATTCAAGAATTCAATGAAGGGGAAAACTTTCCCAACCCACCCACAATTAGGACCAGATAAAAGATGATGAATTTGCTCAAAAGTGCATAATCAGAGAATGGTCGATCTGTGTTGGGCATATTGACTAAAATGTAAAAAATGTCAGTTTTGCATAGCCCCTCCCTTCGATTTGAGGCCCACCCATTGAAAACTTCAAAGAAAGTTGAAATCAAATTAAAGTCATAAAACTTTCCCTACCCACCTGCAATCAGGACTACATAAAAAGATGGTGAATTTGCTCAAAATGTGCATAATTAGAGAAAGGAAAGAGTACACAAATAAGATGGTTATAAAACCACGTTTCAAGATTAAAGAACAAAGTGTAAAGTTTCATGAATCAGGTGGTTAGTGTTGACCT
Organism: Ligustrum vulgare; assembly: GCA_963555705.1. Taxonomy (NCBI): domain Eukaryota; kingdom Viridiplantae; phylum Streptophyta; class Magnoliopsida; order Lamiales; family Oleaceae; genus Ligustrum; species Ligustrum vulgare. The sequence goes on from OY743187.1 coordinate 4,044,431, forward strand.
ATGGTTAACTTAACCTTATTGTTTTGATCATAACAAACAAGAATATATTGTGTTATTAACAAGTGTGCTTCAAGTGTTTCATGTAATGATAAATATTCAAAGCACTCTATGTTCAAATCGTCTCTCAAAGATATAAATCAAAACTATGTGATCAAGCACATGAGACGCAAAGAAGATCATGAAAGAATTGAAGATATTCGAAGATCAAAATTGAAGTTGAAAAGCATGACATGAAGATCAAGAATTCAAGCATACAAGATTAGAGTTCAAGTTCAAGAGTTGATTTAACCTATGTAAATGTATAACACTCTCAATCTTTAGCGATGAAATTCAACGAGCTCGAAAATGATTTTTATGCATCAAGAAACTTACTTGAAAATTCATCACTTGCATAAAAAAAATTTAAAAGCTATTTGATCTTAAATCATAACATGAAATAGTTTTTGGAAAAATAAACTTTTTGACATAAAAACAAAAATTCAAAATTTTCATATTTCGGTCGACCGAAATATACTTGATCGACCGGAACTCTGGTCGACCGAAAAACCTGATCAACCGAAAGTTTAAACGGCTATAATGCAACGGCTATTTTTTTAACTTTCGGTCGACCGAAAGTGTGAATCGGTCGACCGAAATTGGCTAAAGCTCAAATTCTTGATCTATAAATAGCCATCTCATTTGCATTCAAAGCAACAACATAGAAAAGATTTTATACAAACTTTCTTGTGAAAATTCATTGTTCTTACTTGGTTTATATTCATCTATTATTTTTATAAAACTTTGATTGATCTAAACTTTGTTTTATCGAATTCATAAAAGTTTTTGGAAGAAAGTTTTGTGAAGATTCTTGGTTTTATATTGTTTAAACTTCTTCAACATCTTCACACTACATTGGAATTGAAGTGTAAGTCTCTCTTTATTCTAAACTTGTTTTAATCTTTTAAAAGAGAGAAATTCCAATTAAGGAACTTTGATTATTTGTGCTACATTTTTCATTATCATTTGATTCATAAAAATTCCATTGCCTAAACACTTTGAGCTTAACTTATTGTTAATTATTCAAATGTGGCATCTCTTGGTACTTAATTTGATTCAATATTTTAACAAGAGATCATTTGAAAAACTTTGTTTGATTGCATTGAACTTTTCATTATCATGTGCATCAAAGTTTTTCTCTAACACTCGAGCTTAATTCATTGCTATCTATTGAAGTGTTAGGCTAACTCTCTCGGTACTTAATTTGAGTATATCATTTGTCAAGAGAGTTATTTCAATTGTAAATTTAATTCATTATATCTTGTGGTTTCGAGAGCCTTGTGAAAACTCGATTGTTGGTTTCGAGAGCCTTGTGAAAACTCGATTGTAAAGGATAGGTGCTCATTGTTGTAAGTCGCCTAAGGATTTGGTACTCCTTGTTGTAAGTTACCAATATAATGGATTTAGCCTTACTCGTGATGGAGAGCTTGGTAACGGGGGACGTAGATCACGTTGGTTGATTGAACCTCCATAAATCGCGTTTGCATTCTCTTATCCCTTTTACTTACTTACATTGCACTTACTTTATTCTATCAATTTATATTGTGCAACACTATATCTAAGTGCTATACTTGCTTCATCAATTAAGTTTACACATTCATAACACATTACATTGATAGTTAAGTTACTTACAACACTAAGTGCTCATACTTGTTCTCATTGATTTTAAAGTTTAAGATTATTTATCGAAAAAGTTTTATAAACCAATTCACCCCCCTCTTGGCTAGTTTACTCTTGGGCTAACAGTTAGCGATATTAAAATTTTATTTTATTATAAAAATTAAACCAACCAACCAACCCACCCAATCCCAACTCACCTCACCTCACTTCACCCACCCACCCCAATCTTCTGTAATTTGTATCATCGTCACCAAGAAAGTTTAATTAATATATTATAAAAGTTTAATTAATATATTAAACCCCACCCAACCCCACCCCACCCCACCCCACATCCAAAATTCAAGCAGTATTTGTATCTCGTCGTCACCACCTCTACATGACACCACCACCACCAACCATCGTCGTCGTCACCACCACCACCACGACCATCACCAACCACCGCCATCATCATTACCACCACCATCGTCGTTGTTGACGTCGCCGTTGCCGCCACTTCCACCACCACCACTATTTCCAACTTACGACTAGGGCTGGGCTTTTACCGGTTGTTCGGTTATTAAAGGAACCGAAACCGAACCGAAAAAATTTCGGTTCGGTTCCTTCAAAGATAAGAACCGAACGGTTTCGGTTTCGGTTCGATTTTCTATTATTTTTCGATTTTTGTTTGGTTCCAATTAAAAATATTAAAATTGATGCAAATACAAAAAAAATTAATTTTGTTGCAAAAATTAAAGGTAAATACAACCAAATAAAGCTTTCAATTAAAATTAAACTCCAAATTTATGTATAATATATGACGAATGTAAATATCAGAATCTTGATAATTAAAATCTTTTTTCCACTCTAAAACCATTCTTATTTGAACCGAGGAAGCAAGAACATTTGAATCTCATTAAAAATTTAAAAAGTAAATTCCACAATATAATAATACTATAATTGTGTATGGAATGACTTAAAAGTAAATTACTAAATTTCATAATAATAGTGTATTAAACAAACAACATTTCATACACTATCTAAGTGTATATACATTAAAGTGTAGTTCTACTTGGAGAAGATTGTGAGTCATGATTTCTAATTAAAATACTACCAATCTGGACAACATTTCTCAAATGGAAAAATTGTGAGTAAATTTATACTCCTCTAATCCACTGTCTACACATTAAAGCGTGGACATAAATATATTTTGTTGTTTAATTTAATGAAAAATTAAAAAATATTTTTATCGGTTTTGATTTTAAGAACCGATCGGTTTTGGTTTCAGTTACGAATTTTTTTTTTCAAGAACCGAAATATTTCGATTTTTTCGGTTCGGTTTACTCGGTTCCGATTTTTTTGTCCATCCCTACTTACGACCAGCACTTTTTAAAAAGATAGGAAATGAGAAAACTGATGTTTATATATATATAATTTAAAAATGGGAAAAAATCTGTAACTTACGTTGAATCGGTAAATTGTTGATATTGATCCGTGACCACCGGCTAGGTTGCAACGACACTTTGTCGAGAGTCAACGTGTCATGTCCGACAACAATACTCTCCGGATACTCTCCGACATGTGTCGGAGTTACACTATATACATCAAAATGAAAAAGGGGAAGGGGCGAAATACATGCAATTAAAAAAAATAATAAATCTAACTTACAAGTTTGTTTTTATTTAATATCCTCATTTTGATTCAATAAATATACAATGTGTTGTTTGTAATAAGACTAAAATTATAATAAATTAAAAAAATTAATTTGCGTGTTCCCAACTTGTCGTGTCCTAACTTTTTAAAAAAATTACGTGTCGACGTGTCCCTGTCCCGTCGTGTCGTGTCGTATCCGTATCCATATCGTGTGTCGATGTTCGTGCAACTTAGACCACCGGTGACTTGCAATATGGAGTGTTACCACATGCTATGATTGGATACTTGTGACATGTGACCTACGTAATGTGACGTTAACATGTGAAGTGTGACTTAATGCAACAAATGTGATCTGTGACCTTAATATTTGAAGTGTGACCTTAGCTTTTGACATGTGAGTGTGAATTTTGACATGTGACCTAATTATTTAGTGTGACCAATTTTCTTGAATCTGTGACCTTTGAACTGTTACTTGTGATGATGTTGCACTATGACATGTGACCTGAATTATTTAGTGTGACCAATTTTCTTGAATCCATGACCTTTGAATTGTTACTTGTGACAATGTTGCACTGTGACATGTGACACGTGACCTGTGACTTAAACATGTAATCGGTGACTTGAATATGTAACATGTGACCCGTGACCTGTTGAAATTGATATGTGATATGTAATAAGACTTGTGACCTGTGTTGTTGTGACCTAAACATCTGTGAACTCAAAAGTGCGACACGTGACTTGTGAATTATGATGAATTGTGACCTGTGACCTGCGCCATATGAACTATGACTAGTTACTCACACCATATTCCTACCCAGTCACCACCTCTGGCACACTTCACATAATCACCATTGTCGTACAACCTAACGACATAATTGTCGTTGCAACCTAAAATAGAACCTGCCACCATTGCACAACCATGAACTCACCATCGCAACCACCACCACCACCACTCACACTCCACCGCCAAAACAGACACCCCCATTGCCAACCTCACACCACACCCGCCTCCACTAAAAACAACAATTTCACAAATCCTCCATTCACAACATCAAATTAAACACCGCAATTTCAGACCAACCAGGCATACCAAGCACTACAAATCCAATTCCTATACTTTCACAACAAAGAAAGACTCAATCAACGCGCTATTGAGTGATTCTGATTCAGGCTCTACTACTCAATAGTCAATTCCGTCTACTGCTCAAGGATTGAATTGATTAGGGGAGTCAAAGTTTCCACCACCCACGGCGAGTGCATTTATCATCATCGTTGCTTATGTCAGAGTTCGTAGGTGCTTCCTCTTCACTCAGTGTAGATCAAAGGGAACTGGGCTGGGGTTCGGCGGATTCTACTGCTCAAAGACTCAATCGATTACGAGATTCGAGGTTTCCACCACCGGCGATGAGTGCAGTTGTCATCATCGCCACTTCCACCAGATTTCATCGGTCGATGCTTCCTCTCTCTCCCAGTGTGAATCGAGTGGAAATGCATTGGGGGTTGGGTGGGTTAGGTAGTGACAAGGGTAATCTACTTATTTTAAAGATTTTAATATTATTAATTAAAAATAATAAGTTTCATTAAGACCTGAACAGTGAATATAATACTTTATTTCTTAAATTGAGAATTATGGAAGACAAAAATATGTTGTAGTGTAATTTCTTCTTAGAGAAAGGTCAATACGTATTGGGCATGTCGACAAAAAAGTAAAAAGGTCAGTTTTGCATAGCCCCTCCCTTCGAGGCCAACCCTTCGAAAACTTCAAAGAAAGTCGAAATCAAATCAAAGCCATGACATAATCAAAAAATAAGTTCCCAAAAAATCCAAAAAAGAAAAAGAAAAAAATACCCCTCAATTCAATCGAATGAAGGATTTTCATTTAGGCATAACGATGACTTGAGGGTTCAAAATAAAAAGGATAAAGATAGATCCCAAAACTCAAAATATGAGTTCGAATATTTTTGCTTCCCATTTTTTTATGATTAAGTAAGAAATTATGTTTTTTTTATTTTTTTTTTATTTTTTTACTTCGATCTCAAGTTGACATTCAGCTTACATAAAAATAATAATAACAACTAAATAAATAAATAACCAACAAAGAGAACAGTAGATGAAATTCTTAAATTCATTAAATTTCATATTGATTACACATTCAAAAAAGATCACCAAAGTCTACTAAAATCTATTAAAAGTCGTGGAATAGAATTTCATTAAAATCTGAGAAATTTTATGGGAAAGCATTTTCAGTAATCTGTTTATATTTAGAGAGCATCTTTCACATTTTAGGGAGAATCTATAGATTTAGAGAGTTATTTTTTTAAAATTACTCCAACAATCTCTTTATCTTTTCCTCTCTGTTTTTCTTTCCAAAGAGCATTAATAGTGCGTTTGATAGTGTTTCTTTTTTATGGAAATGAAACTTTTTCACCTAAGTTCCACCTTTTGCTTGTTTAATAGTGTTTTTTCTTGGCAATTGAATTCCTTATTTCATCCTCATGTGACTTCTTTTCTACCAAAACAAGGAATTTGATTTCTTGGTTGGGAGGAGAATTTATTTTCTTAACGACTTGTTTAACCATTTTCATAGCATTTGATCATTTTTATTGTTGTTAATTGATTTACTTTTTTCAGAAATTAACATTATTAATAATAAGTACAAAAGTGTGAATATATATATATTAAAATAACTAAATTTTGATTTATATACCATGAAAAATATTATCAATAAAATAACAAAATAGAAAAATTATCACGTTTTCCACTTAGAAAATTAAATCAATCAAACACATTATCCAATTATCAGGAATTTAATTCTCTAGAATTCATTTTCTTTTCACCCAAATTCTACCATAACTATCAAACAAGGCCTAATTTTTTTTCCCTTCCCTTTTTTTCACTCTTCTTCCCTCCAGATTTTTCTTTCTTCACTATCTATACAATCGAGACCAGAACAGTTAGTTCCAAACTTACACACTTTGAATCTCTGTTATTAATTATTATCATGTCATCATCTATCAACAATTTCTCAATTTCATTACCTATCGCGTCGATTTCTCCTTTGTTCCCTTCAAATCAGCTCCAGTTAGTTTTGGCATAACCCATGGGAAAGAGTCAAATAAACTTCTACAAGTACTGAACTATTGTGTCAAATTGCAATCTCCTTTCAGTCTTTGACTCTGTTTGTCAAAGGAGATGGTTCATCGAGAATTGGTAATTGAGAAGAGAATGGTGGATTCTAATTTGAGCTATACTGATTTTCATCCCTATCAATTACAAAATCCATGTTGTTGAAGAAAAATTACAGACACGTTGTTGAAGAAAAATTGCAGACACGGATGAAAAAAGCATGGATATAAAGGGAATGGAGATAGCTGTTGAAAATGGGAGTTGATAATTGTGCATAATATTTTGAGAGAGAGAGAGAGAGAGAGCATTGAAAAGTGAAATATTCTAAATTAAAATGCTATTTTGTCTTACAAAGACGGTTGGAGTATCATTTTAGAACATTACTCTTTAAATTAAAGAGAACTAGTTTCACATATGTAGCTCCCCGACTTTTAAATACCCGGTTCACCACGTCATCGTCTGGTCGAACATTTAAAATAATATTTTAGGGGAAGAAATAACTGAAATTCATTTTTGGCAACGTTAAACAAAACTCCAATGGTCGATAACATTTGAAACCATTTATGGAACAATTCAAATAATGAATCGAGCCATTAATAATACAAAACATTTGACAATACCATAATTTATCAGATAATTGAAAATCTCAAAAATATTCAAAGTTTAGTAATACGGATCATCAAAATAAGATTTTCGATTATTTAATGACTATTGCCACCATCGTCCATCACTTGCCACCCTTTCCAAAATCTGCAAATATTGTTAAAATAGGAATGAGCATTTCATAGAAATACTCAGTAAACTCATCGCCAATTAATTAATCTATATTATAATTGAACACCTAAAGCAGGCTCTTTAGAAATTATAAGGTGTGAGTAGTCTCTTCTCATGCATTAAAGAAGATGACTTCTCTTTGAAAAAAATATCATAGGCTCTTTAAAATCATCGGGTGTGGTTAGTCTCGTCTCGTGTATTTAAGACACATAAGTTATGCATGACATTATCATTTATCTTGTAAGATATTCTCTTATTTCTCATGCATAAAATCATATAAGTTATGACAAGTATAACAACATAAATATTTCGTAAGAAAAATATTTTCGTCTCATTTCATGAAATAAATTGCACATAAGTCACATAACATATACATTCACGTGCAATCATAATTTAAATCAATTAATAGGGGCGAGTCTACCTTAAACTTAACGAGTACAAAAATCGAGCGGGAAATGATTTCGATCTTCTAAATCTCAGCACGCCTCGTCTATCCAAATAGAAAAATAAGTTAAATTAGTCTTTCGGAAATTTAGTTTTAAAATAAGAAATAGAACTTTAGGGGTTAAATTGAAATCTAATCATAGTTGAAATTAAAAGATTTTGGGACTAAAATAGAAATTTTCAACACTTGTGGCTAGAATGATAAGGTGTAAAGATTAGGGGCTGACTTGCAAAAATGACTTGAGATTAGGGACAGAAATGAACATTTTAGGAACTGAAGGGGCTGAAATAAAAAATCAGCAAAACTTGGTACTGGAATAAAATCATATTGGAAAGCTGGGGACTAGTGAGGCAAATTGGTAAAATCAAATTTAAAAAAGAAAATCACTCATTCTCTCTCTCTCTCTCATTCGACACCAACAGAGAAGAAAGGAGGGAGAGATGGCGATCGGAGCCCTCTCTGGTCTGGGTTTCTACCGGAGATGTTGCCGCCGTCACGTGGCGGTGATGGGAAGGCGTGTGTGAAGGTTTGAAGAAAATGGTTTTTGGGCGATTTTGGGTATAAAATCGTGGCTTGAGGTCGCGATTTTGGTGGTTCCTCGGCGAATACTCCGGGGAAACTGGTCCGGCGATTAAGGTAAGGTTTTTGTTACTCTATTTTCTTGGTTTTTTGGTTTGATTCTTGGTTTGGTTCGCTGTGTGATCGAAAGTAGAAGGTGGCTCTGTTTAGCGGTCGTTGATGGAGGTTTGATGGTGGGATCTTGGTGTATTGAATTGTAGGTAATGGAGGTTCGGTTGAGATTTGATGAGGCGGCAGTGTGATTTCCGGTTGGTCTTGGCCGTGGTGACCGTGGAGGTGCTGCTATGGAATTTTGAGGATTGAGGTGAAGGACTGATTGAAGAAGTTTGAGTTTGCTGTGAATGATGTTGGCCAAGGATTGAGGAATTCTTACCGTTGATAATCAGCTTGGGGTTGCTGGAATCAGAGTTGTGGTTTGTGTCGTGAGAGTGTCGATGATGCTGAGGAGTGGGTTGGGGTAGTGTGAGAGAGTCTGATGGGGTAATGAGATTTGATATAGTTGGTGGAAGTTGGTGGAAGTATAGGTTATATTAGGGTATTTTATGGAAATCTTGATAAACAAGAGATGGAACTCGAGAAAATAATACGCGTGAATTCAACTGGATCGAATAAAGTAAATCTGGTAATTTGGCTTTAAAAATGGTTTGGAATTAAAATGATTTTTGGAATTAAAGAAAATAAATAAATAAAAATAATTTTAGAAACTCAGAATTTATTTAAAATTGAATTGGACTCGATTTCATATTTGACTCAAAATTACTCGACTCGGCTAGACGAATACGTTTAGATTTTTAATTTAAAATATGTGAGATCATAGCGACACGTTTTAAATAATTTAAAATAATTATTAATACATGAAAAATTCTTAGTCGCTACAGCATCCGTGTGATGCACGACCAAATTATATTGATAAAAATAATGTAATGAATAGAACGATGGAAAAAATATCAAAAAACTAACAAAAGTTTGTCTTTGTTTGACATTCTTTAAATTTTTCTACTGTACTCAATCTCAACCATCCATTAAAATTCAAGCTTACAATATTTGATTTTTCAACCAAATTTCAATCACTATTCTCTTAAATATTAGTGTTCATTTTAAAAAAACTCTTTTTAAATAATATCAAACACACACTTATTGTCAATCTAAATAATAATATGCATTGAGCATTACAAGCGTCGCAAAATGTATATTTTTAAGTGCTACAAGTGCCACAAAATCACCTTATGCTGAACAAATTATCACTAAATTTTCCTATAACAAGAAAATATCTCGATGAATTTGTTTTGTGAGAGAGGAGATGCTAAAAATGTTCCCAAATGAAAAGAAAATTCTCCCCGCATCCTAATTCTCAGATTCAGTGTTCCTCGATCTTTTCAAACCTTTCATGTTCGTAGTTTCCACCCAATAGGTGGAAGCACGCATAACAAAAATCATAACACACCACAAATACACATTTAAGCAGATTAAGACAAAATGAAGCACAACATAAGTAAGTGTCGGTGAAAATCCTCAATTTTGTATGCATAAATCTAGAACTTGAAAAAAAATTGTTACCTAAAATCACATAAAATGGAAAAGGAGGTTCCACGTTGCTGAACTCACATGACTGTGATAAGACTTTTAGATGACGTTTTGTTTGTATTTTATTTTGTATTTTCATTTTCAAAAATGTTTTGTATTTCCTGTTTTCATTTTTGTTTTCAAATTTGCTGAAAACGCGTTTGATTTGTCATTTCTAAAAACTGTTTTTGAAAATAAAAAACTGAAAAAACATGTTTTTTTTGAAATTTTGCAGAATACTACTTAAATTATTTTTAACTAATTTGCTTGAAGAATACTACTGATTCAAACTCAAATTTTATTTCACAATATACTGAAAACATGGTTACATGCAACACACTAATGTGAGCATTAAGAGTCTATATTAACATAGTTTGGTCATGTTCGGGATTTGAGAAAACTTTAATTCTATTAAAATCCAGAAAATGTAAGTTCTTTCAAAACCACCAGAGTCCATTTATCAAGACATTTTTTGAAATATAACAAGAATTTTCACTTAATTTTTTTTTTGTAATGTTGATATTGAATTCAATAAAACTTTATTTAAGCTTAGTTCCAAGTTAGGATAATTCTAAAAATAAAAAATAAATAAATAAATAAATAAATAAATAAAAATAAATATCTAGACTTAGTTCCAAGTTCGGATAATTCTAAAAAAAAAAAAAAAACTTTATATTAAGCTTAGTTCCAAGTTAAGATAATTCTTTATTTTAAAAAAATAATAATAATAATACCCAAAAACTTGTTTTCCGCGTTTTGGACATTTTTTGTCGAAATACACACAAAACGCCCAAAACGAGGTTTTGAGCGTTTTGTGTACAATTTTTTTTTGTTTTTCAAAATGCATTTTCGAAAATGGTAAAGATAACACATTTTTAGTGTTTTCGAAAATAAAAATAGAAAACGACCTCAAAACAGTAAAGAGAACATGGCCTTAGAGTTGAACTAGGTTTAAAGGTACACTAGTTAAACAAAATAACTGATATGCTTTTAAACCACACAATAGACTAATTCAATTGGAATTTCAAAATACATTTAAAAACTTTTTTTAATGGACTTTTTTAATGAATTTCATTGGATTTTATTGACTTTTATGAATTTGTACAGACTTTCAAAGACTTTTGTGGACATTTATTTAAAAGACTTCCATGGACTTTTGGTAGATTGATTTAAAAAAAATTTCAAAGACTTTTACAGACTTTTATTTTTTAATTGAAAAACTTGAATATGTCAAGTGAATTGGAAAAAAAAAAATTAAAGTGTGAGAGAAAAATAATTTTAGGACAAATAAGCCCTTATTTGAGACCCATTATTTGGGAAAAATTATGGTTTGGAATAGTATTTTTGGGAGGATGTGTGGTTAAAAAATGTTTCAAAAGTAAAAAATGGTATGCTTGACTAAAATAGATGGTTAAGATTGAGTATTGAATAAATTTGATTTGTAAATAATGGAAGTCAAACAAGGGCTAAACATTTGTAATTAAAAAAAATGGGGAAAAATTAAATCAAAATTGTATTATGTTCATCAGGCCAGAAAGATTAGGTGGCGTTCTATTTATATTTTATTTTGAATTTTCATTTTCGAAAATGTTTTGTATTTCCTGTTTTTATTTTTGTTTTCAAATTTGCTGAAAACGTGTTTGGTTTGTCATTTCTGAAAACTGTTTTTAAAAATGAAAAGCTGGAAAACACGTTCTGTTTGAAATTTTGTTGAATACTACTTAAACTATTTTTAATTAATTTGTTTGCAGAATACTACTGGCTCAAACTTAAATTTTCTTTCACAATACATTGAAAACATGGTTACATGCAACACACTAATGTGAGTATTAAGAGTCTATATTAACACATCTTGGTCAGGTTCGGGATTTGAGGAAGCTCTAGTTCTATTAAAATCCAGAAAATGCAAGTTATTTCAAAACCACCAGAGTCTATTTATCAAGACATTTTTTGAAATTTAACAATAAGAATTTTCACTTAATTTTTTTTTGTAATGTTGATATTGAATTCAATAAAATTTTATTTAAACTTAGTTCCAAGTTAGGATAATTCTTAAAAATAAATAAATAAATAAAATAAAATAAAAATAAAAATCTTTATTTATGCTTAATTCCAAATTAGGATAATTCTAAAATAATAATAATAATAATAATAATAATAATAATAAAGCTTAATTTCAAGTTAGGATAATTAAAAAAAAAAAAAATCCCAAAACGCGTTTTTCGCATTTTTTGTTAAAATACACACAAAACGCCCAAAATGAAGTTTTGAGCGTTTTGCGTACAATTTTTTTTTTTTTTTTTCAAAATGCGTTTTCGAAAATAGTAAAGAGAACGCATTTTTAGTGTTTTCGAAAATAAAAATTGAAAAAGACCTTAAAACAGTAAATAGAACATGGTCATACTATTGTTGCCGATGGAAGAAAACTTCTATACAAAGACTGTCTAGGAAAAGGTGGAGAGTCTCAAGGCATTAACAATAGAAAATACTTCAATACTTGAAAAATGGACAATGTGAAACTGGATTTTGATGAAGAGTTCATGAAAATCCTAACACGGTAAAGAAGAACATCTAATAATTCTTCACCTAAGTTTAATTTCTCTTGTTCTTCCCAACCGGGTAGGCATCTTGGGACCTCTCCTTCCACCGAAATATATCACATTATTTTTCACTTAACACTATTCATTTTTTTTTTTTTTTTTAGAAACTCAGTTCTCCGATGTTCCATTCCCATGCTTTTCGACAAGATTCTTGATGACCCAAAAGAATTCAACGCAAAAGCTCAAAACTTATTTAGATAACACAACGAAAATTCCAAAACATGGGGGTATTGGGTAGGCAGAATCCACCAAAGGATTGAACATGAATATCGAAATCGGCCCTATATGATGCGAAAGAACAATTTCCTGAAGAAGATGAAAAGCTAATCATTCATCTCACACATAATCAAGAATCAATTTCACTGTATAAACAACTTCTGATCAATCAAAACACAAATCAACAAAATAAATTCTGAAAACAAAAGAAGGAAGAAGATAGAAGTAATGACCTCAAACGAAGTAGTAAAGATGGCAGAAGTAGGTTAGGGCAGGAAGCGTTTCGCCACTGGAGGAATTCGGCCGGAGCTGCGGATGACTTCAAATGGAGTGGCGCCTGTGAAGGAGTATTCTGAAGGGAGCTTTTGGCTGCAGTTGAGAAGGGAGAAAAAAATCAATCGAAATCTTTAAGTCGAGTGTTGAGAAATGAAAAGAATTCTTATTTATACTATTTTATACCAAAAGTTCATCAAAATCTATTGTCTCTCAAATTTTTATTAGATTGATTGATAAATTAAATACCTTTAATTTTTGTAGGATTTTAAAAAATATCGATTGATTAATACATGACTTTATAAGACTTTTTAAGAGTGTATTAAAATCTACATTTAATAACTAAAGATTTTAATGGAGTTATAAAAGTCTAGATTAAATACACATAGACTTTTAAAGTCCATCAAAATCTTTAAATATCATTTGAAATCCCAATTGAATAAACCCTCCTAAGCTTGTGTTCAGATAAACCATTTATAATAACTACAATTTCTAAAACAACTTTTTAATCACACATATTTCCTCTATTTAATTTTTAATCCTTCAATCACCTCGAGATTCGTGAAGTAAACAAAAAAAATGGTTTTTTTTCCTGACAACCCGCCTTCGAACAAAGAATAAATAATATTTTAGGTTCTAAACTTGCTAATAACTAACCCCCTAAGTTCAAGGGAAACAGACCACACGCCATCCACCAGCAACATCTATCATGTTGAATTATGAAATTTCAATCTTAGAAACATCGCAATGCATCATTTATTCCTATTTAAATCAATTAGCGATATCATTGAATGCTACCTACAAAGCTTCCATCTTTGGTCATTGGACACTCTCAAAAGGTGTAGCCCTGAACCTTGTGAAAGGAGTAAATCGCAAGATATGTCTTAAAGGGTGTAGGGTGGGAGGCTTGCCTTTTAACTTAGCTTACCAAGAGCTTTATCCATTTTTCAGGATTCGAACCCTCGCTGCGGTAGCTGCAAGCCAGGCTGGAGACCTTTCACCTCCCTTTTTCACCACTTGGAGATGTGCCCTGGGGGCATTTGGACACTCTTACTATTAAGACACGGTGATAAAAGAACAAAGTGAATCCAACAAGAAATATTAGTTTCAGCTTAGCATGCTTATTTCCTAATAGGAGAAATGTTGATGAATTTTAGTAGCATGTCAAATCCACTCATAAGTTATTCCATTTATCATATTATCAAGAATTTGATGATCAAAGATATTCATGATTAAGCAAAGAGTAGAAAATAGAAATAAAACAGAAAGGAAAGAAAAGGAAAATGAGACACTTGCATTGTTCCACAAAAAACAATGTATTGAAGTTTTGTAATGTCAGAACCAAATTGATTATCCTCAATGAAAATTGTAATTGGTTAGAAATTTCAGTTTTCCTGAAATGATTATGTTAGGATTATAATGGCAATGAGACAATGAACTTACCTGCGTACATTTTGAAACTTAACATACTTGAAGATAACTGTGTTTCCCTGCAAGGATGCAATACATTTAGCATGATGATTTACTGCAGCTTGGCAAATAATGGAGTAAATTAAGCACTGAAATTTAGCCTCAGATAAAAAACAATATAACTAGGATGGTAGTCATTAACATTGCTGCATATATATTAACAATTCTCTTTAAACATCAGAGGAAAACAAGCAGTAAACAGAGGTATTAACTGAACTTCAACCACTACCTGAATCCCATATGCTCTTTGTTAGCAAAAAGTTTCACAGTTTTGGGACACGCGGGATTTTACTCAAAATATAATGAACTCCAACATTCAAATATGTAGATACGGAGCAGGTTTTATGATGCACAAGAATTTGGAAAAAAGTACATATAATAACTGCACAGATGGAGATGGTAACTTCCCACTACAATAATGATCCTCAAATAGATGACCCACTAAATGGACTGTGACACTAAATCAATTTATGTGGAATATAGTGATGGTCCACTTAATCCACATGGCACCCTATGATTGGCACTTCACTTACCTATGGGATTTGAATTTGAATAAGAGGAGGAAACTTTTTTTTGTTTCAAGAGACTTGGCACATTCTTGGGTGGAGAGGTAGAAGTGGGAGATGTCCAATATCTCCGGCGAAATCTTGCTACCTCCGGCGAACCTAGATCCGGTTGCTATTTCTCGAGGACGACGGTGCCATGTTCCGGTGTGTTTAAGTGGTCATAAACTGAGCTCAAACAAGGAACAAGAAACAAGGTTGCTGGACATATTTTTCTCTTGCGCTGGGTCTTCATTTTAAGGCTGGAAACGAGTTTGGAACTCAAAAAATGGTATCAGAGCTACGGTGAAGTAGTTGGGCGAAGGAAGCAGTAGAAGAAGGTTGAAAATCGGACCAAGAAGTAGTAGGCAATGTGGAGAAAATCTGTCCATTTTGTCCAGTTTCTGGCCGGACTGAAAAAGTACGATTCCGGCCGATCCAGAGATCTGATTGACGATCGGCCATCGCCATTAGAACGGTCTCTTTGAGGAGAAGACTCGCCTAAAATTTGGGGGCGATCCGACGGTTGAAACCGAAGTTATTCGCCGGAGAAGAATATGCTGATGGACTGAAAAACAGCGATTCCGGCCGGTAGGGAGCTCCAATCGCGAAACGGTCACCACCGTTGAGTTCGTGACGACGAGGAGCATCTTCCTGTGATTTTTTGGAATTTTCCGATAGCAGCGGTAGAACTCCGGCGGGGTGGTCCGGCGAGGAGTTTCCTGACAGAATCTTCAGCTCGACCTGCTCGTTCCATTTCCGAAGTCCATTTTGCAAAATCAACTCTCGATTATACGGACATTGAAAAGTCCGCTCGGTTTGCATTTGCTATCCCTTATTTTCATTACGTATTTCATATTGTAGAGGCTATTGTGAGCTGGCCACATAGTGTTGGGGGTTACCTTGCCGGTAACCATTGCTTTTTGGTAGAACTCACATAGGATTGGAATTTGACTACGTGCTTAATTTCTTGAAATTGTCGTGTGTTACTTGTTATTATATTATTTGTGTGATCATCTTGAAGAGTAATTTCGGTGAAATTGGTTTGATCTTGCATTTGAGTGTGGGTAATTGCTTTGTATTAACTTGTTTGAATTTTCATTATTTGCATTATGGGTTCTCGTGTTGAATTGTCACAATTTAACGGTAAGGGAGATTATTCCATTTGGAAGCAAAAAATGAAGGCTATTTTAATTCAACAAAGAGTTTCTAAAGCACTTGAGGACCCTAGTACTTATTCAAAAGCATTGCTAGATAAACCTGATGAAATTGCTGAGATGAATGAAATTGCACATAGTTGTATAATATTGCATTTATCTGATGATATAGTGGGACAAGTTGAAAAGCATACGACTGCTAAAGATTTGTGGGAAGCACTTGACAAACTTTTTTTGACAAAATCTTTAACGAAGAAGATTCACTTAATTCAAAAACTTTTCAACTATAAATTGGATCAAGGAAAGGATCTTGAATCTAATTTGAGTGAGTTTAACAGTCTTGTCAAGTGTTTGACCCACAATGGAAAGAAATTTGATGATGAATATCTCGCTGCTATTATGCTAAATGCCATGCCTGAATCTTATAGAGATGTTAGGAATGCTATTACATATGCTAGGGACACTGTGACCTTAGATATTGTAGTTGAGGCTTTAAGGGCTAGGGAGCTCGAGATGAAGAGGGAGTCAAGGGGTAGCAGCTCGAGGGAAGAGAGTTTGTTTAGTGGATTTAGAGGGAGAAATGAGTCGAGAGAAAACCACTTCCAAACGAAGAAGGGTAGAGGAAAATCGAAGGGTAGGTCCAAGTCTCGGGATAAGAGTGTTAAGAAATGCTACTATTGTGGTAAAATTGGACATTTCAAAAGAGACTGTGATGACTTTAAGAAGAAACATAGACCTCAGCAGAGTGATGATCAGAACCTAGTTGCTGTAGGTGATGCTTTTGATAGTCTTCATATGATGACCGTGACATGTGATGATGATAATGTCGACAATACCCTTCATAGACCACAAGCAATGAATGTGTCTGAAATTGATTTTGACAGTGAGTGGGTTTTAGACTCGGGTGCCACTGTCCATATGAGTCATGTTAAATCTTGGTTTTATAAATATAGAGAAGTTAAGCCTAGGAAAGTGTACTTGGGGGACAACTATACACAGACTGTGGAAGGAGTTGGTGATATTGCTATTAGGATGCGTGATGGCATGATCAGATCTTTTCTGAATGTCAGGTATGTCCCAGGCCTTGCGAGGAACCTCATTTCCTTGGGCATTTTGGAAGATGAGGGTTATGAGTACAGATCTCATTTCGGTACTATGAAAGTGAGTAAAGGCTATCTAGTTGTTATGAAAGGTCCCAAGAGGAATGGATTGTATATCCTTGAAGGTAAAGCCTTAAAGGCCTACGAGTCTGCATTATCTACAATTTATGAAGATAGATCAGATCTTTGGCATAAAAGGATGGGACACATAGGGAACAAGGGCTTGAAGTGTCTTAGTGATCAGAGTTTACTAGGAAAGGATAGTATTATACCTTTAAGCTTTTGTGAGACGTGTGTTCTAGGAAAGTCACACAGGGTTAGCTTTGGGATAGGTGAACACAACACTAACAGACCCTTAGACTACATTCATGCTGATTTGTGGGGACCAGAAAAACATCCTACAAATGGAGGTAGTAGATTTTTCCTATCTATTGTTGATGACTACTCGAGGAAAGTTTGGGTGTATCCCCTTAAATCTAAATCTGATACTTTTGGTAAGTTCAAGTCCTGGATTGCCTTGGTTGAGAAACAAATGGGGAAAAGTGTAAGAACTCTTAGGACGGACAATGGTCTAGAGTTTTGCAACTTTGAGTTCGATACCTTCTGCAAGGATAGAGGTATCAGAAGGCATAAGACTGTGAGATCTACCCCCCAGCAGAATGGGGTAGCTGAGAGGATGAATCGGACTTTAATGAATAAAGTTAGATGCATGCTGATTAGTTCAGGGTTAGCTAAAGGCTTTTGGGGTGAAGCTGTTTGTACCGCTGCCTATTTGATAAATAGGTCACCTTCTAGTACTATTGACTTTAAGACTCCCCAAGAATTGTGGACTGGGAAACCTCCAGATTTGTCATACCTTAGAGTATTTGGTTGTGCGGCCTATGCACATCAAGTTGAGGGTAAGTTAGACCCTAGGGCTACTAAGTGTGTCATGTTAGGTTATCCCGAGGGAGTGAAAGGTTACAGGTTATGGGTTTTAGATGGTAAGGGCATGAAAGTTATCAACAGTCGAGATGTGAAGTTCAATGAACTCGATATGCCTTGTCTTAAGACCATAAATAGACAAACTGAGAAGGGGGAATCTTCTACTGAGAAGAAGATTGACTTTGAGGTGAAGAGATTAGGTGAAGATAACTCAGAGGGTAGTGAAACCCAACCTCAAGTAGAAGCGGGACAAGAAGTCATGGTAGAGCAACATGAACTTGAAATTCCTGAAACGGAAGTCCCTGATCAAGAAACATCTACAGGTACTAATTTGGAAAACTACCAATTAGTGAGAGATAGGGAGAGGAGACAAGTTAGACCAAATATGAAGTACGTCTCTTCTAATTTGATTGACTATGTCTTAGTTTCAGGTGAAGCCTTAGATTCAGTTGAACCTGCTTCATTTGAGGAAGCGATCAATTGTGAAAAGTTTGAAAATTGGAAAAAGGTTATGAAGGAGGAAATCCAGTCTCTGAAACAAAATGAGACTTGGAAGTTGGTTGAAAAACCAAGGAATCAGAAGGTAGTCCATTGTAAATGGATCTACAAGTTGAAAGAAGGAGTAGAAGCTAATGACCCTTTAAGATATAAGCCAGATTGGTAGCTAAAGGATTTACTCAAAGAGAGGGGATAGACTATAATGAGGTGTTTTCACCTGTTATTAAGTATAAAACTATCAGGTTAGTTTTAGCCTTAGTTGTCCAATATGATTGGGAATTAGAGCAACTAGATGTTAAGACCGCTTTTCTTCATGGGGAATTAGATGAGGTGATTTACATGGCTCAACCTCAAGGGTTTGAGGTGAAGGGTAAGTCGGAACTTGTGTGCTTGCTTAGAAAGTCCTTGTATGGCCTTAAGCAGAGTCCCAAGCAATGGTATAAGAAATTTGATGCTTATATGTTTAAAATTGGTTTTAAAAGGAGTGAATATGATGCATGCTTGTATTATAATAACTGTATGATAGGCTGTGAAGTTTATTTGTTGTTATATGTGGATGACATGTTGCTTGCTAGTTCTAGTAAAGCTGAAATTGTTAAAATGAAAAACCTTTTAAAATCGGAATTTGACATGAAAGACTTGGGAGAGGCAAGAAAGATTATTGGCATGATTATTAAAAGGAATAGGGCTCATAATAGACTGACTATTAATCAAGAGTCTTATTTAGACAAGGTGATAACCAAATTTGGCATGAAACTTGCTAAGTCTGTCAATATACCATTAGCTGCACACATAAATTTATTATCTGCACAATGTCCTAAAAATGAAGATGAAAAGCAAGAAATGAGTAATGTTCCCTATGCTAATGCCATTGGTTCTGTGATGTATTCTATGATTACCACTAGACCGGACCTTGCATATGCAGTTAGTTTATTGAGTAGGTTTATGTCTAACTCAGGTAAACCTCATTGGGCTGCATTAAAATGGCTATTAAGATATCTAGCGGGAACTCTTAAAAGGGGGTTAGTGTTTGAAAGGAGAAGTGATAAGCTTGAGCTTAAGAGATATGTAGATTCTGACTTTGCAGGTGATAAAGATCAGAGGAAATCTACCACTTCTTATTTTTTCTGTTTGGGTGATAATTGTATCACATGAAAATCACAGTTGCAATCTATTGTTACACTCTCCAGCACTGAAGCTGAATATGTTGCACTCATTGAAATTGTAAAAGAATGCATGTGGTTAAAAGGCCTATTGTGTGAATTGAACTTCTTAAATGAAACTGCTATGATATTTACTGATAGTCAAAGTGCTTTAATGTTATGTAAAAATCCTGTTTATCATGAAAGGACTAAGCACATTGAGGTAAAGTATCATTTCATTAGGGAGAAGTTAGCTTCAGGTGAGTTTACATTGTTTAAAATTGCAACTGATGATAATCCTGCAGATGTTGGGACAAAGGTACTTGCGGCAGGTAAATTCAACAAGTGTTTATCAATTCTTGCCATTGATAATGGTTAGTTGTTTTGCAGGTACTTGGTTGGAGTGAGCGATGATGATTTATTAGACCACACACACATGGATAACACTTGTAACCGGAGAAATTGGTAATGGATTAAGGTGACCCTGGCCCAAGGTGAAGATTTGTGGAATATAGTGATGGTTCACTTAATCCACATGGCACCCTATGATTGTCACTTCACTTACCTATGGGATTTGAATTTGAATAAGAGGGGGAAACATTTTCTTGTTTCAAGAGACTTGACACATTCTTGGGTGGAGAGGTAGAAGTGGGAGATGTCCAATATCTCCGGCGAAATCTTGCTACCTCCGACGAACCTAGATCCAGTTGCTATTTCTCGAGGACGATGGTGCCATGTTCCTGTGTGTTTAAGTGGTTATAAACTGAGCTTAAACAAGGAACAAGAAACAAGGTTGCTGGACATATTTTTCTCTTGCTGCTGGGTCTTCATTTTAAGACTGGAAACAAGTTTGAAACTCAACAATTTAAATGACGAAAATGCAAAAGTCCAAGTGTAATCGAATGGTGTAATTCCTGGGAATTTGCCTGAACTCACTACCTTAATTACCTGAAACTGTAAAATCCTGTAAATACTGAATTGCCTTGCATTGATTGGAACCTTCAACTGTTTATTTCTATTCAAATTGATGCACAATTTCTTGACAACTGAGTTTCTTATAAAAATTAATCTATTTATTTCTATATATATACACATATATAGATTTTGAGTTTAAGAGCCTCTTTGGTTCTTGAAAAAGTTTTATCACAATTTTTCAAATTCAATCTCAATCATCCATCATTAAACAAGTTCACAATTTTTTTACTTTTCAAACATTTTTAAACCATACATTCATCAAAAAAATCTAATGCACATGCTTATCCATTATTCATTTGGGATATAGAAAGACGAATAGGCCTAGCAAAAGAACTGGAACCGGCTGTCCCGGTTCGATTCGTTCAAAATTTTAAATGGTTCTGTATCTAAAAATCAAGAACCATTCGGTTCCGGTTTCAAGTTTAGAACTAGAACCAAAAATAAACAATGATAGAGCAAAACAACATTTTTTAAATTTTTTAAATTCATCAATTTTTAATCTTAATGCATGTTATCTTGTCCATTAATAATTATGAATTATCCAACAACTATTGGCTCATTCAACATTACAATATCTATAAACAAAACAAGTAATAAACAAAAAATCGTAGATCTAAAATCATTTTTATTTCAATAGTTTTGTCGTTCAACTTCAAACATTCAGCCGTCAAGCTTTAATTAAACATTAGTTCTTCAAGAATCAACAAACAAGAAATCTTCAATATCCATTTCACACTCAGTTATTATAATATTTTCAAGAATTTGTTAGACTTTTGGGATTGTTGTATTTACATCTTGATCAAAGTCGATAAACTTATCATTTTACGACTTATAATTTTTAAAAGATCGATCGATTTTTGGTTCGGTTAGGTTCCGGAATATAGCAGAAACCACGCCAATGCCAAAAGACGATTGCGCTAAAGCTCAGCCGTTGGTTTCATCTACCACTTCCCCCGATCTTCTCTACTGCTGTAAATTGAAAATATTCATAGTTCTACACGAAAACTTCTCTCACTTCTCAGTCCCCACTGTAACCTTTCCTATGGTGCTGTCGTCATTCGTCGAGGTCCAGCCGGATTGTCATTTCCCCATTCAAAACCTTCCGTACGGCGTTTTCAAGCCTGAAACTGGTTCGGAGCCCAGGCCTGGAGTCGCAATCGGAGAATATGTATTGGACCTATCTGTCGTCGCCTCTGCCGGTCTTTTAGACGGCCCGGTTCTTAAAAACTCAGATTGTTTCAATCAGGTCTGTTTATTTCTCATCTGCTAAGTGATGGTTGTTCGGTGAATTGGTTTACTCTTCGTTCGACTTCTGAAGGGGAAGAAACGTAATTCATCACGTAGTTTAATTTTACTGGTTTATCTTAATTTTAGGAATGTTTATTTCAGGTACGATTTTGACGAGCGTGGAGCACTGTATGAATTACTGAAATAATCATGTATTTCATATCTATGTTTAAAGAGTGTAAAATAAATCACGTGAGAGTTAAGGAATGAATTTAGTACGCTACACATGTTTCTTCACTACATCCGCGTTCCTATCATGTAAGTTTTTGAAAAAAAACAAAATAAAATTCCAGAAGACAGATAGATGTATTTCTCGATAATATAACATAAGTTTGACAGCTGAATGCTTGAGTAATCATGTCATTGTACATTTCTTTGACTGATGGTAAGGAAAATACACACATAGTGGATTTTTAATGGTGGGTGATTAATTAAAGAAATGGCACAGCTTAATCTCAACAAGTTTGTGGGATTGGGACGACCTGCATGGAAGGAAGCTCGTGTAACATTGCAAAAGCTATTGTCAGGTAAGCTCTCTAATCCCTTTCTTAGACAGTGTTCTGTATTATAGAATTTTTTATTTTTCTAGCTTTATGTACCATATAGTAAAACATAGAAGGTACGGGAGCTGGAGTTTTTAAATTCATTCGTTGGCTTCCCTGCACATTAGACATCATCATCCTTAGCCTGTAATTTCGCTTTTTAATAATGCAGCCACGGAACCAATACTGCGTGATAACCCAAGTTTAAGGCAGAAAGCGCTAGTGCCTATGGTAGGATATGCATATATCTTTTAGTTTAAATGACTGATCAAGTTTGGGACATTGGAATTCAAAGTTTTGCCTTTTCTGATGATTCAGGTCAAGGTCCAAATGCTTCTTCCTGTTGTGATAGGTGACTATACAGATTTCTTTGCTTCGATGCATCATGCCAAGAACTGTGGACTTATGTTTCGAGGCCCAGAAAATCCAATCAACCCAAATTGGTATGGTGTATTTTGGATATCTCGTTAAAAGCAAAAGCATTTCCGTAGAATTAGCAAATAACTGCACTGCCATCACTCTTTCTGCTCTCATAAGTTATCTGTTTCTTCATTGGTCACGGAATTATTTTTTCAGGTTCCACATTCCTATTGCTTACCATGGTCGTGCATCATCTATTGTCATATCCGGCACTGATATCATTAGACCAAGGTGACAAAATGCAAGCTTCCTTCTTTACGATTAATTTGATTTTCGCTCTTCTGAATTAAGAAAAGAATTAAAATAGAAAAGGTTTTTCAAGGAATCTAGTGTCTCCAAATTTTTCTATGCTTCTTTGTACTACATTTCAAAACGCCAACTACTGCCTCAATTTTCTGAACACACTTTATTTTTATTGCTTGCATATACCTTCAGTTTTCTAGATTATACTTTGTCAGCTTATCAATCAGACAAGGCATATCATGCTAATAGAAATGGTTTAAACGACTTTATTATGAATAGTTTTAAATCTTATACCGAGTGCCAATTTACTAAAGCAATTTAATGATGTTCCCTTTTGTTGACCTATTAGTGAAGATGAATAGGTACTGCAGCAGATACCATGAATGTTTTAGTGTATTTCTCAATTTCTATCATAATTACATTGCAGAACTTTTGAGCTCCATGAATATAGTGGCTGTCATTAAATTTCCATGAAGCATACTTTGAAGCAAACAAAGAAGTTTTCAAGTAGCCTCATGGTAACAACCATGAATGCAGAGTGAAATTATTTTTGAATATTTTCCTCCAACTCAAAATCCTAGCTTCAAGTTAATCTTTTACTGTCCAGAACTACCCAGTTTCACATTTTGTGATGGAATTTACAAGGATTGGCGTGGTTTTCCAATTTTGAGGAGCTCTTTAATTGGTGATCAATTTTGAAAGTTTAATATGTATCTCGTGTTTAAAAATGCCAAATTATGATGCATGCACGTGCCATGATTTTCTTCTGTTTTATTGAGCACGGATTAGTTCGTCCCCTACCTAAGTTTAGGGACATGGAGTAGGCTGG
The DNA here is from genome assembly GCA_963555705.1 of Ligustrum vulgare. Taxonomy (NCBI): domain Eukaryota; kingdom Viridiplantae; phylum Streptophyta; class Magnoliopsida; order Lamiales; family Oleaceae; genus Ligustrum; species Ligustrum vulgare. The sequence goes on from OY743187.1 coordinate 4,068,421, forward strand.
GGGCAAACCCCTTGTCTCAACCCAGCATGTTAATGCCACACTAGGCAATAGCCCTTTTTTTTTCCTTAGCTCCTGTTTGGTACAAATTAAAATTCAGATTTTAATCTAAGTCAAAGTCAATATTCAATCTCAATCACACATTTTATGGGATCCACAACTTTTTAACCATATATTTTATTAGTTTTTATCATAATCTAATAAAAATCTGATTTTAATCTCCACTAAACGGAGGCTTAAAGTAATTTTCAATTCCTGATCTAACAGTATTTATCATGTACATAGGTTTTTCTTTATAAACAATTCAAGGTTGATTGCAAAAAAATTATATCAACGTGAATATCTTTCTTGACATGGTTGTAGTCAACTCTATTGTTAGCATGTTTTATAGAAATGCTTAGATGGATATCATGGATTCATCTCATGATTTCTGCTATTTTTTGTGTCCAGAGGACAAGGCCACCCAACTGCAAATTCTCCACCCTATTTTGGACCTTCTCGTAAGTTGGACTTTGAGATGGAAATGGTGAGCTTTTATGACATTATTAAAAATTGATAGTTTCTTGTGGGCGGTGCATTTTTAGTTCAACATATAGCCGGTCACCGGTTTCAAATTGTTTTTATGCTTTTCCTGTTTATTTATCACAATTACAACTGTAATCATTTACTCTTTGTGGAACTGATCCCATTTTTTTCCGGAAATTTTACTATTGTTCCAAGGCTGCTGTAGTTGGTCCTGGAAATGAATTGGGGAAGTCTGTGGACGTTAATGAGGCTGCAGATCATATCTTTGGACTAGTTTTGATGAATGACTGGAGTGGTATGCACAAAATCGCTCTTAAATTTAAGTTTATCCATATTATCTACTTAGAACATCATCAGTTTGATTTTTAAAGTCATACTGATGATGAGCTGCTGCCAACAGCAAGAGATATTCAGGCATGGGAATATGTGCCTCTTGGTCCTTTTCTTGGCAAAAGTTTTGGTAAGATTTCCTAGTATTATTTTGGAATCTTTCAAAGAAAATCAAAGTTTCCGAATAATATATATATCCTGAAGCTTGAACATTGCGTTAATGATATGATTAAATTATTTTCGATTTTCATTTAGCTGATTGATGCAAAATCTTCTCTTTTCATTTGGGTCCCTTTCCAGGTACGACTATATCCCCATGGATTGTGACTTTAGATGCTCTCGAACCATTTGCTTCTGATGCTCCAAAGAAGGTACTCACCCATACGGGTTAACAAGGGCAGTTAACGTTGTTTTTACACAGCATAACCTATTTGAAATGTTAATTGCAGAATCTTCCACCCTTGCCATATCTTGCTGAGAAGATATCCAAAAACTATGACATCTCCTTGCAGGTGTTTGGCTTCTCTATTTATATATAAAGATAATGATTTAGTTCTTTGCAAAAACGTTCATTTTGGATGTAAACTCAATTTAACCATTTCAAACTATATATACCGCATGACAAAATTACTAGTTCTTTTTTATCTATACAAAAGTAAAATTTGTACTCGTACTCGTAGAAATGCCAGAGTATTTTTACCATTGAACTTGCTTTGTTGCTACCAGGTATCCATTAAACCTGCTGGCGAGGAAGATACGTGCATTGTCACAAGAAGCAACTTCAAGCACTTGTAGGCGTCTCCTCTTTTTCATTTTGATGACTAATATAACTATTAATGATATATGTCTTCAAGCTAGGGATGATGCCAATTTATTTAATATCCTGTGATACAGATATTGGACCATCACACAGCAACTCGCACACCATACCATCAATGGTTGCAACTTAAGGCCTGGTGACCTCCTTGGGACTGGGACCATCAGTGGTCCTGTAAGATATTATCCCTAGTGTGATCCAATAAGTTTTGCTCCAGCGTTGCTTCTTTTTGCTCTGATGAACAATAGTATCAGTAAATGTTTCATCTCCTTTGCAGGAACCAGAATCCTATGGATGCTTGTTAGAGTTAACCTGGAATGGACAAAATCCTGTGTCTTTAGGTGGATTGACTCGTAAATTCCTGGAAGATGGAGATGAAGTCATTTTTACAGGCTGTTGCAAGGTTTCCTTTTTTTTTTGGATTTGGGTTACTTCTATAATGGATTTTCTTATACTTTATAGTATTTTAATAAGATATATCCAGTAAAAGTAGTCAGTCTAGACTGAGACAGACTTTGATTGATTCATCGTTTTTTTCCCTCTATTTTAGGATTGGTCCATTGCTGAAAAAGAAAAAATTAGCAGAAGTTATTCTGCCTTTTCTTTTCTAGGATCATTAAGTGCTTGTGTGGGAGAGATTATTAGAAAAGTAATTTTTTTTTTTTTTTGGGGGGGAGAATGTATAGTTATAAAGTAAGGAAAAGTTATGGGAAAAATGGAAATTAAATTTTTTTCTGTAGAATGCGAACTTGAAAATGGGTCATGGATTGGGCTAAATAAATAAAATTTTAGTTTCTTTTTCATTTTTAATAATGTCCAATAATGTGTAATCAACCAACCATGCGAAAGGGTTAGTCAGGCTGCTGAGTGCTGATTAAACAGTCCTTAATATGGTTGCTTAACCTTGTATTAATCTATATGTCGGTTCAGGATTATCTCCACAATCATGTATTAAAGGGCATGATTTGATTGCAGGGTGATGGTTACCTTGTTGGCTTTGGAACCTGCTCGGGAAAGATTCTCCCATCGCCATCATGAAAATCCCTTTTTGCTGGTTTGGACGTATTTTCCTTCCCATCTTGACCTCCAATTCGCAGGTGTGTACTGCAGGAGACTGGATTAGCCATTGTTTTATGAAATATGTTATGCATAATGCTTTCATCCTGGTATTGCAAATAATATCTCAGACAATAACATGCCTGGTTGTTGAATGACGTTTTTTGAGTAATTGCAGAAAAAATTATAATGTAGTTGAGAGAGAGAAACCAAAGAAGAGGAAGACGTGATCCTAGGCTGTGTTATATGATTTAGTGTCTCACACAATCATAGATTTACATAGAAAAGGAATGGTATATGCATGATTTTATAAATGGGTAGAATTGTTTTTTTTTCTAGAAGTGGAGCTATCGAGACCTAGGTTGGTGACTTGGAGGTGTCAGACCTTAACCAGCCGGCAATTCCAAAATTTTTGTGTGTAATCAAGGATGAATCTAGGATGTCACGAATGGTCGCCTAGTGAGAAAAAAAAAATATTATGCTTAATTAAAAAAAAAACAGATTTAGCACTAGCGATCGACTGACCTTGCAAGAGTCTCGGTTTGTCATGCCTACATGTCTTTCGAAGAATTATGTTTTATAAATAAATTTTAACAGTTTTGCTACTTATTTATACAAGGAGTTAACAGAAAGGTTGACACATAAATGTGTTACACAATCTTTTTATTTCACTTATCTCATCAACATTCACAATTCCACCGCATCACCTCCTTTCGCCCACTTGTGCTAGTAGAATATTTGTACATACAAATTGCAATTGATTTTTAGTAAAAATACCCACCCAAATTTTGACGCCATTATGTAAAATTATCAGGTTGAGCAAGGAAGGAAAAGAGTTTTGGAGAATCATATAGCCCTTATTTGTTGACAATTAAGATCAAATTTTTAGTAGATTTTGATACAACAAAAAAAAAAAACAAAAACAAAATACACACACTCTCAAACAATTATTAGAACAACTCTTCAATCCTTTTAACATGAAAGAGTCGTATAGAAGTATGTTGTGAAGCAAATATGTCAACCAGCATACTGAAGCTCACTCTCATCTAAATCGAACAACTGCATTTGCACTGCAACAAGCATTTCTTGCAATCGGCTAGCCTCGGATACCCTCCATTGCAGTCACATTTCTTGATACACTTAGAACGACACGTTCCACCCCACAAACATCGAGCCATGCATTGCATTATCGGAACACATCCCGGGCAACTCAATTTCATTTGATTTGTGATACAGTTACTGCACTGAGTTCCATCTGAAGGACAAGCCATTGAAGGCAAAACCATCTCCCACAGAATCACCAATAGTATGAATACCAATGCCATTTTTGACAGCCAAATTTTCTTACCCATTTCTTCACGCTGAAGCTATAACTTAGTTTATATGCAGACTCTTGTATTTATATTTATATTTACTATGCACCTCTTCTTGCCTTTAAGAGATCATTTAATTGTTACACTTTGGCCTCTTCATAATTAATGCTTATTTCAGTATTGAAATTGGGATTTTCTTGGATTGCTCAATATTATATCTTCTCGTTTTTGCCCACATATTTGACACCCTTTTATTATACTAGTTTTGATGCGTGCTTTGAACGCATATTGTCAGTATTTTTCTATCAGAAAAGTTTCGAATAATGATTTCTTGTTCAATACTCCCCTTGTTCTATAAAGATAGATTCATTTCTAATTTTACACGGATTAAGAAAACATAATTATTATATGTTGGAACTATAAATTTGTTTACATTTTACTCAATATATACCCCTACATGTGTTTAATTGGATGAATAGTACCTAAATTGATGAGAAATCTCGACAATTTGCCCGCATAACGTTTAATTAGATGAATAGTGTTTAATTGCAGTTGGATGAATAGTTAAATTTGATGAATAATGTTTAATTTCAATTGGATGAATATTGCCATGAATAGTGTCTACATTGGATGAATAATGTTTAATTTTAATTTGATGAATATTGTTTAATTGCAATGGGATGAATAGTACCTAAATTGGATTAATAGTGTTTAATTTTAATTGGATGAATAGTGTCAATTGAGATATTCAATCTTTTATATATAATATCAATGTTCTAAAATGCGTAATGCATTGCGATGTGTCGAGGTCGAGAATCAAGAATCACAAGTTTAGGTGTGTCAATGCGAAGAATAAGCGTCATAATGTGTTTCGTATTTTTAATATTATTTTAATTACTTTAAGACATTAAATATATTTTAGTATAAAAAATTAGATTTTTTACAATTTATATATATAAAAAAAAGGAGTCGGGATTAGGCGGCGCGCAAAAAAAAAAGTTGACCTCATTTTTACGTGCATACCACTTATTCGACCCGTTTTGGCCACGCATCGCGCCTAGACGGCGCATTTTAGAACACTGTATAATATAGATAGATAGATATAATAAGTTTGTTTCTAAGAGTTAACTTATATATATATAATATGATCGATATAAAAGCATTGCCGACACCATCAATAAACTTCATTTTGCCCATGTTTGGTCCCCTTTAAACTCGTTCATCAAATTCATTTTCAAGTTTCAACCACGTATAATAGAATTAACAATTTTTCAATCACATTCATCTATTATTATTATTATTATTTTTTTTTTATTTTTATTTTTTTGCTTTTTCTTAAATATGTCAAACAAGATTTTTGTTTCATTTGGTCACTAAATGTAAAAATGTATTTAACTTGGTCGTTGAAGTTAAATATTTGAGGCCATTCCACCAATATTTGTTAATTTGACTAGCTGAAAAGTGGATGTAGAACTTCGTTAGGTAAACTTGTTAATATACAACACGTTTCTTTAAATTATTTTCTAATCATATATATTTTTAAAAATCATTTTTTAACCATCTATTAAACTATGAAAATAACATATTCTAACAATTTTTTTGGTAAATCTTCATAGAACTTGATGAAAATGTGTGATTAAAAGTTTTGAAAGTTTTTTTTTTTTTCAGTTTTTTCCTTGAATTCATTTTCAAGAATCCATTATTTTTCACAGTTTTCAATCACTTTGAAATTACACATTACCCCCCCAAAATCTTTTTTCTTCCATTAACAAACAGATTATTTATCAACTTATTTAACTAAACGAAGCACGATTAAGTAGCAGAAATAGATAAAGTGTCTAAGTTGAAATAAATTTTAAGTGAAGTACTCAACTTGTAAACAAAAAATGGTGACAAAGATGAAATTTTCCAAAAGATTATTGACCACCAGTTTGTAAATTAAGCAAACCATGCAATTTTAGAGACCGGAAATTCTCTCATTTTTTGGCCGATAAGGTCAGTATTTTTTGTACATTGAATAATTCATGACTTTTGTTTTCAAAAATAAATTTTAAAAAATGTATTTAACAACGTAGGATGCATTTTGCACCATTTATATCGCGGATGTGACAAATCTCGTGTGATTTGATTCGGATCGGCTGGAAATTAATTCGTCACAAGTTCCATAACTAATGTTGAGCTGAGCAATTTAATTGATTTAAATTAATACAAACGTCATTTAAGAGAAAAAGTGATTTGAACGTCTGTTTGGTAAATCATTTATAAATTATTATTTATAAATATTGTTTATAGACAATATTTAGTTGATTCATTTTTTTTTTAAAGTAAAAAATGGTGAATATGAATAAAATTTATAAACAACTTACCAAACACATGCTTAATTTTACTATTGTGCTACAATTACATATCCTGTAAGATTACGAAGAACTTTGTAATATATTACAATTAATCATGATGTGTATTTTGAATGTATAGACTTTCTAGAAGCTAATCATGATTTTATTCCATTTTGGAAAATCTATCCAAATTGCAAATATATTAGGAAATTTGCAATTGCCTAATTTAATCTTCTAAACAAATTGTAACAGTTTTCCTAAAATAAAGGATTCTCACTTAATGAGCTCAATTAAATATTACATTCTTTCTCGTAAGAATCTGGTATTTTTCTAAAGTCATAGAATGAAATCCAGTAATATTATGAATAATATGAAAATCAAGTATTTTTTAATAAGCATAAATGGGCACAAAATAAAATAGGAGCAGGGGCGGAGGCAGCCCAGGTCCAGCGCGGTCCACGGACCGCATTGAACTTTTGGACTGTCCAAGGTTAGCCCTTTTTTTTTTTTTTTAAATTTTAAACTGCAAAACAGAAGAAACCATCCCAAACGCATCTCAGATTTTGAATAATAATTGAACCTTTCTCTTCAAGTTCAAAAAGCCTCAAAGTCCACCACAATTTCCTGCTCATTTTATTTTGATACTAGTAATTAGTTTTGTGAAAATAATATTGATTTGAGATTTGAGGATATTTTTAATAAATTTAATTAGCTTAATTTGAATTTTCGTTATTTGAGATTTGTGGTTTGTAATTGTTATTTGTTGAGTTTGTTTAATTTGATATTTGTGGTTTCTAGTTTTTGAAGTTTATTTATGTGTTTTTAATTATAACTTGTTTATTGTAGTAGGAAAAAATTATGTCCACCTTAGATAGATTTTTTAAAAGAAAATTTCAAGTAGAAGGAAATGTCGATGAGGGGATTTTTAAATAGATTGGATGTTAATGTTACACAACTTTCCGCTGATCATGAAAATAATAGCCTTGTTGTTTATATAGAGAAAGATATATCTTTGAAAATTGATAATAAAATTATTATACAACGATTTCAAAGTATGAAAACTCGTAAAGAACGATTTTAAGGTATTTTATTTGAGTTATGATTTATTTACTTGTCATTTGTGAAATTAAGTTTTCTCTATTTGGTTTGATTTTTCTATAAAAAAAAAAAAAAATTCGGGAACGCTACCCCCCCGAACCCCCATCTCTCCCCACCCCCCCTCTCAACCTCATTTAATTTCCATCTGCGCTGACTTGAAATCCTTGCTCCACCCCTGAATAAGAGAACACATTACGCACAAAAAAAAAAAAAAAGGTATAAAGATTTGTGCAATAATTGAAGAAAACAAGACAACACATACACGTTACGCACAAGCCATAAAAATGAAGAAAAACTTGCTGTCGTCTTGTGACTCTTGTCAGCCCTTGCTCGTGGAGGAGAAGCAGACCCAGCAGCTAAAGTTTCAAGTTCTGACAGTCGGAGTCGGAGCAAGCACTCGGCGATGGCGATGGGCGATCAGCAAGACAACAACGAGCAAGAAATTGTGGTGGACTTTGAAGCTTTTTGAACTTGAAGAGAAATGTTCAATTATTATTCAGAATCTGAGATGCGTTTGGGATGGTTTCTTCTGTTTTGCAGTTTTTAATTTGTAATTTTATTTATTTATTTTTTCAAATGGGCTGACCCGGGCTGCCTCCACCCCTGATTACATCTAGGTAGTTGCATAATTTTTCCAGTTTGTAAATGATGGACCAACATAAGATGGAAATTTGCAGAAAAAGCACTAAAAGGAGGCTAAATGTTAGCGGTATAATATAAACCTTTATGTGAGCACCTTTATTATTATTATTATTATTATTTCTTAAGCTTATTTGAGTTTATTTGGTATATAAACTTACGTTAAGCTTATTACTTCAACTAATACAATTTTATGAAAAATCTCGAAAAAGGTTTATGCAACTAATTTGCTTTGAACAATTATCAATTCTCATATTGGGCATATCTAGACCCATGTGTAAAAATGAGGTTAAGACATATTTTCAAGAAAAACTGAAAAAGTAAAGAGTCAAGAGTCAAATAGTCGAGATAACGGTAAAAAAATTTGAAGGCGAGTTGGCCAATTCTTGGTGTAATTCGATTGGTTTGTGACTTATTTGAATATCAATTTTTAAATTTCAGGGTCAACCTATGGTCGAAAATCAATATATTTCTAATCAACCTAAATATTTTAGAATACTTTTTCTTGATTGACTAGATTTTAGTTTTGGTGGTTCATACTCATATAGTGATGGCAACGGGACAGGTCCCTCTGCTCCGCGAGATTTTTTCAATTTCAAACCCGCCTCGCGATCCACGAATTTCAGGTCGGGGCGGGTTAACCCAGTTTACCCGACCCGTTTAATTTTTTTTCCTTATTATTTTTTATTAATTTATTTATTCGAAGCGGGTTCGGGTCGGAATGACCAAACTCGCACCCACCCAGCGACACATTCAGGTCGGGGGAAACCGTCCTATACCCGCCCCGTGGGTCGACGGGACGGTTTTTCCCGCCCCATTAGGGAGTTCGAATTGAGTACCCATTGAGTCGAATTTTTTTGCCATCTCTATACTCATAGAAGCCAGAAGGACTACTTGACCACTACTTATTTGTTCCCTAATTCAATTCTTGTAGGATGTGACCCTTCCTTCATATGCACTAACAGGAAATTTGAAATAATTTATACCATTGATTTTCCAGAATATAGAATATAACTGGAATTATTTCTCATCCTGTCCAATTTAAATCCTATTTATAAGGGATATATGCTTATTAGTTATTATAATATATTTTAGGATTAAAGAAAGGGATTTGACGCTCTATTTTTGCTTTTTCTAAGATATGCTATATAATAATTAGGTAATAAAGCATTGTGAAAGGGTGGTAAGACAGCTCTTTTGCTTTTTGTTTTTCCTTTATATCTTTTTTGGAGGACCAAGTCTTTCAAAGTAAATAATCTTGAATTAGTGATAGGTAAAGAGAAATTAGTGGGTTAGTAAGGAAAGGGAATTTAAATTAAATAAATAGATAATTAAAAATGCATTTAGTACGTTGAATTAATCGAGAAAGCAGAGAATAATTTCACTATTCATTTAATCAAATTCACTATGTTTGGCTAATTGAATTAAATGGGAAAAAAAATACAAAATGTAATTTACACAAATTTTCATACCACTTTTTAACCATTCACATTTTCTCTCTCCAATTTTAAACTCCACATCTTACCTAAAAAATATAAATAAATCAACAAAAAACACACAGGCTCAATTTATGGTTTACTTCAAAAAAAAAAAAAAAAAAAAGCCACCGGTCCTCAACATTTAAGCATTGTGTTCGAATGATCTTTTGGCTTACAAGATAATTTGATTATCTTATGAATCCAATCAAACATACTTTCATTTTTACATTTTCTATTCTTGACCTTAATATAAATCAAACCTTAAATAATAATTCAGCGAGAAAAACAAAGAACATTAACCATAATCGAAGTATTCATAGCCTTACACATAACAAGTTGGAACTTTTGATCAGCAAAATGGTCATTTTGACGCGGATGATCCTTTACAAATGCAACGGTAGAGCATAATAATCAAATTCCAAGATGAAATTTATACGTGTCTTGTTTCTACTTGCTGATGCCACGGTTAAACAGCACATTTGATCCTTTGCACGTCAAGGTAGGGCCTCCACCGTCCAAATTTCTAATCAACGATTCAACAAAGTAAAACATTTTTATTTATTTATTTGGAGATCACAATAATACCCACGAACTCGAAACTCGTTTGATATTCGACACAAATGGACAGAAATTATTCGATCCAATGGATTTGTGAATAGGGTATGAGTGTAGATTTAGAAACCTGACGTAGATTTAGATAGGACATGGATATTATAGAAAAACCCATACCCGACCCATATACATATTAATTTTTTTAAAAAAATTATTGTATATATATACACATTTTATCTAGAAAACATAAAAAATGTTTTAAACAAAAAAATTTTAACAAACAAATGCTTAAAATACGTAACAAGTTTTAAATGGATATAAAAGTATACCCATGCCCTATCCGCACCCAACCCGTCATTCTTAAGTGGATATATGAGTAGAGTATTAATATTGTAAATTTTTAATAGATAGATTATGAATTTTTTCAAATTCAACTCATACGCTACTCATTGTCATATCTAAAGGGCCATGATCAGAGATCAGTGGCGGATCCAGCCAGGAACTCTAGCTAGAGCGTTGACCGTTACCTCCGTCGGCGTTGACTGTTAACCGACGAACTTCAACGATTACAGTAGCGAGATTGTGAATATTATTTAATGAAATAATATTTAAAAATGAATAAATAAGTATAGAAATAAAATAAAAGGTTGTAATGAAATATATGAAACTATAAGACTCAATTGGGGGCCGTTTCCCTGGATTCGACACAAGTTCATTCATATTGAATTCATCAAATCTCAATTCACAACCTATAGATCAATAATCACATTTATGACATATTTTCATCAAATCTCAAATCACAACTTATAAATCAATAATCGCAATTAACAAATCAAATCATATTTTCATCCCAATAATCACAATTCACAAATCACAAATCTAACCACATTGCAAAAACTTAAATATAACATTTATGCATAATTCCCAAATCAATTATAACGAATCAAGGTTTTAGCCGCATTACTTTGTAATTGAAATGAGAAATCACAAATGAATCAAAAATTGGAGAATGATAATGGTCAATGGACAACCGAGTAATCTAACCAAAAAATTTGGAAATCAAATATCAATATTACTGATATATATATATATATATATATATATCACAAGCTATAAATCAATAATCACAATTCACAAATCAAATCATATCATATCATATCATATTTTCACCCAATAATCTCAATTTATAAATCCAATCACATTGCAAAAACTTAAATGTAACATTTATGCATAATTCCCAAATTAATTATAACAAATCAAGGTCTCAATTCACAAGCTCTAAATCAATAATCACAATTCACAAATCAAATCATATTTTCATCCCAATAATCTCAATTTATAAATCTAACCACATTGCAAAAACTTAAATGTAACATTTATGCATAATTCCCAAATTAATTATAACAAATCAAAGTCTCAATTCACAAGCTATAAATCAATAATCTCAATTTACAAATAAAATCATATTTTCATCCCAAAAATCTCAATATTTAATGATTAAAAAACTATCACTGTTACACATAAACATTACAAATTTACAAATCTAAAAATTTAATAAAAAAAAAAAAGGGGTAAGGGCCGTAACCGTAAGGCTTACCTTCCGGCTTCCGCCTTCACGCTTTGGACTTTCGGAGAGAGCGATCGACGGGAGGCTGCAGCTGGCGGCGAACTCGAAGGCAGAAGATGACCAAAAGTGTGGACTAAAGTCAGTCTTTGTGACGGATCCAAGGAAGAACAAAGAAGAAAGGGAAGGAAGAACGAAGAAGAAAGGGTAAGGCTTAGGTAAAGGTTAGGGATTCAATTTTTCAAATTTTGCTTGATTGAGCAGAGAACGTTTTGAATCTGGTTTGGTCCTTTGGGCTTGGGTTGGGTACTAATTTGGGGCAAAAAAAAAAAAAAAATACTAAGCACTACGGCGGCAGATCACCGAGGACGAGGTAGTGCAGCCGCGCTACCTCGCATAGAGGTGGATCCGCTCCTGTCAGAGATTGTGCGGATAACTGTGATTCGGCGTGGCATCACGTGTGGGCTCCACATTTTCCTAACGTCAATTTGATGCAGTGCAAAAGAAGGTACTAGATTCGAAAAAACGGATCTAAATAGAACAGTAGTCCACGTTAGCATCTTGGTATGCAGTGGGTCCATTCTTAACACAGACAATTGTCCCGCCTGTTTGGCTTTTGAACTACACTTGTTTTCATTTTCAATAAAATACTTTAGCCTCAGTTTAGCAAACTTGTTTTTAATATATTTTAAATTTTAAACAACACAATTTTTCAAATTATTTTTAATTACATATTTTTTTTTTTACTTTTTAACCACATATTTTACTTTAAAAATATTAAAACATATTTTTAAATACAAATCTTTTAACAAAGCTGCTTTAGTCGTTCTATAACGCAATCATTAGAATTGTAAATTAATTTATAAACAATATCACATATTTTTCCCCTCCAAATCACTTTTTAGCTATACGCAAATTCTCAAATCATATTTATTTCAAAAACAACAAAATTCTATAAATAAATAGAATTACAGCCGCAGAACAATCTATAAATTATAATCATTTTTTTCCCTTGATAAGTAGAATATTTATTAAAATTTTGTATTAATTAAATAATAGCTAAAATTGAATAACTAATCAGTAATATCTAGACAGGACCAAACCTCAAATCTTACGTTCGTAGACATTTTCTTAGACATAACTAGAATTTTTTTAATTTTTTTTATTAAATTGTTCTTAGATTAGTAACAACAATTCTTTTTATTTAATCAATTAATTTAACTTTCAAAATGAAAAAAAAAAATTGAAAAATAAAAGTGGTTAAGCTCTCGTTTTTTCACCTCACATTTTTTGTTATTTCAAAACTGCTTTTTCATTACGATCTGTCCAATACAATGACGAACGTGGACGTTTCATCTTAATGGGGCACAAAAATGAATTTTGTTAATCGCGGCGGAGTTTACGGGGATTCAGGGGCAGAGCCCCTGAATTTTTTTTTTTTTTTTTTAAGAAAGAGCATTTAGAAAATGCAGATTTATGTTTCAAATATCTATTTATAATTAATACAAACAATCAAATAAATAATTGTAAACAAATATTCAACGAATACCAATCACCACGATCAAAGTTGTATAAATGTTGCGAAAAATGAAGAGACACTTGAAATGTTATTACAATTTTATTTATCAATTACTGATACAAACAAAGAAATAAACAATTGCATAAATATATTTAATCCTCAAGTGTAAATTTCAAAAGAGATCAATAGCACAAAATATTAATTTGAAAGTATAAACTCCAAACAAAAGTATATAATTTAACATCCGTTTGACAAACTATAAAAAAAATAATATATTTTTAAACAATACAATTTTTCAAATCACTTTTTAATATCACTAATTTTCTCTGTCTACTTTTCAACCACATATTTTACATTGAAAACATAAAAAAATATTTTTAAACACAAATTTTTAACAAACTAAAATCTCAAATTCTAATTTCTTTCAAACAAAAAAAAAAATCAGATAGATTTTTTAGTGGGGCACGTGCCCCACTATGACCCACCTTAGGTCCGCCCCTGGTCCAATATGATACAATTTATTATTTATCTTACTAAGCCCTTTATTTGGCAAACATTTTTAAATCATTTTTTAACTACACTTATTTTCTTTTTCCACTTTTCAATCACATATTTTACTTAGAAAATATAAAAAAACATATTTTTAAACACAAAAACTTTTAACAAACAAAGTCTCTAAGAGCATCTTTAATGGTTTGGGTCGGTCTTGGGGTAAGTGCGTGAGAGAGAGAGACACACAAAATTTGTGAGTCCCATTCTAATAACTCTTTTTTCTTCTCTTCCACTTTCTCCTCATTTTCCTTCACAAAAGTCATTCACAAGGTCCAAATTTAGACCTTGTACTTCACCCTTCACCCCATTCACTATTTTTTATTAATTTATTTGAATTTGTGTCAATCTCTCTCTTTCTTTTTCATTTTTCCTTTTTTTTTTTTTTTTTTTACTTTCAACATCCACAATTTAATCTTAAAATAATCTCTCTTTCTCTCTCATTCAAGGACCTTAGACCTTTCACACATTCATTAAAAATGCTCTAAGAGTGAAAAACTTTTTATTGTAGAACCTTCGGCCAATACGACGACGTATGAGAAAGGTGAAAAAACGACGTCATTCAACTAGAAAACGGCACCATTTGGCGCTCAAAGCAACTGAAACGGCGTAATATTGTAAGTCATAAACGACGTTGTGTAATTCCTTTTTTCTTCCTGTTCTAAATGCCTCCGTCCAACTCCTCCGAGCACAAGAAATCCCCCGTCTAAATATTTGTTTAGAGAGAGCGCCATTCTCCGTTCTCTTCCTAATCTCATCACCTCGTCTATATTATGTTGCCTTTTTTGTTTGTTTGATTTACATTTTTTTTTTTTGGTTTTTTTTGTTTGTTGGAGTCATTTCTTACTTGTATTCTCGACATTTTGAGTCATATCTTTGGGGTTTTTTTTACTTGATTTTTTTTTTGGTCTTTGTAATTTAAAACAAGACATGCCTAATGTCCTTTGTATGGTCAGAGATGGCAATTTGGAATCAGATCTCTATAGTGATCCCATCCATAGCTATTCCATTATTTTAATTAGTGACATTAATCTCATATCTCTATAAATAGACCTCAAACTCATCAATTCTCATCATTAAATTATTCACAAAGCAATCCCTTTTATATTCTTCTTTCTTTAGCAGTTGCAACTCACCCTTCCAAAACAATGGCCACAGCTGAGGTATATTCATATATATATATATATATATATATAAATTTATTCTTTGCAAGTTTTTATTTTTTTCAAAAACACAATCTTGATCAAATTCTTGTCTTCAGATCATAATTTGATCCTTCATTATTTCAATTATTTTAATATTTTCAAATTGCTTTGATTAGTACAGATTAAATCAGTTCCAGTAACAGTCACAGACTCTGTTAAAACTAAGGAAGAAAAAATTCCAGTGGCAGCAGAACCAGAAGAACCACCAAAGGAACCTGCCGCTACTGAGGCTGAGCCACCAGCAGCCGAAGTCAACACCGAAACTAAAGAGGTTGTGGAAGAACCTACTGCAGAAGCTGAGACCAATGAAGTTGCAGCACCTGTAGAAGTGCCTGTCCCAGAAGAAAAAAGAGAAGCAGCAGCTTCAGAGGAGAAAGAAGTTACTAAAGAAGCCCCTGAAACCACCATTGCACCACCAGCTCCGGCGGAGGAAGAGGTAAAACTAGCTGAAGCTGTCGAGGAGGCGAGCACTGAAGTTCCAGTTGAGAAGACTGAGGAGTAAGAAGGTGGTGAATCCTTATTAGTTCCTATATTTACTTATGAAGCTAAGATTTGGTGCAAGTTAAAGTGATGTATTTTGATGGATTGTGTTCCTTGGCTTTGAATAATAGTAAATTTATAATTTTTTTGTTAATTTTCTGAATTCTAATTTATATACCCACTACATAACTCTAACCATTTTTTGTTCTTGGCTTTTTACTTCCAGATACAACTATGACCGTTCTTTAACGCAATCATTACAATACATAAATTACACAATTGCTCAAATCACTTTTTGACCCACATTTTACCCAAAAAAATAAATAAACTAATTTATAAATGCTACACTATTAAAGAACAGAGAATAGAGTGTTAAAACATAGATTTGTCTATACTAACGAACAATATCAGGAGAAATGATCGAGCATTCAATTCTATAAAACAAAAACATTCTATAACATAACCGGCACAAAGTGAAGCAACTTAGTGCACCTGACTGGAGTTTCTCGGATGATCAAAGCAGACCACATAACCAATTCAACTTGGTGCTTCCTCTTTCATATATTTCTCTTATTGTCTTGTGATGGGATATGTAGGATGTCTAATTGTCAAAACCGCGTCTGCCAGAAGATTGTGATCGGCTAGAAAAGGCACAAATGCCTGGCAGCAATGTCACAATACAAGTGAACTCAATTCACTGAAACCATGTTTGGTACCGTGGATTAGAATGCAACATGCCAAACATGAACAGGTTGTTACCTCCAAGCAGACGATGTTACCAAAGCTCTATTTTTCCATCTAAGAAACAGTGCGCCATTTTCCTCCCTTAGATGGTAATTTGAGCTATACTCGTTTAGCATGTCCTGGATGGCTTTACTAACTGATGAACTTAATGGGATTGGAGAAAATCCAGCCATTGCAAGTCTCAATCTCCACTTACCGAAAAGTTCGTGCCTTTCCACCCTCTCAGTCCCCTCGCATGCTATTATGTTGACAATGTCCCTTGCCACACAGTGTTCTTCTGCACTAATCCGCTGTTTGTCATCCCTCGATCGAGCTGCTGCATCAATTGACTCGAACATTGCTGTATAATAATCTAGAGTTTCACAAAATCGCTGAAAGAATGGTGCGGTGTTGGTATTAGATTCTTGTTCAACAAGGGTTACGACCTTTGGTGACAAGCTCTTAACTAGTCTTAGAAGGCGGTCTCGATGATTTGCAGTGCTCACGCTCTCGTCCGGCATGTGGTGAAGCATGTAAGGAAAATTAAAAGCCAAGGATTCTCCATGTCGAACCTGAAGATTCTCGAGTTGGACCTCACATCCCGACATACCGGCACCGTGGAATTCAAATGGCACTCCATATGCCTCAGCTACTTTGGCTAACCTCTGGCCAACTAGTTGAAGTCCTCCGCCCCGAGCAAAAGCCGATTGTGAATCATCAACCCCTGTAATGCGGATATATGGTGGCCCACCAGGACGGCATGCAAGTGCTTGAATCAGAGATGCCCACTGACTACCCTGTGCAATCTGAAAATCAATTATGTGGATTCTTTTTTCATTTTCCATGGCTTCCCCAATCACAACATTGGCCGACATGTATGCAAACTTGTAATACGGGCATATATGATAGAGCACATGCATATAAGACATCAACTCCGAACTCGTTGGTTCATTGCACTTCAACTTCCTGTAGATGATGCTTCCGGACGACAAAAGTCTTGCTCTGAGCCCTTCCAACGTGTATGCACTTAATCGTTGCAAAGGGTCACCAGAGACCGATACCTTTTTTTCTAAAATATTCATGAAAACTTCAGTAGTCAACATATCATCTTCCGATATGGCTTTGGCACAGGAAAAGAGAAGCTGTTTTAGGTCCATATTGTGGGCTGTTTCCAAGATTTTGTCGTACCTTGTCAAGAAAGAAGGTTGTGAGACTACACCGTTGAAGGAACAACAGTCATCAATATCAGATTCAGGCCCCAACAATTCATACCTCAATACCATTAGTGCATTCACACCATCAACTCCAGAATTTCCACTCAATGGAGAACCATAAATATTATCAGAAGAGTGCTGAAGACCGGACACATGCGATTGAGAACACTGGGGAGAAAATGGACTCCTGTTAGATGAGACACTTCCAGCTGAAGGTGAATTGTAAATAACATAATCGGTCGCTGGTGTTGATTCCAAAGTGAAGAACCGTTGGGCGTATGTTTGGAAAGAAACTTCAGTCCCTTGGCTTCTGTTACCTGTCGAATCGTTGTTTAGAACTTGGAAACTTGAAAACTGAGAAGGCTCAATCTGCTGCTTAGGATGATGGTGCAAACTGTGAATACCATCTGATGTTTGTGGATCCCGTGATGCTTGCATCTCAAGATAATCTATCAACTTTCTAATTAGCTCCGTCTATCTCAATTTGAGCATAAATGCCTGAAAGATAGAGTTGAAACTATACAAATTAGAAATACTAAACCCCAAAAATCACCAAGAACAAAAAGTAGTTAAAGTGACTACGATGATATTCTCAAAGGCCCTGCTAGCCAACTAGCAATAGAGACGTCATGTATACAGAGATAATGAGAAAACTTTCAGATTTGTAAACGACAACAAATTAAGCTGCCAAATTTGAATGTAATCAACAAATGCCTCTAAAAAAATTAGAATGCAATAAATAACATAGTCGACTATGCGGCTTCAACTCAAGATGTTTTCTTTATCCTCCTTTCTTTCCTTTCTTTTATTGGTAAGATTGTGTCTTACGGTGCTCTAACTAGAAAGTAAACAGAACACCTAAGCAGAAACATTAATATTTTGTCTTGAGGTTGACTTGGAGCTCTAACCATAACGAAAACAGAAGTTGAGTAACTAAATTAGAAAGGAAAAAAAATACAGGGACGAAAATGAAACTTCACTCAATGCTTTCGTGATGAATAATATTTGTATTTATTTACCCATATCTAACAAAAAGTCGCATCATATTTGCATAGACAAACTAATTAAACATCAAATAAAGATAATTTAAACTCTCGATATGTTTACAGAGTATATCAAGTTAAACATATAGCAGCACTAAATACAAATGGAATGGAATTAAATACCATGTCAAATGGAGATTCCAGTTAATCCTTAATCCTGCGACATCCCTAGTCAAAATTTGTAAGAACAAAACAGAGAATCAATGACAAACAGTAATTAAATCCGTTTAAATCAGTATAAGATTGGGGTTTCAGGGGAGCCACCATCTAGTTCGCATATTAAGAATAAAATTACAATACTTTCAAAAAAAAAAAAAAAAAAAAAAAATTACGAGCATTTAAACATGAAAACAAGAATCAATAGAAACTGAACTCAGAGGTCAGCAGAATTCTACAAACCCAAATAAAATTACCCAAAATCATCTTGAATTTAAGATACATCGTACTTAACATAAACCCACAAAAGAATTCAAGAAAATAACAATATTTTGAGAAAACTAGGTTTTGTTACCGTCTAGAATGATTCAGGTTAGGCTACTGAGTTCTGAATTTTCAGATAATTTATGAACGACTGGGAGTATAATAATGAAAGCTTGAATTCTTATCAGATAAAAAAAAAAAAAAAATGAAAGCTTCTTATAGTTGAAGAATATATTCGAACTAATAAATGCCCCTCATTAATGATTTTATTACTGCGTAAATACCCCTGGAGACACGTCAGACAGGCACTCTTTTATGATATTGGCTTTACCGACATCAGCAATGGACAAGATAAGACTTTACTGCTTTCCTTCCATTCTTTCTATCCTTTCCTTTTTCAAGAAAAAAATATTTTAGAATTTCTTTATGACGTCAGAGATTGAAAACGCGCTTTTTATGTAAAAAAATCTTATGACCATTATTGACCAGAGTATGATTTTCAAAAAAAAGCTGTTCAATATGATTTTTTTTAAAAGGTAAATATAAAAATAAATGTTCTCTTGAATTGAATGTGTTTGATTGAGAACCCAATTTCAAGAAAAATGCATTTTTCATCAAAATTTATCATATTACAATCAAACACACATTTCAATTCCATGTAATTTGAATTTCACTCACTCACAAATAAATTTCACATTTTTTGCTTGAATTTTATGGAATTGGATTCTTTGGAGATATGAGAATTTGAATTCTATGAAATTGAAATTCTACCTCATTTTCCAATTTCAATTCCATGGAATTCCAATTCTCATACCCCCTAATGAATTTCTATTCATTGAATTCAAGGAAAATATGGTCGAATAGTGAGTTAGGCTATGTTTGATTGAGCAAATTTTACATGGAAAATGTCAAATCAAGGAAAATCATTTCTAGCTTTGGTGTTTGTTTGGAAATTTTGCCATCGAAATTTTTTTCTAGGTGCAATCAAGTAAATCTTATTTTTGCCAATTTTCAAGAAAATGTTTTCTTTTGGGTTGAGTTGGAAAAATTTAGATGGAAAAGGAAAATGAAAAAAATTTCTAACTTTCCTTGTTTACATCATTTGATTGCCAAAAAGTTGCATGGAAAAATTTTTCTCCCTCATGTCTCACGCGCCTTTTTCATGGTTTTGGTGGAAAAAAATTTTCTTTAGGTTTTGGTGAATTTTTATTTTCCTTAGTAGATGAAAAATTATTTTAGTCACGTTTGATTAATTTTATTGTTGTTAATTGAATTATTTTTTTCCAGAAAAAAACATTATCATTATAGTACAAATGTGTTAAAAAATATTTTTTGACTAAAATAGCAAAAATGTACTTTATTTTTCATGGAAAATAATATCAAATAAACAACGAAACTTGAAAAATTCTCCACTTTTTCCACTGAGAAAATTTAACAAATCAAATACTTTCAATTGATTTTCCACGAAAATATTTTTCAATCAAAATCAATTACTTAAAAATATTTTTCAATCAAAATCAATTACTTGAAAAATATTTTCTTTTCACCTATTTTCCACCTTCGTAATCAAACACACCGGGTCTGTTTGATAACCTTAATTTTCCGTGGAAAAGGAAATTTTTTTTCAACTTTTCCACTTTATGCTGTTTGATTGCGAAAATTTTCCGCGGAAAATGTTTTCCGCGGACCCCACCCACGCGCCACTTTTCCTTGTTTTGGTGGAAAATGTTTTCTTTGGGTTTTGATGGTTTTTTGTTTTCCATGGTAGATGGAAAATTATTTTCGACACGTTTAATCAATTTTGTTATTGTTAATTGACTTATTTTCTTTTCAAAAAATAACATTATCATCATCAAGTACAAATATATTTAAAAAGTAAAAAAAAATTTTTTTTTTTGATTAAAATAGCAAAAAATTACTTTATTTTCCATGGAAAGTCAATCAAACAATAAAAGTTGGAAAATTCCCTACTTTTTCCACCTAGAAAATTAAACCAATCAAACACATTAACTTCTAATTCCCAGGAATTCAATTCCCTAGAATTCATTTTCTTTCCACCCAAATTTCACCCTCGTTATCAAACGCACCCTTAGTGGAATTCAAATTCCATGAAAAATAAAAGTTTGTTTGATTGGAAGATAAAAATTTTGAGTGAAAAATTCATTTTCATGGAAAACAATGCGCAATCAAGAACACTCTAAATTCTTGGAAAATGCTAAAGAGTCCGAAAAAGTCGATCGAATGGGTGTGAGCTATTGATTTTGAAGTTGATGTGATGGGTAAATAAATAGATTGCTGTCATGTATATATGTTTAAAATTTTATGTCAAACTTTTGATCCTGTAGCATGATTCTAAATTCTTATTAGATCGATTTTATTTATTCGTTATCCAAATTTTTAGGCATGTGAACCTATCTCGCATTCTTAAAATTAGTTGGGCAGCTTGAGCTCATCATGACCGTTGACGAATCCAAGAATTTTGTTTGGTGAGGGTGCGGTTGTTCAGAAGTTCGTTCAAAAAGGGCGAACATCGGTCAAATAATTGTATTTTTCGAATTTCGGCTAAAAAAATGGCAGAAAATCTAACAATATTTTTTTCTCAACGGATCCGCACGAGTGAGCGCGTCGGCTTGTCGTGGGATCCATCCCCGATCATGACTCATTGACACAAACGAGTTATGGTAGGTCAAATTAGCCTATGTTCAGTAATTTTAATTATTTGTTTTATAAATCAATTTATAATTTACATAATTTTTCAACCACTTTTGAACATCATATTTTTTATCTCTCTACTTTTCAACAACACAACTTACCTAGGAAATACAAATTATTATTAGTTTGGCAAATTTGTTTAAAAACAAGTTTTTTACAACATAATTCCCCAAGCACACACGTTTTCTCTCCACTTTTTAATCATATATTTTACATCGAAAATATAAAAAAACATATTTTTAAACACGAGAATTTTAACAAACATAGCCTTAATCACCTTAGTTTATCTGAACAGATGCTTAATGAT
Organism: Ligustrum vulgare; assembly: GCA_963555705.1. NCBI lineage: Eukaryota > Viridiplantae > Streptophyta > Magnoliopsida > Lamiales > Oleaceae > Ligustrum > Ligustrum vulgare. The sequence continues at coordinate 4,090,298 of OY743187.1, forward strand.
TTTGAGATATATATGATCAACGATGTATAGAGGTGTAATAATTATAATTTTCCTTATAGTGGGACGTATCTTTATATCTTTATACTTATATAAGTTTAGACTTGGAAGTTGGATCGGAATAGAGCTCTCGATCAACCGATTTCTTTCCTTGTGTCGAGCATTTCACCAATTAGTAATTTGAAATTCCATACTTTTTCGTAGATGAGAGAGAAACTCGTCCGAATAAAAGTACTATAGATATAAAATATAAAAGAGGTGTGTGTGCTTAGTTTATACTTGTACGAATCAAAAACATAAGTTGCATATCCCCCACAGATTTTTTGAGGAACTATGGGCGATCCACGCATGGACCACTAGAAGTCCTTCTCAAATGGCAGTATTGTAAATTTGTAAATGAAACGATTTTTGGGAGCTTCTCTCATCTTAAGTTGCTTTTTTTAGTCATTTCAGCCCCTTTATTCCCAGAAGGTACATAAATTAACCACATGGTTCTTTCCATGATTTGTAAATGAGTAATAAATTATAAATCTTACAAAACATATAGATTGCCTTTGTTTGATTCCTTTTGAATCAATTTTTCTTTTTCTTTTCATACTCATTTCAACCATACATCTTAATAAAATATTCTATACGTAAACATAAAATTTTTCTCACTTTTCAATCACGCATATTCCAAAATCATTATTTACAAAATCACTCTATTTAAAATGGACATAAACAGGGGCAAAATATATTTGAACAATTTAGATTTAATTTAAATTTAGCCATTTTTTGATTCTCTTTAAAAAAAATTCTTTTTCTACAATACTCAATCTCAATCATCCTTAAAAGTCAGGGTCACAATATTTGACTTTTTAACCAAATTTCAATCATCAATTCTCCTAAAAATCACTATTCATTTTAAAAAATTATTTTTAAACAATACCATACACTTAATAATATATGTTATTGGTCGTTTGTCACGAAGTCTTGTTGTAGGGACGTGATTTGCATTTAACTAAAAGGTTGTGGTATCAGGTACCAAAAAAGAAGATTGATGGTGGATTAGTAACATGTGCCAAAAATTGAGGAAGAGAGGTTTCAATTTCCTTTTCATTTTTCGTTCTATTTTTTATTTTATTTTTATTTTTTGCGTATAATAACTTATCATCTTCCCTACGTCATCACAGTGACGACCAATTAAAATTAATTAAATGCTGGGTACACGGTTTAGGTGTGTAATTATTATTCAATCTTTTTCAACTTTAATTATTTATCTTTAAGCAAACATGCGTGGAAGAATCTTCTCTTTGCCGAGATAAAAACAGTGAAGCAAAATGGGATTAGTCATTATCATGGCTTTATAGTTGTTTTGTATTGAATCTCCCGCCAACGATGACCAGGAGTTATGTTGTTCAACTACTGATGTAACAGTGAATATTAATTCAACACATTTTATCACATGGGAGGCGAAATATAGTGGACCAGTAATCACCCGCCACATCGACGGATATATATTATGTTCTTGCTCACAATAGAAACATTTTTCTTGAAATCCGTAATGTGTGTACAGTAATGTTATGTGTACGCACTCCGTTCCAAAATGATTGACGTATTTATGTATTGGTAAAAGTCTATTTTTCAAACATAACATCATCTCCAAAATTAATTGCAACAAAATTGCCAACACAATGACACACCATATGTTATCCAATATGAACAAAAATGTGTGTACAAACATCATTTTTCATGTGCATATTGTTTCGTTGATATGATTTAAGGTCGTTAAATGAGATGAGCTAAGTATCTCATGGGCACATCCTTGGTGGCTCGCCAACAATATTTATTTATTTTTTATCGCAAAGTTGCAACTTGGACGAGCTAAAGTGAGCTTGTTTGGTTCACAAGCCAATTCATATGAGTCTTTCGCAATTGTGACTCGTTGGAATGTGAGTTGAACCCACGAGTGGCTCGATTTCCACTCCTATGATAATTCAATATGACATTATGAGAACGATCACAGTCAAACAAAATCAACGGTCATATCCACTAGGGAAAAATACATAAATAAGGTAATTATAAATGTAAATTTCAAAATTAAAATTAAACTTATATAATTTCAAAAATCAGGTTATAATTAAGGTTAATTAATTAAATTAAGTAATTAAAAATACTTTACTAATTATATATGTTAAGGTCATAAGCTGTATGATTTCAAGTCACAAAACACAAATCTTTTAAATCACAAATAATGTCAGGATCACAAATTATCAAACAATTTGAATTTAATTTTTGGTCACATAACAATTTTTTTTTTAACTTCACAATTGATGTCGAAGTCACAGATTTTAAAATCAATAGGTCACAAATGACAATTTAGTCAATCTCAACTTATTTTTTCGTCACAACTTTTCAAATTAGATCACATATTAGCCACAATTATTAAATTATTAGGTTACAATTAACTTATCAAATATTTGATCACATATTTTTTAGGTCACATTTCTGCCCTTGAGGACCAGCTTTGCTTCTCCTTCAACTACATTTCCCCTTGTCCGTTCGCCTCTCTTAACTCAATTTTTTATCTTATGCAAAAATGTGAATTAGTTAATAGTTTTTTTTAGGTTTCAACAGTTTGGATAATTTCTCATTTGAACATGTGACACCACCGACATCCCACAACCATCAGAGCCGCCACCGCCACCACAACGACGTCACCACGATCGACGCTTCAACCAAAAGAAGAAAAAAATCCTTGCTGCAACGACGCCGCTCAAACTGCGCCACCACCTATCGCTGGACAACACCACTGATGTCTTCCACACTGAAACAAAACACCACTACTTGAAACGCAACACCACCACGATTTCTTCCAGCATAACACAAGCAGCACCTACACCAAGTGATGCGAACCCCCTTAGTATATTGACCAAGAATTCTCACAACAATTTAATACAAACCCGAGAAAGCTAATATGGTAAATAAAGGGATAAAACAACTTAACTCAAGTTTAAATCTAACAAAAAATTCAAAGGTTAACAAATCTAGCCCAATGGGTATCAACTAAACAAATTTTAAGGTGGCGAAAATCAATAACAAACACAAGAATAATAATACTCCAGAATTAGTTGAAGACATTCCAAGAAGATTACAAGATAAAAGGGTTTAGCTCACCCCATGGGAGACTCTCTCAAGAGGAACATTCACATCAACATCATAAGTTAATTAGGGTTTGAAATGAAAAGGTGTATATATTGTACAAAATATGGGTAAGAGAGGTAAATATGAAAATTGCACAAAAAACCCCATTTTTATGAAACGGGGTGTTTCGGTCGACTGAAATATTTTTGGTTGACCAATCCTCAGCCGAAAGTGACTGATGCTGCACCCCAAAATCTCGGCAAAGTTTCGGTCGACCGGAATGACTTTCAGTCTACCGAAATTGGCTGAGTCCAATTTCTTCTTATTTTTTGCTCCAACTTGATTATTGGTTTCTTTTCTTGACTTTAATTACTTGTTTGAACTTTGAATCTTCTTCCAAAATAACTGTTCGCTCAAAATAGTGTACCGCAAGCGCACGGGTCGCGTACAAGTAATAAAGTGGACTTTTTGAGTCCGGGTTGTCGATCCCACGAGGAATGTTTACTTTAAATTATACGACTTTAATTAATTTAATTCTACCAACAAGAAGAGACACACAATTAAAAGTTGGATTTTTGTAAATTCTAAATTAAAGAAACTAATTCTAAACCGAATTAAAATATGGAAAATGGAAGATAAAACGTGGTTGGGATTCATGGTTTCATTTAACCGTCGCCTAATTAATTTCTCAACATGCACATTAACAAATTACTCATTTACAATGTTAGACCCGATTTTCCAAGCTTAGCCAATTACCTCTCTCGAGTGAAATCAACCCTAATCAATTGGTCTAACCTACTATATCTCTATGTCGATTAAGGCCCAATCAATTGCATTAACTCTTTGTGAAAATAGCTCAATGGATCATCTAGGGTTTAAGGTATATCTCTATCCTTAACAAGAACCTAGAGCATTTGTTATTTGGTCTAAAATGCATAATATCTCTCGATTATCATACACTTCACAAAACACATATTTGGTGATCAAGCAAACACATGTAATAATCTCAATAACAAACACACATGAAATAAGCATTTAATCAAATAGCAAATATTAAAATTAATCCAAGCTAGGTTAAATTCATTCCATAAATCCCAACATTAAAATTTAGCTAAACATGTTGGAAGAAAATAAAAATAACATTAAGCAGTAAAAATAAAACCAGGATTTGAAAATTGTGGAAATTGCATCAAGGTCCTTCAACTATCAAGCTGTTGCATTTCAGTCCCTTATCTTCCAGCTTTTTGCAAATCAGTCCAGCAGCACCAGCATTCTCCAGCACCAGCACCAGCAATTCAGCAAATCAGCAACAGCAAGCAACCAACAGCATTTCCAGCAGCCTTCTCCAGCAAATCAGCAACAGCAACCAGGAGCATTTCCAGCACAACAGCAGCAGATTTCCAGCACAGCAACAGCACCAGCAGATTACCAGCACAGCAGCAGCACCAGCACAGCAGCAGCAGATTTCCAGCAGCTCCTTCTCCAGCAACTCAGCAACAACCAATTGGCAGCAACTTCTTCCTGCCTTTCCTATATGCTCCCCCTGTTAGCAGCACTTTCAGCTTCAGCTAGCTGCTTCTGTTTTCAAGCAGGCAGCAGCAACAACCTTCTTCTTCCAGCTTCAATCAGCCTCCAGCAGTCCACTTAATGTCCTTGGCAGCAACTAATAGCAGACTCAGGTCCGGCTAACAGCAGCACAGTCTTCTTCCTCAGCTCCACCAGCTGCATCAACAGCAGCTTCGTCTTCCAGCAGTAACAACCGGCAGTAGCAGCAGTGTCACTCTACTGCAATGCCGTCTGCTCTCCCTGTCAAACCAGCTGCAACCTCCTGTCACCAGGTTGCCTTCCCTTTGATGCCTTCCTTCCCAGGCTGCGCCTCCTTAGCTGCTTATAGCTGCCTGCACTTCACCTCCAACAATTTAACACAGCACCCCCCAGCAGTGTATTCACCTCAGCAGCCTCGAACCTGCAGCAGTCTCTACCGCACCAGAAAGCTTTCAGGCAGTAACCGGTTCAGTTGGCAGCAGAACCAGTTCACAGCTTCAATCCCACTGCAGTCTGTTACCAGCACTGCACCTCCCTTCTGGTCTCCCTCTTATGTATCAGCAAAACAATTTTCTTCTTCCGGTTCTTTACTGCTACTGTCACCAGCAGTAAGACATCCACCGGTCTCTCCTCTCCTTTCCTATATGCTCCTCTAGCTTCCCTTTTCTCTGTTTGTGTGTATATGTAGAGCAGCCAGCATTTTTCTTTTATTTCAGCCCATGCTTCTTTGTCTCTCAGCAACGTTTCTCCATCACTCTCCCATCATTTCCAGCTCATTTGATTCCCAGCCATGTTCTCTTGTCTTATTCTTTCCAAAATTGCACATTTGGTCCTTGAGTTTTGGAAGTTGAGCAAAACGGTCCCCAAACTCTATTTTTCTCTTGATCTATGTGCCCAGCTCAATACTTCTTTGGAAAAATATGAAACCAGATTTTAAACTGCTACCAAGTCCCTAAACTTTGATTTTGCAGCCCAAGTCCTGACACTTGTGCACTTTGGTCCCCAACTTTACTTTTTGTGTGCGATTGATCCATTTTCACTCAAATTCATCAATTAAGCAATCATTTCGCTTTCTATTGTGATTTTCCCCTTGAATTTGAGTAGTAAACATTGGTCCTCAACTTTTTGGGATGTTGCAATTTACTCCTCAAACTTTTGATTTCTTTCAATTTGGTCCTTGAACGTCAAATTTGCTTATCTTTAAGCTCAATTGCACTCCAATCTTGTCCATTTGCTTTCCAATTGAGTTTGTACCTAATTTTACAAGATAAACACAATTTATAAGTAGATATTTGCTCAATTTGTCAATTAAATTGCTAATTTAGGAACTAAATAAGTGTGTAAAACGCACACTTATCAATAACCCTTAATTGTCTCGGTGCCTCACAAAATGTGCTTCAAAATTGTGTCGGCTCGAACAATGAAATTTTCTTTGGCGAGCTCATCTATGATTCTCATCACCACGCCAAAATGCCAGCCACCATCTTTCCTCTCTCACCGCACTAGATCAGCCATTAACACCTGAAAACAGCACCAATATACACATCGAACCAGATTAAAGGAAGAGAAAAGAGAGGCAAATGACAAATAAATCAACGATAAACTTCACCGCTTACTGACTTGCACTGTCGATTTGCCTTCTGGTGCTTCAACGGCCGGCTGTGCAAGTGGCACTGAAGGAGCGTGCTTTTATTTGGGGTGGGAGCAGCTGACAGGAAGTATAAGAATTGGGTGCGAAATTGTCTTGTGGGTGCAAATTGGAGATTTGAATGGAGGTAGGAATTATGGGAATTAGGTTTGTGGGAGTGGGGTGGAGTCGACGCCAGTAAGGGTGGGGCTCTGGGTGAACCTTCTCTCCAAATGATCGGTCGCTGCCAAGAGATATATAATATAGAGACATATAATTGGGGTTTAGATATGGATATAGAAAATAATTTTTGATTATTTTAATTTATTAATATTTAATTATTGGTATCCTAATTATAACTTGAAATTTGAAATTATTTAAGTTTGGTATGATATTTGAATTGCAATTTTTAAAGGTAGGTGTCCCAGTAATTTCCTCATCCCCAAAATCCCGAGTCCCTCTATTCAACATTACGACAAAATGGATTCTTACTCTTTGCCCTCTAGTCTAGCGTTAAGACTCGTTTGTTAATTGGGCTCTAATCCAAAATAGTGGATAGAGGAAATTACTGGGAAACCTATCTTTAAAAATTGTAATTCAAATATCATAGCAAACTTAAATAATTTCAGATTTCAGGTTATAATTAGGATATCGATAATTAAAGTAATCTAAAATTATTTTCTATATCCATATCTAAACCCCAATTATATGTCTCTATATTATATATCTCTTGGCAACGGCCTATCATTTGGAGAGAAGGTTCACCCAGAGCCCCACCCTCACCGGCGTCGGCTCCACCCCACTCCCACAAACCTAATTCCCATAATTCCTACCTCCATTCAAATCTCCCATTTGCACCCACAAGACAATTTCGCACCCAGTTCTTATACTTCTTGTCAGCCGCCCCCACCCCAAATAAAAGCATGCTCTTTCAATGCCACCCGCACAGCTGACCGTTGAAGAACCATAAGGCGAACCGACGGTGCAAGTCAGTAAGCGGTGAAATTTATCGTTGATTTATTTTTCATTTGCCTCTCTTTTCTCTTCCTTCAATTTGGTTCGATGTGTATATTGGTGCTGTTGTCAAGTGTTAATGGTTGATCTAGTGCGGTGAGAGAGGAAAGATGGTGGCTGGCGTGTTGGCGTGGTGTAGGTGCTGCTTGTGTTATACTGGAATAAATCGTGGTGGTGTTGCGTTTCAGGTAGTGGTGTTGCATTTCGGTGTGGAAGACATTAGTGGTGTTGTCCAGCGATAGGTGGTGGAGCGGTTCGAGCGGTGTTGTTGCAGCAAGGATTTTTTTTTCTTCTTTTGGTTGAGGCGTCGATCGTGGTGACATTGTTGTGGCGACTCTGATGGTTGTGGGATGTCGATGGTGTTACAGGTTTAAATGAGAAATTATCCAAACTGCTAAAACCTAAAACAAAACTATTAACCAATTAACATTTTTGCATAAGATAAAAAATTGAGTTAAGAGAGGCGAACGGACAAGGGAGAATATAGTTGAAGGAGAAGCAAAGCTGGTCCTCGAGGGCAGAAATGTGACCTCACGAATGTGATCTAAAAAATATGTGACTAAATAATTGATAAGTTAATTGTAACCTAATAATTTAATAATTGTGGCTTAAAAGATTTGTGACCTAATTTGAAAAGTTGTGACAAAAAAATAAGTTGAGATTGACTAAATTGTCATTTGTGACCTATTGATTTTAAAATCTGTGACCTTGACATCAATTGTGAAGTAAAAAAAAATGTTATGTGACCAAAAATTAAATTCAAATTGTTTGATAATTTGTGATCCTAACATTATTTGTGATCTAAAAGATTTATATTTTGTGACTTAAAATTATACAGCTTGTGACCTTAATATATATAATAATTAATAAAATATTTTTAATTAACTAACCTCAATTACAACCTAATTTTTAAAATTATATAAGTTTAATTTTAATTTTGAAATTTACATTTATAATTATTTTATTTATGTTTTTTTTCCTTTGGGATAGAAAGAAGCACAGCCCAAGACATGTAAGTTCTATCCAACATCTCTACAAAACAAGCCTTCCTTTGGGATAGAAAGAAGCACAGCCCAAGACATGTAAGTTCTATCCAACATCTCTACAAAACAAGCCCAGCACCCAACTCACTTGCCTAGATGTATGGCCCATAGCCATAGTAGACTTTACAGTTCATCTTGTTCGGCTTCTCGCTCTCTGAACTACAACGCAGTACTTTCCATTTTCTGCAATTACAATTAATCGAAAAACTTGATCCAAAAATATGAATTCACTTTTTAGCTTCGTTTTGTTTCACGATCTAACTTGTAAGTGCAATTGCAGAAAATGAACGAGATTGTACAGATTCATCAAAAGTGAAAAGACTGATAAAATCCTAATCCTCAAGCTTAATTTGGGATTCGGATATTCAATCGAATTTCTATTTCCGGATGAGGTTGAAACTTTGCTCTTCAGAGACCTCTTCGACCTTTTCTCCAAAGGCAGGTCCGTTCCTTTCATTTATTTCTCCCGCTTCAGTTTCAGTTTAGTTTACACAATTACATTTATATCAGTAGCAAGTTTTATTCAAATGAGTTAATACTATTTTATTTGGTAAATAATGAATTTAGGAGAGAAAAAATCGCCGATCAGGCATAGAAATAGGGCCGCCGTAGTTGTTCTCGGCGACATTGGGCGTAGCCCGCGTATGCAATACCACGCTCTTTCTCTTGCACGTCAGGTATATCTATGACTCTCTGAAAATTTAGTTTATTTGCGTTTTTTAGAGTTTAGAATTTGAAGATTGGTAGGGTACTCGTGACTAAACTTGCCTTTATTTTAATATATGATCGGTTTAGTTTCTATTTAACTTTTTGTCGACCTTATTGTTGTGTAAGAACGGACTTACCTAGTAAATATCAATTTACTTCCCTTCTTTAATTTTTGGTGCTACTGAGTAGCTAGTGATCTGATTTACTCAGTTGATATCTATGCTTATGCTTATTTTTGAAAGTTTACATCTTATGTCACTGGAATCGCAAAAAATTTTATGAGAGCTTATTGGAATGCTATTTTGTGAAGAGTTGGAAGAGTGAACTTGCTGAGTGCAATTGGGGTTGAAGTTATTAGCAGAACATAATTAATGAAATGTTAATTACTTATGATCCAGGAGATTTGTATCAGACAAAAGACTTTTCTGTAGAAACTTTATGTGATTCTTGTTTTTTCTCTTCACATTGTTATTATTTTGAATTTCTGATTTCCCTTGCAGGCCTTTCTAGAGGTTGATATTGTTGCATATGGAGGTAGGCTTGTATCTTATGATGGCTGAGTGAAAAGTAACTTCTATTCGTTGGTCAAAGTGTTGTTCTCTTGTTTTAGTTTGTAATTTCTACTCATATTGTTTCTTTGATCAAGTAATGCATTTAGTCCTTACATGTTTTCTTGAATGGAAAGTTTAATCATTTTTTGGTTAGGTTCAGAGCCTCACACTGCCATTTTAGAGCACTCATCAATCCATATTCACAAAATGGTATGGTTACTCATTGCTAGACTGATCGTGCTTAAAATTCTCAAGACATTAAGAATTACTCTATTTTGTTTTGGACAGCCGCAATGGCCAACTAGTGGTCGAAGTATGCCGAAGATACTCCGTCCCTTAATGCTTATGCTCAAGCCAATTGTTCAATTTCTTACGCTGCTTTGGTATCTTTGTGTGAGGATACCGGCTCCTGATGTTTTTATAGTCCAGGTGAGCTATAAATTTGTGTATGCTAATACTGAATTTAGTGAAACTTTTAACTTGTTCCTTTACCGTATATAACAGGCATATGTTTAGAACTTTCCTTGTATTACTTGATGCGATTATCTTAGCTTTTCATTTATGATTATTAAGTTACATGAAGCATGCAAATGAAGAATTTGTTTAATGTATCATTGCTGAGTTTATTGGAAATTCTTGTTTTGTCCTTGTATCAAAATAATCAGTCATTTGAGCAGTGGTGTTTGATGGGATTTATCTCAACTGTCGAATGATCGGCTTCCATGCTAATGCCAAATTCTGTGAAACCTTTTCCTTGTTCTTTTGCCTTATATAACAAGCATGTTTTCAGAAATTGCTTTAAATCATCTGCTGTGTTTTTCTTTGTCTTAGCTTTTCATTGATGATTTTTAAGCTAAACGATGCCTACAAAGGAAAAGTATGTATTCATTTATGTACTATTGCCGAGTTCAATGGAATATTCTTGTATACTCCTTTTTCAGGCATTCAAAATAACCATTTCATCTTGATTGAAATCCTGATTTTATTGTTAGGAAAAGGTAGATTTCATGTTATTACTCTTTTCGATTTCCATATATCTGGGAAAACCTTGTGTTGTCAAAGTCTTACGTACGCCAACACGTGCAAGTGGAGGTTGTACAAATTAAGGGTAAATTAAGGAAATGATGACTTAGATGGCTAGGTTAGAGCATTTATTCGTGGACCTAAAGAAACTCTTCTTAAAGAGAGCGACCGATCCCGGTAGAACAAGCTAGAACGTAGAAATGCATGCCAAAAATTACAGGCGTAACATGGTTGCAAATGGTTTAATTGCTGATGGATCTGCTACTAGACCTGGCGATGGGTGGGACACAGTGGCGAAAAAAGATTCATGTAGCCTCCATATTTACTGGAATGTGCATTAGTTTTTTTTGTTCATAACGTGAGAAGTTCTATTGATAGCTCAGAATATAGCAATTTAAATCCATATTAGGCATTTTCACTTTGTTTGAGTTCTCCAATTCCTTTTGCCTGATATTTTGCCTGTGTTCTAATACATGGTTTAGGCATTTCCCAATTATCTTTGTTTGTCCTTGATTATGCATCATAACCCCTTTTTTTTTGGCTGGCTAATCTCTAGTTTTGCTTGGGCATCATGGTCTAATATTGTTTGGTGGCACTCTGATTGGATCTCAATTATTGAAGTGCTTGTTGTTACTTATCCTCTGAATAAGCAGCTTGGTTTTTGACTTGCAGAATCCACCATCTGTTCCTACCCTAGTGGCTGTAAAGTGGGTTAGCTGGTTGAGACATTCCGCATTAATTGTAGATTGGCATAATTTTGGATATACACTGCTTGCACTATCGCTTGGAAGGAGTAGTTTATTTGTGTCACTATATCGTTGGTAAAAAAAAAAAAAAAAAAAATCCTATTATTTTAACCAAACTGTGGATCTGTATTTGCACAATTTAGAAACATGATGAAGTTTTGGTATTTGTATAGGATTGAGAAGCGGTATGGCAAGATGGCCCATGGTTCTTTGTGCGTGACTAGGGCAATGCAACATGAATTGGCTGAAAACTGGGGAATTAAGTAATAGTATTATCTAAAAATCTCATATGTTTCTATCTGCTTACTCATTTACTTGCTCGTGTTACTTAACTGCGTCCTCCTGTTTTTCAATCATAGAGCCACTGTTCTGTATGACCAGCCTCCTGAGTTTTTTCGACCTGCTTCCCTTGAGGAGAAGCACAAGGTAATTAACTCTATTGGTCCTAGAATGCTTTAAGAATGCACTGAATCAACAGACCTTAATGTCGACGACAATCTAGTTATTTTGCAGGATCAGAAAAAGCCTCAGCCAGCCATCCGGTTTTCAGGATTGCATTAGTAATGGTAGAGCAAAGTAGTGATACTGTTCTTTGGTTCACTGTTAATGTTGGGAGTGTTGTTTAATTTGGGCTAAACACGAACACTTGTGACAGGAATGACAGCATCAGATAACAATGATCCTAATGTAACTCCATTTACAGCTCAGCTTGGCACTGATATTTTCCTGAAGAATAATGGACCAGCGCTCATTGTTAGCAGCACGAGTTGGTATGTTCTTGTAAATTGAATCCTTGTCATCTTAGTTTACCTGAACTTACTTTTCCTTTCATTACTACCTGCATCCTCGTTCTCAGATCATATTAAAATGAAGAAAGGAAAGAAAAAACTTAGATAAACAAACATGGGTTGGTAATGTAGCCATGGATTTGGTGTATTTCTTGAAAATTATTACTCTATGGAATAATTCCTTTTTCCAGGAATCCAGATGAAGACTTTAGCATTCTTTTGGAAGCAGCACTCATGTATGATAGACGTGTTGCTGCAATACTGAATGAGGATGACTCGACCAGAGATGAAATTGTTTGGAAGGAAATTTCTGATGGGAAGCAATTCTCCTACCCAAGGTTGTTATTCATCATTACTGGTAATGATTGTTCGTATGAAGCAATCTTTTATTTGATGAGTAATTTCTTCACATGTTACAAAGCTTAATATCATCTTTTTACCTGAGTGAAGGTAAAGGGCCCGAAAAGGAAAAATATGAACAAAAAATTCGGAAACTGAGCCTCAAACGTGTAGCATTCCGTACTATGTGGTTATCAGCGGAGGATTATCCTTTGCTTCTTGGTAAGTTATAAATGGTTGATGGCTTGTATTTCACTTCCAAGGGGTAGCATTCTTATATTTTCCTTTACTACTTGTTCAGGGTCTGCAGATCTTGGTGTTTGCCTGCATACTTCTTCATCGGGGTTGGATCTACCCATGAAGGTGTTGTGTTCTTAATCTGTTTTGTGTACGGAAAAACAATTTTACAGCAATTCATTTAAACTTTAGCTCCTATTCCTTGCAAGCTACCCCCCCCCCCCTCTCTTTCTCTCTCTCTCACACGCACTCACAGTGTAAGTGATGCCCTTGGAACTTTTTGGTTTATTAGGTTGTAGATATGTTTGGCTGTGGACTACCTGTCTGTGCTGTTTCATATTCTTGGTAAGGTTTTCTTGTGCACTTTGTAAAATTGTGAAGATATGACATTTTAACTATTTTTATTGTCTGTGAAGCATCAAGGAACTGGTAGAAGTTGAAAAGAATGGCCTTCTTTTCTCCTCCTCTTCAGAACTAGCTGATGAACTCATGGTAAGCTAGTATATGGGAAGCTGTATAGCATCTTTAAAAGCTAATATTAATTTACATTCTTCTACTCCTCCAAGAACAAATCATAATTGCGAAACAAGAGTACAGTGGAGTTCCATGACATTTTTAGTTTCCATTTCTTTTGCGTGTATACCGTTTGGCTAATAGGCATTCAGAACAGCATCTAAAGAGTGAGAAATAGTAACACAACGAATTGGGGTAGGCCCAAATATCTGGTACCACTGATATTAAAGAAATGTCTTCTGAAAGAATCAATCCTGTGGATAAAAGTGATAAAACATTAATCGTTCACAAACGAAATGTCGTGTTAAGATTAAAGTAATGATAAAGGACATCAACTAGATGTGATTGAAAAGCGAAATTGATGTCTGCACTTTATTAGAAGGAAATATTATACTACACATTGTGTTATTTTTACAGCTATTCTTATTGCAGTTGGGAATGTCCTGAAAATATTACTACAAAGTTCTAAAGTGGTTTCTTAACCTCTGCAGATGCTATTCAAGGGTTTCCCACAAAAATGTGATGCTTTAAAGAAGTTGAGAATGGGTGTGATGGAACGGGTATCTTCAGCAAGGTGGGCGACCGAGTGGGAGGAAAATGCCAAGCCCTTAATATCCAAGGCAAGTCAACTATCCTCAATCTGGATTTTCCGATTACTCTCTTCGACATTCTGTTATGAAGTTTTCCATGAATAATAATCAGGCTTTAAAATCTCACGAATCGACGACAATTGCACTATTTCAGGTTGTTTCTGAGAACTTCAGCTGAAGGTGCAGGAGTATAACAACAAAAATCCTTAGTTTGAAATTTGCTTTTTGCAGTTATATATATATATATATATATATATATATATAGATACCCAACTCCTCGAGTCTCTAGTCATGATGATGAGGAGATGACTCTTGCTTACGCGCCCGCCCGGTACCTGAAAGAGTAGCTTAGAAATATGGATCATTTTCTGAAAATGAGTGTGGATTTTATTATTTTTTGTTAAGCACCCTTGTAATGATCACTTGCTTGCTTCAATCTGTAAATGGATTCGTTGAGACGGCATACAGAACAGAAATCATGGATGCAATTTAATACAATGATTAATAATATAAAATTCAACACATTTCTCCTACTAACTTGTTTAATTATTTAGTGCAATGGTCTTTAATACAATCTTTACAATTTATAAATTAATATATAAATAATACATTTCTCAAATCACTTTTTAAGTAAACATATTTTCTCTCCCCACTTTTTAATCAAATATTTACTTCAATAATATAAATAAATCAATTTAATTGCAACAATCTTACTTAACAGGGCCTCAGTGCAATGCTCTTTGTTTATCATGGTGATCGCATAAGACTTATTTTGGTATGCAGATCGTGCAAAGTATGTGATGGTGAGATTTGAATTCAAGATCTTTACATGTTATGTTGAATCACTTCATGTAAAAATTTAAACTATTAGATAAGTCAAATGCTTATCATTTAAATATTATTTCCGACAGTCACATACGATGCAATTGAAAATTTGAATTTTAGCTAGCGTGTTCTCTATATCTGCATTGAAGGTGCCCACACTTTGTAAATTGGAGTTCAAGATTCTCAAGTCTCAACCTCTAGTCGAGATATCTCACAATTGAGGTTTCAATAAATACTTTTTTATATTTTTTTGACGTGGTCAAGAAAGTCAAACTTGCGCCATTATTTCTTAACTAAAGGCAAGAACCTCGATAGAAGATCAAGAAAATAAGGACTAAAAAGCCATTTCTCAACCAGCAGTCGAAAATCTTTATTAGAGGTCGACCGTCGATATGGAGAGAAAAAGGAAAAAAGGGCTGAGAAGCCAGATGCCACAGCATTATTGCCAAACAGATTAAAAGTACACACAGGCCTTTTCCTATGTTCAGACAGGGAATTAGCCTCAAACACACTATTTATGTCTTTATGATAGAAATTTCACCCTTGTGTCTCTGTCGATTTGTAGAGCACAACTGTCACATATTTGGTCTGGAACCGAGTGGTCGAACCGAGTGCAACCACCGACGGGTTTCTCATATCCTTCTGCATGTAGAGATGGTCCAACGCCCCATGTTGAGGTTTTGAGAGAGGAGGCGGAATCTCCATGTGAGGTGCAGGGGCATTCAGCAAAGTATGCTCAAGATGTGGAGGAACCATTGGCGGGTCCTTCTTGTAGTCCTCGGGGCCAGGGTGCACATTGTCGTAGCTGGATTCGGGGGATTGAGGCTGCTTGAAACTGTCTCTGCTCTCAGTTGCGTCTGGGACGTAATCCTGCAGCAGAAATCAGTAAGCACCACTTTTTGTTGAGCCTCCGTTTAGTAAACTGTTTATAAACAAATTTTTCCAAATCACTTTTTAACTACACACATTCTACCAAACCATTTTTCAACCACATATTTTACGACGAAAACATGGAATTCTAAGTATCTACTCATTTTGTTTCTTTTTTCCGTTAGCTAAGAAGATATGTTCTTCCTTCATAGCCAAGTGTAAATGTCAATTATTCATATGGAGAATTTGAAGAAAGTGTAACTCTGAATGTCACAGGTATAACAGGGATTTGTGGTAAACTGCTAATGGAACTTTGCTTTGATCTACCAATTCTGATAAGATCTAGAAAAAAAAATCGATTTTCCCGTTGAAGAGGACTGCTGGGACGTGGGCAGTCGAGAAACAATATTCATATAGATGTGAATGTCAAGACGGATCACACCAAAACAAGAAGAGATTAAAAACAAATAAGCAGATATTTGACTTGGTTAAAATCAGAATCTATTGATGATACTTTGAAGAACAAAATTTTCAGAAACGCCTTTTCTTAATCCTGTCAAAGGTACATAAGTGTGCAATAGTTAAATAATTTGTACATAGACTGAAGGCCAAATAAGAAAAGAAAGTAAATTCAAGTGATACAGGGAGCAATTATCCTAGGAGAGAGAGATAGCAATGAGTTTAGTAATGTACATTTTGTAGATTTTTCCATAGAAAACAAAGATTACTACTTTTTAATACCTTTTGAACTTATATGGAAAAGACATTAATAAATAATACTACTGGAAATTAAGAAAGAAATCGACGACTACGTGCATATATAATCAATATCAATGAGGACAGTCAGAGGAGAACACAGCATGTACCTTCAAGTCTAAGATATTGCAAACATTGCCTGCTTCATCAAGCTCCCACTGGACATCAGGGGCATACCTCCATCGTCCATCGACAATGAACCTGTATTGATAAACTCCTGAAGGAATTTTCCTCATAATAACAAACTCCTTCCCCGTTCTCCTCATGCGCTTCCTGAGAAAAAGATTACATATAAAATCTCCTTATAATATACAATAACAACAAACTAAGCCTTATTCCCGATGAATTAAGTTCCGCCACGTAAATCCTTCTTCACCATTCCGTAATGTTCATTGCTAGACTAACGGGAGATCTAAAGCAACTAAATCCTTAACTACTACTGGGTCGATGCAAAACATGATCCAATCACCTTAGTGGCAAAATTTTCTCACAATATGTAAGGCTATAAAGCTAGGAGCAGAAAATTGAATGGTTATGATGAAATAATGAATCTTGCCTTTTTCTCCAATTATCCCACGATCCCACCACGTAAACTTCCCTGCCACCATGGGTCCATGTGATCATAGTTGGAATTTGAGGCTCATCATGCATTTCTTCTTCATACACTGTGGTAATATTCGACCATAAGGGGGCAGCAATGTTCATCGACTGAGTTACTTGATAGGGAAACATAGTAATCTGAAGATACAAAAGAGATGAAAATTCACTTGTCTCGCATTACTTTCTTAAAGCAAGCAAAGAGATGTAACCTCACGGACCTCAAAACGTTTATAGGAACAACATTACAAACTAGTGACGTGCGTTAGGTAATATTTTTTTTGGTAGCGGTGCGATAAATGCCAAGTAGGTGACTTAGAAAAGGTTATAAAAGCCAGAAGTTCCGTTTCAAAAGAGAACTTGGCCGCAAAATGCATTCGAAGACAAACGTTTTTGAGTCGACCTGGCCTTCACAAATTTACGCCAAATTAAATGCAACCACCGATTAACCAACTATCCAACTTCACCATATTCATGTTCAAAAAGTTCATTACAATTGTGAAACTCAAGAAGGATATAACTTATTAATATCCTTTCTAAATATAGGTTTCCGAAGATATTTTTTAGCATTAAAGTCCTACAAAAGCCGATCAATTTCGAATAAATATCCAGAAAATGTGACATAGACTATTTCCACAAGCATTGGCAGAAAGCAATATTTTTAGTCCAGCACGAACTCAAAACCAAAGCCAAAGCCCTCTTCAGTTCATCTAGCAAATGATTGCATACTACAATCCTCCATGCATAAGTCCATCAGCAGCCTAAGACTACTCAATGCCACAGATTTTCACTTAATTTGAGAAGAAAAATAGCTTATTTAAGCTACTTCTCTTCCTTAAGCAAGCAGATAAGGATTATGGTTTCACTACACTAATAGGATTATGACTGGCCTATATGCCCAGCGGGCAATACTTGACTTAGCTTCCTTAGCAGCCGGTAAATCCCCAGGGTAAACAATCGTGTAGCTTGTGATGTGATGTCAAGCAGACAAAACAGCTGGCCTTGGCTTGAATTGGGCGGCGGAACTGAAATCAAGCAGAATAACATCCCTAGAAAGAACACTTTCTCTTTTAATATACACATATTCAAGTAAGAAAGAGAAAAAGACTCACCAGAGATTTGAACATCACACAAGAGTGAGAAGCCATTACCATAGGACTAGGTGGGGTGGACTGACCCTGACTCATGAACTCAGCACCATGAGCATGATAGCTAAATCGCGCACCATCTTGATCAGCCATACTATCCTGCGCACTTTCAACACCACTCACAACCCGGATGGACTGTTGTTCCCATCATCTTCCATTCCATTCACATTGCCCATTATTACTGCATTCATACCAATTTCTCGAATTTAATTAAAGATTTGAACCCTCCCAGAATCTTCTTTATATACGTGCGAATTCCCCCCTTTTCCGACATCCTGTAAACAGAGAGGGGTTACAAAATGCAGCTAAAGGGGGTTCCATTAAATTCCTCCCTGTAATTAAACCATATTTGGTGAGTATAATTTTGTACCCATCATTTTTAAAATCCAATTACCCAAGCATCACTTTTATCTCTCCATTTCTAACATTGATTTCTCCCTCCATGTACACGTAAAATCCCTGCAATATTTTTTCAAACTCACTCCTGCAAGATTTTTCAAGCCGACGCAAAGATTGTAAGAATTTCTCAAACCCAGGTATCACTTCTCTCTCCCCCTTTATATTATAAGACAAAAGGTAATTGAAATTGGAAAAGACAAAGGTCTCACCGTTTTAAGAACGAAATATCTGAAGGAAGTTGATTGGAAAAAAAAACAAAGGGGCCATCATATTAAAATGAATAATCTGAGCTTAATAAGCTGTTTGTTATAAAATATTAGAGTTAGGTAAATTTAGGAATAGTTAGGTAATAAAATCAGTGAATGAAAATTAGTCTTATGTCTTTGTAAAATTTATATATTACGATTATGCCATTATCCAATATTACGATTATGCCATTGTCCACCCCTATAAATAGGGGCCTATATTCATTATGAAATATTAAGAATAAGAAATTCTCTCTATATTTTCTATTGTTTTACAACACGTTATCAGCACGAGTCTCAAGCTAATTGAGTAATAACGGGAGTATGCTCTACAGTTGCATCTAAATGATGAACCTCTGTATCAGAAATCTGATTATTACTAATCAATGTTTCATTTTCTCTCGAACTGAAAAGAATGATTCCGGTCAATCCAGATATCCGATCGACGATCAGCCACCGCCATCAGAACAAATTTGTCAAGGAGAAGCCTCGCCTGAAATTTGGAGATAATCCGACGGCTGAAACAGAAGATATTGACCGGAGAAGAAAAGTTGAAAAAACCGAAACTTTCAACGCAAATTCACGCCAAACCATAAATCCAAATGACGATCGGACAACAGATCCATGACGACGGCGACGAGACGATCCTCCGGCACCGGCGTGTGTCGACGGCGGAGTCATCGACGCGGCGGCGCGTGAGGCCCACGCGCAGACGTCGACGAGGCGCGTGAGAGCGCGTGACAGCGATTCCGGCGATGACGTCAACAGGAAGTTTGTTCATCTCGACGTTCTTGATTTTTCTATGGTCTTACTTTTCTGTTTGGTGCAGTTTTGGACATTTTCCGGTAGTCGAACGTGGCGGCGTCGTAAAAACTATTTTTACGGAAATTCCGGCGAGATTTTGAACTTTGGACCAAAAGTAAGTTTGTTCTAAATTAAATTTCAAACCTATTGACGGTTTCGATTTATCCATATGATCAATATATTAAAATATGGACGATTTTGTCCTTGATGATACGATAAAATATATTAATCGTGATTTAACGAAATTGATTAATCATTATTAATGATATGATGATAAGTGTTAATAAAATATATATTCTAAATTATATTAACACTACTATGTAATCAATACGATAAATTAAAAGATTTAAAAGTAACATAATAGTTGTCATACCGTGATGGATTGAGTTTTATGGACTGGATTTATACCTTAACTGGAGATGACTCATTATCGTAACGGATTGGATTATTATGAATACCTTGACTGGATTTGAAGATACGACTCGCTCACTCATGAAAGGTAATTATTTCATTATGTATCAGTTTAATTATTTCATGATGTTGATACCGCCTATATGGCCGGTTTAAGTATTTCATTATGTCGATTCCGCCTATATGGCCGGTTTAGCAATTGAATATATAGAATACTTTACATATATTCATATTATTTCAGAAACACCTCAATTGTTGGTTAATTCTAACATATTAGAGGATGTTGTCAACATATATACATGGTGATATTATTATTGTTTAACTTATATACATGGTGATATTATTGTTATTTGATACTTCATCAAATGATACCAGAAGTTATCATTACCAAAAAGTTGGTAAAAATATTTCATCCAATGGTACCAGAAGTTACCAATATCTGAATTTGAATGGGTGGATGAAAATTATTCAACAAGAAAATGTTGATGTATGATAAGATAATATCACATGATAGCACGAAAATGGCTAATGTGAAAATAATCTCATCAGTATTATGAGATGAATATTAGATGATAAGTGTCTGGAAAAGTTCTTGCACGAGCACTTATGTATTCCAGAAGAAGTGTATATTTACTCCAGAAGAAGTAAAAATTATCATCTAAACATACTGAAATGATATTATTATTATTGCTCCTGAAGAAGTATAAACGAGACATACATGCAAAACGAAAAAGGGGAAACATTTATGATCCTCAAAATGAGAAATGTGTTTCGAGAGTAGCCGTATCCTACCACCTCTGACCTTTTGAGGAAATAAAGAAAAAAGTGTGTTTCAAGAGTAAGAAATACTCCATACTCTACCACCTTAAATCTTTGAGATACACAAGATTAAACATAAACAAAATCCTAGAAATTTATGGTGTGTCTCAAGAGTGAGAATACTCCGTACTCTACCACCACCTATTCTAGGGTTCACAAAGATAAATTTACATTAACCGGACTCCATTTTCGCTTGATTCCCCTTCCTTGCGACCAATCTATCTTAACTCCTGCTGGATCTTGTATTGGAATATATGATTGCAACTTATCCAGGAGTTCCTCGATAGTAGGAGCAGAAATAAGGATTCTCCTAGGAAATATCTCATAGTATTTTGGGATGCATAAACTGTGAAAATCATTGGCTTTTAAACTTGAAAAACTTCACTATTTACTACTCGTATTTCGAAAAAGTAAAGATTTACTTTTGACAAAATCACCATACTCACCTTTCGGTGATTTAATATTTTTAACCGGCCTTTATCAAAACTCGTGAAAGAAAACAGAAAAAATATTTTATATGTGCATATATATCAAATGATTTACCTTGTATTAATGCTGCATAGCCAAAACATCATTGTTTATAACAGCCTGACAAACAGGATCTTTTGCTATTATATTTTTGAGACTATAACGCTCTTTATCACTGATGAATTTAGCCCATAAAGATAGTAGCTCACGCTGCACATACCCACTAGGGTGCGTCTCAAGAGTCAATCGGATATCATCCAATGACTCCTTACTCAGCCCACCCTTAATGAAGTCTATCTTATCATCTCGATTTATAGATGAATACCCTATTGACTTACAACGGGTATCACATGTCCATCGAGCACATTTGTAGCAACTATTTAATCTTTTTGCTCTTCGCTTCTTTGCATAAGTACTCTTACCTAAGCCAGGCTTGTGCTTAGGAAATGAATTTGGTAATTCACCAGCTAATCGAACTTTCGCTTCGATCAACCAGCGAACATCTTCTGGGATGCCATGATCCATCAGCAACCTCAATCTTTCGAGCCTAATTCGATAAATTTTTCTCAAATCATTTACTGGAAGATTGGAATAATATTTGCGAATATTTGAAAGTATGATATCAATTTTTGATGAATCTAGCCTTCTTCCCAAATTATCTATCTAAATGCATTATTCAACGCATGAAAGAGCGATGGCTCCGCGTGTCAGTGATATCGATTCCATTAAGAGATAATGGAATAAATTATTGAAAAGGTGAGAACAATGATATAATGCGTCATTACCTTTTTCGATATAAGGGAAGATTTGGCGACAAGATTGAGATCATGAGATATTTCCTTGGATATTGTACCTGATTTTTTCGGTATAAAAGTAATAAAGGTATGCTGATTTGAACTGTACAGAAATACGTACTGATGAAATAAATACTGTATTGAACCAGAAGTTCATACATATGTACAAGTGAAATATCTTGTTGAACCAGAAGTTCTATAATGATTGGTTAGATTCCAATTCAATAATGAGATTTATTGAGAATGAATAATGGCATTCATTAAAGAACCAGAAGATTGTTATCATTGCTGCTTGTTCTCAAAAGCAAATTAATTATCTCACTAAATGAATGACTGATTTTTGCTCAAGTAATGATATTACGAGCAAAGTGATAAATGCTAGCATGAATATATCTTAAAGTCATTAATGATTTTACGAATTAGTTGAGATAATAGAATATTATATTGCTAATGGTTTAGCAGATTAAAAGCCTCAAGTTATTTGATATGAGAACAATTTGATTATGCAGCAATATTCTACATATAAACATGTCAATACGATGAAATAATGATTTGCTTGTGAAACTTTATGATTTTTAAGAAGTGCGATATCTATATACACTCCAACAATACGCACTTGATATATGATTGTATGACATGTGTTGCGGCATTTTAGCTGATTGATATAATATAAGATTTGTGAATATTATGGGGAAAACACGCTTAAAGCGTAATTATGCCTGAAGTATAATGAGAATCGATTCCAAAAATAAATATCTCTTGAATGATTGAGATGATCCCTTTGAGGCTGAATACTCATAGTGAGTATAAGGGACATAGTTAAAAGAGATTCAGGTACCTGATGATAGAACATATACAGAGATCTCTCTATGTTATATTGAGTTGAAATGGAATCGATAAATAAGTCGACTACATACAATCCTCATATGAAAATGAGGTTGATGAAATTATAATACTTTGGCCAAGTATATAACCCCAATGTAGGGATTATTATTCAAGGACCAGAAGTCCAAATGCTTAAATGTGTAGAGCCAGTAATTATATGTACAAATGAAAAATATTTCACAGTCGTAGATGACGACTCGTTGCGCGCAAGATTTTTCATTGAACTGGCATGACATATGGTGGATGTGACTATAATCTAAATCACTAGCTTGAGCTCTTTGATATACCAATGAGTGAGATCAAAAAGTGTGATTCTCATCTCGGTATTTTGAGGGTATTCCTTGATGTACCAGTTGATCGCGATACGTTGGGATTTCAAGTAAAATGATTGTAGATTATATGTCAAAATTGATATCTATTTCAATGATTGATTATGCTCCTGCAAATTAGAAATTGCAGTTTATAAAGTGCAAGAACATACATGTATAAATCATTGAAAGATTCAATATGCCCAGATTAGTATCACTATAGGATGATACAAATGACCCCATAATATAATATGTTGAAAATGAAATTGAAGTGTACTATTATTATATTTGAATATTTGGGCATGCAATTGATTTTCAATATGCAAAATTATATTATCCACCGGAAATTGATTATTCACCAGAAGTGAATATGAAAATGAATATTTAATTATTCATCAGATGTGAATTCTAGATTTTGATAGAAGTGAATCAATTCTAGATTTAAGTAATGCAATCAGTCAACTAAATAAACATTGCTTGGTATAGCATGTTCAGTACATCATAAATAAACTGTGACATCATAAATGAGCTATGAACGATTTATATAAAGCTCATCATGAATGATATGTTTTGATGAAAATATATGAGATTGCATCAATATACTTGTGATATTCCATGAAAAGGAATAAATACGCGTTGCACTCTTTTTCCCTTAGCTGAGGTTTTTCCCACAGGGTTTTCCTAGCGAGGTTTTTAATAAGGCAACAGTTGAGGCGTATTGATGAAAACTAATGAGAATAATGTACTATTTTTCCCTTCGCTGAGGTTTTGTCCCACAGGATTTTCCTAGCAAAGGTTTTTGAGGCATCATCATAGCTATCAACAAGCTATAATTCAACAACACATTGTTATACTGGAATGATATCAACAAATGAAGAAAATCATACACATCTTATGAAGAATGTTATGATATCGGCTACACACAAGAAGATTTTCATATATACATATTCCAGAAGTAAGATGATATCAATGTTCGAGAAGATCATGAATCATCAATTGCACACTTCAGGGAGAGAAACATGCTGTACTCTTTTTCCTTCGTTCAGGTTTTATCCTACTAGGTTTTCCTGACAAGGTTTTAACGAGGCAGCGACTGTACTCTTTTTCCTTGATTCAGATTTTATCCCACTGGGTTTTACTGACAAGGTTTTAATAAGGCAGCACTTCAGAACTTCAAGATTCAGTACATGATTTGTTCTACTCAAACGTCAAACTCAATGATTCACCATGGCCAACATCAGGGGGAGCAGCTGTACTCTTTTTCCTTCGCTCAAGTTTTTTCCCACTGGATTTTCTTAGCAAGGTTTTAACGAAGTAGACAATTGAGCAAGCGAGTAATATTTCATTCAAGGGGGAGTATTATAAAATATTAGAGTTAGGTAAATTTAGGAATAGTTAGGTAATAAAATCAGTGAATGAAAATTACTCTTATGCCCCTGTAAAATTTATATATTACGATTATGCCATTGTCCAATATTACGATTATGTCATTGTCCACCCCTATAAATAGGGGCCTATATTCATTATGAAATATTAAGAATAAGAAATTCTCTCTGATTCTCTCTATATTCTCTATTGTTTTACAAAACTGTTTGATTTTTCGGCACCATTTTTTTTTTTTTCACTTTGTAAAATTGTGCACAAATAGTTGTATATTATTCCATCATATCATAACTAAAAATTTGTGTCAAAGAAATTTTTATATGGTCAAAATATGAACCTTAAGCAAAATCTTATAACATATATCATATTTGTATATGCAAATTTCTTCGCACAGTTTATTGTAGACATTTAGAACCTTAAACATTTTTTCCTAGTAATAAACTCAAACAACATGGAATCATTACACAACCTGAGTGAAATGGAGGGTTTCAATATAAATTTTGATAGAAATGTGCCTTTGTATACTGAAGGGTTTTCTGATCATCAATCGCAATTTCTATGACTTTTCAACAGGAATATTCAAGAAAAATTCACCCTGGTATGCTGCTTAAGTATTCTCCATCAGTACATATACATTAAGATTGCAGTTAGTAGAAGAAGAAGACAGAGTGAATCAAATGCTACAAAATTTATCCATAATTCTTAATTCTTGTTTGATGTTGATGTTGGAATTATATATGCTCAAAGAGTATAATTCACGACATTTAAAATAAAATATTAATTGATTGTATTAATATGAAGTTGCGTTTGTCTACGGGTCGATTTGATATTACAAATTGAGTATTTAAGTTGTTAAATACAGAAAGATTCAATTTGTGATTCGATCTAAAATTAATGTTCACGATCAGTAAATAAATATGGACAATTTATTTTGATAAGATCGTCTCGATTTTATTTAAGTCCATCTTTGACTTTGGTAATAAAATTGAGAGTACGTTTGGAACGTATTGGACGGGACCACGTGAAATTAATTTGTGACATTGACCATACAAATTTAATTTCACTTGATTATCGTACGTGGGACCTTAATCCTAATCGGATAATGGACTTCGATTACTAACTTGAAGTTCTTTGAGGTATCAATGGGTGAGATCAAATTCCTGATCAATATCTCGGTACTTTGGGAATTAAAGTGAACTAACGAGGAACATATATTCGTATTACGGAATCCGTCACCTTTTAGGTATGATCATAATCTCACTGGTTCTTCTAGTGGACAGTTGAATCTGAGCTCAGTAATTCGATAGTGACTGTTGAATTCTATGATGTGATGGGATCACATCGAACTATCAGATAGAAGATGAGAGTTGAGAATTTATGAATATTCGGAGAAGGGTTTTTTGGTCATTTTAACTTGCTCCGAATATTCGAGTTGATCGACGGGGGTAACATGTAAGAACGATAAGTCAGAGAATATAATTATTGATTAATTGTTTCAGTAATTTCAATTTTACTAAGAGTGCAATCTCGTTCTTTTAGTGGAATAGAACGTGATTAATAAATTAATTTTTACTGATCAAGAGTTGATCGGGTCATAATTAACTTATTGGAGCTTAGTTTAATTGGGTCCGATCAGGTTCCCTCGGTGACTTCACTATAATGGGTTTATACTGGCTTATTACCTGTATTGGGTTGTGCAGAAATGGGCTTGGGTTATGGTACTAGGCTTGGTAGGGTTTTGGAGTGTAAAGAGGTTACAAATAGTCTCCCAAGACTATTTTTCTTAACCTAATTGGCAAAATGGTGAAATACACACTAAAGTGTGTAGTGTATGTTTCATCTTTACAAATAAACCCTAATCCTAGTTTAACCTAGGTCTTGACAAAGGTGACCACACACCTGCACAACTGCCATTGGAGAACACCGGGGAAAGCTTGAGGGTTTGAAGCTTTGGTGGAATCAAGAAGCAGTTGATGAAGATTATTGTAAAGCACGCTACAAAGGTAATCTTCTCAAAATCATTTTTTGTATGCAAAATTATTTATTCCAAGTTAAATACATAGAACAGAAAATCCTGTAACATGATGATCTATCACAAGAAATCAATTGTTGTGAGTAGAGCAACCCGAGTTCCCAACAATTGGTATCAGAGCGTCAGGTTTTTGATATTGTTTTGTGTATTTAGGAATAAATAATCTTTGTTTATGCATGTGTTAGTAAAGGGCGGTATTAGGATTTTGCGATTTATTTGTTATTAGATGAATGATATTCTTGTTTGAACAAATTTATGGCCATAGAATTTTTGTGTTAAATTATTGTATTTGTATTATCGAGTTATGTAACAAAAGGGGTGGATTACGTCTCCATGTTTTCCCTTTTGATTTTGGTTTCGCAATAGAATTAGGATTTGTATTATTTCTATTGTAATTGTAAAATCAGAGGACCAGATCTGCAGTTTCCATATTGAAGGACTTCTTTTTGCAAAATTCGGAGGACTTGATCTGCAGTTTTTAAGGAAAGGACCTGAGATGCAATTTTTGTATGCTGCACCAAATTTCATCTTCTTCAACGAATGGAGGACCTTACTTGCAATTTCGAGAAAGAGCTGTGAACGACATGGAAGCAGTCAATGGCACAGGTGGGTGTTGCCATTGCGATAGGCAGTTGATGGCGGCACTTGGCGCTGCAATCTTGGAGGTGTTGCGGCTGCGATCGATGGTCGATCGCAGGGGCAGCGGAACCTGGTGCTGCTGTGAAGCGGCGCTGCGCTACTGCTGTTCGGTGGCTTACGCCACTGTGATGGAGGTAGCGGTACATGGGGCTGCGGTTGTGTTTGTAGCGGTGGTTTCATCCATTGCTACTTCCGGCGAATGGCAAAGAAGGCGACTGCAGCAATGCCACAACGCAACTGCGGTCTCAACGTTGCTACTTGTTGGAGCGGCTGTGCTCGAGGATGGAGGCGGCGATGCCAGTAGACAGGGGCTGCTGTTGTAGTCGATGTGGTGGTTTCTTCTTACACAAAACGTCCGACGTTGGCTTGAGGCGGCGGCTGAATCTCTTCATTTTGAGGTTTCTGTTGCTCCATGCAGAAATGAAGAAGATGGGTTATTCAATTTGGGCCAGATCCATGCAGTTAATCAGTTGGGCCAGATTCTGGTTTCGGACTAGAATGCTCAATATTCACTTGGGCCAGATTTTGATGAAATTAAATATGGCCCAGAAATTGTAAAAGTGATCCATTTTTATTAATTGCAATGTGGGCTAAATTGTTTAGCTGTGCCAATGCAATGTGGACTGAATTTTACAATGGGCTGGAATATTTAATTGGATCATTATATTTTGACATTTGGGTTGAAGACTGAAACTTTGCAGATTTGGACTGGACACTTGCAAATGGAAATTGAAGAATTGGGCCGACTTGTGGCTCAATTGAATCTTTAATTAATTTGTAATTTTTGTGTCTAGGTTTGGCCATAAATTATGTTCATATTTATTTTATTATCGCATTCATTTTATGCTTTAATTAAATTTTGAATGAATGTCATTAGATAACATGTCATGTAGATCGCATAAACACCGCTCTAGATACTATACAGTCATGGATTGTTTTATATTTTATTTTATTTTCTAAATGTTAGATTAGAAAATAAATATATTTATTAATAATTAAATTGATTTTAAGAGTTAAAATTGATTGGGTAATTATTAATTAAAATCCAAGAGTTCAAAATATTAAGTGAGCGAGGGTGCAATTTTTGAACTCACGGCCTCCCCTATTAGCCCATTAGTAAAAATTTGTGTATGCCTCGTACTAATCTAATTAGTCTCCCTATAGGAGGGTTGCACTGTTTTGGTTACTAGATTGGGCCCAATTAGGTGATAATTTTTTAAGTGTGAATTAATCATGATTACCCTATAGGTGACGTAATTAATTTGGTACTTGAAATATTATCAATATAGGGGTTATACACTTAAATCAAGGACATCACGAGGACTTCCTATAGAATATCCAAATGATGTCAATGATGACCAAATTTTAACGACTATAAATTAAATATTGCATGAGATGCTAGATATATTTAATTTAGTGGGAGGGTCCCAGCCTAGCCATAAATCACATTTATTTCTCCTATAGAGAAATGTGTTTAAGATTTTGGGGTTTTAGGTTGTCGTCATATTATAGTAGTTTTTGATCTACTTGTGCATAATTTTTCTTCATGCATCACATATGAAAGTATTCATCAATTATGCAACTCGTGTTTAATACATTTATTTTATTTGAATGTCGTATTTCCACAACTAGTTATATGTTTAGACATCACCAACTAATTTGTGAAAACTATAACATGTCTCGTTATAATTCTTTCTACTTATAACATTTATTTGTACTAGGAGATCCTTGTTCAATAGTAATTATAAATCTTCCAATGAAAATGGTTTTATTTTGATGAGATGGTTTATTGCATAGTATTGATTCTCATATCAAGTACTTCGCAATAAAAACATCAAAATAGGATACTATATTTATTTTCTCGATGGAAGGGTATTTATGATAATTTGAACATTTTAATTATGGAGTTATACAAAATATGCTATCAAGCTATAATATATCTCTACTTATGAACCGATCACGATTTTTATAAGAGACCATTTGGTAAAACATGATTGGTCACTTTAACGTGGTGGAGGTTCCACTTGCAAACATTGATTCAGGTGACATAATGCTTGAGAAATCTTTTAAGATGATCTCTTGTGGTTCAGTGTGGACTATATTCACCGGATGAACGTGTCCCTGAAAGGTTCAAAGTAAGCTATTCATAATGAAGAGATTATTTTAAAGCAACGGATAGTATGGGCCCTCTAACCTTTTTGCTTTTGAGCAAAGATATGATTAATGAGGAAGTAGCATTTCCTAGAAACTCTATAATGTAGTAAGACTCTATTCATTGTGTTATGATTAGTAATTGAGTCTATCTTGATTATAGATTCTAGAGTAACTAATCACTATTGCAAGTTGTTGCAATATGGTCCTAGGTGACCAAATGATACAACGAGATAGAGTATAAGGATAAGCACGGGTATGGTAATATGGAAAGAGCCGTTGGGCTTTTATGTTTGCGAAACAATTTGATTGTTATTTTGTCTCTTTATTATTTGAGCGGAATTATTTAGCACTTAATCTCCAGTTATTAGTTGGAATTAAGTTAAATAATGCTCTTATTATTGCGAGACAAATGGTTAACAATCTCAAAGCCTTGTAAATGGTTCTAAGTGTAATATTACTACAAGTGATAAGGGATAGACGACTCCTTGTATTAATGAACTCTTTGATAAGATCTTAAGATAATCATATTTATCTAAATAAGATTGAAAGACTAGTAAAGATAGCCTCTAAGTATTTTGGAGGTGGAATCTATGTGGGCTTTTGAATTTTATTTAGAGGGTAAAATGATTAAGATCTTAGGCTTGGTTACACTTATCCAAAACTCGATTCTAATACTAGTAAGGGATGGACCTCAAAAGGATCTGAGGTGGAATCTATATTGTTTTCTGAATCTTGTTTAGAGGATTAGATAATCAAGAGTCCTTATACATTAAATGGACTTAAGAGTTTGGGGATTAATACATTTTGATATGTGTGGATTCTTTGGTGCTCAAGATACGAGAGAGTATGAGTAATTCATTACTTTTATTGATGATCACTCCAGATCTCGATTCTGTACTTAATATCTCATTGATCTGAAATGTTGAAGAATTTCTAGAATTTTGGACAGAAGTTGAGAAGTAATTAAGAGAATCGAGATATTTCGATTTGATCGAGGTTTGTGTATCTCTCATATGAGTTTAGGAACCATTTATCGAAAAGGAGAACAAGGTAATACCAAATCAATGATGAGTTATCCTCATTACTAGTTTCATTTGGGAATGTACACCGGAGATAGTCAGATTCCTTCATAGCCTAGTACCATTGATTCGTTTCCTGAAATACCCCTAGAGTTGTGGCATAGGTGCAAGCCCAGTCTATACCATATTCAGATTTGGGGACTTTTGGCACACAAGCTGAAAGCAAGGATTGACGAGATGGAGGCAAAAATGAAGGTTTGATTATAAGGTATACTGCGAAACTAGAAATTATTTCTTCTATAGTCCTCTGGTCAATAAAGTATTTGTTCAGTACAAATGTAACTTTCTTAGAGGATAAGGCATATAGAAGAATACAAATCCACAAGTAAAATTCTATTGGATAAGATGTTAGAACGTGGTTCAAACAACTTGATTCCAGGTTTCCGCATAGAATTAATCTTGATGATTTGGAACTTCATACAGAACCGATGGTTTTCGATCCTAGTGGGAGAAATGGGCAAGTGGTTCAACCACTATTATTGTCTAATAATCCCAATGGAGAGGGGAAAACCAAAGGTTGTAGTCGAAGTTGTTCTCACTGTTCTACCTCTTCTTTATAAGGAGGTAGAGGAGATGTTGATCCTAGTAAGGGATATAACCAAGTAGTGGGAGGAGAGGAAGTAACTCTGTTTGGACATAATGGAAATACACTTCCAGCGACTAATTGGAGTGGGAGGGTTGTAAGACCACCTTCTTGACGCTTATTCTACGGAGAGTCTTTTTAGACAGTCTTTACTGAAATAAGAGAAGAACTCCTCATTTAGGGAAGTGGTAGAAGTTATAGACTTGAAATCATGGATGGTGAATGTGAACTCGGAATTAGATTCCTGATAATCCAACAAGTTTGGATATCTGTAGACGCACCCAATGGGGTCAAACCTATAGGGTGTGATGATTTTTAAGATGATAAAAGAGGGGTAGATGGAAAGGTTGATTCCTTTAGTGCAAGGCTTATTGTTGTGGGTTTGTGAAACCCTTCTCGCCAATTGCCATGCGAAAGTTTACCTGTATCTTTTATCCATTGTCGTTCATTGTGAAAATGAGGTACGACAGATGGATGTCAAGAAGTTGTTTCTTGAATGCATCTTGAGGAAATCGTTTACAAATTGTAACCTGATGAGTTCAAACTAAAGACCATGAAAGTAAAGTTCATGACTTACAAGTTTCCAACTTTGGATTTGGGTAATTGTTCAAGATATGGAATATAGAATTTGATTGAACCATTGTGATACATGTTCTTGATCAAATTCTTGATATATCTTAAGTATACTCGTGTATACAAAAAGATGAGACAGTTTTCACGACTATTTATTTGAATGACACTCTACTTATGTGTGAGAGTATTTTCATTAAATAGTAGTTGACACCAGCAATTAGACTTGGAGGACTTGTAGATGACTGTCTATTTTTTTCTAGACATCCGTACTTTTCGGAGTGGGAGAAAAATGAAATAGAATAGTCTCAAGTTTCATGTAATAATAAGATACTATCTATATTTGCAATATTGAAGTCTTGAAAGAAATAATGTTCTTTGTGGACTTTATCTATCTTATGAGTATTCTCCTAAGACTCATGGTAAGACAGAGAAGGTTCCTTATGCTCCGACAATAGGAAGCCTTACTTTGCACTAGATAGGTCATATCTTATGCTGGAGATATTGTAGGTGATTATTAGTTTGATCCAGGATCAGATCATTGAATAGAGGTAAAGTATATACTGAATCATTTTCGAAAAATGAGTAAATATTTGCTTATCTATTCAGTTTGTGATCTGATGGATTAAAACTAATTAAGATCTGATTTGACTAGGACTCTCGAGAGTCCTCAAAATTGGAATATAACTGGGAGATAATGTGGTTAATTGGTTGGGTAAAACACAATCTTGGATTGTTTGTTATACAACCGGGATTTACATCGAAAGGAGTTACTATCTTGGTTGAGAACATAATCATTAGTGTAATGATGATGTTGACAAGATGGATGATTCGATGCTTCATGTATACTCTAATGTATACTCTAAGGGCAAGTGGAAGATTGTTGGAATTATATATGCCCAAAGAGTATAATTCACAACATTTAAAATAAAATATTAATTGATTGTATTAATAGGAAGTTGCGTTTGTCCACGGGTCGATTTGATATTACAAATTGAGTATTTAAGTTGTTAAATACAGAAAGATTCAATTTGTGATTCGATCTAAAATTAATGTTCACGATCAGTAAATAAATATGGACAATTTATTTTGATAAGATCGTCTCGATTTTATTTAAGTCCATCTTTGACTTTGGTAATAAAATTGAGAGTACATTTGGAACGTATTGGACGGGACCACGTGAAATTAATTTGTGACATTGACCATACAAATTTAATTTCACTTGATTATCGTACGTGGGACCTTAATCCTAATCGGATAATGGACTTCGATTACTAACTTAAAGTTCTTTGAGGTATCAATGGGTGAGATCAAATTCCTGATCAATATCTCGGTACTTTGGGAATTAAAGTGAACTAACGAGGAACATATATTCGTATTACGGAATCCGTCACCTTTTAGGTATGATCATAATCTCACTGGTTCTTCTAGTGGACAGTTGAATCTGAGCTCAGTAATTCGATAGTGACTGTTGAATTCTATGATGTGATGGGATCACATCGAACTATCAGATAGAAGATGAGAGTTGAGAATTTATGAATATTCGGAAAAGGGTTTTTTGGTCATTTTAACTTGATCCGAATATTCGAGTTGATCGACGGGGGTAACATGTAAGAACGATAAGTCAGAGGATATAATTATTGATTAATTGTTTCAGTAATTTCAATTTTACTAAGAGTGCAATCTCGTTCTTTTAGTGGAATAGAACGTGATTAATAAATTAATTTTTGCTGATCAAGAGTTGATCGGGTCATAATTAACTTATTGGAGCTTAGTTTAATTGGGTCCGATCAGGTTCCCTCGGTGACTTCACTATAATGGGTTTATACAGGCTTATTACCTGTATTGGGTTGTGCAGAAATTGGCTTGGGTTATGGTACTAGGTCTGGTAGGGTTTTGGAGTGTAAAGAGGTTACAAATAGTCTCCCAAGACTATTTTTCTTAACCTAATTGGCAAAGTGGCGAAACATACACTAAAGTGTGTAGTGTGTGTTTCCTCTTTACAAAGAAACCCTAATCCTAGTTTAACCTAGGTCTTGAGAAAGGTGACCACACACCTGCACAACTGCCATTGGAGAACACCGGGGAAAGCTTGAGGGTTTGAAGCTTTGGTGG
The DNA here is from genome assembly GCA_963555705.1 of Ligustrum vulgare. Taxonomy (NCBI): domain Eukaryota; kingdom Viridiplantae; phylum Streptophyta; class Magnoliopsida; order Lamiales; family Oleaceae; genus Ligustrum; species Ligustrum vulgare. Next base: position 4,124,026 of record OY743187.1, read on the forward strand.
AATCAAGAAGCAGTTGATGAAGATTATTGTAAAGCACGCTACAAAGGTAATTTTCTCAAAATCATTTTTTGTGTGCAAAATTATTTATTCCAAGTTAAATACATAGAACAGAAAATCCTGTAACGGGATGATCTATCACAAGAAATCAATTATTGTGAGTAGAGCAACCCGAGTTCCCAACAGTTGACGCACTTGGGACTTGCTGGTTTAGTGATGTCTGAAGGTGCATTCATTTGAAATGAAGAAGCCTGCATACGTAAATGTATCACGGGAAAATGTTAAAAGTAGAATTATACCTTCCATATCAAGACTTAATAAAGTTAAAATAAGCTATTACTAATTATAAAATGTACGTACCTCTTGTGATATTAAGAAATCATTTGGTCCATGGTTGAAACATGTCCAATGTTTGTTCAAATTCTTCAATTGTTTCTGGATTGTTTATGCAAGTTTTGAATTGTGGTCAAAATGATTTATATCCATTATTACCCAAGTTTTTTGCTACATTTTGACACAAATGCCACAAACACAATCCATGGTGGGCTTCGGACAACAAATCATCAATAACACTTGATATAGCTACAGACTGATCTGTAAATATGCTATTCGATTTTTTTCCTCCCATGGCCTCAAAAAAGTAGTAAATAACCATGTTATTGCATCAATCGTTCCACCGTCTAGTAGGCCACATCCAAAACATGATGTTTGCTCATGATGGTTGATGCCCACAATTGGAGCGCATAACATGTCATTATTGTTTGTCCGAAATGTTGTATCAAAACATAAGGCATCACCAAATAACTCGTAATCCCGCCTTGATTTTGCATCACAAAAAATAAAAAAATAAAAAATAAAAAAATAAAAAAAAAACACTGCGTATTTCACCATCTTCATAGGTTCGAAAGGAGTAAAAAATGTTTATTTTCACTTTTTTTCCGTTGGAAGTATTCGAGGAGACATTCAGCATCACCTTTTTTTAGAAACTCAACCCACCTTCTTTGTAATAAGTTCTTGCAATCAGATCTTGTGAAATTAAGATTTTGAACTCCACCAGCTTCTTCACACATGTAGTTGTCCTTGCTTTAACCCAGATGAATGCATTTTATCCATAATTTCAACTTGTGCAAAATCAATTTTTCGCTGGGACCTCAAACAATGAGAATGCTCAAGTGGGACAAGATCATGAGAATGCTCCCACTTGAAATCAATCACTTTGCACTTATTATCAGGAATACGATTAATTACAAGTGAAGCCTTACAATCATACCACCGAATATCTCTTCTTTTTTGGGGCGTCTTGATTTTTTTGTAAGTTCCCTCACATGAACAAACTAGTGCTTGACGTTCGATTATATTATTGTCAGATTTGTTCTTGTTTGTTCTTTGAATCCTAACACTGAAATCAACCCTTTTTGCATATATATTATAGAAATCATAAGCTTCTTTTGTCATGTCAAAAGTCATTCCAATTTAAGGTTCTCCCTCATGATCTGTTTCCTCTCCACACTGATCATATAAACCCCCACACTCTTCAATAAAATTAAGAGATTTATCACCACTACTAAGATTCAAGTCCGGAAGACTCGTTTCTGCACAGACATTTCTAATACTTCCCTCCATACTTACATTTTCATTACCATCCATCCCACCTTGTTCCCCGATGAAGACAGTAGAAAAAAAAAATAACTCCAAAATCTCAGTAAAATATTTCCTGGATGAAACCACAAATATGGGTTAAAATAAAAAATCCAAAAAAAAAAAAAAAAAAAACATTTTCCACAACAAATAGACATTGAATTTTTACATAATCAAATTTTGCATCCAATTTTAGAAGCCCATTTCAATTGGGTGATCGGTTAAGAGAGAGAGAGAGAGAGAGGTGATACCAAGGTTTGAGAAATTCTTGCCATCTTTGCGTGGGCTTGAAAAATTCTTGCATGGGTGAGTTTGAAAAAATATTGCAGGGATTTTACGTGTACATGGAGGGAGAAACCAATGTTAGAAATGGATAGAGAAAAGTGATGGTTGGGTAATTGGATTTTAGAAAATGCTGATTTTAAAGATGATGGGTCCCACCTTTTTTTTTCCCTTGTCTTTTATTGTGGGTTAAGTTCACCCCTAAATTGTAGGACTGCACAAAAAAATCGTCAAACCGCAAATCGAATCGAAACCGTTGATTCGGTTCCACGTGGACCCGTCAATATTTTCAAACCAAACCAAACCAAGTCGTTTCAAAATTGTTTGGTTTAGGTTTCAATTTTTAAAAATCGCTTAAACCAAACCAAATCGCTAATTTTTTTAATTAAAAAATTAATTTTTATTCATTTAAATTTAGAGTTTTTTCTAAAAAAATTTCAAATTTATCTAATGAATAAAAGTTCTTGTCTTTTTTTTTTTTTTTTTTTTTTTTAAAGTTATTGTCTAATGTCCAACCACAAAATCTGATTAACCTTTAACTCATACCACATTTTAACAACATACTCCAATCCTAAAATCCCATTAACATATAACCCACACCATCCTTAAATCACATACTCCAACCTCAAAATGTCATTTAATAGATATTCAAACAAAAAACGTTCTCACTTCTTAATTCAATCATTAATTTTCTGTTTTCATTCGTCTTCCTTGTTTCCTTCCAACTTCCAAGTTCCTCTTTACTAATATCAATTAGATTCTTATAATAATAGACAGAGGTGATATGTGTACTTTCAATTTCTTCCTACATTTGATTTTATTTTAAAGAGTCATGGAAGATGTTTCGATCTATATCAGAAGGTTTGAATCAGGGTAAGAATTTGAATATCACTTGTTTAACTTTCTTCGCAAGCAAAATAATTCGATTATTTTATTTATTTTCTTAGAATTTACTCCTTATTAAATTCCAGAATCTGGACAACAAAGATAAGCTAGCAAGAAGAGAGTCAAGACAAAATATTATTACTGTGAAAAATTGTATAAGCATCATACTAATAATTGCGGTACTTGTACTTTATCAAATCATATCACACATTTATGCAAGAAAAGTTTCCGTATATGGTTTCAAATAAAAAGCAAAAAAGAATGACTAACTATGGTATGTCTTAGAATAGTGATTTTTCTAAGAATTTTGATGACGATGACCTATCATATTTGTTCGGAAAGAAGTTAGAGAACAAATAAAATGCAATTACAAATTTACAATTGTTTTTTAACTTCATGTTTTTATTTCGAATTGAAAACAAATTCGAATGAATTTAACATCTAACATTATTAATTCTCGTATTTGCTTATATATTAACTTATTTTATCTTTATATTAAAATATATTATGAGTTAATTTAACGTCTAAAATATATTATATTATGTAAAAACCGCGGATTAAAACCGAATCAAACCGCAAAAAATGGTTTGGTTTGGTTTGTAAAATGAAATGATTTGGTTTGGTTTGAGAAAATGTCAAATCGCTTGAAATGGTTTGGTTTGAAAATATGTCAAAAATCGTCCAAATCGAACCGCGTTCACCCCTACTAAATTGGGGGTGAACAAAATTATACTCATATTTGGTAGAGATTATCATCCGGAGATTTACTTTAGAATATTCATGTATATGTTTAATCTGATGAGTGGGGCAGGAGGCTATGAGAGCCGCACCATATTCTTGAATCTTGAATGCTTTCATTATAGTAGGAAATTTTCATAAATTAACTCAAAGTATAGATCTTTCGTCACTCCCGCAACAGTCCAATTTAATTTTTTTTTTTTTTTTTTTAAGAGTGAAATTAATATTTTAGGTCGCATTATGTCCCAAGTGTGTTTTTTACTCTTCCGTCCTGTTTTTTCTTTTTCTTTTATACCAATTATATAGGTTTGTTTCTTTATTAGAAAGTAGTATTTATTTTGTTTGTTTATTAATGTACCCTTATTTATTACTTCTAATAATAGTTTTAATACTTAAATAAGGGTAAGTTGAGAATTTTCTTTACAAAAATTACCTTTTCAATATCATTAAATAATCCAACCGTCCCACAAAGATAGACTTGTTTTTCTTTTTATTTGTCTCACAAAGATACGCGCCACTTTCCTTTTTGAGAGTATAATAATATCTTCATTTTCTATTATACCCCTATTTAATATGCATTGTTATCAACAAATATTAACAACTTATTATTTAATGTAGGGGTATATTGCGTAGAATGTAGGTAAATTTATAATCCCAACATATATTAATTATGTTTTCTTAATCCGTGTGAAAATAGAAATAAGTCTATCTTTTTGGGACGGAGAGAGTATATGTGTTTCTTAATCTGTGTGAAAAGTCAAACCAGCTTATATAATTGAGACAAATTGAGTATTAGTCTATATAAATTTTTACTCTTTCAATTTTGTGGGAAATTACATAAAATTATTAAGGGTATATTAGGAAAATTGATTGTAATATTTATTTTTTCAACAACATTAATTGACATTAAAAATTGATAGAGGTCGTCTATCTTTGTGAGACGGAGGGAGTATAAACCAGTGATGATTTTTTTTCTAGGTAAAATGTGTAATTATACTATGTATAGTAAAAGTTTTTGTTTATAAATAAAGAATATGATATTTTCGAGGTAAAATGTATAGTTGAAAAATTGTTTGGTGAAATATGTGTGGTTAAAAAGTGATTTGTGAAAAGAATTAATCTATTTGTACATAACAGTGTCCAGATTAAGTTACCACTTACCATTGATGTGTTGGTAGGTTTTTAGTTGTTGATTTTGATTTTGAAGATGATGTGATGGGTAAATTGATAGATATTTATCAAATCATGTATATGAAACTCAATTGGTAAACTGTAATATACGAGTAGCATGATTCATAAAAAACTTATTTAAACAAGTTTATCAAATACTTGCTAAATTACTCCTTTTTTTAAAAATCACTGTTTTCAAATCCAGAATGGGACAATCTGGAAACCTGCCACCCGAGCAAAAAATCGGGTCGGATGATCCCTAAAATCAAGTTTAGTCAAATTCGATCAATTACCCGAGTTGACTTGGAAAACTCGAACCCGGATTTGACCCGATTTTTATTTTTTAATGTATGATTTTTTTATATTATTTTAATGTCCGAATCTTTGACCGTTGACCTAATCTCTTGGTTGGGTCTTAAAAATATTGTTAAAAACATAACACGGTAGACACGAAAGAATGCAAGGACATAAAAAATGTCTTACTTCTGTCTCGTTTCATTTAACAAAATGAAAATATACATGTCTCGTCTTATGACGAGGCGGAGATTCCTAAATTAATCGAGGAAAGAAGATCTAGATTGAGAACATAAGAGAAGTATATATATATATATATTTCTTCTACCTGGTTAGTGGTTACCGTTGATGTGGGAGAATTTAGTTTCAGCTGGGGCAACGACGCAGATGGAGCAGTAACAGCTGTGTCGATCGGTGATGAAGTGGCGTCGTCGATTGGTAAGGTGATAGGGAAAGGCTGGTCAGTTGAGAGGTTTGATGGAGATTCTGGCATCTTGGTTCGGCTGGGAAGAAGTATTTTTGGGTGTAAAGATGTTCAAGTAGCGAGGCCAATTTGTGGATGTGTTGGAAAGTTCATTTGAGAAGTTTGTTTTGCACGGGAATATATGCTCCAAAAAGATGACATGCCTTGGTGTATATAGTCGGCAGGCCTTAATGTCAAAGCATAAATGAGCGTGATGGGATGCTGAAAAACTAATATATACACATGGTTGGGGTCAAGGCTCAAGTTTGTGTTGGCATAAGATCTTAACCAAGGGTAGCACAGACACTCGAACACTCTTAAGGGATGTATATTGTGGTTGATCCCAGAGTAATGTAGCACATTGAAAGGCGTAAGGCCAAAAACACAAGGGAACCTCAGCATTATAGAGAAGGGAGAAACTGATTTTTGCAATATGGCGATGTTTGCTCTCAGCCAAGCCCACATGCTCGGGTGTATACGATGGTGAGCTTAGGTGTTTTATTCCATAAATTAACGGCCATAAATCTATATTTTTTTTTTAGAATTAGTAATTTTAAAAATTAAAGAATATTGTTGTTATATATTTTATATTTTTGTATATCACTATTTAGTTTTTATGTAGAAAAATCTATTTTTATGTATGATTTTATCTATAAACGAGTAAATGTCGATTTATTTGTAAAATGATTTTTTTTAAAAAGTTCGTGATTTTACGAATAAATATTTAATTTTTTAATTGAAACCAGTTCGACCCCGATTCGACCTTCTGACCCTTGACTCATTGCATTTTCTGGGGCGAACCGATTTTCGATTTTCTGAACATTGGGTTCTGCACTTGTAATCAGATTCTGATCATAATTGAATCTCAACATTTTCTTTATATAAATGATGCAAAATCTCTACAAGCATGATAAAGAACTTATCAGGATCATGCTATTGCATTAACTTGCCTTGATTTAGAATCAAAATGGAAATGACAGTGTCATTAGTATCTCTAGATTTTTTCATTGCCCTTTATTTGACCAAAGGCAACCTCCTTGGTCTGCATAGGTACACTGTTGACCTATGGTTAACTCTTAACCTTATTGTTTTGATAAATAACAAACAAGATTATATTGTGTTATTAACAAGTGTATTTTAAGTGTTTCATGTAATGATAATCTTCAAAGCATTCAAAGGACAAATCATTTCTCGAAGATAAAAGATCAAAAACACAAGATGCAATAGTATGAAGATCGAGGAATGGAGTTTACAAAGAATTGAGATCTTACAAATTGTTTTTCAATGTTATGTAAGGTTAATGCATCAATAGCTAGCAATGCATTTCATAAAGCTCAAGAAACATTTTTTAAACCATTAAAATATCATTTTCAAAATCAACTTTGATCAGAAAACCTTGAAAAATCAAAATCTTGAAATCCTGATTTTTCAGGTCGACCGCATGACCATTTCAGGTCGACCGCAAATTTTTTTCAGGTCGATCGCACTGCATATTTTTGAACTCAAACGGCTATTTTCTTGCAACGGCTATATTGAGGTCGACCGCATGGCTGAATAGGTCGACCGCAAGAGTCAGAATATGCGAAATTTGCTCTATAAATAGCTCTCTCTTTTGCATTCAATTCAACCAACTTAAAAGAGCATTTAAGAGAGAAATTTATTGAGAAAATCATTGAGCTTACTTTGTTTTACATTCTATTTCATTTATTGTAAGGAATCTCTTGATTGTTCAAAATTATTTCATATCTTTATCAAGAATTTCATCTTGTAGAAAACTCAATACTCTTACTTCATTATTGATCATTTATTGAGTTCATATCACCAAACACTTATTGAAATGTATATCTCTCTTCATACTTAACTAAGTATTATTTGGAAAGAGAGATCTTTGGTTGAAAAACTTTGATTCAAGAAAAACTATCTCATATCCTTCTTCAAAGTTTTCATAAACACTTGAACTTTAAATATTTGCTATCTATTGAAGTGTTATCCTAAAACTTTCAAGATACTTGTATTGATTATATCATTTGTTAAGAGAGTTGGTTCGATTGTAAAAATTCTCATTTGTACTTTGTTTATGGTTTCGAGATCCTTGTGAAAAACTCGATTGTAAAGGATAGGTTCTCCTTGTTGTAAAGTCACCTAAGGATTCGATACTCCTTATTGTAAGTTGTCAATATAGTGGATTTGACCTTACTCGTGACGGGGAGCTCGGTAACAGAGGACGTAGATCACGTTGGTTGATTGAACCTCCCTAAAATCGCGTTTGCAATCACTTATCCCTTTTACTTACTTGCATAGCACTTACTCTTTTCTATCAATTTATATTGTGCAACACTATATCTAAGTGCTATACTTGCTTTATCAATTAAGTTCATATATTTATAGCACACTACATTGATAGTTTAGCTACTTGTAATACTAAGTGTTCATACTTATACTCATTGATTTTTAAGTTTAATATTATTTATCGAAAAAGTTTTACAAACCAATTCACCCCCTCTTGGTTAGTTTATCTTGGGTTAACATACACCTTCCACCAAAAAATTCTAGTAACTCACTGTACAAACCCACAAAATTTATTCAGAATAAATGAAATTCCAGGTCATCACAACATTTCCTCTGTTTTACACCTGACATCTATTATTTCAAGCAACTTGTTCTGGTATGTGTTTCCAAGAACCTGTGAGATATTCCAAAAAAAGATGAATCTTTCAGTTAAAGTTAGACATTCAAGTGAGAAATAATGCTTTTCAAATGGAAAAAAGGAAGAAATACCAACATACGTGTATCTTAGTGGTGGTCCTTAGATGAAGAAAACTCTTTACAGTATTCCATGGAAGCCTAAATCCTAGACCAACATTGATGATAAACATTTGATGAAGCATCTACAACATTTGGAGGGCACAATATATTACTACCAAGATTACACAAAACCTGATAGCTCTGATCAAGTAAAAGATATAATAGTTACTTCAGGATAGTTATCGCCATCAACCTTCTGGAGCTTTGTAATGAGTTCTCGTGCACCCTTAGTAAAGTTTTTCAAGCCATGAATTGAATAAAAAATTATGCATAATCCACACCATGAACATCCGAGTTTCCCCTCTTTTCTCTTCTACTTCTCCTCTATTCTTCTGCCCTTCTATCTCTTTCTCGGCTTTTCCAATTTTTGCTATATTTCTTCTCTTTCATTTTGTCTTTTTGTTGTAACTCCTACAATTGTAATAGAAGTTACAAGTATATGAAATGAAAAATAATTCTCAACTACAGTTTACATTCTGCAATCGATCAATTTCAATTTACATTTTTGTTTTGATAGTTTTTGCTTGTTATTGGTTAAAATCCAAAAAAAGCTGAGCTTCAACCATAACATTATTTATTATCAAGAAAGAATTATAAATAACAAATAAAATAACATGGTCAGCACAACTCGTTCTAGTCTCGAAAAACAATTTAGAAAAAATTGAAGAGCTTGATTATGTAACAGATGACATGTTGCAAGGAAAAAAGATGTTGGTGGTGTTCACTGAAAGATATAGGACTTTATCAAGTCTCTATCTTAATTATCTAAAGAACGAAAATTGGACAGAATAACGCACATAAAATGTCAGTATCCTTGAGATCAGCTTCAATTAATTTCTCTACAAACATCATCGGGTAACGATTTTGGAGTTCAAAATTTAGATATTTTGAAATGCATGTCAAGGAGAAATTTATTAAATCAAAAATTGAATCAATGCATGATAACCTTTTCATATTTGTATTTTTATTCTTTTTTTAAAGATGGTTTCCACTTCTCATCCAGAGTTAAGTTCTTTTTTTTTTTTTAAATAGTAAGAACCCAATAAACTCGCATAAGAATGTCTATATCATGAAATAAACAGTGCACTGTTTGAATACCATAGCATGAAAGGAGTCGTAGAGAAGGAGTATCTTGTTATGGGTCAAGAAACCTGAGTTTGAGGCTTCCTGATAGAGATCAAGATATTTGATTTATGGACTTTAATTATGTTTTATGTTTTATTGAGGCTTATGTATGGGCTTGGCCCAAACCCATTTAGTAATTAGGGTTATTTTACTATTTATATGGTTGTATTTTGTAATGAAAGAGAGATTGATGATGAATGAAAATTTGTGAGGCTGTTGCCCCTCTCCTTCCCTCTGACCCTCCATCTCGTTCTTTTCTCTTCTCCCCTCCCCTGTGTCTACCTTCTCTAGTCCCCCCATCGTTCTTCTCCCCTCTCTGCTCTCTCTCTCTTTTCCCCTCTTGCTTTCTTTCACTAATCCTACATCAAAGTGGTATTAGAGCTAAACTTGGATTCTGAAAATTTCTACATCCCTAAGCAATATCCAACAAGCTCTTAACAGCCGCCAACTTCTCTTTCTACAACCTACAGCAGCCTCAACCCAGCTGTCTTCTCTCCTTTCTCTTACTCTCTACCTCGTCTCTCGTCCCTCACGCATTCTCTGTCGCTGTCTGTCTCTACAAAAAAAAAAAAAATCAGCCCGCAATATTCACCAGCCTTCACCAGTCCACTTCACAAAACCCAGCAACCAGCTCTCCTCCTTCACGCCTCTGTCTTCCCTTTTCATCGCCCAGCAGAATATTCAAAAAAAAAAAAAAAGTAAAAACTGAGTTGCAACCGTGCGTACCGTAGAAGCAGCCGCCGACCAACGTCGGCGACTCCAGCCGCGAGGTGACCAGCGCTGGCGATTCCAGTAGCGCCGGCGACTCCAGTAGCCAGCAGGTCCAACCGCTCCAGGTTGACGACGCCGAGCCTCGCTCTCGGTTTGGAAAAAAAAATCGCAGACAGGGAGGAATTTTTGAAGTTTGGGCCTGTGTATTATAACTTGGGCCAAACAATTTGAAACAATTTATAGAGAATGGGCCTGTTAAGTCTGTATTTGATAGTTTGGGTCATTATTCTAGCCTATTGTGCAATCTGATAAAAAAAAAAAAAAATTCTAACATTTTTGTAGGTCTCTCTTTTTGTCCTATTACAGTGCTCAATCGTTCGATAGCTGTGCCAACATGAAAAACATGAAGAAAATGATTGGAACATCGTTCGACTCTTTTAAGTCTCGTGAGGTACTAATTTCTTTTATATTGACAATATGCTTTTATTTCGGTATGTTGGCTGTCTAAAAAAAAAAAAAATATTGTAGATTTGTCACTTCTAGTTTCAATACTTTGACCATGGATTCTTCCCAATTTGATGCCCTCACTCAACAACTAGCTCAACTCCAATCTCAATTAGCGAACATCCACATGGGAGTGAGTGCTAATCGCGAAGAACGCAGAAAACTTGTTGCTAGGGTTATCAATTTAGAACACGCACCCACTAAAAATTTGTATGGAAGGCGTAGTAACAAACGCCCTCCCATTGCACCGACACCACCTCCCTTTGTCAAGACCATTCCAGGACCTCCTCTGTCTAATGCGCCACTTGCTGTAGTCAATAAATGCAAAGTTCCTGAAATTTCAAGAGCCCCTCATCTCCTGCAGTGCTTCAATTGTGAGGGCTTAGACCATATCTCATCTAAAAGTTCGAGTCAAGCCTTAATTATAGAGGAACATAAGAATGTCGTAGGTGAATCATTAGAAGATCAAGTCGTTGAGCATAATCCTTTGCTACCAAAGTCAAACATTTCACATGTCATCGATTGTATGCCTACTCTTTTGCATAATAGTCCTGTTGACTTTGTATTAATGTTGCCTCAATTGCATAAAACTTCGGCAGTTGCCACGTTAATTTCCAAGGCTATTGTTCAATTGCATACCATTTCAATTGACTTCAGGTGGTTTCCTACTAATTACAGACATGCGTTAGCTCAAACCTTTGTAACAAATGTTCCTAAATTTCATGATAAGATAAAGCGACATATAATTTTCAACCATGAAATTTTTGAAATTACTTTTGATGTGCAGTATGAATTAAGGTACTGTAACGACTATTATTATTCTTTATTGCGTGTTTCTTTAACTCGATTTCCTAAACACGTAAAGAAAAGAGGTTTTGCTCATTCATATAAAAGTAATTTTGACTGGCCATCGTACTTAAATGAAAGTTATATTTTCAATGTAGAAGATTTGTTTCCTTATCGGGGTTCACTTGAGCCTTCGACGTTGCAATCAAATTTTTCTGCAGGCCTGTCTACAGCTCTAGTTCATTGTGCATCTCATTATGCACAACAAATTGAGGATGTTAATAATGAGTTGCATGAACTTTTGTTGCTTGGAGATCCTTTACGATACTGGATTCGAACGAGAGATCGGCCCCCTTGGCCAGATCATATTCTTGGTGATAATTTGCAGAATCAGTTGATGTTATATGTTCAATTCAGATATTTGGTTCATTATAAAGACCGTCCTCCTTGACGCATGAAGATCCATCTTAACTCGTCGGAGTCGAGTTCTCCCAGCAGAGGAGAATGATAGAGATCAAGATATTTGATTTATGGGCTTTAATTATGTTTTATGTTTTATTGAGGCTTATGTATGGGCTTGGCCCAAACCCATTTAGTAATTAGGGTTATTTTACTATTTATATGGTTGTATTTTGTAATAAAAGAGAGATTGATGATGAATGAAAATTTGTGAGGCTGCTGCCCCTCTCCTTCCCTCTGACCCTCCCTCTCGTTCTTTTCTCTTCTCCCCTCCCCTGTGTCTACCTTCTCTAGTCCCCCCATCGTTCTCCTCCCCTCTCTGCTCTCTGTCTCTTTTCCCCTCTTGCTTTCTTTCACTAATCCTACATCACTTCCCCTCAACAGCCAGAGCAGGAACAAACTTTCCTATATCTTCCAGAGCTTATTGATATCTCCCTTCAGCCCGCAAGTTCTTCTACTTTCCTCCAACTGTTAGTTCAAAAGAATAAATCATCTAGGATTAATAAACCGAATCCAAATTCAAATAATTATAAAGACATTCAAATTATACACAAAGAGGCTAAATAAACTACAAGAAGGTTGAGTGAAGATCAGAGTCAACCAAGAATTAAAATCTCTAGTTATTCATCATAGAGATAGTGACTCGCAGTAGTACCAAATAAAAACAAATAAACAAAAAATTTGTCTTTCTCATATCAAACACAAAACGCAAAAAATTCTCTTCAAGACTTAGAATCCATATAAAAAATAAAAAAAGCCATAATCATCATAGAAATATTCAAATAATTATAAAGACATAAAAATTATACACAGAGGCTAAAAAAACTACAAGAAGGTTAAGTGAAGATCAAAGTCAACCAAGAATTAAAATCTCTAGTTATCCATCATAGAGACAGTGACTCACACAGTAGTACCAAATAAAAACAAACGAACAGAAAATTTGTCTTTCTCAGATCAAACACGAAACACAAAAAATTCTCTTCAAGACTTAGAATCCATATAAAAAATAAAAAAGCCATAATCATCATAGAAATAATAAAATCGCTGAAACAACGAATGAAACTACAATCGAGTAGTATAAAACTCGAATATTTTCACTTATGATTTTTGCATCTGGGTTGTCGGACAACATCTTTTAAAGCCATTTCCAAATCCTCTTCCTTTTCTTCTTGATTGATGTTCTGACTACCAAAGACCGCTCCAAGACTCACCCAAAACGACGATAGAAACACCCGGGACAACTATTGCGCATCTCCTTCGCCTGGGATCTGTGAATACCCAAGGAACAACTTGCAAGTGTTGTACCTTCAGAATAATTTGTTCAGGGTCCAATACCAGAGAGCCTAAGTAATTGTTCACAGTTGCTTTCACTTGATCTTAGCTTTAATTATTTGACTGAGACTATTCCCTCCGATTTGGGTCCCTGTCAAAACTCAAGGATATGATCATGTGGTTGGATCAACTCCGTGAGGAAATCCCACAAGAGTAGATGTACCTATTGAATTTGGAGAATTTGATTCTTGATTTCAATGATCTGACTGGATCAATCCCTGCTAGTCTTAGCAATTGCATGAATTTGAACTGGATTTCTTTGTCAAATAACAATTTGAGTGGTTAGATATCGCTTGGACGTTTGAATGGTCTTGCAATTCTGAAGCTAGGAAACAATTCGTTCTCTGGTAGTATTCCTAGGGAAAGAAGTTAGACATAGTTAACACCATTTTTCATAGATAAACTTTTCAATATCTAACATTATCATCCTCAAATCGTATAGATATATTGTAAGCCAACACATCAAAACCCGAGAGGAAAAGTAGTGGTCTTTACCTTGAGGGAAGCACCAACAACCAAAAAGCCATCAACATCAGGGTTTGCAGTCTATTCCTTGCAGTTGGCACCACTTATGGAACCTGCACAGCAATTTATTTAGAGCAAGTTGTATAATAAGTGAAACAAATAGGGGAAAAAAAACCTTTTTTATGCAATTCAACCAGGCCAATCTTTCTATGAGCACTTCACCCAGATCACCAATTTGTCTAATCGCCCTGCCAATAAATCATAATTCCTACTTACCCAGCTTCCCTTTTCTTAATTCAACCGGTTCTGGGCTTGATCTACAAAACCCAGCAAACATTCTTCGTGAAGAAAACCTACAAAATAAGTATCAAAATAGTAATACAAAAATACCCTAAACGGTATAGCTGTACAACTATACACGCTGAAATGAACCTAAAGCAATAACAAAGTAGAAATCTCCAGTTCCATTGGGTTTCATTCATTTTTAAGACTATGAGGTCAGCATTTCTAATTCTAATGCTAGTTTAAAGAATAAATAAATTTTCAAAGTACAGGTAAATAAATCCATGTACAAACTGCTACTCTCTATCTGAACGTAATTATTCTCAAAATTCATAATAATTAATCTCACAAGTTATTTACATCATCAAATCCCAACTATAACTAAGATTAAATGAAAATGAAAACAAACCTAAAAGTGTCACGTTCAATTCACTATTTAATATACAAAATCTAACACGCGTGTTAAAAACCATAGTTAAACCCAAATCAGAAGCATACAAAAACAGGATAAACAAAAAATATAGAATTACCTAAATCGAGAGAAAGAAAACTAAAAGGGAGGACTATGGCATTGGAGGAACCGTCGACAGACCATCGAGTGTTGTCGCCTTTCGTGGAACTGGAGCAGTTGATGGGGCGCCATCACCTCCAGCGTTCGACATGGTGGTGGAGGAGAAACCAACACTCGTCAGGCTTCGACTCGGCGGTCCAAATAGCCCGTGTGGTTTCAGACCTTTTCAGTGTTGGGTTGTTGAACGTGAGATGCCTTTTCATGGGCGATGATGATACGGTGTTTTTCGCTGATAACCTTGAAGATGCAGTATGGTGAAAGAAAGCAGAGGCTAGATAGAAGGAAGATTGAGAAAAAGAAACTGTCTATAGAGAAAAAATGTTGAGGCAACTGGCAAGAGAGGAGGAAGATTGAGAAAAAGAAACCGTCTTCGAGGAACGAACCAGGTCAGAATCAAACGAAAGCCGTTTAGAACCAAATCAAATCAAGCGTTTTGGTTCGATTCTGCATAAAAAAAAATAATTATTTGGTTCTTAGAATCAAGAATCATTCGATTTTGGTTCTGGTTCTGGTTCTCTTTCCAGAACCAAGAACCAAATTATATATATATAGTTTACAAATTAGTGGATATTCATCTCACAAAAAAATTAAAATCTAAATTTATAAATGTGAAATGTACAAAAATGTTATTTAACATACATTTTATCTCATTTCATATTAGACAAAGATTTTAAATCATAAATATAAATTCTAATTCTAATTCGTTTTTCTTCTTTTCAATTATAAATACGCATTTACACTGCTTTACTTGCACTTCTATAACACAACAATCGTTGTACTCCTTAGTTACAATCGACGACAATGATTTTTATTTTTTAAAATTTATGTATATATAAACCTTGACCCAATTCATCAATTCTCAAGAGTTAACCCAAATTTAAATTGCAAATTTCATCCCTAACTCACACGGCACCACGATAGAATGTGACTCAGAACTTCATCGTAACCTGTAACTATAAGTCTAAATTGCCTTTATGTTCGATTTTCTAAATTTCAACAGGTCGACGAGCTTCCTTTAGGCTAGTTTCTTCTTCTTTAACTTAGAATAATATGTTACTTTTTCTAAATCTTTGTTTTGTTAACTAAAAATTTCATTTTCTATTTAGTAATGATGTAGATGGATTCTAATAAAGAAGCGGATATAAACAGGTTTTAATTTACATTTATTATTTAAAAATTCAAGTAATGGTCTCAGAACCAAACTAGACCAAACCAGAACCGAGCGGTTTGGTTCCGGTTTGGTTCCATATCTTTGAAAAAACCAATTGGTTCCATTAGTAAAAAATCATCGGTTTACGGTTTGGTTTGGTTCTTCTAGAACCAGAACCAAACCGAACCACGTTCACCCCTAAATGAGATGGTGGGAGTGGTCAAAGACATACGCAGTTTAGAAATACTGAAATAGTGGGATAGTTGAATTTGAAAACCACCCATCAAATAACTTTCATGAACAACTGATAAACAAAAAAAAAAAATTGTTGTGAAACTATCAAAATTTAAGAATAAGAGAATAGAGAAGTAGAGAGAAATGAGAGAATTTATTCTCATTCCATTCAAATCAAGTGTGTTCATTTACAAAATTTAGGCCTATATTTATAAAATTCAATAGGGGCATAATAAGTCATTCATACCTATAAACAAATAATATAAATTAGGTAAGGTTAGGGAATAATTTACAACATTCCCCCTTGAATGACTTATTATTCAATAGCTCAGTTATCTGTCCGTTAAAACCTTACTAAGAAAACTCAGTGGGATAAAACTTGAACGAAGGAAAAAGAGTACAGTTGCTCCTCCTGATGTTGGTCATCATTAATCATTGAGTCTAATATCCAAAATGACATCAATGATAAGTAGTACAAATCATGCACTGAAATTTAAAGTTCTGAAGTGCTGGCTCGTTAAAACCTTGTCAGTAAAACCTAATGGAACAAAATCTGAACGAAGGAAAAAGAGTACAGCCGCTGCCTCGTTAAAACCTTGTCAGGAAAACCTAGTAGGACAAAACCTGGACGAAAGAAAAAATAGTATAACATGATTCTCCCCCTGAAGTGTGGAATCAAGTATTCATGAACCTTTTGAATAATGATATCATCTTTCGTCTGGAATATGCATATATGAAAATCTTCTTGTGTGTAGCCGATATCATAACATTCTTCATAAGATGTCTATGATTTTCTTCATTTGTTGATATCATAACATTCTTCATAAGATGTCTATGATTTTCTTCATTTGTTGATATCATTCCAGATGTATATGATCTTCTTCATTTGTTGATATCTTTCCAGCACAATTTAAAGAGAGACCTTGTTGTTGAATTATTACTTGCAGATAGCTGTGACAATGTCTCAAAAACCTTGTTAGGAAAATCCTGTAGGACAAAACCTTAGCGAAGGAAAAAATAGTACATTATTCTCATTGATACGCCATAATTGCTGCCTCATTAAAAACATTGCTAGGAAAACCCTGTGGGACAAAACCTCAGTTAAGGGAAAAAGAGTATAGCGCGTATTTGTTCCCTTCATAGGAATATCACAAGTATGTTAATGCAATCTCAAATCATTTCATCAAACATATAGTTTGTGATGAGCTTTTATAAATAGTTTATAACTCATTTATGATGTCATAGCTCATTTATGATGTACTGAACATGCTATATCAAGCAATGTTTAGTTAGTTGATTGATTGCATTACTCAAATCTAGAATTGATTCACTTCTTGTGAAAACTATCAAAATCTAGAATTCACTTCTGATGAATAATTAAATATTCATTTTCAAATTCACTTCTGGTGAATATTCATTTTCGGTGAATAATATAATTTTGCATATTGAAAATCAATTGAATGCCCAAATATTCAAATATAATAATAGTACGCTACAATTTCATTTTCAACATATTATATTATGGAGTCATATGTATCATTCTTCATGTGATTTTATTTTAAGAATTACATTTCACTCTATAATGATACTATTCTGGGAAAATTGAATCTTTCAATGATTTATACATGTATGTTCTTGCACTTTATAAACTGCAATTTCTAATTTGCAGGAGTATAATCAATCATTGAAATAAATATCAATTTCGACATATAATCTATAATCATTTCGCTTGAAATCTCAAAGTACCGCGATCAACTGGTACATCAAAGAAAACTCCCAAAGTACCGAGATGAGAATCACACTTTTTGATCTCACTCATTGGTATATCAAAGAGCTCAAACTAGTGATCTAGATTATAGTCCCATCCACCATATGTCATGCCAGTTCTTTGAAAAATTTTGCGCGCAACGAGTCGTCTTTTACGACTGTATAATATTTTTCATTTGTACAAATAACTACTGGTATCAAACATTTAAGTGTTTTGGACTTCAGGTCCTATAACAATAATCCCTACATTGGGATTTTTATATTTGGCCAAAGTATTATAATTTCAAAAATCTCATTTTCTTAAGAGGGTTGTGTGTAGTCGACTTATTTATCGATTCTATTTCATGTCAATATAAACATAATATAGAGAGATCTCTTTGTTTATTCTATCATCAGGTACATGAATCTCTCATCATTTAACTATGTCCCTTTTACTCACCATGAGTATTTAGTCTCAAAAGGGATCATTTCAATTATTCAAGAGATATTTGTTTTTGGAATCGATTGGCATTATGCTTCAGGCATAATTACGCTTTAAGCTTGATCACACTTCATGCGTGTTATTGTTTAATTTTCCCATAATATTCAAGAATATTGTATTAAATCAGTCGGCTAAAAATGTCGCAACACATGTCATTCGTAATTATGGATATAATCACAATCATACATCAAGTGCTTATTGTTGGAGTATATATAGATATCGCACTTCTTAGAAATCATAAAACTTCACAAGCAAATCTTTATTTCATCGTATTGACATGTTTGTATGTAGAATATTGCTGCATGAGAAATATTTATATTCAAGTTGTTCTCATAGCAAATATTTGGAAACTTTTAATTTGCTAAACCATTAGCAACATAATGCTATTATCTCAACTAATTTGTAAAACCATTAATGCCTTTAATATATATTCATGCTAGCATTTATCATTTTGCTCATAATATCATTACTTGAGCAAATAATCAGTCGTTCATTTTCTTAGTGAGATAAGTAATTTGCTTTTGAGAACAAACAGCAATGATAATTTGTTAACATGAACAATCTTCTGGTTCTTTAATGAATATCATTTTGCATTCTCAATAAATCTCATTAGTGAATTGGAATCTAACCAATCATGCTAAATTCTAAAACTTCTGGTTTAGTAAGATATTTCACTTGTACATATGTATGAACTTCTGGTTTAATATAGTATTCATTTCATCAGTTCGTAATTTTGTATAGTACAAATCAATATACCTTTATTTAGTATATCCAAAAAGGTGATTAAAATGACATCACAAGAAAATGATCATTGTCCTCACCTTTTGATTACAAATCTTTTCCCTTTTCTTGGTGGAATCACTGACACGCGAAGCCACCGCTCTTTTACGCGTTAAATAGATCACTTTGGGAGAAGATCAGATCCATCAAAATGGATGTTATATTATCAAATATCCACAAATACTACTCAAATCTTCCCATAAATGTTTTGAAAAAGATTTACTGAGTTCGACTCGAAAGATTGAGGCTGCTGATGGATCAAGGTATCCCAGAAGATGTTCGTGGGTTGATCAAACCAAAAGTTCGTTTAGCTGGTGAATTACTAGATTCATTTTCTAAGCACAAGCCTGACTCAGGTAAGAGTACTTTTGCAAAGAAGCGAAGAGCAAAAAGATTAAATGGTTGCTACAAATGTGCTCGATGGACATGTGATACCCGTTGTAAATCAATAGGATATTCATCTAAAAATTGATATGATAAAATAGATTTCATTAAGGGTGGACTGAGTAAGGAGTCATTGGATGATATCCGATTGACTCTTGAGACGCACCTTAGTGGGTATGTGCAGCGTGAGTTACTATCTTTTTGAGCTAAATTCATTAGCGATAAAAAGCGTTATAGTCTCAAAAATTTAATAGCAAAAGATCATGTTTTCCAGGCTTTTATAAACAATGATGTTTTGGGTACTCAACATTGATACAAGGTAAATCAGTATAGTATATATGTTTTAACAAAGTATTTTGTATTTTCATTTTTCGTGTATTAACAGATGGTATCTGAGAGATCATCTAAAGATTATCCATTATGGAGCAAAATATATGCTG
The DNA here is from genome assembly GCA_963555705.1 of Ligustrum vulgare. NCBI lineage: Eukaryota > Viridiplantae > Streptophyta > Magnoliopsida > Lamiales > Oleaceae > Ligustrum > Ligustrum vulgare. The sequence continues at coordinate 4,143,769 of OY743187.1, forward strand.
TCAGAGACAATATCAAAAGTGGTGCCATTTAGTCAAAAGTAAATAGCAACTTTTTCAAAAGAAGAGCGGTAAATAGTGAATATTTTCAAGTTTAAAACGTCAGATAATTTCGCAATTTAAAACATCCCAAAATAACAATTTCTGTAAGTTTTCCTTCCTTTTATTCTTAAAAGATGGAGGGATCAAAATTTCGACAGATCAAAACTATATGTGTATTTTGTGGATCAAAAATCGGGAAATGTGTTGATTATCTAGAAGCAGCAATGGATTTAGGAAAGAAGTTGGGAGAGAAATGTATCAATCTAGTATATGGAGGAGGTAGCAGTGGATTGATGGGTTGTGTTTCACAATCCGCTCAAATAGAGAAAGCAAGAGTGATAGGTGTTATACCCGTTCCTTTAGCTGATATCGCAGGCAAAACACAAGGGCATGAAGTACATACGTTATCTATCCATGAACGCATAACTTGCATGTTATATGGTTCTGATACCTTCATTGCCATACCTGGAGGTTTTGGTACTTTAGAGGAAATCTTTAATATTACCTCATGGTCTCAGCTGGGTCTTCATACTAAGCCTATTGGGCTTTTAAATGTTAAAAACTTCTTTGATAGTTTACTAACATTTATTGATTATGCTGTGGAACAGTGATTCATCTCTCCATTTTATAGGAGGATCCTTATTTCTGCTCCTACTATCGAGGAACTGCTGGATAAGTTGCAACCATATATCTCAATACAAGATCAGTAGGATTAAAGATAGATTGGTCGCAAGGAAGGGGTGCCAAGCGAAAATGGAGTCCGGTTAATGTAAATTTATCTTTGTGAATCTCCAAAATATTGTGGGTGGTAGAGTACGGGGTATTCTTACTCTTGAGACACACCTTTAATATTGATGAGTATTTGAACTTAATCTTGTGAACCTCAAAAGGATTAGGAGTGGTGGAGTACGGAGTATTCTTACTCTTGAGACACACAAAAAATATTAGGTGTGGTAGAGTATGGAGTATTATTACACCTGATACACACCTCTACTTTTGAGGATCATAAATGTTTCCCCATTTTGTATTTTGCATGTATGTCTCGTTTATGCTTCTTCAGGACTAATAATAATAATATCATTTCAGTATATTTAGATGATAATTTTTACTTCTTCTAGAGTAAATATGTACTTCTTCTAGAATACGTAAGTGTTTATGCAAGAACTTTTTCAGATATTTATCATCTAATATTTATCTCATAATACTGATGAGATTATTTTCACATTAGCTATGTCCGTGCTATTATGTGATATTATCTTATCATACATCAACATTCTCTTGTTAGATAATTCATTTTTATCTATATTTTCAATACAGATAATGGTAACTTCTGGTACCGTTTGATAAAATTTTTTTATCAACATTAACCAACTTTTTGATAATGATAACTTCTGGTATCATTTAATGAAGTATCAAATAACAATAATATTGTATATATTAACAATAACAATATTGGGGTTATACCACCACGTATATATGTTGACAACAACCTCGAATATGTTAGAATTAACCAACAACTGAGGTGTTTTTGAAATAATATAAAATATGAATATATGTAAAGTATTCCATGTATTCAATTGATAAACCGACCATATAGGCGGTGTCAATATAATTGAATAATTACCTTTCATAAGTGAGCGAGTCATATCTTCAAATCCAGTCAAGGTATTCATAATAGTCTAATCCGTTACGATAATGAGTCATATCCAGTTAAGGTATAAATTCAGTCCATAATAACTCAATCCATCACGGTATGTCAATGATTATATTACTTATACCTTGTTTAAAATCTTTAATTTATTCAATTGATCCCTTATTATATATATGATTAATATTAATCATATGGTTAATATGTATAATTAAACAAGTTAAAATATGATAATAATTTTGAAATCTTACAAGTATACCTACCAAGTTGGTGGACTTTTGTTAATTTCCACCAAGTTAGTGTTGGACACCATGATCACAACTGTAGTCGTGCCTTTAATCTAAATTTTCACAAATCTCACGAGCATGAAGCAGCTTTTCTCTTCTCATTTTTTTATCAAAGTATTCATCTTCAAGATCAATTTTGTAATTCCAGCAGTCTTAGCAACAATATGTGATTTAATTGAGTGGTTCGCGTTGATTAATAATAATCAGATTTTTGATACAGAGGTTCATCATTTAGATGCAACTGTAGAGCATACTCCCGTCATATTACTCAATTGGCTAGAGATTCGTGCTGATAACGTGTTGTGAAACTACCAAAATTTAAGAACAAGAGAATAGAGAGGTAGAGAGAAATGAGAGAGTTTCTTCTCATTCCATTCAAATCAAGTGTGTTCATTTACAAAATTTAGGCCTCTATTTATAGAATTCAATAGGAGCATAATAAGTCATTCATACCTATAAACAAATAATATAAATTTTGTAAAGTTAGATATTAATTAGGTTAGGGAATAATTTACAACAAAATTATAATAGGAAATGATGAGCGGGTCCCGCCCCCCATGTGAGTAGGGGGCAAGGTTGGGGTCACACTTGGGGTGCATGTAGCATAACCCATTATAATAATACTGATATTCAGAATCTTTGACAATTAATAGTCATTATAAGTATATAAATAAATATAAATATATGTATAGATATAGATATATATAGATTAATAAACTCACACACGTCTTTTGATAAAAAAAAAATAATAAATAAATAAACTCACACATGTCAAATGATTGACATGAAGTGAACCACGTGTCGTGGGATCAGGATGCAGACGGTCCAAAGTTTCCAAAACCATGAAGTCTGAAGTTTCCAAAACTATATGTTTTAAATTATACTGATACCTACACAGTTTCGACTTTATGCACATAAGTTAATCCTAAATTTTGTTGATATCTGTATAGCCGATCTTTCGACTATATGTATTGTTAATTATGTTGATGCTTACTACGTTGATCTATCAAATATGTGGTTTAAATGAAATCACATTTTGTGCATTTTCTAAAATGATAAATTTATAATCTAATCAATTCATCATTCCAATAAATTGCACCTACAAAAGCAAAAAATATTTTTCTTTTTGAAAACTAAAATCACAATTTCAAAAAAATAAAATAAATGTAATGATTAAACATCTCTTTATGATACATGGTTACATACATACCACGTAATTCTTGAAATGCAATTTTTGAAGAATCTTTTCCCACTCTCATTATACGTTTTAATTATTTGTTAATTTATTCTTGATAATTGTTATCTTGATTAATTGATACCACAACTTAGATTTGCACATAGCAATTTCAAAATTTTGTTTTATTGCTACAACAACTTAGAATTATAATTAATATTCCAGAAGAATAAAAACTCGATATATAAATCATGTAATTAATTTTTTACTAGGATTTTTCAAGGAATTAATTATGTCTCCTGTTTGATTGAATAGTTATCCTAATGGCAAATATCACAAAAATCGAGTTCATTGCACTAGATTTATTCGGAAAAATTATCTATCATTGATCCTAGATGCCGAGATCCATCTTATTTCAAAAGGTCTTGGAAAAACAATTAAAGAAGGAAACAATGAATCTCTGCAAGATCGTGCAAAAGCACTTATTTTCCTTCATCGCCATCTTCATGACTGATTGAAAATCGAATATCTCACTGTGAAAGATCCACAAGAACTATGGAAAAACTTAAAAGACATATTTGACCATCAGAGGACTGTAGTCCTCCCAAAAGCCCGTTATGAATGGATGCACCTTCGTTTACAAGATTTTAAAACTATGAGTGAGTACAATTCTGAACTATTCAGAATATGTTCAAAATTGAATTTATGTGGAGAAAAGATCACTGAAGCTGATATGCTAGAAAAAACATTATCTACCTTTCACGCCTCTAATGTGCTCTTGCATCAATATCGTGAGCATGGTTTTAAAAGGTATTCGGAGCTCATATCTTGCCTTTTAGTAGCCGAACAAAATAATGAGTTGTTGATGAAAAATTACGAATTACGTCTAGACGGTTTTGTACCATTTACTGAAGCAAGTGGTACTTCATTTCATGAAGTAAATGCTATATCGAGAAATAGACACGGCTACAGACGTGGCCGTGGTCGTGGGCACAAACGTAGACGTGGACACGGACATGAACAGGGACGTGGACGTGGACGTGGAAGGAATTTTAGATAAAATCATCAACAATATGACCACATAATTAAAAGGCACAAGGCAAATGATAATAACATAATCAAATGGCAACACGAAAAAAGTTACTTCCGATGTGGCATGAAAGGGCATTGGTCACGTACCTGTTGTATGGAAAAACACCTTGTGGACCTTTACCAACAGTCGATCAAAGGAAAAGAAAAATTGGAGACAAATTTTGCTGATTGTCTAGTTAATAGGACACACTTAGATGTCTCTGATTTTTATACTGACGCACTGGAAAATATAGATTAGTTTGCTTTATCAGAAAGTCACGATGTTGTTGTTGTTTTGAAATCATAATATGTATTGTCCATTTGATGTTAAATTATGTTTAACTTCTTTTGATCATAAATTCACTTTTCTAAAATATCTATTTGATTATATTTTAGATGAATTGTCAAGATACATGTCTTGTTGATAGTGCAACAACACATACTATTCTCCCGAAGAAAAAATATTTTCTGAACTTAACATTAGCGAAAAATAATGTTAATACAATATCCGGCACATCGAAGATTGTTGAAGGCTCCGATAAAGCTTGTATTATTTTATCAAATAATATACAGTTATGTATTAACGATGCACTCTACTCTGGCAAATCCAGAAGAAATTTGCTCAGTTTTAAGGATATCCGCTGCAATGAATATTACATTGAAACGATGCAAGAAAACAACATTGAATATCTTTGTATTACTTCTTTTGTATCTGGCCAGAAGTAGATAAAAGAAAAACTCCCGGCGCTTCCTTTTGGAATGTATTATACATCCATAAAAGAAGTCGAATCAAACAATGTCACGAACCTGAAGTTCGTGGACTTAAAAAGTTTTATACTTTGGCATGATCGACTTGGGCATCCAGGAGCAATAATGATGCGTCGAATAATTAGCAACTCACTTGGACATTCTTTAAAGAACTAGAAATGTAGCCTTTGCTAGGCTACTTGCTCAAATAATAAAATTACGAGCTCAATTTCCCGATTACTCAATCAAGACAATTCGTCTTGATAATGCTGGTGAGTTTAGATCACAGAAATTCAATGAGTATTGCATGTCCATTGGGATTACCATTGAACATTCAGTTGCTCATATACATACACAAAATGGGTTAGTGGAGTCATTTATTAAATGTCTACAATTAATTGCTAGACCACTACTCATGAAAACAAAACTCTCAGCTTCTGTTTGGGGTCATGCCACATTACATGCCACATCATTGATTTGTATAAGACCAACTGCTTATTATTAATACTCACCTCTACAACTTGCATCGGTCATGAACCTAATATTTCTCACCTAGGGGTTTTTGGTTGTACTGTCCAAGTACCAATCTCTCTCCCACAACGTACCAAAATGGGTCCCCAACGTAGAGTTGAGATTTATGTTGGTTTTGATTCACCTTCCATCATTAGGTACCTTGAACCCTTAACGGGTGATTTGTTTACTGCACGTTTTACAGATTATCATTTTGATAAAATGAACCTCCCAACTTTTGGAGGAGTAAAGTTGCATTCTGAAAATTAAGATAAAATTTATTGGAATGAAACAACTCTATCTCACTTTGATCCCCGAAGTAATCAATGTGAGCAAAAGGTTGAGAAAATTATTCATTTGCAAAGAATTGCAAATCAATTACCTAATGAATTTGTTGACACAAGAAAAGTGACAAAGTCATATATACCGGAAGAAAACACTCCGGCAAAGATTGATGTCCCTGTAGGACAAACTACTATAGCAAGTAAACCTCAAAAACGCCAAAAGCGTGGTCGACCAGTTGGTTCAAAAGACATCGTACCTCGTAAGAGGAAATTAAACCAACCAAAGACTCCTGGACGAATAATAATAGAAAAGATTGATCAATCTAATAGTGGTGACATGGTTCTCGCAGAACCACAGATTTCAATGAAACAATCTAATAGTGATGACGTGATTCCTGCAGAATCACAGATGTCCGAGAATAATGATATTTCAATAAATTATCTGTTATCTCATAAACTATGGGAAATGGAGAATGTTGTTATAGATGATATTTTTGCCTTCTAAATGACTATTGAAATATTTAAGAATAATGACCCTGAGCCACTGTCTGTTAAAGAATGCCAACGAGAGAGGATTGGCCAAAATGGAAGGAAGCTATGCAGACGGAATTGAATTCCTTAGAAAAACGAAAGGTGTTCGGACTAGTAGTTCGAACACCTGAAAATGTAGGATACAAATGAGTCTTTGTAAGGAAAAGAAATGAAAACAATGAAGTTACAAGGTACAAAGCCCGGCTTGTAGCTCATGGCTCAGTAAGGCTTGATTTCCACATGGTGGATGTAATAACTGCCTATCTATATGGCTCACTTGATAGTGACATATACATGAAAGTCCCTGAAGGACTTAAATTTCCAGAAATAAATGATACATACCCAAAAAGTATGTTTTCAATCAAATTGCAAATATCATTATATGGATTGAAACAATCTGGACGTATGTAGTATAATCGCCTCAGCGAATACTTGCTGAATGAGGGTTACAAAAATGATGATATATGCCCATGTGTTTTCATAAAGAAAACAAATATTGTATTTGCAATAGTTGCAGTTTATGTTGATGATTTAAATTTTATTGGAACTCCAGAAGAGCTTAACAAAACTGCTGATTACTTGAAAAATGAATTTGAGATGAAAGATTTGGGAAAAACCAAATTTTGCCTTGGGTTGCAAATTGAACATTTTTCAGAAGGACTATTTGTTCATTAATCTTCATATACAGAAAACGTTTTGAAGCGATTTTATGTGGATACATCACATCCATTAACATCACCAATGGTCGTTCGATCACTTGATCCAAAAAATGATCCATTTCGTCCACTTGAAGACGGAGAATATGTTCTTGGTCCAGAAGTACCATATCTAAGTGCAATTGGAGGAGCATTATCATATCTTGCAAATTGCACTAGACCTGATATAGCTTTTTCTGTAAATCTACTCGCAAGATATAGTTCTGCACCAACTCAAAGGCATTGGAATGGTGTTAAACACATTCTTCGTTACCTAAAAGGTACTGTTGATATGTGATTATTTTATTCTCACAATTTAGGATCTTCTTTAGTGGGATATGCAGATGCAGGTTATCTCTCTGATCCACATCAAGCAAAATCGCAAAATGGATATGTGTTTACACGTGGTGAAACGGCTATATCATGGAGATCCGTGAAGCAAACTTTGACAGCAACATCTTCAAATCATTCAGAAATTATTGCAATCCATGATACAAGTCGAGAATGTATATGGTTGAGAAACATGACTCATCATATCCAATCATCATGTGGATTAGCTTCGACAAAAGATAGTACAATGATATTGTATGAAGATAATGCAGCTTGTATTACACAACTTAAATGAGGCTATATTAAAGGAGATAGAATAAAGTAATTTCTCCAAAATTCTTCTATACATATGAGCTTCAAAAAGCAGGTGATATCGATGTTCAACAAATTCGATCAAGTGATAATGTGGCAGACTTATTCACTAAAGCATTACCGACATCTACACTCAAGAAATTGATACATGAGATAGGAATGCGTCGGCTCTGCGATTTACGATGACTAATATCGGGGGAGTAGCTGTACTCTTTTTTCTTCGTCTAGGTTTTATCCCACTGGATTTTCTTAGCAAAGTTTTAATGAGGCAACATTTATTTTTATACTCCACAATGGCTGTACTCTTTTCCTTAACTTAAGTTTTATCCAAATGAATTTTCTTAGCAAGATTTTTAACGAGACAGACATTGAGTATTAGGTCATTTCAAGGGGGAGTGTTGTAAAATATCTTAATTATGAATGACCATTATACCCTTGTAAAATTTATATTATCTATATAATATATAAAAGTAACTGAGTTTTGGCGGGAAAACTTAGGCTGCGTTCTCTTTGTGTTTCAGTTTCCTGTTTTCATTTTCGAAAATGTTTTCTGTTTTCCATTTTTTGTGACTTTTTTCGAAATTGCTGAAAACGCGTTTGGTTTGTTATTTCTGAAAACTGTTTTCGAAAATGAAAAGCTGAAAAACGCGTTCTGTTTAAAATTTTGAAGAAAATTATTTCATATTGTTTGTGAATATAAATGAAATAAAGATATCATATTTTGAGTTACACAACAAAAATAAATGAAATAACCCCTATCACACAATTTGGTTATACCAAAAAAGTTCAAAAATTCATGTTGCCCTTCTAAAGTAATTGTTCCACATTTGAGTAGTAATTTTCCCTTCTAAAATAATCGTTCCATTTAATACTTTATATAGATACATCATTCTAGTAAGCACTCATAACGTTTAAAATTTAAGTTTCAATAAAATTTCCAAAAATCAATTTACGTTAATTAATTATGCCCTTAAAAAATAAGTGTCTACAATACAAAAGTAAAAAAGAAATGTTTAATAATTAAGCACATGATACATCATCAGAAAGATGGTTGAATTTGGAGTTCTACGCAAAAAACAGAGTGCAATTCGGAGTTGTACATCAAAAGTTATACATGTTTGAAGACAATGACCTATAAAGCAAATGCGAAAATGACTAAATTGAAAGAAAAGTAAAATTTGTGAACTAATGTGCAACAAAATCTGAAGTTGAGGGACCTAAGTTGCAAATAAATTAGGATATTTTCGAAAGAAATTTCAAAATTTGAGGATTAAAATGACAAGTTTTGAAAATCAGGGACCAATAATGTAATTAAAAATGATAAATTTTGACAAATTTCAATTTTTTTTGATTTTTTTTATTTATTTTTATTTTTTTTAAAGTGGAAAACGCATTTCCTTTACAAATTCTGAAAACGTTTTCGAAATTTTTTTCCGAAAACGGCGCAAGAGAACGCGTTTTCCGCGTTTTCGGAAATGGAAAACGCCAAAGAGAACGCAGCCTTAACTTTTATTGTATCCACACTTCAAAACTCAACTTTTATTGTGTTCACACTACTACTTCCACTTAAATATATTTATTTATGTAGAATTTTTTGTACTTATTCATATTTGGTTATTTGTGCTTAAACCTTTCTTTTCATAAAATTATTCTGATTTTTTAATGTTTTGAATCTTACAAATAAATATTTGTGTGCAGTAATACAAATTCAATGTAAAATTTTCAGTTCAAAATTATTTCGAAATTGTATTATGTATCTAATACTAAATAAACTTTATCGTATAAAACTTTTTTATAAATAATCTTATTTTTTAGTTATTTAGTACATCTAAAAACTCGGGCTCATTTGTATTGCGTTCTATTAAATTAATTAGTATTTTTTATAGAAAGTTACATTTAATAACCTTCTTTTTTATATCAGATTATTTATCAAAATAATTTTATTTACAATTTTATTTAATTATTATTTAATTTTTTATTTCAGAAAGTCTCATATCACATTTTCTAACATTAACAGTTAACAAATTTATTTACATTGTTTTGAAATTATACAGTTATTAATGAATTTTTTGTCATAACTGTTAAGTATAAATTTTAAAAAATAATTAAATATGACATGATATTAATTGTTATATTTTAATCAATATTTATGATTCTTAAATTTTTACAACAAATAAGTAAATTGTCTTCCAATTTTCTTAACTGAAAATTGAGATGATCAATGTTATATTATAAGTTCCATAAAAAAATAATTACGTTGTATAAATATTGCTATAATACCATGAATTTGATGCATCTTTTGTCAATCTCACAATTTCATTTTTTTTATGATCATCGAATTATTTTCTTATACGTATTGTTTTTCATTGTCAATTGTCAAAACAGTAAATCTTATCTTTTATACGCATGATCTATATTATTAACTTTTTCATTTATTGTTTGATTGTTCAGAATACATAGACATTGGAGATCTTATATTTAAGTGTTTATTTTGCAAGGCAACTCTTTGGTGCGAGGAGAGAGTGGATAAGCGTTATAAAACATGTCTTAATCCGAAGTTCTCACTTTGTTGTGGGGTGAACATGGTTTGGTTTGAGCGATTTATAGTAATATTTCAAACCAAACCATTTAAAACAGTTAGGAATTTTTCCAAACCAAACCATTTTATTTTCTAAACAAAACTAAATCAAATTATTTTTTGCTGTTTGAAACCGCAGATTGCTAACGAATGGATTAGTATATTTTAAAGCGAGCTCAAAGACACATATTCGTCTAAAATTTCATGGTGAATCAATTTACGTTGACAAACAAAATAATTATAAAAAAGCAAATTGTATTTAGCTCTTATATTAAAAATCTTATTTTAAGAAAATATCTTGGATGATGATTATGAATTGTAGGAGTAAGAATTATTTCCAAATGGTAGTGGATTTGAACAAATTAATCTTTGACTCCTTAATTTGATTTGTTGACAATAAAAAGTGTGTTACATTTTTTTTTAAAATTGAATGTTTGCCTTTATTTTATTATTTTTTAAAATTTGGCGGGCTGGCTGTTTGAAATCACGATTTTGACAATTGAAACCTTAACCAAATCGTTTAAAGTGGTTTGAAATTTTTTCAAAATAAACCAAACCAAACCATTTGTTGCGGTTTAGTTCAATCTCGCGGTTTATTTGTTCACCCCTACTTTGTTGTATGCAAGAGAAAGTGAATATTCCTCTTATGGAAGATCATCTTCTTATTTTGAAAGATTTGTTATATGGCAGGGACGACAGGATTAAGAATTTTGTTGAGAACATTCAGACATATAATATAATGTTTTCGTTCACTTCTATGTGAGGAATAGATAATGGGATAAATGATGGTAGAAGACCTCCTGTCTTCATATTACACGGTCAAAATTGCAATAAGATTGAGAGTCTGTTGATCGATGACGGTTCAGCTCTGCAGTTTGCTTGCTTTACATTGTTGACAATGTGAATGAGGTTGAAAACAGAAAAAAGTCGTGGGATATGTATTATGTATTTATTGCTTTTATATTTATATTGTTTATGGATAATTTTATTGTGATAGTCTAAAATTTAATTTATGTCTTTTAATGTCCTCCGGTAGGAGTGGATCGTGCAATTCAATGTTGCATGATTGTATAGTTTCTGATTTGAAGATATGCTAAACAAATATAACAAATTATTAAGGATGTTTAGGTCGATTTGAGAAAAGATGATTGAAAACACTTCAAATGTAAGACTTATACTTATTGGTTGGTGGGCGACCGATGATAGCCAATATGATTTTCCTATTGTCGATGAAATTGTTGAATTGATTGTCGGTGGATTTTAATACACAACCTAGACACATGGATATCATTATTACCCCACGTGGTGGACCGTTGCAACAAATAAGTGAAGGACACAAGTTCTTTCTGAAAAATATTGATCATACATAGGGATTGTGCAATGGAATAATGTTGATAGTTGCAAAACTTGGCGACCATGATCTAAACGGTCAAATTATTTCTGGCATCAATGTAGGACACAACTTTTTTATTCTAATGATATCGTTGAGCCCTTATGATTCTAGGATACCTATTAGATCTCAAAGAAGACAATTTCCATTAATGGTTTCCTATGATATGACTATCAATAAGAGTCAGGGACAATCATTCTCGCATGTAAGACTTCTTCTTAAACGACTGGTGTTCATACATGGACAACTTTATGTTGCGATTTCTAGGGTGACAAATTGTTCCGGATTAAAGATGTTGATTTGCGATAAGAATAGAAGACCAACAAAATCAACAAACAATATTGTATACAAAAAAATATTTCAGAATTTGTAGTCATATGAAATCAATAAATGATAATCTTGTATCTTATTTGCGAAATTTATTTATTTTATCTAAAGGATTCATTTAATTTTATATTGAATTATGATTCACTGGTAGGCTAAGATTTTTCGTGGAAAAGGAAATTTTTTTCCAACTTTTCTACTTTACTTCGTTTGATTGCGAAAATTTTCCGCGGATCCCACCCACGCGCCCCTTTTCCTTATTTTGGTGGAAAATATTTTCTTTGGGTTTTGATGGATTTTTATTTTCCATGATAGATGGAAAATTATTTTCGACACTTTTAATCAATTTTGTTATTGTTAATCGAATTATTTTATTTCCAACAAATAACATTATCATCATCAAGTACAAATATATTTAAAAAGTAATTTTTTTTTATTAAAATAGTAAAAAATTACTTTATTTTCAATGAAAAATAATGTCAATCAAACAACAAAAATTAAAAAATTCTCTACTTTTTTCACCTAAAAAATTAAACCAATCAAACATATTAAACTTTTGAATTCATTCTTAGAATTCTTTCAATCAAATTCCAACGTGGCTTTGAAACGCACCTAAAAGAATTCTCTCTCAGTGTATTCTCTCTCTCTCTCTCTATACACTGCCACCGTCAGCGAGCCCCTCGCTCTCAAGCGCATACGGAACCATTGACCGGTCGAGAAATTAGAAAGAAGTTTCCCCACCAAGAACTGATTCGACTGAGGTACTTTTGGTTTGAGTATGATCACTATCAGAATGTTTCTTGAAAATTGTTTGTTTTTAATATTTACCATCGTTGTCAGTTTAACATTTGATGTTAATTAATATAGACTTGTTTGATGTTTTGAGAATATATGTTGACTATCATCTCATTTTCCTTATTTCAGATCATCTTCTTTGTTGATCCACAGAGTATTTTCTTGGTTTGTTGCAGGCTTCCATGGCTTCAAAACCAGATAATTCAATTAAACCTCGAGGTGCTAAATTTTTTCACACAGTTAACATCTCGGCTAGAGTAATACTTTATAAATTCATGTTCAATGGACCGTTAAATTTCTGTTCAAGTTTCATTAACCATATGTTCTTTTCTAGCCATGGAAGATTTTAATCAGTTGTGACTCTGTATTTTATTGATTATTTTACATTACAAAGGTTCAATTTTGGGGATTGAGCTAATCCATGAATGAATTCCAATCAGATGTTTGCATTGTCGGTGTTGCGCGAACGCCAATGGGTGGCTTCCTTGGTTCCCTTTCATCTTTGCCAGCTACGAAACTTGGTTCTATAGCTATTGAATGTAAGAATTAGTGTAGTTCTGTACACCCGCTATATTTGACCGAAGCATATGTGCCCTGTTTGAGTTTCTGCCATTTGCAGGTGCTCTTAAGAGAGCAAATGTGGATCCATCTCTAGTTCAAGAGGTCTTTTTTGGAAATGTTCTTAGTGCAAATTTAGGCCAAGCCCCTGCTAGACAGGCCGCATTAGGCGCTGGTATACCGAATTCTGTTATCTGCACCATCATTAACAAAGTGTGTGCTTCAGGAATGAAAGGTTAGCAGTCAGTCCTAAAGTAGCTCATATTTCTAAATGAAAAAACTTGTAAATAATGTGTTACTATCTTTGTTCTGCAACCCAGCGACAATGATTGCAGCACAAACAATTGAATCGGGTACAAATGATATAGTCGTGGCCGGTGGCATGGAAAGCATGTCTAATGCACCAAAGTACCTCCCTCAAGGAAGGTTAGCCTATTGGTTTATAATAACAGATATCGATTCATCTGTATTATTATCCTGTCTACTGCAAGAAAGGAGCTTTTGTAGGTTAACTTTCTGAATGGCCTTGATGTATCAACAGATGGTTCATAGTCCTCCTCTATAAAACCTTGATTAGTTTCCATTCTTATCTTTCTTTTATATGGAAAAGTTCTATCTTCTTGTTCGAGCCTAACCTAGTCAACATTGGACTTATTCTTGAGACAAGCCTCATGACTACTACCATGTTGCTCCACGTATTTTAACAGGACGGGATCTCGGCTAGGACATGATACTATTATTGATGGCATGCTCAAAGATGGTCTATGGGACGTCTATAATGATATTGGAATGGGTGTTTGTGGAGAAATATGTGCTGATCGATATAACATAACCAGAGAAGAACAGGTTATTCCTGTGGACATTTTCTTCAATTTTGTAATTTATGTCTTCGGATACCATATAGGCAAAATTCACATGAATTTTGAGAAATCTATTACTCCCTTTGTCCCACATGAAATTTCAGAAATTATGTTCTAAAAGTTATTTTATATTTACTACACAAATGTATTTCTCCTTCAAAGTTTATGACCTTCTATAACTTAGTGGACATATTTGCACATAGAAAATTTCAAATTCTGTAATAATCCGAAATATTTTTTAATAAGGACAATAATTATACAATATTAATAAGGACAATAATAGTCTCTGAAGGATCTTGTTGTGCCAAAGAATGCTTGTTATAAATATTTATGAATGAATAGTAATTGAAGAAGTGTAATGTATAAAATTAGAGTTATTCAAATGAAATGAAGAAGTGCTATAGGAATTGGGTTGGGAGACGATTAAATGACAGATTATATAGAACAATTATTAGACATACTATGGTTTACAATATCCAATGTTAGGGTGTTAATGGACAAAATTTCCAAGATAAACATAACAGAAATGAGGAAACTAAGATGGATGTATAGTCATATTGATACTAGAATGGATAAGGTAAGGAATAAAAATATATAACAAGAAGTGGAGGTGATGCAGATAGAGGATGAATTTAGGGAAGGACCGCCTAGATGGTTGATGCCTTTGATAGACTATAATAAGACTCTTGTTCATAAGAGACTAAGAGTGATACCATTTTTCAGTATAATGAGTTAGAACGGGGAGGGGTAGACCAAAATTAAATAACCTATTGTAGTTTCTAAGAATCTAATAATTTTAAATCCTTTAGTAGACGTAGTTTTGAAGAAATATTTAAATGATATACATGTGGTATCCATAATTGCTTAAATTTTTAGATGAAATGGATCGGCATAGTACTAAGCAGGCAAAGGTTTTGGGGTCTAGTCTCGCTACCACTTATTTAATGAAATTGTGCATGTTTGAGGTAAAAAAAAAAAAATAGATCCAGCTTATACGTAGGGGAATTCATTGAAGCCAATATTTAAATGATATAAACCTGGCTCTCTAAAGCTTACGCTTTTAGATGAAGTGGTTCAACATATAGCAATAAATCGAAGAGGGTGGCCAAAAAAGCATATCGATTCCAAAGTTAATTGGGAACAAGGCGTAGATTATTATTGTTCTTTTTGTTGATTTGCTATTTTTGTGATTGTAAACTATGTGGGTATCATTGGAGTGGAATTTATGAAACCACCAGACTGTGATGAACCCAGAAAATATGTTTTTGTAACTTTATTTCAGCTTGTCACCTCTTCTTTCTGTGAACATTTCCCCTATGTTATAGGATGGATTGTTACTTTACTTTCTTTGGTTACGATGTTACAATAGCCTACTTTTTGTACTTTATATTATTTCCTTTTTCTGGTATCTATAATGCCATTATCTTACTGTCCGTTCGGTAACAGTAAAAAAAATAAAATATTATAAACTATTTTTTTACACAATTTCTTAAATTACTTTTTAACCACACATTTTCTCTTTCCAATTTTTAACCACACATTTTACCTAGAAAACACAAAAAAACGTGCAGAAGTTGCCGAACAGTCCCTTGATTTTTTCCTTTGTCAATATCTCTTTTCCAGGATTCTTATGCTATTAAAAGTTTTGAGCGTGGAATTTCTGCTCAAACCAGTGGTGCATTCACATGGGAGATAGTTCCGGTAGGCATCCTGACTCATGGACACTTGCAAGATGTGCTAGGAGTGACTATTTTCATTTTCTTTTTGACAAAGTTTGAATTAAACATACAGGTTGAAGTTTCTAGCGGTACAGCGAAACCATCTATCATGGTCAACAAGGATGAAGGTTTAGGAAAGGTGAACAAAAAAAATTGTTTGATATTGAGTTTTACAAGTTTTTTGTTAGATCACTAGTGTGTTTTTTAATATTTAGCCTCTGTTTGGCAAACATGTTTTTAAACAACACAATTTTTTAAATCACTTTTTAACCAAACACATTTTCTCTCTCCACTTTTCATCCACATATCTTACCTCAAAAACATAAAAAACATGTTTTTAAAAACAAAACTCTTAATAAACAGAGCTTTAGATATTTTATTATTTAGCTCCTTGTGCAAACTTGTGTGCAAGGAAGATGAAAACATGATGAAAATCGACCAGCAAGTATGAAATGTTGTGTTATCTCTTCATATTTATTTTCTATCTTTGAAATCTGTACCAGTGGTTCTGAGTTTTCTTTTAGTGAGTAAGTTGAAATTAAAATGTTTTTATTTGCATCAATTTCCGATAATTCATATTCTATGTTATCATGTACATCTCATTTAGTAGAAAAAAAAACTCATTCTATGTTATCATGTACATCTCAATTGCCGAAGGCGTATTTTTCTATTCTCCCTCGTATATTAAATAAAAGAGATGATCCTGAGGTGTCCTAGTTGTATGAAACAGTTCAAAATTATTGTAATGTGGACTCTAAATTATCTAATTGTATCTTGCCAGTTTGATGCATCTAGATTAAGAAAGCTTCGGCCAAGTTTCAAGGAGAATGGGGGTTCTGTTACTGCTGGCAATGCATCTAGTATAAGGTTCCCTTCTCTTCTCTGAGTGTTTTCATTCATCCATCTTTCATGCTTGCACATGTGTGCGTGTAGTGTGCAAATTTGTTTGTCCATCAATCAGTCTGTCCGTGTGCATTCGTGTCTTGGGAAAGTCCACTTGTCAGGCATGGAGTCAACACATTGAACCACCTCATCTAAGGGCTATTAGAGCAAGTAAATGTCCCGAAATCAAGTTCTACTGCTAGGCATTTATGGGAACTGTGCACGCAACAAGTCGAGAAATTGAATCCAGCTTACACATGAGGGGCATGTTGAAGTCTAAATTTATTTGTACAAAGGATTCATTTTTTTCCCCATCAAAGCCTAACACATGGTCAATTCATTCATTTAAATTGGTGGTAGTGAGACTTAGATACCATGTTGAATCACTTTATCTAGAAGTTTAAGTTGTTAGTAGTGCCAAATATATATTATTTAAATATTATTTTCAACATGTTCATTTGCCTGTCATCTTACTGTTTGCGGTTTTCTGCAAAGTGATGGGGCTGCTGCACTAGTGCTAGTGAGTGGAGCAATGGCACATAAATTAGGATTAAAAGTGGTTGCCAAAATCAAGGGTTATGCTGATGCAGCTCAGGTATGCGAGGAGTGTTTACAGTCTCGATTTTGTTGGATTTATGCATTGTCAGACCCTTTAAAGACTTTTAGCCCAAGTTCTTATCTATTTGCCTCCATTTTCCCAGCCTACGCCCTACAGCCCAAATTCCAAAATCCCAATCAATTGTACCAGTAACCATTTGGTCCATTCCCTTCTTTCTTCAAGATTATTTGTCGTTTTATTCTTCGATTTGTTATTGGGAATTTTGCTTTTTGATGTTCAATTTGACATGTAATCTATTTGATTTTCAATTTCTCATGGGTTACCCCCTCCAACCCCACTGGTGTTTGCCCTCACTAAACCATAATCCTGGGTCCGCCTCTGGATTTGTGTATCTATTTTTCAACTAGATTTTCTTGGGCAGGCTCCAGAATGGTTTACAACTGCTCCGGCCCTCTCAATACCGAAAGCAATATCAAATTCTAGATTGGAAGCATCTAATATTGATTATTACGAAATAAACGAAGCATTCTCGGTAAGGATCTGTGCAACACTTTTTGATGATTCTGTAACTTGCTTTTCCAACGAGACTCTGATTTCATATATGCAGGTTGTGGCTCTTGTTAATCAAAAGTTGCTCAATATTGACCCTGTGAGTCTATAGCTTCCTCTCTGCACTATGCAATTAGGCCTAGTTTGATTAATTAAGAGGCTTATTTATGTCTCTTCGATTGACTTACCATTTTCTTCTCCACATTATTTAATTTGCCTATGAATATTTAAATACGCCTCAGTTTGGTAAGCTGTTTATAAACACGTTTATAAAGAACACATTTTTCCAAACCAATTTTCAACCACATATTTTACCTCGAAAACATCACATTCTTTGTTTATGACAAAAACTTTTACCAAATAGAGTTTGTTTCATAACATTGTACCTATTCATGTTGTAGGAAAAACTGAACGCGCACGGTGGCGCTGTGTCTTTAGGACATCCTTTGGGTTGTAGTGGAGCTCGGATATTGGTCACATTGTTAGGGGTATGCTCTCTGCTTGTGGTAACTGCAAAGT
This sequence comes from Ligustrum vulgare, assembly GCA_963555705.1. Lineage (NCBI taxonomy): Eukaryota > Viridiplantae > Streptophyta > Magnoliopsida > Lamiales > Oleaceae > Ligustrum > Ligustrum vulgare. Next base: position 4,162,129 of record OY743187.1, read on the forward strand.
TAGTTCTTGTGGTATTACAGTAATGTTTTCAGGTTTACATCCTGATTTGTCAGCCAGACCCATGGATTTCCGCACCCCCACCCAAAAAAAATAAAAATAAAAATATGAAAGAAAGAAACCCGACCCCGCAAGTTTTGATGTCTTTGCAGGTGCTGAGGCAGAAAAAGGGAAAGTTTGGGGTTGCTGCAGTCTGCAATGGTGGAGGAGGTGCATCGTCTGTTGTTATAGAACTCATGTAAGCTTTTTATTTCTTTCACAACTGCTATGATTTGGCTTGTTCAATTAGTTACGGGTTTGTTGCTTTGCTCGACTGCTACAAGTAATCAGCACATGGGTTTGTTAGCAGACGGGACCAGATAGTTTTATGAACAAGATTTTAACTTCTTTTCTTATTTAACACCGTCTGGTCCTGTCTACTACCCGACATGTTCAGAGAGTGCTTGCTTTGTGGATTAACTTGTAAAGAAAACTCGGCAAATTCTTGCGAAATTTCATGTAATTGGTTCTCATGAATTATTCAAGTTGTTCTAAACATTGAATGTTTTTACATATTGCAGGCCAGAGTCAAGGGTGACACGTTCTATGCTATGAAATCGAAAAAGTTAATTATGCAGATATCTCTTAAAACTCTCTTTGTACTTCTTCTACTTGAATAATGTAACTTATCTCAATAAATATTTGTACCGTCACATGATTATAATAGTCATAAGTCCTAAGTACTCTCTCTTCTCTGCCTCTTTTTTGAAAGTGACTCTCTTCTCTGCTTGGTAAAAGTTTATTTATTTATTTTTTTAGCTTATAAACAAAGAATTTGATATTTTCGAGATAAAATTTGTGGTTGAAAAGTGATTTTGAAAAATGTCTGTTGCTAAAAAGTAAGTTGGGGAAATGTTCTTTCCCTTTTACTAGATTCATTCCTTCGAAAAAGGGCTGTTGCTGTGGTTCTTTCACAAGCGAGCCCCTAATCAGTTACCGAGCAGCGAAAGTGACGAATGGCGATTGCGGGGATCGAAGAAGCTTTCCTACGACTTTGAATAATGTGGCTCGATTATCGGATCCTTTAAATGGAGTTTAACCAAACAAAAGTTGGTATAAAAAAATCCCAAATGCTGGATCGAACATATTTGAATTTGACCTACGACTTTGCAACTAATATATTTTACATTACTTTTAACTACACCTTTTCGTGGACCAAAACTGAAATAAAATTTCAACAAAATTGTTGCAAGTGTTCAATAGCTACCTTCCATGCTCTAAAATAGTCAATTAATATGCCTTTCATGGGGTGACTGAATTGATGGGGTAGATGAGCATGGAAGAATTCGGTTACGAGTTTGACTCCTCCTATCAACACTTTTTCAATCAAGTCTGTTGCATTGGACTTGTCTAGTGCGGTTTACCTGACTGGCGTGGTTTGAAGGTTATTATGTCAACCAAATAGTTTATTCAGTGCGCAAAAATAGAAAGAGGATGCGGTTTCCTCGTAAACAAAAGAAAAAAAATTTCAATTAACATAAATTAGAATTATTCACTTCTGCAGCCATTAATTGGGACTGTATTCAAGAGCAAAGAGGATAAATTACTCTTGCAACCAGAAGAATGGAGAAATTAAAGAGAGGGAAAAATACATGAAACAAGTTTTTATATTATAACATTTCAAACTACAGAAAAAAGGTTTACAAATCCAAACTCCAGGTGTTAAATAATTTAATTAATATATTATAAAATCCCGCCCCGCCCCGCCCCGCTCTGCTCCATCCAATTCTTACGTAACACAGTCTGTGCCTTCCCTTCTCACCCACCATCGCCACCAACAGTCACCTCCACCTGGCATCAACATGACCTTTGACACATTGTCGCCACCACCTCCATCTCCAGTGCACCACCACCACCACCACAAAAAAAAAAAGTCACTTCACATTCACACACACAGAATTTCTGAATTGAAGTATAAGTTAAACTTACCAAAGTTCTCGGTTTAGGAGGACTGCAACAATGAGAATCTCGAAAATATGGCACAATGATTATCCCAGGACTATATGCCCCAGTTTATCAACACTTCTTGGATCTATGACTACTTGAAATTGATATGTGACCTGTGTACATGACCAGTGACCTAAGTTACCGTGGCTTAAAACGTATGAATTGTGACACATGACTTCAAAGTGCGACTTGTGACCTCAAAGTGTGACATGTGACTTGAAGTATGAATTGTGACTTGAATATGTGACTTAAAAATGTGACATGTGACAGTGAGACCAGTGACTTGTTGAAATTGATATGTGACCTATGTAAGAAGACTTGTGACCTGAAACATCCGTGAACTCAAAAGTGCCCTAGACCTGTAATTTAATGAAATTGATAAATGACCTATGTTTATGACTAATGACCTAAGTTTTTGTGGCTTAAAACGTATGAATTGTGACATGTAACTTCAAAGTGCGACTTGTGACCTCAAAATGTGACACGTGACTTGAGGTATGGATTGTGACTTGAATATGTAACTTGAAAATGTGACACGTGACTTGTTGAAATTGAAACGTGACCTATGTAATATGAGTTGTGACCTGTGTTACTGTGGTCGAAACATCCGTGGCCTCAAAGTGCGACTTGTGACTTGAACTTGTGACATGTGACCTGTATATGTTACCCCAATTGAATTTGTAGTGAACTATATTTTTCCTTCTGAATTACATGAGCAAGGGATACCTAACTAGGCTAAGACTTTGATGCTTGAAAATATGATTTGTGACTTGAAAATATGTCAATAAGTGACATGTGACCCATAATTGAACATGTGACCAGTGACTTGAACTTATGATCTGTGACTCGTATAGGTGACCCAATTTTCACAACATCACAACCACAATCTCCACCCAACAAAAAACCCAGACCACCATTGTACCACCTCAAATCTGAACATAACAAGTGAAAATGGCAAGAGGTTCATGAAAATGGAGGTAACAGTAACAAAGGAAATGTCAGTGGCAACCACCAAAAATCACCACCTCAATTTCCACAACATCACAATCACCACTCAACAAATTTTTTTCGCCCACCACCATCACTGAAACCACTGCACCACTACTTCACCATCGCACCACCGCTTCCCCCAACGTCACTGCTTCGATCGAAGTGAATCTCGCTACTACTAGATGGAAGCAACGGCGCCCTATATATATATATATATATAGAGAGAGAGAGAGAGAGAGAGAGAGAGAGAGAGAGAGAGAGTTCTATTTATGTTATAATATAATAATAATTAAATAAATTCTATTTACCACTTGATAGATGAATATAATACTAGTATTCTTGAATTGTGAATTTGTCCATCTATGAACTGGCTCACATGTAATTACCACTTAAAGAGAAGTGAGGTGATATAGATTTGGTATTGTGGATCAACCACAAATCTAGAACTTCAACAGCAAAATTTCATTAATTTGATCTTCAGAAGACAGTAGACCAACAAACTGAGGAAAATTCATTTGCCAATTTCAAAAACCGATTTGGGAACAATCCTATGTTTCGGGACTGATTTGGATGAAATGTAAATTGCAAAAATTTCAATTATTTTGGGAAGTAAATGTAAATGTAGAAGCCAATGAAGTAGGATTCAGGATGATTTTGGGATGAAGGTGTTTGATTAAAGTAGTAGTGTTCTCAAATAGGAGAAATCTTTATTTACAAAATAAATTTCCAGCGACGTGGAGAAATTTTGCATATTCAAATTGCCGCGTCATTTTTTTGTTCATCAAGTGAAATTTTTTGCCGACTCTACAGATGGAAGTCACCAACTCACCATGGTGATGGATGAGTCAGGGCCGTACTTGTAGCCTGGTAGGTTAGAGGCGGATTTCAAAATTTGGACCCCTAAATTTTTAGGTGTTCCTTTATTTCCTTTCATTTTCTTGATTCTCTTTTATTTTCTTGCTATTATAGTACTTATCCACATCTCCATTTCGAATTAATGTATCTATTCTTTTCTCTTCTTTTGAGCTCCAGATACATAGTTAGTATTCATATTGTATTTGACTCAACAACAAACTGTCAAACACCAATTGAAATTTGAGTATAAAAATGAAGCTTACATTAGATTAGGAAAGAAAGAGAGTTCATATTAGATAAACAGGGTCAATAAAGCTTTTTCTAAAAATTAAAAAAAAAAAATTGAAAAAAAAAAAAAAATGGGCCCTCAAGATGTTGGGCCGAAGTCACTCGCCTATTGTGCCTATGCTCAGGTACGGGTCTGGGATGAGTAAATGAAAGAATAATCAAGTCTCTATTTGGTAAACTAGTTTGTAAATAATACATTTTTTCAAATTACTTTTTCACTATATATATATATTTTAAACCACTTTTTAATTACATATTTTATCTCGAAAATATCATATTCTTTGTTTCTGAACAAATTTTTTTTATCAAACAGAGTGGCATTAATGACTAAAATTAATGACTACTCATTTAGCTCCCGTTTGATGTTGTTTAAAAATAATTTATTTGAAATGAATAGTGATTTTTAAAAAAATATATGGTTAAAAAGTAAGATTTTTTTTTTAATTTACGTGTAATATTATTTTATTGATAAATAATTAATCACAGACCGACCGTAAGGTGTCTTTCTCTTATACGCACCAAAAAAGAATATGAATATCTGTCCATAGAAAATTGATTTATCTTTGAAATCTTCATAAAATCACCATAAATTCCTTAAAATACATTAAAATTTTTCAATTTTAGTACACAAATTTTGTTCATATCTTCTTTTCATTGAATTATAGTTTTTCCCTACCGTCGGAGTAATGAGTATACTAATATATTGTTAAAAAGAAATAGAAAAATGTGATAATAATTGGAATTAACTCGTAAAAAGCCATAGCGACTGAAGAAGAAACTGTTCTAGAATCTGCCCTTACCAAAACACGCATTATCCCAGATCTGAATTAGAAACTCCGGTCCACTGAAGAAGAAACTGTTTTCCTCTCTACAAGATCTGCATTTGACGACAGAACACCGTCCGGACTCCGGCGTGAGAAGTCACACCAGTAAAAAAAACTCCGTTTGGACTCCGGTGATGTTTGTCCATGTTTCCGTGAAATAACAAGTTGCTCATTCGATTTCAAATCTATTTGGCAATAAAATGTCTTGTGAAACAACAGGCTGCTGATTTCGATTTCAAAATTACTTTGGCATATTAGTTTTCCTCTGGAAAGAGCATTCAACATTCTATAGGCGACCTACCAACACCCAACGATGCAAGACCCAGGTAGCCTTTTCAATTTCTTCTGTGATAGTGCAAGCTGTTTATAGTATTGACTATTGAAGTTGTAGTTAAACCCTTTTGTGGATGGAAATATTTGTGGCAATGCGTTTATTTTTTAATTATGTACAGGAAATGAGTTTATTTGTTCCCTTGGAGATAATGATTCAGTGGCAATCAATGTTGATAGTATGGAAGAAAATGCGATAGAACCGCAAAACTGTGTTAAGGTTGATGAGGAAATCACATCGAAGGTTAATGAGACAGTTCCCAAGGTTGGAATGAAATTTGCGAATGTTGACCAGATTTTTGAATTTTACAAGACGTATGCATTTAAGGTGGGATTTCCTGTGAAAAAAAGAACGTCGAAGAAGAGTATTGATGGATCGTCGAGATACGTTGTCTTTGCTTGTTGTCGAGAAGGCAAGAGAACTAGTGCTACAAACAGTTCATTGAAGCCACGTCCAACCATTCAAATGGGATGTGAGGCTAAGTTGGCGGCCAGTGTAGATGCATTAGGGACATGGCGTGTTAGCAAGGTCCATCTAGAGCATAACCACAACACAAGTCCTTCGAAATCACGGTTATATAGATGTAACCGTCAGTTGAGTGATCAGATGAAACGGAAGCTCGAAGTGAACGATGTAGCTAGAGTTCCGTTACACAAAAATTTCAACTTAGGCGTTGTTGAAACCGATGGTTATGAGCATCTCACATTTGTAGAGAAAGACTATCAAAACTACATTGACAAGGTCAAACGATTGCGGCTTGGAGAAGGCGATGCAGCTGCTATACAATCATATTTTTCTAAAATGCAAGCAGAGTGTCCGGGCTTCTTCTTTTGTGTGGATTTGGACGATGAGTCTCGATTGAGGAATGTTTTCTGGACTGACAATAGATGCAGACAAGCGTACAAGGAATTTGGAGATATCGTAACATTCGACACCACTTACCTCACCAATAGGTATGATATTCCATTCGTCTCTTTTGTAGGGGTCAATCATCACGGCCAGTCAACGCTGCTTGGATGCGGGTTATTGTCCAACGAGGATACCACCACTTTCGTATGGCTTTTTAGGATGTGGCTTACGTGCATGGAGAATGAGCCTCCGATAGGAATCATAACAGATCAAGACATGGCAATGCAAAATGCAATTGGAATTGTTTTCCCGAATACGAAGCACAGATGGTGTCTATGGCACATTCTTAAAAAGCTCCATGAAAAACTTGGCTACCATACTGAGAAGGGACCGATACTATGGACTATACATGAAGTGGTGTATGAATCACAAAGGTCTAATGAATTTGAACATGGATGGAGTCAAATGATTGATAGATACAATCTACATGAGAATGATTGGTTGTCATCTTTGTTCAAAGAAAGAGCCCGTTGGGTTCCATGTTTTCTGAGATCAAGTTTTTGGGCAGGTATGTCAACAACTCAGCGTAGTGAGAGCATGAATGCCTTCCTTGACGGGTATGTCCAATCAAAAACTTCATTGAAGCAGTTCATCGAACAGTATGAGTTGGCTTTGAGAAGTAAAGCCGAGAAGGAGTTTCAAGCAGATTTCAAGTCATATTCACAGATGTTGCCATGTGCTACCAAATATGCGATTGAAAAGCAATTCCAGGATGTTTATACACTATCTAAATTCAAGGAATTTCAGGAAGAGTTGACTGGGAAAGTGTATTGTGATGTCATTTCGGCGGAAGATATGTGTCGTGGAACTATGTACGAGGTTCACGAGGATGTAATCTTGGACCAAGTTGAGAAGAGGAATTCCTTCATAGTTACTTTTGAAAGAGAGAAATGTGTAATCAAGTGTAGTTGTCATTTGTTCGATTTCAGAGGGATTATTTGTAGGCATTCATTGTCGGTTTTAATTCGAAATCGTGTGAAACTGCTACCCAATTGTTATATCCTGAGGAGATGGCGGAGAGACATACCTAGAGCATACACACGGGTGAAGATTAATTATGCTGGTTGGGTGAACACAGTTGAACAAGATAGATATGATCAATTGTGTAGTACTTTCGCGAAACTAGCAAACACAGTGGTCGAAGATGAAGTCAGGCATCATGAACTGATGGATTGGATTGAAAACCAACTGAAAATTCAAACAATGACATTAAGTTATGGCAGTAATCCAATTTCTGAAAAGGTTCTTCCCCAGGATAAGCATGACATGACCAGTGAATGTGGAGAAATAGAGAAGACATCAACGACTCCCATTTTGAATCCGAATATTGGTACATATGATTCCACCCAAGGAGAACGAAGAAAGAGATAATTAAGAAGGTTTTTTTAAATATCAGTTCAAGTCAATATCTGAATATGTCTCCTGTTGACGTGTCATTTCTTTGTAATTTTTAATCTTGGACACACGCAAAGTAAAAAATTAAATCTTAATCTACTGTTGAAGAAACAAAAAACACAACATCTGAGAAGCTAGATAACTACTTGTTGTTACTGGTTTTTTCTTTTCTATACAAATCATTGAAGTAAGACTTTGTAATCGGATGGGAAGCAGAACTCCACACCTTCCTTAAGAATAGAGCAGGTTGTGGAAGAAGCATGGATATCATTTGGAGACTTTGCATGTAATATAAAAAAAATTCATTTCTGTGGTGAAGATTTGGTTATTGTTCTGCACCCAGGCGTAAAACTTTCTTGAGTTGTTTAGACCTTGGATTAAGCCTTTTGCTTTAGCTCTAGGGTTGAAAATTGATATGACTTTCAGTTGTTATTGCAATCTGTGATTTTATAAATGAATTTGTGCAGTTGGCTCTTGGTATCATTGTATCCACTTTGTGTGTTTCATTTGTCATAGGAGTGCTGCATTATGTCATGGAATAATCTTGATTCGTGATGGAAAATCTTACTGAAAGAGCATAGGAGGACTCTGATTCTCCAACTTGCAAGCCAGTTCTAGAGAAATAGCCTAATCTTAAAATCGTAGTGTGTGGAGCAGTAGCTGGAATAAGTTCCTAGTTTCTTTGTGTTTCATTAAACCTCTAGAAGCTTAATGATTAACACTATTTGTTGGCTAAGTTTCAATGATGATATTTTTCATATTATGTCGTCCAAAGTACATTCAATGTATTTCTTTCTCTTGAAAAAAAATAAACAAAATAATTAGTTGCGTTGCGCTAAATTCTAAATTCATGATCTCATATCACAATCAAAATGGAAATTCTAGATTCCAGTAATTAAAAAAAAAAAAAAAAAAAACCCTCACAACACAGTTTTTCTCATAAAGGATAAATAACGAAAGCTCAAAATGCATCGATAAATAAAGAATATGATATTTTCGAGGCAAAATGTGTGGTTGAAAAGTGATTTTGAGAAATGTGTGTGGTTAAAAAGTGTTTTGAAAAATGTGTCATTCATAAACAAGTTTACCAAATGGGGGCTAAAACATATTTCTTACAAATGCGAGTTACTACATTTATCGAAAGTCTTAAAAATTCAAAGTGCTATGGAGAACTAGCATCGGGTGCCTTCCCTTTACCCCTTCGAAAAGTGATATTAAGCGATACTTCGACATCTTTCTCCTTTGAAATTCGAGCTGCCATATTGAAAATGCTCAACAACTCTTCCATTTAGGAACTTTTATTATCCTTCATCGCTGACTTGCCACTTGACTAGCCTTCAAGCTCTGGCCCAGTCTGTAATAACAGATATGGATACATCAGTATTATTAATTATTATTTTGTCTACTGCAAGAAAGGAATTTGGTGTACTGGACTGGTTAACTTTCTGAATGGCCTTGATATATTATCAACAGATGGATCATAGTCCTCTTATAAAACCTTGTTTATTTTCCATTCTTATCTTTCTTTTATATGGAAAAGCTCTAACTTCCTGCTCGAATCTAACTTAGTCAACGTTGGACTTATTCTTGAGACAACCTCGTGACTACTACCATGTTGCTCCATGCATTTTAACAGGACGGCATCTCGGCTGGGACATGATACTATTATTTGCTGGCATGCTCAAAGATGGTCTATGGGACGTCTATAATGATATTAGAATGGGTGTTTGTGGAGAAATGTGCTGATCGATACAACATAACCAGAGAAGAACAGGTTATTCCTATGGACATTTTCTTCAATTTTGTAATTTGTCTTCAGAATCCATATAGGCAAAATTAACATGAATTTCAGAATCTATTACTCCCTTTGTCCCACATGAAATTTCAGAAATCATGTTCTGGAAGTTATTTTATATTCATTTAAATTACTACACAAATGTATATCTCCTTCAAAGTTTGTGACATTCTAAAACTAAGTAGAAATATTTGCATATAGAAAAGTTCTGAGGTTTGTAATAATCCGAAATATTTTTTGCCAACTTCCACTCATGACATGGTTTTAGGCTTTATGCTGATGATCCAAAGAGTGGTAGACCATATATAATTATCACTTTGGAGCAGTGGTTTGGAATCTAAACGTTTTAGGTTGAGCAGAACCAAGACGAATTATGCACAATAATTATACAGTATTAATAAGGACATAGTCTCTTTGAAGGATCTTGTTGTGCCAAAAAGTGTAATGTACAGAATTAGAGTTACTCAAATGAAATGAAGTGCTATAGGAATTGGGTAGGGAGACGATTAAAAGACGGATAATATAGAACAATTATTCGACATACTATGGTTTACAATATCTGATTAGGGTGTTAAATGGACAAGATGTCCAAGATAAACATAAAAGAAATGAGGAAACTAAGATGGATGTATGGTCATACTAGAATGGATAAGGTAAGGAATAAAAATATACACCAACAAGTGGAGGTGATGCTGATAGAGGATAACTTAAGGGAAGGACAACCTAGGTGGTTGATGCCTTTGATAGACCATAATAAGACTCTTGTTCAAGAGACTAAGAGTGATACTGTTTCAGTATAATGAGTTAGAACGGGAAGGGGTAGACCAAAATTAAATAATCTATTGTAGTTTTTAAGAAGCTAATAATTTTAAATCCTTTAGTAGACGTAATTTTAAATGTTTAAATGATATATAAGTGATATCTATAAGACTATAACTGCCTAAATTTTTAGATGAAGTAGATCAACATAATACTGAGCACGCAAAGGTTTTGGGGTCTAGTGTTGCTGCCACTCATTTAATGAAATTGTGCATGTTTGAGGTAAAAATAGATCCTGCTTATACTTGGGAAATTTATTGAAGACAATATTTAAATGATATACACACGGCTCTCTCGAAAGTTTAAACTTTTAGATGAAGTGGTTCAACATGTAGCAATAAATTAAAGAGGGTAGCCATAAAAGCATATCGATTCCAAAGTTAACTCGGAATGAGGCGTAGATTATTATTGTTCTTCTTGTTGATTTGCTATTTTTGTGATTGTAAACTACGAGGATATCATTGCACTGGAATTTATGAAATGACCAGATGATGATGAACCAAGAAAACATGTTCTTAAATAACTTTATTTGTAACCTCTTCTTTTTTGTGAACATTTCCCCTATGTTACGGGATGGATTGTAACTTTACTTTCTTTGGTTAAAATGTTATAATTGCCTATTTTTTGTACATTATTATGTCCTTTTTCTGGTATCTATATCGCCATTATCTTAAATTTTTCATTTGTCAATATCTCTTTTCCAGGATTCTTATGCTATTAAACGTTTTGAGTGTGCAATTGCTGCTCAAATCATCACATGGGAGATAGTTCCGGTAAGCATCTTGACTCATGGACACTTGCAGTGATGAGCTAAGAGTGGCTATTTTCATTTTCTTTTTGACAAAGTTTGAATTAAACATACAGGTTGAAGTATCTAGCAGTAGAGGGAAAGTGGGAAACTATCTATCATTGTCAACAAGGAAGAAGGTTTAGGAAAGGTGAATTTAAAAAAAAAAAAAAAAAAAAATTGTTTGATATTGAGTTTTACAAGTTCTTTGTTTGATCACTGGTGCGTTTTTTTAATATTTAGATATTTAACTATTTAGCTATTTTTGCCTTGTGCAAGCGTGTGTGTAAGGAAGAGTGGAAGACGAAAACATGATGAGAATCGACCAGCAAGTATGAAATATTGTGTTCACTCTTCATATTTATTTTTTATCTTTGAAATCTATTCCAGTGGTTCTGATTTTTCGTTTAGCGAGTAAGTTGAAATTAAAATGTTTTTATTTGCAGCAATTTCCGATAATTGATATTCTATGTTATCATGTACATCTAATTTTTTAGTAGAAAAACTCATTCTTTTAGATAAATAAATAGATAATTTTGGATGCTGAAGGCATATTTTTCTATTCTCCCTCGTATTAAATAAAAAGAGATATGTTGGATGAAACAGTTCAAAATTATTGTAATATGGACTCTCTCTAAATTCTCTAATCGTGGCTTGCCAGTTTGATGCATCTAGATTAAGCAGGTGTTTGGTAAATGGATTATAAACCATACAATTTTTCAAATCAATTTTTAATCACATACATTTTCTCTATTCAATTTTAAACTACACATTTTACCTCAAAATTACAATTAAACTAATTTATATGTTACCAAATGGAGGAGTTTTGACCAAGTTTCAAGGAGAATGGGGGTTCTGTAACTGTTGGCAATGCATCTTGTATAAGGTAAGGTTCCTTCCTTTCTCTGAGTGTTTTCATTCATCCATCTTTCAAGCTTGCACGCGTCTGCGTGTAGTGTGCAAATGTGTTTGTCCATCAATCAGTCTGCTTATCAGTGATCATTCGTGTCTTGGGCAAGTCCACTTGTCTGGCATCTCTAACCTCGTGTAGGAAGGATTTATTTTTCTCGTCTTGGGCAAGTTAGTTCTTGTGCAAGCGAGAGTTATCACGATTAATAGCTGGGCCTATCCATAAGCTCTTCACCCTGGCTCCTGGGAGCCACATCCTGCGATTCACCTCCTCTACCAAAGGTTCAGGTGTCACGCAGTGAAAATGCTTCTCTCCCAATTCGGTTCGGCAAGTCGGCAACAGCTAGGCGGTTGACCTATTTTTACCATGAAGTGCTCTAATGATATAATCATATTGTAGGTATTTCCCTTACATCCTACTCATCAGCGTGCGTGTGTGCCAGTTGTTCTGCCTTACCGGCCAATGAATGAGAGGTAGGCTACCTAGAAGCGAAAAACCTCGGGAGCTGAACCTGCGATCCGTGAAAGTTGGTATCAGAGCGGGACTGCCTGAATGCGTTGTTGGTCTTGTGGAGATCAATGACATGAATTCTCGCGGAGAAAATATTTTGGGCCACGGATCGTGTTGGCAAGCGTGCGAAACACGAAGAAGGAAGCTATGAGGAAGATGGGTGTGCAGGGCAGCGTTGCGCGATTGCTTTTGAAGGAGTTTTGAGGAGCGCATTTTGTAGGGCCTACGAGAATGTAGTGGGTATGTGCTTCGACATGTGCTGGAGACGCTGCGGCTGGAGGCCGTCCACCGAAGAACTACTGCTTATGGGGGCAGATGGTGAAAGTTGGTGTCGGATGCAGTATGTACAAGGTACATCGGGCAAGTGTGGAAGTATCACTGTGTGAATGCTCGTCCATGAGGGGATGGTGCCGTTTAATTCTGCAGTTGAGGAGTGCGCGTTGATGCGAAACTCACTTCTCGCTACGAGGACGTAAGCGGATTCGAATGAGGGAGAATGTCACGTAGTGAAAATGCTTATCTCCCTATTCGGTTAGGCAAGTTGGCAACAGTAAGGCGGTTGACCATTTTACCATGAAATGCTCTAATGATATGATCATATTGCAGGTATTTCCCTTACATCCTACTCATCAGCGTGCGTGTGTACCAGTTGTTCTGTCTTACCGGCCAATGAATGAGAGGTAAGCTACTCAGAGGCGAGAAACCTCGAGAGCTGAACCTGCGATCCTTGAAACCAGGGCAGGGTCAGTAAGGACCCTCAAGGTTGGGGTTCAACCTTTTTTTTTTTAAAAGAACTCATGTAAGGGTTTTTTTTTTTTCTTTCACAACTGCTATAATTTGGCTTGTTCAATTAGTTACGGATTTGTTGCTTTGCTTGACTGCTACAACTAATCAGCACATGGGTTTGTTAGCATACGGGACTAGATAGTTTTATGAATAAGACTCCTTTTGGCGGCGGTGTTGTTAATTTTTTTTAAGGTAAAATGTGTGGTTAAAAATTAGAGAGAAAATATGTGTAGTTAAAAAGTTGTATGAGAAATTGTGTAAATTAAAATATGTAATCATTACAATTTTTTTAAAAATAAATGGTGCAGCCGAACGCACCTTAAGATTTTAACTTCTTTCCTTATTTAACACCGTCTAGTCCTGCATAGTACCCAGAGAGAGTGCTTGCTTTGTGGATTATCTTTTAGAGAGAACTCGGCAAATTCTTGCTATATGAAACCAAATCTTGACTAATCTTATGTCGCAATTTTCGTATCAATAGAATTTTTATCTCACTTCTCTATTAATTTCATGTAACGAGTTCTCATGAATTATAACATGGAGATTTTTTACATATTGCATACCAGAGTTGAGTTATAATATGCTATGAAATCGAAAAAGTATGCTGATATATCACTTAAAATCAGATTTTTAGCGAATTTTGATAAAAATTAATGCGTGTGATTAAAAAGTTGCGTGACTCATGAAATATGTGGTTATAATTAATTGTTGATTTTAACTTTGATAAAAATGAAGATTAAAATCTCTCTAAAAAAGGGACTATATGAATAATGTAACTTATCTCAATAAATATTTGTACGGTAGTCATCAGTCCTAAGCACTCTCTCTTTTCAATGATCTTTCCATTGATTGACTCTATTCACCCCTTCGAAAAAAGGCTATTGTTGTGATTCTCTCATGAGCAAGCTTCTAATCCGATCTCGAGTAGCGAAAGTGACCAAGGTCAATTGCAAGGATCGAATAGGTTTTCCTACGAAATTCTGGCTGGATAATAGGATCCTTGGAGTTTTACCAAACAAAAGTTGGTATAAAAAAATCCCAAATGCTGGATCGAACATATTTGAATTTGACCTACTCAACTTTGCAACTAATACGCCTCTATTTGGTAATTTATTATTTTTTTAATAAATAAATAATGAGATGTTTTGAGATAAAATATATGGTAAAAAGGATATTTTGAGAAATATGTAGTCAAAAAACAGTTTAGGAAAATATTTTATTTATAAATTTATTTATAAACAATTTATCAAAAGATTTCAAATTATTTTTAACTATACCTTTTTTTGGACGTAAACTTAAATAAAATTCGGCCGGATCATCAAACAATGAAAGCCGCCATAGTTGGACCGTGCTGAACAATTTTGACCGAGAATAGAATAGTTCATAGTCTCAATTGAGCTAATCAGGAAAATTGTTGCAAGTGTTCAATAGCCACCTTTCATACTCTAAAAACTAAAATGGTCAATTAATATAAATTAGGCTTCCTTTAATGGGTTCAATTACAAGCAATAAAAAAGGGCATAATAATACTAGAACTCGTTTGGCCCCTATTTTTTTAAAATTAAATTTATTCAACATTTAATCTCAACTATTCATCTTAGTCAAGCTTACTATTTTTTACGTTTCAAACATTTTTTAACCACACATTTTTCAAACAATACCATTCAAAACCACATTAATTTTCAAATAATGGGGTCAAATATGGGCGAAATGTATATATATACACTAAAGAGTAGTCATGAATGTAATTTAAACTGATCTTTAATTTTGATTGATTTACAAACTATTTATGAATTAACGGAGAGTTAAACCATGTTTGAGCCTCATTTTGAAGAAAAATGAGTTTTAATATCAATTGAGCTCAAATGGGGACTTGTGTAGATTATTAGGATTTGTCGTGGAAATTAGTCAAAGATCAAATAAAGCTGCGAGTCATTTAAACAAGACAATATGTATACTGTCAACCCACACGTGTTTACACTTGATTTGTTTTCAACGATCATAATAATGTTCTATTTACTTATTCCTTATTTGATTTTGATTATTTGAAATCATTTCTCCTCGACACTCATTTTTGAATTTTAACCATGTATTCTTTAAAAAAATGATTCTAATTTTTTCAAATTATTTTCTCCTATTTTTTATCCATATATTCACAATTTTTTTTTAAAAAAAAAAAATTAAACACTTGTCAAAACTTTTTTATCAATCAAAGCGCTTAAATTACAAATATATCCTTCTTCCAAAGTGAAATGGAAAATTGAAATGTCAGCTTTCAATATTAAGTTCGTCCTTAGTGAGTTAGTGTTTCAATATAGCTGCACAATCGGTCCTAAACGATGAAACTGTCAAAAGTTCGGTGAAACTACCACGTGAGTCTCATATCCAACTTTACAAATTTCATTTAGCTTCTGTTTGTAAACTCAATTTTTTTCAAAAATTATTGGACATTATTAATACGAATATAAAATTGCCTTCCAAATATGTCCCTTGCGATGGACTATATAATCCATAAAATTTAGCCGTTGTTTGATTCTCATCAATTTTTTTATTTTTTTACCGTGCTCAATTTCAACTATTCACTAAAAGTCAAGTTCATAATATTTGACTTTTCAACCAAATTTCAATTATTCATTCTTCTAAAAATTAATTAAAAAAAAAAACTCTTTTTCAGTAATAAAAACACACACTTAGTACCTCTTTAGAGGTAACTTAAAGATTGTGAGGGAGAATGTCACATAAAATTTCAATACCTCAAAATTGTAATGAAGCGTCAAAATTGAAATTCATGAGGTGAAAACCGCGCAAAGAATGGCGTCACCAGTATGGCGTCCGGTACATTTCTTCAAGTACTTGAAAAGCAATCAAATTTGACCAAATAAAGTATTTGAATTTTGCACCTATAACAGAAAAAGGAGTACAAAATCAATATTGAAAACACAAGAGGCCACATTTCTTGATTTCAGCCATATTCCTCAATTCTCTGTCTGATTCTCGTATTGTTTAAACAGAAGCAATGGCAAATCAGAATGGAACGACGTCGCCAGATCTGCGAGAGGCGTTCTTGGGAGTGTACTCTGTACTGAAATCTGAGCTTTTGAATGATACTGCTTTTGAATGGACTGATGATTCTCGTCAATGGGTAGAAAGGGTCAGCTTCTTCTATTTTTTTCACGTCCTGTTTTTTCTAATTAAATACTATGTTTTGTTATGGATAATTATTTCATATGCAATGATATTCGCCAACTGCGATTTTCTGTTCCACCCATGGTTGGATCATCCAATTTCTGGTTGAACCAGTCGAACATGCTGTTTCAGAACATAGGACTCATGACGATCCACCTGTCTTATAAAATTAAATTGTAATTAAGGTGGTAAATTATAATTGTTGTACTAGAAGAATGAAGACTCCTCGTGCAAAAATAGAATATCTAAAAAAAAAAAAAAAATATATATATATTTCTCACCTATGGGGCTGAACTTGAACTGATTGGTTAAAATTAGAGATGGGTTTGACATGGATTTTGGGGGTGAGCTGACTGCTGAGTTATTTATTTTTTAATCGAAGTTTGACTGATATTGATTCAGACAGAGAATACGAGATCAGATATCTATTGATCCCTTTATAGATTTATTTGGTGATATAAAGATTTAAATTTTGATTTGAACAGAAGGGAGCCCAAAAAGATTCATGTAGTCGACCCTAGATTTATCGCTCATTATGTAAAGCTCTGCTCGATAACACTGTAGCGATTATAAAATTGTTTATTTATGTTTTCAAGGTAAAATGTATGGTTGAAAAGTGAAGAGAGAATATGGGTTTGGTTAAAAAGTGGTTTGGTAAATTGTGTTTATAAATTAATTTATAAATTTTAATAATATTATTAAAGAACAGATGCTACTATATTGTAGTTTCTGATGTGATATTTTATGTTTTTGTGGCAGATGTTGGACTACAATGTACCTGGAGGTTAGACATGAGTCATTTACATGGGACAATACTAAGAAAGAAAAAGAATCTTAAGTATTCGTTATACTATTCAATCCTATCTAGTCGACTAATGCATACCAAACGTTCAATATTAGTTAGTTTATCAGAGTAAATATTATGTGCTAATAATTGCTTGAATGTGTTGTTATTTACAGGAAAGTTAAACAGAGGTCTATCTGTTATCGATAGCTACAAGTTGCTAAAAGAAGGCAAAGAGCTAACCGAGGATGAAGTTTTTCTTGCTAGCGCTCTCGGTTGGTGTATTGAATGGGTAGGTCGAAGTGGTTTCTCTGACTTCTTTTTAGTTGCAGAAATGCTTCTGGTTGGCTGTTTTTTGAAGTAGGATCTAAACTACATTTCTCCATAAAAAATTTCAGCTTCAGGCTTATTTTCTTGTCCACGATGATATTATGGATGGTTCTCATACGAGACGTGGTCAACCATGTTGGTATCGATTGCCCAAGGTTCGTGCTGAATGTGAATTCCCTCTGTTTTGTATTCTGATTTGTCGAAGAACTGTCACCAGAAGTATCTCATCTTGAATGATTTTCGTGTTTTAGGTTGGTCTAATTGCTTTAAACGATGGAATCATACTTCGGAACCACATTGCTCTAATTCTCAAGAAGCACTTCAGAGAAAAGCCTTATTATGTGGATCTAATAGATTTGTTCAATGAGGTATACTGACAAACAGTTCCGATCTGTTGCCTTGCCCATAACAATTACCCACATCCAATGAAAAATAATCAAGTGTCGAATTTTAAAATTTAGGGATACTTGGTTGATTTACATTGAAGGTGAGCAACTATTATGTTGTCCACGGTGGGCAACCGATCATTTTCGTAATGCAGTATCTTTATTAATCATTTTTTCATGTTTAGATATTATTATGCTATATTTATTGTTATTTTTTTTTTAAGGTTGAGTTCCAAACTGCTTCAGGACAGATGATTGATTTGATTACAACTCTTGAAGGAGAAAAAGATCTATCAAAATACTCGTTGCAACTGTGAGTCGGAAAACTTGTAAAATCTAGTGTTCTTATACAGCTCCGTACTTCAGTCCCCCAATTTTTCTTGTAGTCTCTGATAAATTAGAATTGCTCGATTTTTTTGCAGTCATCGGCGAATTGTTCAATATAAGACAGCCTACTACTCATTTTACCTTCCGGTAGCGACAAATCTTTCATTCTATTAGTCAACATCGTCATGAAAATGATGTTATTGAATTGCCGACAGTGACAATTTCTAATTCCTGATGTTTACACAGGTTGCCTGTGCATTGCTTATGGCTGGTGAGAACTTAGACTACCATGTAGACGTGAAGAATGTACTCAACGACATGGGAATTTACTTTCAAGTACAAGTAAGTTGCTAAGCTTGAAAATTACTTTGAAGTAACAAAATCTTATTCTAATAAGAACTGTAAAAAAAAAAAAAAAAAAAGCATTGTTTACTTTTAATATTTCATAAAATAACGTTCTCTATATTTCTACTCAAGCTGATAGTGATCTCCATGTTTTTTAGTACTGGAATTTTCAGCTTCTATGAGATTTTTGTTCATGTTAATTGTTACTAAGAGCTTGCTTGATGTAGATTCTTGAGAATAAATTTTATGAAAGTGATTTTCTTGAAAAATGTGTTGTTGAAAAGTAGGGAAAAGTTATGTTTCCACGTGCAAAATTATTTTTTGGGGGACTGTGTGGTTGGAAATGAGTTTTGGGAAAAATGAGTTTTAAAGAATCTCAACTGAATAGGGGCTAAATGTCACCCCTAGTGAAGAATACAAATGAAGTCCGAGGATTGTCATTCCATTGTTGTCATTTCATATGTATATGTTTAAATGAAAGCAATAAACTAATAGTTTACCGACATCCTATCCTTGGTGTAACGTGTTTTCCATTTATTTAGGACGATTACTTAGATTGCTTCGGAGATCCTGAAAAGATCGGAAAGGTGAATTCCTTTGCTTTCATTTCTAACATCGGAATAGTCTTAAAATTTATGCGTTGAGCGTGCTATCAGTTCTTACTTCATCATTACGCCTCATCAGATTGGAACGGATATTGAAGATTTCAAGTGTTCGTGGCTTGTTGTAAAAGCCTTGGAACATTGCAACGAGGAACAAAAGAAAATTTTATTCGTAAGAAGCAAATTTATTGAAATTCTGCCAATCTGTTCATATCAGGTGAATATATATATATATATTTTAACATTTGCATTTTTATCACCAGGAGCATTATGGCAAAGTAGATGCATCTGATGCAACGAAAGTTAAAGAACTTTATAATGATATCGATCTTAAGGGCGTGTTTGCAGATTATGAAAAGAAGAGTTACGAGAGATTAACGAGCTCGATTGAAGCTCATCCGAGTAAAGCAGTTCAGGCTATGTTGAAGTCCTTCTTGGGAAAGATATACAAGAGGCAGAAGTAAGAGGTGTTTAGAAGATATCAATGAAGCTAAAGAATCCCAGTTTATATACTTATTTGTATTTGTATTCTAGTTGTTGGGAGAAAAACAGTTTCCCTAATTCATGTTTGTATCGATCGTGATTTTGTTCATGGTCTATGTAATTCTTTCAGACCAATTATAATAAATATCGCTCGCTTAAGCGCCACTTAGTTTCTGAGAGAATCTCGAGTTAAGGAATCTAAGCAACTGAAACCAACCTCTAAGCTACTTTCACTAGAGTAGATTATTGCTTGAACTTTCAAAAAATAATATTGTCTCACCGTCCATCACGTGATCTGTAATAAGTCATGTTAAGTCAGTTAGGTAATCTCATAAAAGAGGTAGAAGTAAGAAGTGTTTAGAAGATATCAATGAAGCTAAAGAATCCCAGTTTATATACTTATTTGTATTTGTATTCTAGTTGTTGGGGGGAAAACAGTTGCCCTAATTCATGTTTGTATCGATCACGATTTTGTTCATGGTCAATGTCATTCTTTCAGACTAATTATAATAAATATCGCTCGCTTCAGCGCCACTTAATTTCTAAGAGAATCTCGAGTTGAGGAATATAAGCAACTGAAACCAACCTCTAAGCCACTTATTGCTTGAACTTTCAAAAAATAATATTGTCTTATCGTCCATCACGTGATCTATAATAAGTCATGTTAAGTCAATTAGGTAATCTCATAAAAGCTTCCCATGCCATTTGCCTTCAATACTAATTCATTTCCTCAATCATCATCTCACTTTTTAAAATTTCTACCTTTGAAATCATTTTTGTGCACTTGGGAGTGCCATGTTTGGTACCCATTACTTCATATAATTATGTGATTTGTAATAATAAATTTTTGGAAAATGTTTGGTTAAAAAGTGTGAAATTTTTTTGAGTTTATATGTAAATTATTATTGGTAAGAAATGTGATTGAAAATGAGTTTTTAAAAAATAAAATTTTAAATAATAGGTATCAAACAGGATAGCCTTAAATTATTCGAACTCAAATAAATCTTGAATAAGTGCACCAAACTGGAAAATCTGAATTCTCATAATCATGATCGAGAGAACATTTATTGGCTATATTGGATGATATTCTAGCTCTGATTTTTCAAACCTTTCATCAATTGCTGAAATTCTGGGTAATCTCTATGTGCATGATTTGGGTCAATCTTTTTAATAAATGGAGCTATTATATCGATATTCATGAAACTTTTGCACCAAGAACATAATATCTCCCTCAAGTCTAGAACTTGTGTTGAATTACAATCAAACTAGTGACATACCCGTGCGATGCAAGGTCATTTGTTACTTACATATATCAAATTTATATTTTAACATATGAAATTAATACTTAATTAAAAATGAGACAGGAATGAAGACAATTAATTACAAATGGACATTACACATAACTTAATTTTTTTTCAATTTTTTTACGACTCGTATGTTTATCGATCCAGAAATTTCTTTAAATATTGTAATTTGAATTGATTTAAAACTTAAAATGGAAAAGAAAAATTACATTTAAATAAAATTTGTAATAAATGGAAAAAATAGATTTATCTGTGATATATGCTCAGAATTTTATTAAAACGAAAAGGTAAAGAAAAAGAAACATAGATTGATGAACGTTCTTATTTTATCATTTTTCATTTTCTATTTTTAAATAAAAATATTTATACGATATTGACAAAGTTTTTTTTTTATCTTTACGAAATTAAAAAAAAAAAAATCATTGATTTTAAGTAGTAAATGATTATTAAGTTTTCCACATTTTTTCACAAAAATAAAAAATAAAAAATTGAAGTTGTTGTTCAAGAAAAAATTGATATTATTTTTTTATCGAAAATAACAGATATTTGCACATTGTTTGGAGTTGCGTTGTTAAGTATTAAAATGAACATCTTTAATAATTTCAATTTCATTTCCCATTGCACTAAACGCATCATCAAGCCCCTGTTTGGTACCTATTATTTTTAAATCTCATTTTTTAAAAACTCATTTTCAACCACACATTATACCAATAAAATAATCTACACATAAGTCCAAAAATATTCTCCAATTTTTAACTACACATCTCAAAAAAATTTACTATTTCAAACCACATTATTCCAAATAATGGGTCTCCAACAGGGATCAAATACAGTCAACACGTCATCCATAACATAATAATTAATTTCACTACGTAAAATGATTTCCATAATACCATTCAAATTTTATTAATGTGATGACATAATAATTAGTTTTAGTTTCAATAAATTATTAATTATCATCAGTACATCTTACGTTGATTTAGCAAAGTTTAATTCAAATAATTAAAAAAAAAATGAATAGTCACCGTTTTCTTAAAAAAAAAAAAATTTACCGTTTTCTGGAAAAAAAAATCTATTAAGAAGTGTAAATAAACTTATTTGTCACTGATATTTTTAACTAAACAAAAAAGAACAAATATTAAAGTTTAATAAATTATTAATCTAATTAATGCACAAATAATGCACGAAAAAGTAAAGCTATTTTTGTTTTTCAAAGTTAATGTGTAGTTTTCCAAATGTATTAATTTATTTATAAAATTTATTTTTTATAAAACAATTAATGATGAATATTAATGCAAACAAACTTATTTGTCACTAATATTTTTAACTAAACAAAAAAGAACAAACAATAAAACTACTTCAAATTATAATAGTTATATTAAAATTTTTTGTAATTTTTTTATCACCAACTCTTTATTAATTTTCACATCTTGTCTTTTGAGACGATTTTCATTCAATATATTTGTTTTGTTGACGAAAAACACTTATTTATCTTTCATATTTTTAAATAATCAAAATAAATAATTAATGCAAAAGTTAAAAAAAAAAATTGCACATCATTTCAATGCAAATTAGCAGAATATTTGAATAGAGTTTGTAATTAGAAATAAAATTTATTAATTAATTGAATGTTATAAATAACAATGCGATTAAAAAAAAGTTAAGGATATAAAAGCAAAACTAAACAAATACCGAAGATCTATCTTGCAATTAAACTATGGTGTAAATTTTAAAAAATGTGTTGTATGAATATTGTTACCTAAATATAATTAGCTTGATTTTCAAAATATGAAAAACACGAACAATGAAATGATTCATCGGTGTTAAAACAATTACAAATTTGGATGGATTAATGAGTGAAGTGAATGAATTGGAATATAAATAAATGTTATGTCAACAATTATTTCTTGTAGGATCCATAAAAATTGCAGGAAATATATATATATATATAGAGAGAGAGAGTACGAATAGACAAATTATTAGCATTCAATACATGTAGTCAAGTGTCTATTTACAATGCATTACACACTTTCCCACATTAAATGTCTCATTAATTGTCAAAAACTCATTTCTCAATTCCGGAAATTCAATTGAAAAAAAAAAAAAATTCCAAAAATAGAAACTGAAAATGGGCGGGAAAAATTTTTTGACGGCACTTCTGTTTTTATATATATATATATATATATATATATATATATATATATATGAACGATTATTTAATCAAGTCTTCTTTACTTACGCCTTACGATGTGCTGCAAAATTAAAAATTTGTTTTTGCATGGTGGTGTATGAGAAATTAGAGAAATTTTTGAATGTATGGTTGAATTTTTTTTTTTTTTTTTTAAATGTATTCCATAAAAATGTACGATTAAAAATAAATTTACAAAAAAAAAAAAAAAATGATAAATTTCTTTCGGACCAAAAGCACTTGGTATAGATACTTGGGTACTTTTTAAACATATATATATATATAAAACGGCAAGCCCACATTAATCTCGTGTGGTGCACCACACATGAAAAGAAACCAGCCTTTGCCAAACAACTCACCAGTCACCAGTGCCTCAGCCACAATCACTGTCCACGTAGTATATATACACCTCAACCTTCACTGTTCGACCTCCACCCCAACCCCCATTCTCTCTCTAGTTTTCCGTACCATAGGTTTTATTAAAATTTGCCCCATTTTTATCTTTTTAATTTTAATCATTATTCTATCAATCAATCATTAATTTTTTTTATTTTTTTTTTATTTTTATTTTTTCTATTCAGTAATCAATTCCAATCATTTGCTGTTTGTTTTTGCTTTTCCAAAAGAAATATTGAAAATCAGAAAAACCCACAATTGATCAAAGTTAGCATTCTAATTTTCAAACGTTTTAGGGAACAGTTATTCAGAATCGGATCCACAATGTTCTGTTTCCCCATCGTCGCATGTTTTTCTAAAAGGTGTGTCTTTTCTTGTACTTCTGTTGGATATGTATGTTTACGGTTGAATGTATATAGAGACGCATGTAATTGTATATATAGTGTTCAAATTGGCAGGGTTTTATTGTTTTAGGATTTTCATGTTTCGTGGGATTGTAAGTGCTGAATTTGAGATTTTAAAAGGATTGGGTGATTCAGCTCTCGGATCAAAGTGGGAAATATTGTCGAAACAATGCTTGTTGTATAAAAAAACAGATTTTTTTGGTTGTTTGCCTGCTTTTCACCTCCTAAACTGTGATTTATTTCAATTGATTTAAAATTTCAACGTTCGCCTATTCTCATTGTTTCAATTTTAGACGGAAAATTTACAGTAATTCGAAGGGTTAAACTATTTTTTCTGGGGGTTTTCTCATTCCTTTTGTGTACCTCTGCGGTAAGAGCTAAATTTGTAGTAAGATCGAATCTTTTTTGGATACGTGACCTTTATAAAATAATCAGATAAGCTGTGTGTTCCATGTAATTCTTTCTCTATTAGCAACCATCTGTTTCTGGTCTAAGTAATTTATTTATTTTTTTTTCCCGAATTTTCAATGTCCTTTTTTTAGTGTTGGAGTTAGATGTATTTGGCATTCTTTTTTTACACATATCATCAGACATGGACTTGGAGGTAAATCTGTAATTGGTTCTTAATAATCCTTCGAATTACATGATCGCCGAAACTAAAGTAATGAATGCTCGTATAGGAATTTGAGTGGTTATAATAAATGCTTTAAATGTGCAATTGATTGCCGTCGACTGGAACTCCAAATTTTTTTCTCTTTTTTTTTTTTTTGGGGGGTCGGAGTTATTGACGTCATTAATGCTCTCACGGTTCACTTTGCTCTGATTGGACACTGGTATTGTCGTTTATCATAGCTGGAGATTTCACTTATTGCAGTGTGTAAATTCAGAAAAAAGTGCCTTTTAGCACTAAACTCTAGTATCATGCAGAAAAGGTCTCTCCTAATTATTGAGATACAAAATTACAAAATCGTTGGATGAAGAGACTGATTATGATCTTCAGAACACTTGAATGCACCCATATGTAGAATATCAATACCGAACTTGTAAGCCATCAGAGATTTTTGAAACCATATGTTAGCTGTGGTTTTGACAATAATTATCTGGAACTATTTTATTGCAATTATCATGTTGATTTTCTTCTTTGGGGGTTTTTGGATGGACTCAAATTGCTTGCATGCCAAAACAAAAGGTTATTTGACTCATTTATTTGATTTTTTCTGGTTTGTGGGGTTCAAGAATTTTGACTTCATTGGTGTCCAGGAATGGCGCATATTGATTCCCAGAAATGATCATGGTGCAGTGCTTAGACGGAGTGAAGCATCTGCTTTCTGCTGTTGTGAGTTGCTGCGATTCTGAAATATATAAGCAACCAGGGGGCCTGAAAAATCCTGAAGCTCTAGCAAGGGAGACTGTGTGTATGTCATTAACTTATCTGCATATTTCAATTTTTGAGCTGTAATTGAGTGCTCAATAGTTGCTACTGCCTCAGTTTTACATTCTGCTCTTTCTATAGATGTCATTTAACTGGATTCTCACAATTAATTTCATCTTGGCCTGAGCAAATGGCTGTTAACAACATTGTTGACAGGATTTATGATATATTGAAACAGAACTGATGAGCTAGCCATCCTAACAGTTGCTCCTTAAAATATTCTCATGCGGATCTGGCAATAATAAAGAAATATGGTTATGAAGATCTAAATGATCCCATAGGGAAAACAAATGCACATAAAGGAAATGTTTAAACCAGATAGCTGGACTTACATCCATCAATTACACATCAAATATTTAATATTTCCGAAATTAATCTTTCTTGGGAATATAGGTTTCAGGTATTATATTCTGCAGATATTTATTGACCGAACTTAAATGACATAGGGGTGGCAAAGTGAAACCGGAACCGGAACCATCTCGTGGTTGGATCTTCCAGCAGGAATAGCAGGCCACTTTAGTTTTAGTTATGTTGGAATTAGAGTTTTTCTTATAACATGGATCATAATTGGTCATGGAGACTGAATGCTTATGATCCTGCTGATTGTGGCTGATTTCAAATTCTATTTTTCTTTAATTAAGCACTGTGATTGTCTGCTAATTAGGACTTCTATTTTGAAACTCAAATGCAGTCAGTGTTAGTGAAATAGAAGCATTGTATGAATTGTTTAAGAAGATCAGCAGTGCTGTGATTGATGATGGGCTTATCAACAAGGTAACAAATGTTATCTATTAGGCTATTAATTAAGTTTAGTTAATTAGTTACATTATTTCTTTGCATCCATATATCAGTATTATAACTTACATTTCCCTGTGATTTTTATCTCGTCTCTGGTTCAGTTACTGAATCTTCTTTTTGTATTTTCTGCTTTATTCATTTTTAGGAAGAGTTTCAACTTGCTTTATTTAAGACAAACAAGAAGGAGAGCTTGTTTGCTGACCGGGTTAGTTTTCATGTGTCACGCAAATTAGTTGATAATTCCAATGTCCGTCTTTAAAGCCTTTTTATTATAAATTTACTTTCTTCAAAGCAAATACTAAGATGCACACATGTTTGAGTGAGCTTGTGAGATAATCGAGCCATTTAACTTTTTGGAAGTCGTCGTGCATTTGCTCTCTTGTATTCTTGCTACTTCAATGGGTATGTTTCTCTGTTGAGTTTCTGATAATGGTGTGGCAGGAACCCTTTTTGATTGCTATTTATCGCAAAATCTGTCTATACTCCAGGTATTTGACTTGTTTGACAAAAAGCACAATGGGATATTAGACTTTGACGAGTTTGCACGCGCTCTTTCAGTCTTTCACCCAAATGCTCCCATTGAAGATAAAATTGATTGTAAGTGTCCTGTTTACGCAATTTGGTTTATTTATTTATTTCATTTTTATGGGTGGGATCAGGGTGGTCAAAGATAGTGTTAGAAAGATGAACATTTACCAAAATTGATGCATCTAAATGCACTGTTACTATAACATCAGGGGATCTTTGAAATTGCTTAGTATCATATGCATGTTTGATTCCTACAAGCTGTTTGTCTTTTAAACCCTGGATTACATTATGATGCTGTAATTGCTTCAAGCTGGTGATGCCTGACGTTTTCCTTTACAGTTTCATTCCAGTTATATGATCTCAAACAGCAAGGATTTATTGAAAGACAGGAGGTAATTTTTGAAGAGCTGACACAATCCATTTCTTAATTTTTTTTGTTCACTGTAGTTTTGTACAGATAATGAGGGTGATTTCAATTTTACAAGGTAAAAAGGAATTTTAAATTTGAATTTATGATTATTGGGTATCCTGCTTTACAATTTCTGGTTCTTTCAAGTTTGGGGTGGGGATGTTGCTGGATGGTAGCTTAAGTTTAATGACAGCAGTAGTGTCCCAGTGCAGAACTCAATACGTTTGGGATTTTGATCTTTCATTGTTTCCTTATAGGTAAAACAAATGGTAGTGGCCACACTTGCTGAATCTGGCATGAATCTTTCTGACGATGTAATAGAAAGTATTATCGACAAGGTGAACCTCTAGGCTGGTTGATTTTGTTCAAATTGTATTTCATTTCCATGCTTGGTTGAGGTTTATTACTTTCTCTTTATTTTTCAGTAAGTGAGCATTTTACTTCATGAATAATAGACTAGGAAACTTGTAATGACATTGATATTCTCTCTTCTCCTAAGCAATATTAATGACACATTCTTTGAGGGTCAAATCATGTGCTTTTTATGTCAAGCCATCCTTACTAATTTGGTCGGTAATTAATAACTCTCTGGGATTTGGACTTCTTGGGGTCTATATAAAGCTATGGTAATGCACCTAATTGATAATTAGGGATCCAAGTCTTGAGATCATACAAACCTTTTTTGAAGCTTTCTATAATATCATATGCAATCAACCCTCAATGTCTTGGCATGAATACCTTGGAATGAGTTTCCACAATGTGCACATGAACGCAGACATTAATCATGAGATGAGACATCTCTTCTTTGTTTCAGACTTTTGAGGAAGCTGATACCAAACATGATGGGAAAATTGACAAAGAAGAGTGGCGGAATCTTGTAATGCGACATCCATCTCTATTGAAGAATATGACTCTTCAATACCTTAAGTAAGTTTGCCCTCCTTGATGTGATTTTATGACCTTTTGGTAGGGAGAATTAGATAGCATTGGACATTTAAAAAAAAAAAAGAATCTTGTTCTTTATACTTTCAAGAAGTCCAGTACTGCTTACAAAAGATGCACTTTAAGTTGATCTCTCCGTTCAATTTATCACTTGGCAGGCCCAAGCTGAAAATCGATGAGTTTCACACTAGATCTAATTGAAATCGACTTTTAGATTAATATGCACCATTATGGAGACACAAGAAACTGGGGCACGAGCCTTTTGCAGTTGTGTCTTTGAGTGATCCAATTTATCGAATGATACTTGCTCCTCCAACACAAAGCGTACACTCACAATTACAAACAAAGTTTTTAATCTTCTCTTTGAGTGATCCAATTTATCGAATGATACTTGCTCCTCCAACACAAAGCGTACACTCACAATCGCAAACAAAGTTTTTAATCTTGTCTGGGGGCAGGGGGGTAGTTTCTTTGGAAGTGGGATTAGGTGCATTCATTGACACGCCCATTATATCCTGATTTTTATTCTCTCAACAGTACTTGTATGTTTTTTTGTCACTCATTTTTCATGGAAATTAAATCTGGTGCTATTGATGGCTTGTATTTTCTCTACCATACATCATTAGTGTTATTCATAAGGATTTGTCTGAGGTCTCAAAAAGCACATTTAGGTTTAAAGAGCTTGTACATGGGTAATTCTTGCTAATAAACCTGATTTTTCTTTAATGGACAGAGACATTACCACCACATTCCCGAGCTTTGTATTTCATTCTCAAGTCGATGATACCTAAGTTCAAGACGGCCTCTAGTGTCTCAGTTGCGGGCAGTAATGTTTTTTTCGCATCTAGACAAAATTATGTTGTGTTAGAGATCTGCGTTAGAGATTTGCGAAGAAAACTATGAACCTACCGAATGCAGAAAGGAAATGGTGACTGGTGAATTCTTTCGTTCCTTTGGTAAGGGGTGAAATGATGACTTTATATTTCCTTTTTCTAAGACTAAATATTTTAGTTAATATGTAATGGACTTGAAGTTGGAACAGATGCTCTGTATTTACTCTGTTTTGGTGTTTTTGTTTTAAACTGGAAAGAAATGAATGAGGTTTGTTTTTGTAAGAGCTTTATACAATTTTTGAAGCTGACAATGTCTTTTAAGAGGTTTAGAAATCATCATTTTAATGTTGATTCGTGGAGCATCTTTGAATACAAATAAGAGATATGGTATTCTTGCTGCGATATACGGCGTTTCTCTCCTATTTGTACAACTTCTTGTAAAATTAACTTACAAGAGATTACTTTCTAGACAAAAAGTTGAAAAGGTTTCAATATCATGTCGATACAAGTGAGATGATTTTGAGAAATTTAATTTGGTACCTCCAAATTGTTGAATTGTATGACAACAATCATGGAAAACGAACATGGACCCTCAACCCGCTTCTACAGTCGGATGAGTCATCCACTTAAAGGATCGTTCCTGCAGTGCACCTGTCATATTGAATCAATCGAACACATCTGACTTTGATAATGTACAAGTTATGTAAAGATGAAAAGTTGTCTTTCAATATATGCTCGCTCCAGTTGACCAATTCATCATGTATCAATAATCTTCTTTCATTGTACAATATACTCGGCCACCATGAAAACAGCATTCATGAAACAAGTAGAACATGTACATGAGTTAAATGGGATGTCATAAATATAATTAGGATATTTAAAAAAAATATATATATATTTAAGAATAATTGGAGTTGTGAAAAGTGACTTACTCTTATTACATTGTTGTCATGTTTGACAATGTAATGGACCTGTTTGACTCCCTTGATGCCAAATAGGAAGTCATCAAACTTGAGTTTTGGTAAAGCTTCTTAGGTGGCAACCAGGGAGCCAGGCAGATTTCATTGTCAATAAACACGTTTATCACATACGAGATTGCATCGTTTGACCCCAATTTTATGGGAAAAAAATTTATGAATAATGTGATTTTAAATAGTATTTTTGGGAGAATGTGTGATTAAAAAATGTTTGAAACAATTAAATTTCATTCTTAATAAATTTGAAGTCGACTACATGAATGTAAAATACTTACTGCAAATCTGCATCGTTGAAAATGGAGATGACTTTGATGAAATACTATCAATATTTTCTTAGAATTGGTGCATATAAACACACACATATATATATAGCTTTAGGGTATTTATGCAAGTTAAGAGTTGAAGGCCAAGACCAGAAAAAATACATGAAAATGGAGAAGAGGAGTCATCAAGAAGACGGCATGGCATGGCATGGAAGCATTGTTAATTTCTTACAAACAAAGATGCATGGGTTTCGCAGGTTGGGTTTTTGGACTTTTCCTACTTATAAAATAAGTTACTTGTTAACTTTTGATTATTTGAGAATAATTCTTTTTCATATTGGTTTTCGAATCGACTGTACATTCTGAAGGCGGGAAAAAACATTTTTACATTTTTCTATAACTTTTCCTATGAAGTTTATAATTTTTTAAATTTATATCTTGATTTTTGTTTATTTGAATTGAAAGTATATCTTTGCAACAAAGATTTCAGCTATTAATTGTGAAAATCATTGTGATCAATGTGCTATAAACTTGAAATAATTTGAATTCTAAAAAGAATAGACGTTAAGAAGAATTTGCCAAATTAAGAGGTGTCTCGAGGAAGTTACTTATTAAAGACTCATAATTTATATTATACGTGTTAAATTTGTTAATTAGTGAATTTCTTGATTCTTGCATGATAAACACGATTACAATGCGCACCTACCAATATTTATATTAATTTGGCATTCAAACCTACTATCTACATCTATATCTATATATAGGTTAAAACGTTATGTCTAACCTACCCTCCAATATTTCCCCTCGTCAAATGATTCTTAGCAGCTCAATTTTGCTAAAAAACAATTTTTAATAGATTTTGATAAAATCTAGTGAAATGTATGATTAAAAAGTTGATAAAAGTTGTGCGTTGTCATGAAATCAATGGTTATAATTAATTACTAATTTTGACTTAAAGTTTTGCCTAGTTTTTAATTAAATTTGACTTATCCTAAAGGCTATAATACAATTTATACTTGAGCTAGTACCAAAAATTATATTTTCTTATAGTCCAACCTTGTTTAAAGGCCACACAAGTGTGGGGGTAAATATGAAAGCATAATAATTCTACAACTAATAACTCAAGAATAATGCTACTTTGCTTGAATTCGATGACCGAATGGTTGCTCGAAATGCTGTGAGCTGTTGATTTCGATATTGATGTGATAGATAAAAAAACAGATGAGTGACATGTGTAAGGGTGTCAAATCTTCGGTTCCTCTCTTGGACCATGTAGCACGGTTGAATAACTCAAGAGTTTTCTTCTTTATTTCCTCGAGTCCAAAACTTTGGCACATATGTGAACTTCAATTCTCTCGTAATGATCTAATAATGAAATCAACCACAAATGAAGTTTATGGTATGCATGTTCTAAAGGGAAGGTGAATGTTCACAATTTTCTTATTTAGTAAATTAAGATTCTTCCCTGATTATATACACTCAATAATCATTGCATGTATTATGGGAGATTTTAATAATAAACGCAAGTAATTCACCTATTTAAAGAGTCCCGAGTTGAACACAAAATGAATTATAAAAATTACTTAATTTTTTTGGGTCAAAAATTCCTTATTCCTTCAGTTTATATTACCTATACTCTACATATCTGAACAGATTATTCTAATCTAAATCAAAGGAATTTTGATTAGCATAGGATTCTCCCACTAATCCCAGATTTTTTTTTTCTCTGTTTGAATATTTCTTAATCTGTTCTCTTAAACTCATTCTTTTTCTTGCAAAAATACAAAAATAAAGTGATTAAACTTTAAATGGATAGATGCCATTTTTTATTTTTTTTCCCTATACAAAATTAGTGCTTAATTATTAAGCACTATATAATAAAGTATCAATCCCAGAGGGGCTTTTTACAGTGACAAAAGCAAAATGTTATCTGCAAAGTTTTCATACATTGCACTGTTCATTCTTTTTGTGTTGTACCAAGAACCAGCTTTAGCCATAAAAAAGGTGCACGTTGTCTAAATTTTTTTTCATCGTGCATAATTGCTTTTTCTTTTCATTACTTATAATTGAATTTCCTTGACAGTCTTATATTGTTTACTTGGGAGGACATTCACATGGTTCAGAAGTAACTTCTGCTGATCTTCACCGGGTCGATGAATTCCATCGTGAGTTTCTTGGCTCATTCTTAGGAAGGTATGGATTATTAGAACGTGTTTGTCAAGATATCTGCTTATTTTGTAGTATGCAGAATCACTTAATTTCATTTGTTGGGTTGAATTTACTTTCCTATAGTAAAGAGAAGGCGAAGGAGTCGGTAATTTATTCGTACAAGAGACATATCAATGGTTTTGCTGCTGTTCTTGAAGAGGAAGATGCATCAGAAATAGCAAGTATGACAATACATATTTTCTTACATTTATTCCTATATTTTCTATGTACCAGGTTTA
Organism: Ligustrum vulgare; assembly: GCA_963555705.1. NCBI lineage: Eukaryota > Viridiplantae > Streptophyta > Magnoliopsida > Lamiales > Oleaceae > Ligustrum > Ligustrum vulgare. Next base: position 4,194,675 of record OY743187.1, read on the forward strand.
TAGCATGTTTGGTAATAAAGAAAAAGAATCCTAAAATCTCGTTCATTATACTGTCCAATTCTGCACGTCGATTTCGTACTAAAACGTGTTTTTTGTCATTGAAGAGCATCCAGATGTAGTATCTGTTTTCTTGGATCAAGGAAGAAATTTGCACACAACACATTCATGGGATTTTCTTATGTTGGAAAGAAATGGTAATATTCACGCCTCGTCGTTATGGGTAAAGTCGGGGTTTGGTGAAGATACGATCATTGGAAATCTTGATACTGGTAAGATTAAATTTCCACCTTTTGGCACTTTTATTTGAATCTCTTAACAGATCCTGCATTTTAAATTTTAAAGTTGAACATGAAATCAATAATTTTTCATTGCTTTATTAGGCGTATGGCCCGAGTCAGAAAGCTTTAATGGCAAAGGATTCGGCCCCATTCCTTCGAAGTGGAAAGGAATCTGTCAACTTGATGGCAATGCTGGAGCCCCTTGCAATAGGTACTTTCTTTAACAGTGACACAATACTATGATTTTGTCGAGTATAAGGTAATGATGATCTAAGTAATAACATTAAAATATCCGTATTGTTCGTCTTACAAATCTTTCTCAATTATCATGCATTTCATTTCTCTGGAGAGTAAAAAGTATCCGAGAAATGGCCCCGGAGCCACGAGAGAACTTATTGGCGATAAATCGTGCTTCGAGTACATAGTGCCTATATGCTAGGTTTTCATCGTCGGATAAACTTTCGTGGAAGTACACAATACACACCGATGAGTTCACCCAGATAATAAAATAATATGAATCACTCTTGTTTAGTAAGGTAGGCTGGATGTGACTTGACAACTTAGGAAGAAAAGGAAAACCCCGGTTTGGCCCCAATTATTTGGGAAAATAATGTGGTTTTAAATAGTGTTTTTGGAGAATGTGTGATTAAATAATATTTGAAAATTAAAAAATGGTATGGTAAACTAATATGGATAATTGACATTGAGTGTTGAATAAATTTGGTTTACAAATAATGGGGGCTAAATTTTCGTCTACAGTCTAGTCTGATCGAGTATTGCGTATGAATATGCACTAGTTGACAATACAGCATGGACCCTTGCCTTCAGAAAAGCAACCTCTATTCACTAAAGTGATGGTATGCTTTTGAATCCCAAAAATTGTAGTGCTTTCATATTGAAGTTGTCAAAAAGTACCAACTGCACCTTTTTTTTAACAGTGTGAGTGGTTAGAATAATTCAAAAACTAATTCCGTTATGTCGCGAATTTTCTTGTAGGAAACTGATTGGAGCTAGGTACTTCAATAAAGGCTTTGTTGCCTATGGAGGCGACGTAAATTCTACGAAGAAAACTGCGCGTGACTTCGATGGACATGGCACTCATACACTATCCACTGCTGCTGGAAGCTTCGTCCCAGGAGCAAATATATTCGGCGTGGGAAATGGAACGGCGAAAGGCGGTTCACCAAAAGCTCGAGCAGCTGCTTACAAAGTATGCTGGCCTCCAATCAATGGCTCAGAATGCCTTGATTCTGATATAATGAAAGGCATCGATATGGCAATCCACGATGGCGTGAACGTGCTTTCAGTCTCTCTCGGTGGAGATGCAACAGATTACTTTGAAGATGGCACAGCCATTGCATCATTTCATGCTGTAAAGAAGGGAATAGTAATCGTCGCCTCTGCTGGAAATTCCGGACCAACCCCTGGATCTGTGTCAAACATTGCGCCGTGGATTATAACTGTTGGAGCAAGCACAATTGATCGAGAGTTCCAATCTAACGTTAAACTGCGTAATGGAATGATCCTAGAGGTTCAGTCTTCTGTTTTATATTCGATTTGATTAGCTGTGCATAACTTTTTCATCGTTCGCCTGTTTTAATGATTATATATCGAATCAGGGGACGAGCCTTTCTAAATCATTGCCGAAAAGTAAATATTATCCCCTTATTAGTGCTGATAAAGCCAAAGCTGCCAATGCATCTGCTCTCGACGCGTAAGAACACTGTCCAGTTCCATCCTGTCGAACGCGTAAACATAAGCCTTTGAAATACTTAAAAAAAAAATTGTTTGAATGATTTTAAACAGGATACTCTGCCTGGAAGGAACATTAGACCACAAGAAGGTGAAGGGTAAGATACTGGTCTGTCTTCGGGGGGAGAATGCACGAGTCGACAAAGGAGAACAAGCTTTTCTAGCTGGTGCTGTGGGGATGATTCTTTGTAACGATGAGGCAAGTGGTAATGAACTCGTGGCTGATCCTCATGTTCTTCCGGCTACACAAATCAATTACAATAATGGCGTTGCTGTCTTTTCCTACGTCAACTCAACCAAGTACCGCTCCTCTCTCTCTCTCTCTCTATAACTACATATGGAATAATGCTACTTGTACACCCACCTTTACACCTTGGTTTACACTCGAGTGATGTGTCGAGATCCTGTTCATATAACTCAACAGGATCTCGACAAATCACTAGAGTGTAAACCAATGTGTAAAAGTGTATGTACAAGTAGCATTACTCTGGAATCTGTATCTATATGTTTAATTTAAACGAGTTTTCTTTAAATGTCATATAAATTGATACTTGCAGGCATCCCCAAGGGCTAATTACAGCTCCAAAGGTAGTATTGAACAAAAAGCCTGCTCCATTTATGGCCTCATTCTCTTCCAGAGGGCCTAATGCGATTACTCCAGAAATTCTTAAGGTCAGGAACTTACTATTTTTTCTCGTTTTCACGAGATTTTTTAAACTAAACTAAGTTTACGGTTTATCCAGCCGGATATTACTGCACCAGGAGTGAATATCGTTGCTGCATATTCCGAAGGAGTAAGCCCTACAGGAGAAGAGGTCGATAAACGCACAACTCCCTTTACTACAGAATCCGGGACCTCAATGTCGTGCCCTCATGTTGCCGGGGTAGTAGGCTTGCTTAAGTCTCTCCACCCCGATTGGAGTCCAGCAGCGATAAAATCTGCGATTATGACAACCGGTAAGGCCTAAATCCCCGAAATTTGTTCATAGAAATTTAAAATTTTTGTTCAACTTTCACTAATGAGATGTTTCATGATCATGCTCGAAAAACACAGCAAGAACACGAGACAACACGCGGCATCCAATGCTCGATGCTACTTTGGAGAAAGCTACGCCGTTCGCATATGGTTCTGGACACATACGACCAAACCGAGCCATGGATCCTGGATTGGTTTACGACGCGAATGTGAATGATTATCTAGACTTCCTGTGTGGCTGCGGTTATAACGAAACAATGATTCGTACCTTCTCAGATGGGCCTTACGAATGTCCAACATATTACGAAATCACAAACTTCAATATCCCCTCTATAACAATCCCGAGTCTCGAGGGATCACAAACAGTGACAAGAAAACTGAAAAATGTTGGCAAACCAGGGACATATACTGCTCGAATTCGACAACCACCAGGATATTCGGTTTCTTTAGAACCAAAATCTCTCAAGTTTGAGAAAATTGGCGAGGAAAAAACTTTTAAGCTGATTATAGAAGAAAAAGAAGGATCTTCAACAGATTATGTGTTTGGAGAGCTGTTATGGTCTGATGGAAAGCATTATGTGAGGAGTCCTATATCAGTTGCTTCTGGAGGTTCATAAAAGCCTATCAGCATCAAGAATTACATTGATTCAATGATTCTTTATTGGGTGAGAAGAATCTGGATAGATGGAAAATTATGTTAATTGATCTGGTAAAAGTGCTTAATTGTTGAAAGAATTTTACATTTTGCAAGAACTATGTCTTTACTATTATATTATTCACGACTGATCGCGTACTAATGAACGACAAATCAACACTCCTTTCTCAAACTACTTTTTAACCACACATTTTTCAAATCACGTTTCAACCATATATTTATCTCGAAAACAATAAAATTCTATTTATAAATTCACAGCCAACCGCCGAACAGGCCCTAAGTTTTATTTTCAATCATTTTATTTAACTAAAACTCGAGTTTTTGAGCTCAGTGGAATAGCAGGTCCTGCTCGTGATTGAAATATTTTATTCATCCTTCGTTACATATGACATGACAAAAGAAATGATTAAACGAGAAAGATAGATGACGATTAACATGTAGATCGTACGAAATGTATGGTTAAAATTAATGTTGAACTTCGAAAAATAAAGGAAACGAATTCCTGAATTTTTACAGATAGCTTAGTCTAAAATCTTAAATATAAAAAAAAATAAAAATGAAAAACAATTGTGGGTTTCACAAACTTGGAAAACAAAGCGTGTGGCAAAAGTCCAATCATATTTCAAGGAAGAACATAACAGAAAGTTGGCACCTTTTTATGGCTTTTGCAAGAAACTGAATTGGATTTTGCAATTAGAATGAAAGAAGCCTAAAAATAGGAATTGTATATGCTAAAAACTAATACTATGCCCACAGAATAAGAGAGATTAAAGGAGTGGCAAAGGCATGAGTGGTTGTCCATTAGTATGCAACTTCTAATTTACTTTAAATCACTTATTGTGTGACCCAAATTCCAGAAAAGTTGACACACCAACAACAGGTAATTTGTTTTGGGTCCGATTGTTCGTTTGAGCTCATACTTGTTCGTTTAAAGTTTTTTTGATTTTTGGTGTTTGCTCAGCAATGGAAAGGGAAAATAGGAAGAGAGCTAGAGACGATGAAGCAGAAGCAGAAGCAGAAGAGAAGAAACAAACGCGTCAAGAGAAGAAACTCAAATTCGACGCGTTTGATTATGATAAAAAAGAGAAGGACTATGAATTTTGTGATGAGATTGGAGTCTTTGATTTCCCTTGGCTCAAAAAGGGTGTGAAAATCTTTAAAGGGGATGAAAATCTTGAATTGGAAGATGCATTTGCACCTTCTTGTTCATATCTTGATGAATTTCCCACCACTTCAACACCAGATTTTGATCAATTTTGTGTTCAGAATTTGTCAGATCAAAAATTTGTTGATGAGAACAAGTTTGATGATGATTTATGGCAATTCAAAGTTGATGATACTGATCCAGTGGATTGCATTTGGAGCTCTGTGATTGATCAGCCTCTTGATGTTGGGTTAAACAAAACTTAAAGATTCATCTTTCAACTCTAATTAAAGAATGCATGTATTAATGTTGCTCAATTTTTGTATTTTCTATTGATTTTTTGGTGTATTGCGGTTTTCAATTTTAGAGGGCGTTGTTTGTTAAATAATAATAATAATAAAAAGTAGAGATTGTTTGGTGAAAGTTATGCTTGAGAAACCTTCAAACATGATGAGTCTAATAGAAACATGTGGTTGAAATTGAATTTGATGAAAAAATTGGAAAATTTCGTAGTTACCAAACAAGCTTAGTCTTGATCGTTTAGTCCCTGTTTGATTGGATTAAAATTAGATTTTCAATAGATTTCAATAAAAGTTAATGAAATATGTAAAATTAATTGTAGATAAAAAAGAATGTGTGTTTGAAAAAGAATGTCGAATCGCTCGAACATCAGGCAATCGCTTGGTGGTCCAAAACTCAAATGGAGTCTGAAAGCTAAGCTGGGTGGCAGGCTGGCAGCATGACTTTATACTGGATTGTCGTCTGGGCAAAAATCTAGACGTATTTTCTGTTATTTTCAAAATTTTATTGTAAGTAGAATACTTTTTTGGGCCGCGGCTTTTACCCCATTTTGGATTTGTTGGATAAGCATATAAATAGAGGAATGAACTCTATATTGGGGGATCCAATAACTGATCCAAGAAGAAGAAAACAAGACAATCCACATCAAGATTTCATCTGGCAAAGATTGAAACAAAAATCAATTCAAGATTTCATATTTCGGGTGCTGCACTAATCATCTTTAATTTGTTTTCTTTCCATTAACATGTTAAGATAAATTCTAAATTGTGATAGGGCTTGGGTTATTCTATTGTTATTCTAGGGCTTGGAATTTACATTAAAATAATTTCTTGATTTTCTTGAGCAATTAATATTACTTCTCTTTCTTCTACAATTATGTGATCGATTATTGTATGAACTTTTGTAGCTTATTTTTAGATTCAAGATACTGAAAATTAGTTAGACATATATTAATTGTCATAAAATCTGATAGATGATAGAAATGTCGCACTATGTTTTATGTAAGTTTATCACACTATGTGTCACCTCCCTCACATATAGTGTATCGGGCCTCATGTAGAGGGGGGTGGCACAAAATGTGGCATCCTATGTGTTCAGATATCATGGAAGTTTCATGAATTCATTAATGTTTTCTTGCATATTCGCATTCGTTATAGAGATATATGTGAATCATATAGGAATGTCTAATTCTACTTGAGAGAAATTATTAAATAAATTAGGAACATTGATCTTCATTATCAAGAAATTGTTGTCAATTTTAGTAACTCGAAATTAATAAAAAATATAAAATTGGATTACATATATTAGTATTACTTTTCATTTAAATATCATCAAAATGATTAGCAATTGTTCAATTGTTCCTTCATAACAATTTTATTTACATAACTTAACCTCTGTTTAATTCTCATTTCATTATTTGAGAAAAAAGAGTTTTGAATAATAGTTTATGTGATATTGTGTAGTTAAAAATGTGAGAAATATTTTGAATGTATGTGTAGAATATTTTATTGTTAAAATGTGTGGTTATAATTGAGTACCGTAGAAAAAAAAGTTAAAAATAATGAGAATCAAACATGTGCTTAATTTAATTTTACAAAATCAATCTTGAAATTATGTGTTTCGATTAAGGTCAAAGTATTAAAAATAAGTTATTACAATTTTTGTGAGAATAAACACGAACTTACAATCAACTTTATTACTTGTTCAATCTTTCCACTTACGATAGGATAAACATACAACAAACATCAAAAACAGTAACATGTTCTAACACTTCAAACCTTTGATAGGCCATTGGATTACACCTTGCACATTGCAATAAGGAGATTGTTTGTCAATATACTTCAACTAGAAGATGCAAAGTGAAATATTGAGATAGATTAATTAAAAATATTCTTGTTTTAATACTCAGAGCACGTTTGGTCCCATGTAAAATGTGAAATGAGACACAAGTATTGTTATTATTTGACAAAAGAGTGTTCCTTTAAAACACATCTTACTTATGCAAAAGACGCGATTCTTGATGATTCAATCTAAGTTGTTTGATGAGTGTGGTAAATCGTAGCCGTTGGATTGATGAGTATATATTCTTGGGCTTGACCCATGCTACCATTTTGAATCTCTCTCTCTCCCTCTCTCTCGATGTTTCCTTCTTCAACTACCTCAGTTGAAAGCTTCGTGTTTACCTATTTTCTGAGTGAAATCATCAGCAAATCCTTGATTTACTGAGTTTATGTAGGTTGGTTTGAGTGGTTCGAGTGAGGTTGATATTGTATTTTGTTTCTTCGTGATTTGTGCGAGATAAAGGATTTTTTGGTTCTATTTGTTGGTTGATCTTTTAAGATCGATTCTGTAAAGACTTATTTCTTTGTGAATCTTTAATAAATTGAAGCCATAATTCACATTAATGGAGCTTTAACGAGATGTAATCAAAGGTTTGGCAAACTTGGGTCTTCGGGTACAAAAATCTGGTGTTTTAGTTTGATTTTGCGTTCTTATACTCTATTCTGCTTAATTTTTTGGTTATTTGTGAACCCTTGTTATTGTAACATAAAATTTGCAAAATTTTGAGGAATGTTGGACTTTTGGATGTGTGGTTAAAAATGATTGAAAAATGTTGGGTCTCTTAGAAAATGAATGGGAGAAAATTTCATATATGACCAAACACGCTCTAAGTCTCTGTTTGGTATTAATTTCAACCACATATTTTATGAAATTCACAATTTTTCAATCCATTTCTCATCAACTTTTATTAAAATTTATTAAAAATGTGATTTTAATTTTGAGGCCAAATATTGTTTGCCTTCTAATATTTTAAAAATTATTATCTATATTTAATATGAGTAAACTAAAAATTATGCGCTTAAAGTAACTCGATTAACGAAGATGAAAGTCAAAAGAAGGCCAAGAAAAGGTAAAAGAACGCGTGCCCTGTAGCCCCCATTATTTCCGCATTTAGCGGCCCTTATTTTCACGAGTAGAAGTAATTTTTGCAGACACTCACGCACTCGTAACATTTATAAATTTTCATTGCATTAAAACATTAATAAATTTGCCCAGCGTTTGATTACAAGTTTTTGGAGATCAAAACACACACACACACAGTGACTGTAACCCCTTTTCTCTGTTCTTTCTCAATAGATTTTTGGTTTTTCTCTTCTTGATTATTCCTGTTACAAGATTTCTTGGGGTCAAAGTTTTGAAAAAATTCATTGTTTCTTTTGATATTTTGCCACAAAGCTGTTTATTTTGCTATAAATACCAGAGAGAATCTTCTTACAGATTTACACTCCTCTTATCATTCACGCAATTTACTGGGTGGGTTCTATTTAGTTTACATTTCTAGACTCGAATCTTAGATTAAAGCTTGATTTTGATCAATTCGTTTCATTTTTTCATGGGTATCTTCAATTTCCTGTTCTAGATGTGTCTGTATGTTTGATTTTCGATCTTGTGAAGATTGGAAGATGAAGCTGAGAAAATCAGTTCTTTTCTTGCTGATGACTGCGGTTCTTGCTCCTATTGTTCTTTACACTAATAATCTTGGAACCTATCACACTTCACCTTCTTGTAATTTCCCTTTTCATCTTCTTTTCCTTCTCAATTTTCTGTGTTTTTTCTTCTGAATTATGTTAAGAGATTCTTTTGGTTTCTGTTTCTCTTGCAGCTAGGCATGAATTTCTTGAAGAAGTTTCATCCTTCGTAAGTTTTGTTTTTTTCCCTTGTTTTGACGGGTAGAGATTTAATTTTTTCTGTTCTTGAATTATTGGATTTTCTATTGCAGACATTTGATGGTGAAATCAGGCCTTTAATACTACCTCAGGTTTGGATTCTTGATTTTCCTTTACTTTTTATTTTCTGGGAACGTTTAGTTTAATGGAAATTTCAGATCTTTATTTCTGATTTATTGTCATGTCTTTGCATAGGAGTCATCTGCAATACTGAAAGAACCATTGGGGGCTGTTTATTCTGAAAATTCAATTCAATCTGTTTTAAATTATTCTGATGATTCCATCCGGGAGAATTCGCGAATCACAAGACAACTCACTGAAGGTTCCCATTTAGATCATTTTCTTGGAATTGAATCAAGTCGGTTTTTTTGGGTCTTATTACATTCAACTTTTAAAATGCCATCCATAATTTTATCTGCATTTGCTAGAATCATTGAGCAATAGTGATGGCAACAAGCAGGCTGTCGACAGGAGTTCAATACGACTGGTGACTGAGACGGTGGATGAAGCTCAGACCGATGGGGGAAGTTCAAAGAAAAATGAATTAGTTGGGGTAAAGGGAAGTGATGGAGCAAAAATTGATCCCGAGAAAGAAAATAATTCACAAAAATCTGAGCACATATTGGGCAATTCCTCTGGAGGAAAGGTTTAATTATATCTAGTTATTTTCTTCTCTGATTAGTTCTGCTGTCATTTTAATGCCTATTGTTCCAACTTCATATGTCCTTCATTTTAAGATTCAGGACATACATTTAGCCCCTATTTGATGGCAATTATAAAGAGAAAATGACGTTTTGAATAGTTATTTTTTGAATAATGTGTGGTTAAAAAATAGTGAAATTTTTTAGATTTATGTGCATAATATTTTATTATGTGGTTCAAAATGAGTGTGAAGTAAAGAGTTTTCTTTTTGAAGGTAGTCAAACAGGGGCTTAGTTTCTTCTTAAGGTTTAAATTTTCACCTATTTTTTTGTGTAGAAAGGGAGAGAAAAAGATGAGGAAAGAGGGGGCGTTATTCGAGGCTGGGTTATAACCCCATTATTTAATTATATCAAAGCTGTGTATTGAAATCTCTCGAGGGACCACAACTTAACCTTGTTCCCTGTACACTTGGGTTGTCTTCATTGATTATTTAAAGTGGTTTTGTGAATTCTTATGTCAGTATTTTGCAATGATCTAATAATTGAAAACATTGGTTGTTATATAGTAATAGTTATTGTTATACCCTTGCTTTTGTAGGTTGGCTTCTTAGATTTCCGCTCTTATAGTTTGTTTTTAGTTAGTAGATGCAAGGTATACTTTAACTAGCATTTGAAGTTATGGTTTATTCTCTTTCTTTTACGGGTTCTTGTTAGGAAATAGAACGCATGCAACATTCTTCCCTAAGGTCTACCAAAGATAGTAGAAGAGAACGAGGGAAGACTACAACTGAAAAGGAGAATGAACCAACCGTTTTGCTGGATGCACGTGTTCGTCATCTTAAGGATCAGCTCATTAGAGCAAAAGTTTATCTTTCCCTCTCCGTGACTCGAAACAATCCCCATTTTATAAGAGAGCTCCGTTTGCGTATGAAGGAAGTCCTACGAGCAATTGGGGATGCCACCAAAGATTCCGAGCTACCAAAAAAGTAAGCCCGTGTTTGAGACCCATTATTTCAAATAATTAGGTCTGTAATGGTAATTTTTTGGAGAATGTGTGATTAAAAAGTAGAAATTATTTTTTGTTTATGTGCAGATTATATTATTGGTAAAAATTTCAAATTTTCAACCATGTAATTCTATGGGACCCACCACTTTTCAATCACTTTTCAATCACTTTTCAACCACACATTTTCCCAAAACTCTAAAATTCCACAAAAGTTTTAAAATTTCATATGGGACCAAACGAGCTTTAAGTCTTATTGTTGGATATTACATTCCAATGTTCTGAGGGTCTCAAGCTTTTGACGAAATGGCTTGGAGGTTTCATTATTCTTTTGCTTTCATTTCTTTGAGGTTTCATGAAATGATGTTTGGTGTGCTCTAATTACAGTGCCAACGAGAAGTTAAAAGCAATGGAGCTAACGTTGGCAAAAGGGAAGCAAATGCAAGATGATTGCGCTTCTGTGGTGAAGAAGCTGCGTGCGATGCTTCATTCGTCCGAAGAGCAACTCCAAGCTCAGAAGAAGCAAACCTTGTTTTTGACGCATTTAACAGCTAAAACTGTACCTAAAGGACTTCACTGTCTTCCTCTGCGCCTATCAACGGAGTTTTTCATGTTAAATTCTTCTCGACGGCATTTTCCGAATGAAGAAAAATTAGTAGATCCCAAGCTATATCATTATGCCCTATTTTCAGATAATATGTTAGCAGCAGCAGTTGTTGTGAACTCTACCATAACTCATGCGAAGGTAAAAGGACTAATTTATTATGAAAATTTCACTTTTAAGTTTTTAGTTGATTCAGATCTTGTGTTGATTCTGTTTTACTTTAAAAATAACATTTCCAAAATTTGATGTTAAAATCTTGTGTGATCCTGAGCAGGATCCTTCAAACCACGTGTTCCACATCGTCACTGACAGGCTCAACTACGCTGCAATGAAGATGTGGTTCTTGGCAAATCCACCAGGCAAAGCTACAATACAGGTACAGAATGTTGAGGAATTTACATGGTTGAATTCGAGTTACAGTCCGGTACTTAAACAGTTGGGTTCTTCATCGATGATTGATTATTACTTCAAGAGTCGTCGTGTTGAATCCGATCCGAACTTGAAATTCAGAAATCCCAAGTACCTCTCTATCATGAATCATCTCCGCTTTTACCTCCCAGAGATCTTCCCAAAGCTCAACAAGGTATTGTTCTTAGACGACGATATAGTGGTCCAAAAGGATCTCACGGCTCTTTGGTCACTTGATCTAAAGGGGAAGGTGATTGGCGTGGTTGAGACGTGTAGAGAAAGCTTTCACCGCTTTGATCGTTACCTTAACTTTTCAAATCCTCTTATTTCGAAAACTTTTGATCCTCGTGCTTGTGGTTGGGCATTTGGAATGAATATCTTTGATCTTACGGAATGGAGGAAGCAGAATATCACAGACGTGTACCACAGATGGCAAAATCTGGTAACAGAAATATATTTGTTTCGTGTGTAAACACTGTTGGGATTAAGACCCACACAACACACAGTATTGTCCCGTACCAGACGTTATACTGGTAGATTCTATTGGCGTTAATTGATTTATATCCGTAGATATAAATCAATTAACGCCAATAGATTCCCCTAACAAATCACAAGAGGCTGAGAGTTCGAATCCTGGGAACTCGCCCAGCCACGCCTGGGACAAAACCCCATCCAGCATAACGCCTAGGACAGGGACAATACTGAGTGTTGAGTGGGTCCTAATCCCAACAATTACTATGGTGTGTGTATGTTTTTCCGAGTACTAATTTATTTGTCGATTTTTCTTCGTCAGAATCACGACAGACTTCTATGGAAATTGGGAACTCTGCCACCTGGTTTGATAACCTTTTGGAATCACACTTTCACTCTTGATAAATCTTGGCACGTCTTGGGGCTTGGTTATAATCCAAATGTGCCTCAAAAGGAAATCGAGCGTGCAGCAGTCATACATTACAATGGCAACTTGAAACCATGGCTCGAGATCAGCATATCGAAATTTCGGAACTACTGGGCAAAATACGTCGACTACAATCACCTATATTTGCGAGAGTGCAACATCAATCCATAAATGCAGCTACGATTTCTCCTGCAGAGACGTCTTTCCCGATGGAGTTGCCTGTTTAGTTCGCACATCCGTGCACTCTCGATTATGTTTAGTTTAATCTCATCGATCTTTAACCATGCGATATGCTAGTTGTTACATGATTCTTTGTAGTTTTGCTCCATTGTTAACTTCTTTAAATTCATTTTCGAGTAGCTCGTATTGTAAATCATCGATCCCGTATAAGATAAGTGGCGGAAGCCAAGTATTTGTTGTCTTTGTTCATGTTCAGCTCGACGAAAACATGATGTTTGGCTGTGCTTAAAAGTTACTGATTTAGAAATTACATGTTCTATCGAATTCAACACGTGGGTTTTTATTTTCGTCAATTTAGTAGATGAATTTAAGATTAGCAAACGCACAGGAGAGGTGAAAAATGAAGCACTGTGAAGAAAATCTCAGACAAAAACAAGTTCTCTACACAATAAATTATTTCATCATTAAAATATGTAAATAATATTTATTTGAAGATGTGAATATCAATATGCTTAACAGTTACCTGTGATTTTCAGTTGATTTGATGATGAAGGTTAAGTGCTCTGGCATATTTCATCCAACTCTATATTACGTGAAAATTGAGTTCAACTTTATCAATTCTATTAGGGATGGCATGTAAAGATCTCAAATCACGTCAATATTTTTCCGTTTACCGTTTCTTTATTAGTCAGCGACTTCAATGACGTTAAATACTTAGGTTTTCAAAATCATTTTACTTAAAATTAAAACTCGTTTATTTAAAAAGTAGACGTGGGTAATTGTACCCTGCACCACTTTTTTTGGGTAGTTTACATAAATACCCGACTTTTTGTGGTACAAATGAAATTTACATACTTTAGGAAGTATCAAGGGTTGATATTAAAATTCACGTCAAGTATAATAAATATTAAAGTGTGATAATAAAATTTATGCCTTAAGTATTATAAATATTATTGTGTGACACTCAAATTTAGGGCCTAAATATCATAAAAAATTAAAAAAATATGATATTTTTCAAGGATATAAATTTCAGTAAATCAGAAGTATTATAAAATTCTTGAAAGTATAGGGCGTGATACTTCATGAATGGCGCAAAATTCAGTTGTGCCAAAAAAATAAAATAAAATCAGTATTTATGTAAATTTTCATAAAATGTAACTATATTCATTTAGGAAGCGTTTCTAGTTAACAGTCTAAAAGTTCTAGACTTCAAAATATTTAGATCACCTATATGTTTAATTCGGCTCAAGAATTTAAATATTAAATTATCTATGTATCATTTAAAATTATAAAATAACATAGCAAAAATCAATATGAAAAACCATATATTTGGTATTCAAATAATGAGTTTAATATAACATGTGGCAGTTCAAATACAATAAATATTATTTGATGGTATGTCCACAATTTATAGGTCGTCATTTAACACAAAATTATCTATCTCGTCATTCGAGGATCCATAACAACTTTTTATTTCTATGGTTACCAGAAAAATTAGAAATCATGGGGTAAGCACATGCATGCATAGTGAACAGAATATGGTGCACATGTGTCATTGAATATTAAATTATAAGAGTTAAGATCACATATTCATAATATGTTCAAATGTACATGACAAGTAATTACTCAAATTGCGTCAATCGTAATATACAACTCGATATATGGACAAAATAAATGTATGTCCAAAATAGTTGATATATCAAAATCGCGATGTGTTGTGGGCACATTATCACAAGTTGTTCAAATAACATATTTATATCGTAATAGTCAATTATAATTGAGATATACTGTAGATACCTGATCACTGACGACATGTACGTTATAGTTTTTATCAATGTTTTCAAATCCGACCCAATCATCGACCTGGTCGAGGCACTGGGTCAAGGGATAGAGGGTCGACTCGGGATCAACCCAGGGTTGACCCATTTCATTAAAATAATAATAAAAATATTTTTAAAAAAAACTAAAACCCGGGTCAACTGAGTTTATCGGGTCAACCCAAGTTTTTGACCGAATTTGACTAAAACGGGCTTTTGGAGTCACCGACCTGGGTTTTAGCTCGAGTCGTCGGGTTCCGCCCGATCGAGTTTGACAACATTGGTTTCTATCCAATATTGATTAACTGCATATTGCGGTGATAGGCAAATGCACAAATGCAATGCATGTCAATGATGGGCTCCTAAGGTTCTCAAATCGTATCCCTAGCGCTCCACAATAATTCAATATCAATCAATGCGACGACAATCAATCGAACTTCATCTTTAACCCTAATCGACCCTATTAGGAATTCAAAAATTCTCAATCGTATACATTGGTCAATCACATGTCTCGGGGTCATGAGACGGTTCCCGATGTATACGCAATATCAATTTCAATAACAATATTAATGAGGTACGATGGCTCAACTGTAGTCAATAATGCATGTGCATGGGATGTTTATAATCAATACTTCCAATAAGATGAATCGAATATCTCAAATTCTCAATCATCTCATGCAATTATACGTCACATATACAATGGTCATGGAGTCATATTTCCAATTGTATCCATCAATCACGTTTAAGATAATCAAAACTCGCGTGTTTTAATACAATTAACCAAGTTACTACTCACATAAGATAAATAAATGTATTCTAATATTAATCAAATAAGTCGATTAAGCATATCTTAGCCATGTTATTGATTAATAAGTTAAATAAGTATATTCAACTCGCTGATCATTATATAATTCAAGCAGACATATTCTATTCATATTATTAATCAAATAATTCAAGTAAATGTATTCCATTCACGATATCTATTTCTTTTTCTCCATTTTTACCTACTTTTATATCATATTTCTTATTTTTAATAAGCTTATGTTTGGTACAAATAAAAATCTAGATTTTAATCTAAATCAAGTCAACAATCAATCTTAACCAGTGATTTCGTGAAACATTCAACATTTCAACCACACATTTCATCAAATAGGGGCTAAAAATTTATGTATCATATGTAAAAAGTGGATTGAAAGCGTTGCTTAAAATTAGGGTGTATCCTGACAATCAAATTATTAATTATAATCTCATCATAATCCTATATTAAATACAAATACATTTGGTGAACCTTGATTAGACCATATCTTATCCATACGTCTATACATCAAATAAAAAAATAAAAAATGATGCAATCCAATTTGTCTATCATTTACCTTATATATATAAATGCACATAACTGTGGTGTATCGTAATTGTTCCACATGTATCTTTATTAAGTGAAAGTAAATTTTGTGAACTTTCATTGGTTAACCACTTGCCACTTCTAACTCTCATGTGCCAACTTTTAGACGTATTATCTATTATCAAATATCATTATTACCAATAATTATTAACTTATGATCTACAGACATTACATTTTCCTTTAATTTACGATAATTTGTGCATATCTTGTCAAATTCATTTTTCATTTGAACCAGACTTGTGTAATTAAATACATACTACAAAATAAGTACAATATTGATATATTTTTACTTAGACATTTGACTCGATAAAATTGATACTATCAATATGTCTCATGAACCTAAACTGGTATAACAACCACCTTACTTTGAACATAATCAATTTAATAACATGTCCTTATACAAAATGGTAATATGTGATATCCATCAAATAATAATCATGAATAAACAAATTGCATAAAAATAACATAAGTCCTAGCTACATATCATGCTCACCTCATGAAATAATATAATTTAATCAAGAACATTCTAATCATAGAAATCAAGTAAACATATTCCACTACCTGGTTAATGGATGAAAAGATTTATGACAGCCCCTAAAGTAGTTTCATGGTGAACATCTTTCAGACTAGCTTTGTGAGTATATGGAGAAATCAATGCACTGCTCTTCGTACAAAGATCTCCATGATGATTATTATCATTGGAAAGATCATTGAATTTAGAGTTCAAGGAATTTTACGGATCACGAATTGAAGTCATAACGCAAATGTTACGGTTAAATGAAATTGGATCGTCAATCTACCTACCAAGTGTCGACACCTTGAGGTTTGATGTCGATGCATAGATGTTAGAAATCTGATTTAAAGATTTTACGCCACTTTTATGGAAATTACAGTTTGGTTTTCTTTTATATTTGACTTTTATTTTGAAAGATCAAACAAATCCCAAACATTACATTCTTGGTATCCATGTGAAGTACTAATGGCCTAATTTCATATAAAAGTTACCACGTGCAAAACGGTCAATTATGGTGAAAGTTACGACTTATGAAAGTAGACTACTTAAACTAAATTTTCGAAAGTTATGGTAACGAGCTATCTTTAAAAATCATCAACAATAATTCGTCGGTAAAACTTGCAAATCGATTTCATATCTTGGAAATTGTCTCAAGATCTACATCGTAGATATATTTAATACTTCCAACACTATCAAAATTCTACAAACGAGCATCTCGAAAAGAGATGTTATCATACTTTTTCTTAGAGAGATTTATTCAATGTAGATTTTAAAAAATAATTAAAGATTTTTTTATAAATGACTTTTTTGTTGGATTTCATTGAATTTTATTGACTTTTATAGATTTGTATAGAGTTTAAAAAACTTTTGCAGGCTTTTATATAAATGACTTTCATAGACTTTCAAAAACTTTTACGTACTTTTATTTTTTCAATTGAAAAACTTGAATATTAATAGATTAATTTTTCTATTGCATGAATATTAATTGTTAATAATAATTACATATCAAGTGAATCAGAAAAAAAAAATGCTGCTTAAGAGATAAATAGTTTTAAGATAGAGAAATATTTGTGATAAAAAAAATGAGGGAAAAATAAAATCACGTTCGATATCGACTTAAGAAAAATTGTTATATGTTCATAATTCTTACATTAAGGATTGTGTTTTAATTTGAACTTCTAATTAAATTTTTTGAATATATAAACATTTATAGATTTTGATTGTCTTTTTTTTAATATTAGTAGTAAGCACGTGCGTTGTAAAACTTATGTATAGAATGACTGAAATGCGTAATATTTTTGAAGTACTAATACTATTTTTAAAAGTAATTGGGGTATTAAATATTATTAAAAGAAAAAATCTAAATTGTAAAAAAAGTCAAGTTAAAATATATATATATATATTTTAATGAAATTATGTATATAACTATTGTTAGAAAATTTTATTATAGATAATAATTTATCTATAATCTAAATAATCATCATGTTGGAATTATCAAGAATTAAATAACTGAAGCGGAAGCGTACCTTAATCAAACGTGATTCACGATAAACGATTTGGCGGTGTTTGGATCTTCTAAATCAATACGTAGTCCTTATTATCTCTCTGATGATGGGATGTCAGACAAGATGAACAGTACGTAGGATTCAGGGACCATAACCGACTTTATATACTGAATTGCCAATTAACCTAATCCGGCCCATCATGAATTAGGTAATGGCCTGATATCTACACATAAAAGTCCATACATTATTTTAGATGCATTAAAACCCGATCTATATAAAATCCTTATTAGATCACTTTAAATGGGCTTAACCAAAATCGATAGCCTTTTATTCAATACACAATAATTCACATATAAGCCCACACGATTGATTAAAATCCTTACAATCTCCCACTTGGGCTATATGTGTAACCTTACAATTGTGTATCAATTATAACCTTATGAGTACTCAGAATTTTGCTATCATTACTGAATGCATCCCCAAACAATCCGGTCCATCAATTATATCAACATAGGATCAAAGCGGCTTTCGCTACATTAATCGTAATTAAACCTTCAATGGTCACGTATATCGACATAACTGAATGACCTGGATCAAGTATGGATGTGTAGCATGGAAATTACATGTAATGTGATCTTCAACATGCCTATTTTCAACTGGTCCAACTTTAGTGAGATCATCCTCAAACGAGTTCAGAGATAATAAACCTGAAACCTTACAGCTGTAAATAACTTTAACTTTAAACTGTATCCAAAAGGACAATAAATGTGTCTAATGCACCCAAAATACAAACTCCCACTGAAACCGAATATCCTTAAGAAATACAACACTCATATGAGTATTGTGCTCATGAAAGACCTTGGGTTGTAATACTTTAGTAAGCGGATCCGCAATTATGGAGTTTGTCCCAATGTGCTCTTATTGACACATGTCCACTCTGAACTGTATCCTTCACAACCAGGAACTTATGTCAATGAATTTTGACTTAGTTGAGTTCCTGTTGTTACTGGAATATAAATCTGCTGAGTTATTGTCACACTATAACTTTAGTGGTCTTTCTATACCATTCAGAATACGCAGCCCAGTGACAAAATTTCGCAGCTATATTCCATAATTAGATGCCCCCAAAATTGCTACAACTGTGCTGCCAAGTGAAAGAAGCTAAAGTGTCTGTTAAACACTCCATCCGGAAATAGCTCCTCCAACCAGCAGATAAATGTAGCCTTATGTGGATCTTTTACATTCTTGGCATCTAGTAAAAATCGGAATCATAATACCATATGATCTCCAACTGATCCGATTTTCTGTATGTGAGCATGTAATCTTTTGTTCTCTTTAAATATCTTATAACCCATGTTTGGCTGCTTTCCAAATGATCCATCCCAGGGTTACTTAAATATCTCCTTAGTATCCCAATAACGTATGCAATATCCAAACGCATACAAATTTGAATATATATCAGATTCCCTATAGCTTAACTATATGGGAGCCTCTGCATTTCTTTAACTTCAAGATAAATTTTCGGGCATTAGTTGAGACTGAATTGTCTCCCTTAGCGATAGGGGTTTCCCCTGATTTACTGTCTTGCATGCCAAACCTCTTAAATATTTTATCGATATAGCCCTTTTGTGACAATCCAAGAATACCCCGAGAAAAATCCCGGTGTATCTGAATTCCTAATACAAAAGAGACGTCACCACGATTTTTAATCTCAAAATTCCTTGACAAAAATCTCATAATTTTATGTGACATACCTATATCATTAGTGACAAGCAATATGTTATCAACATACAAAATCAGGAAAATACACTTACTCCCACTGAACTTGTAATACAAACAACCATTAACAACATTAATCTCAAGACCAAATGAGATAATTACTTGATGAAATTTGTATTACCCTTAACGGGAAGCTGGCTTGAGTACATAAATGGATTTCTTTAATTTGCAAATCATTTGCTTTGGGTCTACTGACACAAAGTTTTCTGATTGCACCAAATAGATCGTCCCATCAATGTCGTCATTGAGAAACGCTACCTTAGTATCCATTTGATGTAACTCGAGGTCAAAATGTGCAACAACCTAACTTTCCTGAAAGAGTCTTTCATTGAAACCGAAGAGAAAGTCTCTTTATAATTAATGCCATCATTCTGTGTAAAGCCCTTAGATACAAGACGAACCTTATATCTTTCCACATTACCTTTCGAATCCCCTTTGGTTTAAAAATCCATTTAAGACCAATGGGCTTCGCACCTTCTGGTAACAGGACAAGATCCAAAACTGTATTGTCTTGCATATGCTTATACTCCTTATTTATGGCATCAATCTACTTTTGAGAGTTAGAACCCTGCATGGCCTGATGGAATTGATTGGACAATCTTCCACCATTCCATTATTTTCCTTATGTTCTTGGAAAAATACTATTTAAATTATCCGGAATAGCATTTTTCACTTTCTCTCGTGGATCTCTTTAATGGCTTTAGTTATTGAGGTTGCTGAGTTTGTACTTCTGAAATTTACCTTATTTTGGATGGGAGGTTCTTAAAATTGTCTAGTTGAGGTTCCGGTTATGCTTCTTGATCAATGACATGCATAAAAACTTGCACGTTGTCAAAAGCAATAGTAGGAATCGAAATCGATCCTTCCTCAACTTATTCCTTAAAGACAATATCTCTAACCTTATTTCTCCCCCAAACTCAACTTCCTCAAAAATGTTGCAGTTCCCGTTTCAAAAATTGACTTTAAGTGTGGGATTATAAAATTAATAGCCCATTAACGACTTTATTTTCTTTATTTGTTTTCTTGCCCTTATCTTTAGAGGTGTTTGCCAAGTGAACACTTTCTGTTCTGTCCTGCTTCAACTTTTCTTCCTCTTGCACACAAAATATAATGAGCTCATTTAGAGTTCATTTCTCCCTTTAACAGTTATCACTGACCTTAAATTGACTGAATTGTGCAAGAAGCTTGCACACTATGAAATGAGTTCATTTAGAGTTCATTTCTATTTTGACAGTTATAACTAACCTTAAATTAACTATATTGTGCAGGAAGCGATATCAATATCAAATTCACGAGCAAGTCATTAGACAAGTCGAGTTTTAGTTCCTTAAGTTTTGAAGCAGTGTGAGACATCTACATGATGTACTCCCTTATTTTCCCATTGCCTTTATACTTTATTGAAATCAAGCTCTGCATAAGCGTGCTTGTTTCAGCCTTATCGTTTTTCGCAAAACGTTTCTTAATTTCGGCAAGGAATTCATTGACATCATTTACCTCCTTAGATACTATGCCACTAAAGGCTTCCAGAATGCCGCACTTAATGATCGTGAGACTCACGTAATTTAAGCAATCCCACTTCTCAAAGTTCCTCATTTGATTAGATGAACTTTCATCCGTAAGAGGGGCAGGTTGCTCGATCCTTAGTACACGGTCTAGATCGATGCAGC
Organism: Ligustrum vulgare; assembly: GCA_963555705.1. Classification (NCBI taxonomy): domain Eukaryota; kingdom Viridiplantae; phylum Streptophyta; class Magnoliopsida; order Lamiales; family Oleaceae; genus Ligustrum; species Ligustrum vulgare. Next base: position 4,215,926 of record OY743187.1, read on the forward strand.
CAACGAAAAGTTAATGTTCTTGTTTTGATCCTTGAAGTTTATTCCATAAATACAGGGATTAAATTTGAGCTTGTAGATTTACTACTAGCAGAATTTGAAACCGAATAAAGAACACTTAAATAAAATTGCTCACATAAATACCTTATTATGCAAATCATACTTTCAAATAATGGTAGGGCCCATCACAAGATACCTAGCACAACATCAATATTTAGTCTTTGGACAGAAATATTGACTTGTAAGTGGTACTCTTGGCGTAGTAATCAAACACTGACAGTAAGACATGTCAACCAACAAACCTTTCTTTGGACCGATTTATTGATCACACGTAAAACCAAATAACCGTCACGTATTTATCACCACAAGTTCATCTGAAATTCGGGCCAAATATTGACCTTCCTTTGGGCCGATCAATATCCGCATGAGATAACACACAAACACCTAATTTCCCCTTAGTGTAGTGATCAAACACTGGCAATAAGACATGTTAACCAATAGACCTTTCTTTGGACCGATTTATTGGTCACATGTTAAACCAAATAATTGCCACGTGTTTATCACCACAGGTGCATGTGAAATTCGAGCCAAATATTGACCTTCATTTGGGCCGATCAATATCCGCAATCAATAACACACACACAAATACCTTCTAATATTCAAAGTTAATTAATATCCACAAGAGAGGTTGCTTTGGCAACATGTTGCTTCAACTAACTTACTTTCGAATATTATATTTCTCAAAAGATTCCGATGTACCAAGATTTGAAACTGAAATTCATTGATTTGCATCTATATTTGACTTTAGGATTTGAATTATAGAATTCAAAACTTTAGAATAAAGCAATCCTTAAGTTGAGAGAGTCAATTGCAATATTCTTAAACTTTAGGTGGCCAATTCTGTAAAATTTTAAGCTTGAAGGGCTTAAATTACAATTTTCCCAAAACCTCATTGGCCAATTTAGAGAAATTCTAAACTTTAGGCCCCAATTTGAAAGAAAATTAAACTTTAGAGGTCCAAAATAAGAAATTCTCAATCTTTAAAGGTTGATTTTGAAAATTTTCAATCTTTAGGAGCCAATTTAGCAAATTCTCAAACTTTAGGGACTTAATTTTAAAAAAAATTCAAACTTTAAGGACCAATTTTGAAAATTTCCAAACTTTAGTGACTGAATTAGAAAATTTTCAAACTTTAGGGACTGAAAATGAAAATTTTCAAACTTTAGGGGACCAAATTAGAGAATTTCAGAACTTTAGGTGCTTTATTAGAAAATTTTCAAACTTCAGGGGCTGAAAATGAAAATTTCCAAACTTTAAGGGACCAAATTAGAGAATTTTCAAGCTTTAGGGACCAATTCTGAAAATTCTCAAACATTAGGGGCTGAATTAGAAAATCCAAAATTTTAAAGACCCAACTTAAATGATTACATAACTTAATAGGCTGATTTTTGTAAAATTCCATAACTTTAAGGGCCAACTTAAATGGTTTTTATAATTTCGGATTTAAACATTATTTAAAACAAATGGGGGGATCTGATGTGCAATTAAACAAAATTATCCAAAATTGCATAAAGAACCCTGAAGACATCAAATTTCCCGTCGACGCCCCCTGCCAAAAAATCTGAATTTCGCAGAAGCTAGGGTTTAGAAACCCTAGCCGCCGCAGCCACCCAACCCGGAGATAGCGACGCCACTACCGGCGATTGGAACCGCCTGCAGCGCCATAACCGGCGCTGCACTCCAAATGTACAGCGTCGCCGCGCGCGACGCTGCAACCCTCGCAAGCCCATCGCGCGCGGCTCCCCATCTCCGACCCAATCGACTGCTTCATCAACCAACAACCACCACAACACAACAACCCAATCCGAAATAAACACTTATATATATTATACAACAAATCAGATTCAAAAAATCCCAATTTCAAAATGCACAGTTCGGTTTCGAGAGGTACATACGAATCGATCTCAATCATCCGAACGGATTCAACCACCAAAATTGATTTCAATCGTACAGTTATTGGTTTGAGTAAATAATTGTACATGCCAGAACTCACATCACCGAACAAATGAGAAACTTGATACTTCTTTACATCCAAAAATTCAACAGCAAAATCCATACTCAAATCCGAAAACATTCAAGCCCAGTAGGTAATTCATGCTTTACACACATATGCACGGATTTAAAAAGAAATATTTGATTTCACATATACATACACCAGATCTGAATCCACAGATATGCAAGCATCAGCTAATTCACGGTTTATGAGGGTGAATTCAACGTTTCAACAGCCAAAACAGATTCAACCAAATTTCATTCGGCAAAAAAAAAATAATAATGATGCAAATTCTTACTGTGCATATTAATATCCATACTATTAAAAGTAGATCTGATAATTCAACATGATGTTGGCTCTGATACCACTTGTTATAAAATTTTATTATAGATAATAATTTATCTATAATCTAAATAATCATCATGTTGGAATTATCAAGAATTAAATAACTGAAGCGGAAGCGTACCTTAATCATACGTGATTCACGATAAACGATTTGGCGGTGTTTGGATCTTCTAAATCAATACGTAGTCCTTATTATCTCTCTGATGATGGGATGCCAGACAAGATGAACAGTACGTAGGATTCAGGGACCATAACCGACTTTATATACTGAATTGCCAATTAACCTAATCCGGCCCATCATGAATTAGGTAATGGCCTGGTATCTACACATAAAAGTCCATACATTATTTTAGATGCATTAAAGCCCGATCTATATAAAATCCTTATTAGATCACTTTAAATGGGCTTAACCAAAATCGATAGCCTTTTATTCAATACACAATAATTCACATATAAGCCCACACGATTGATTAAAATCCTTACAATCATCAAGTATGGCTAGAATATATTATCTCAATTTTACTGTAGGCGTAATAATAGTACTTTAATAACATATAGCCAAGTTGCATCTCTGTACGGTTTTCTCCAATTACCTGCAGTTGAATATAGAGACAAATAAACTCGCTAATTCCCCGTGACGAGTTTATTTCGAATCTGAGTGAATAGGACAGGAGAGAACAGTATCAGAAAACAAAACAACTGGCCGGGAAGGCGCATTACAGTCTTTTCCAGTATTTCACACTTTTTCTCTACTTTCTGCAACAAATAGACAATTTTACAATGAGAAAGACAGTACTTTGATTGCTCATTTTTAATTACTGAGCAGTTGAAAAAGAAGCTGAGATATCTGTACCAAAAAGTTGTCTTTTTGCATTCATTGAAGACCCCATCTCCATGTTTTCAAGATTGATTCAAGAAAATATTCAGGGGACAAACAGCGGTGGTTATGGCCAAATGAACGGCGGAGACCCATGTTTGGTCCTCACCTCCGACCAAAAACCCCGACTCCGGTGGACGGCCGACCTCCATGAACGCTTTGTTGACGCTGTTGCTCAACTTGGTGGTGCCGGCAGTCAGTATTTTTCTTTACATTTATATTTCTTCCACACTTCTGATTCTAATTCATTAGCTGAGAAGTTTTTTTTTTTTTTTTTTTTTTGACCTTTTTATGTTTGTTGATGATTTTCGAGTATTTTTTCTAGTTTATTAACTTGGATCTCTTTATTGTTCATGTTAATTTAGTATAAACGTGCTTCTGGGTTTTTCCCCCTATTTCATATAGTTTTGAGGGAAAATAAGAATGATGTCATAGCCTAATGAAATAAGAAAAAGACCCTTGCTCCTCCATCGGCCAATTTCGAAACTTCTCAATGCAATATACATCTGTGGATCAATTTGTATTTACACATTTATGGATGTTTTTCTTTATTGTTCCCTTCTATTTTAGAATATGTGTTGTGTCTTGTTTGTGCCTGAAATATTGGAATACTCTGATTTATTATCTTGTAAATATTATGGCAGCCCGATTAAGAACTTTAAGTTTCCTTTTACTGATCCAGCATACATGAACAGTTGAATGCTTCTTAGAACCCGGATAGTCGTGAAATTGGGTAATCTTGACGGTAGCCTATAGCGTTCCGCAACATACGAATTGTCCCTTGAGAATGGGGTTTTTGTCACTTACTTGGCTGAACGCTTCTCCAGGGATTCAAACCCTCGACCTTAAAAGGTTTGTTGGTGATCTGGTACCACTAGGGAAAGACAAGGCCTAGTAGTAGTATCTTTCTGGTTGCCACTTCCCACCCCCATCTCCTGGATCATCATGTGCACAAATAATAAACGACAATAAAATTAAAGATGCGATACTTCATACTTTCTGCTACATTCAACTTGGCGAGGAGGGAATCCCACCCCCGACATGTAGGTCATCAATTCTTGATCAGGAAATATGGTTTAACAAGTGATTTCTGAACTTTACTGGTAATTTAACTAGATTTTGGTCATAAGCCATTTGGTATTTAGGTCGCGCCAACTTTGTTCCAGGCTTACTTGCTTAAGTGATCACCTTAATGATATTTTCAATCAGTAGTTCTTCCTATCATATATCTATCGAACAGTTCGTGTGGTCTGTGGTTGTACTACTTGAAGCACACATTTTCTTGTATGACACTGATGAATGTGCTTTATAAGTTGACATTAATTGTTTTTTTTTTCTAAGACAAACTTGATTTCTTGGGAGTGCAGAGTTGAAACTTGGTAAAATAAATGTGTTCTGAATTGGAATTTCGATTGTTTATCTTGTATGAAGACGTTTACAATTGCAGAGGCTACCCCAAAAGCTTTACTGCGGACAATGGGTGTTAAGGGACTGACTCTATTTCATTTGAAGAGTCACCTCCAGGTTTGCTTTCCTTTTGTCAAAAAATAATCTATCTCTTCATCCCATTTGATTTCTCTGGAACTTACAATTCAGCTTAATAGCATATCTCGTTACAGAAATACAGAATGGGTAAGCAACAGGGGAAAGATCTTGGTGAGGCTTCAAAAGATTGTACGTCCAATTTTTTCCATAGCTTTCTCTTTGTGTAACTTTCTTATTAGCTGCTGTGAATCCCTCCTAATTACGTAGAGAATAATGTGCTAATTTGACCTAGAGATATATCGGTGATTATATTGCATAATGGCCTCGTAATATTGTTTCCCTGAAAGAAAAAAGGGAAAATATGCAGAGAACTATTCGTCTTAGTTCAATCCCCACTTTCCCCAACCTCAAATGGAGAGAATTTGATTATTGTATCAAGGGAGGTTTCACTTAGGCCTCTGTTTGGTAAAATTTGTTTATAAACGGCTACATGACATCTCATTGGACAATTTTTTATAAAGAAAAAAATCAATAATTTTGGCTAGTTAAAGATTCTCGTCTACCATTTTTTACTTTTAAAAAAAATGGAATAACGAAATGTTGACACGTCGCTATTTATAAGCAATGTTTATAAACAACTGTTTATAATCGATTTACCAAACAGAAGCTAGGAATCTTCAAACAATAGTTCTTGTATGTTTGTATCATAGTTTTCGACTGACCCTTTAACTTCCAATGGAAGGTCTTTCTGCTTCATACCTTCTGGATACCCCTCGTTCAAGCAGTCCTCAAAACTTGCCAGATTCGGACATGACCGAGTAAGAATTTTCATTCTTGTTTAAGAAGTCTACAACACATGCATATGCTTCAAGTTGTTACGATGATTGAAAATCGTTTTAATATTTGGATCACATGTCTAGGGGTTATGAAGTCAAGGAGGCATTAAGAGCACAAATGGAAGTTCAAAGCAAGCTGCACTTGCAAGTTGAAGTAAGCCCCCTCTCATCAACCTTTCAATATCTCAAGAAAGTCGAGCTTTCAAGTCATTTTGAAATCTATTGGAATCTAGTTCATATTGGACTGTATAGATCCTAATGACGTTGTACGTATATATCCTCAAACTCGAACTTTTCCTAGGTGTATTTTGTGGTAAGGTGTATATTAGGCGTTCTAAACGCGATTTATGTCACCTTATTGTTCCCACACATATTAAGGGTTATTTAGGCAGTTCACCGTTACAATGGTGAAATACTGCAGCTGCTAGTGGACGTTACTCTCAAATTGATCGTGAACTACTTTAAGCCCCACTTTGATTCAGATTAAAATTTGATCTGAAGTCAAAGCTAACAATCAGTTTTAACTACACATTTTATGGAACAGCTTTTCAATCACACATCTCATTAACTTTTATCAAAATCTACTAAAAATCTATGTCAAACTAGGGCTAAATATCTGTATTTCTTCGTGTACGTTTGTGATTTTTATTTTGCTAAAAGTATTGCTCTCTTAGTTGGGATTAAAGATTGGTCCATAAAATCACACCAAGATATTCTCTAAACCAGCTGAAAACCTTTGCTCCAGTCTGCTGAATCTATCTTTACCGTGGTTACACAGGCTGAAAAACATTTGCAAATTCGTCAAGATGCTGAGACAAGGTATATGGCTATGTTGGAGCAAGCCTGCAAGATGCTGGTCGATCAAATTATTGGATCTGCAGTGATAAATGACGATGGAGAGGGTCGTCAAGAGAAAGAAACGGAGACGATCCCTAATGCTTCCCATAATCCACTTGGATCATGCAAGTCATCTTCTGCCAATGAATTGGGAATCCATCACAGGTCTCCCAAAGTTCGTAGTCAACACGCTGGTCGTTCTACTGAAAGCTGTCTTACCTCCTATGAGAGTCTGGCCGGATTGCCTCCAGAAGGGTCTTCACCGGGACGAAAGATGCGAATGCTGAACATGGGTTTGACAACTGCGTCGTTCATTGGCGAATCTGAACTCAGAACCCCAGATTTGCACGTGGTGCAAGCTAACTTGCGTGGAAATATTGGTGTATAAAAAGTACGAAGATTGGTAGATAGCATTGGGCAGTATTGAGGAAGAAAAGAAAGTTGAAATCTTATTGGATATACTACCTGGTCGAGTTCTTGGAGTATTGTAAGCCGAACCTGCCTCATCTTTTATGAAATTGGCAGACAACTACCTTAGTAAAGTTGTAAACAGAAACTGCTGATGTTTTCTTATCAAGATTGGACCTCTTTCTAGCACTTTAACATTCCTATGTTTTTGATAGAGGAAGTTTAGAGTAAACGTAAAGAAACTTGATAGGAAGAACAGATCAACGTAGTTGCATAAGAACTATAATAAGTTTTACGAAAGGATCGAATGTTTTGCATGTATTGATCTCATCCTCCAAGTTATGTAAAGATGAAAATAGGGGATGGCATGGCTCGGGCGAAGGTTCAGCTTCCGAGATTTCTCGCCTCTAGGTAGCTTACCTCTCATTCATTGGCCGACAAGACAGAACAACTGACATACACGTACACTGATGAGTAGGATGTAAGTGAAATACCTGCAATATGATCATATCATTTAAGCACTTCATGGTAAAATAGGTCAATCGCCTAGCTGTTGTCGACTTACCGAACCGAATTGGGAGATAAGCATTTTCACTGCGTGACACTCGGGCTTGGACAGGCGGACACAACACGATCACCGAATTGACAATGTGGGTTGCATGAAAACTCAACTTGAAAACAGACTAGACATTTTTACTAATGTTTTGTGAAATTTTCACACTCAACCAAGTCATCGAGGGGTTGGGTCAAGGGATTCAAAGTCGACTTGGAGTTGACCTGGTAACAAAAATAATGTGTGTGTTTGGTATTGTTTAAAAAGAGTTTTTTTTTTTTTTAAATGAATGATGATTTTTAGGAGAACAGACGATTGAGATTTGGTTGAAAAGTCAAATATGGTGGGCTTGACTTTTAATAGATGGTTGAGATTGAGTACCGTAGAAAAAAAAAAAAAAGATTTAAAGAATACCAAACAAAGGCAAAACTAAAAAATTAAAAGGTCCGCCTAGGTTTAATTTAACCAAAATGGGTTATAGTGCCCGTCAACCAGCACTTGATGTACGTTTACATTGGTTTTTACTTAAAATCAACCCTAAAATCAATTTGAATCTGTTCAGTTATTACCGGTTAATCGATCTCATGCGTAACATGCCCAACCCCCATTTCTAAGTCTAATATTGTCAATGTTACTTGCGTTTACACGTCTCTTTGTTAAACGAACAATATGTAATGTTACACATGCATATAATCATACCAAGTCGCATGCAATGTTAAATAGATATCGGTAAAGACGTACACCCAACGACACGCTCAAGCGTATGGCACGCAATATAGTTGACAATAGTTCTATTTACTTACTAACACGGTTAAAATTCGTACTCGAATTATCTAGTGAAGATAGAAAGAGGATAAAATTAAATACTTACAATAATGGTTATGAAAATAGCAATGGTCAACAACATATTGTGTGACAAATCAATCATCCATAATATTGTATTGAAGAAACCATGTAGCAGAAAGAACTCTTAAAATTTTGTCTTTTGTCTGTGTCGTTTTCCTCGATATTAAAAATCGAATTTAAAAAAGTTCTAAACGTTTAAATAAGATAGTTTAACACTATATCAAAGTGAAAGTTTATTAAACATCCAAGAATTCCTACTTCGATTTCCTCATATGTGTCCGACAAGTACACCCAGAGTGACCCGTTGAAGAAAATTGTGCAAGTGTTTCTATCAAGGAACGTGCTAACAACTCGATTCTCTCTCGTAAACTAACTCAATTCTCGCCACTACCTATTGATTAATAAAAATTGTGCACATGTTTCTTCTATTAAGAGATAAAATTTTACATCGAATAAAGATTAAAATATTGATCAATTAATAAAAACTGATCTTTTAAGATGGAGCCTCAAATCTTAACATTGTATCAATGTCCATTAAGTTTCAACGAACAATTCAATCCGATTAAGATTCAAAAACATGAGTGTACGAATTTCAAGATTCGTCTGCTGAAATGATCCATCTTGAGGGACATGTTAACGGATAAAATTTTACATCGAATAAAGATGAAATCATTGACCATTTTATAAGGATATTTGAGCTATTTCTCTTAATAAGGTTGACATTTTAAGATAGACCCTCAAATCCTAACATCTTCAACCGGCCACATCTTACTATATATATTCTTCTCTTGTTATTAAATCTTGTTCATGTTCCTGGTCAAGAATTTATGCAGTTACATATATAAAAAATATGGTACCTTATGCCAGGAAAGGAGATCTTATTTTACCAATTTTCTTGCTTTTTGTGTCCATTTCCTTGGCAAACTTTTCAAAGGGCCATGAACTCTCATTTGGAACCAAATTTGAGTTGATTCACAGGCATTCCCTGCAAAGAAATCAGAACAATGTGATGCAGCATATGACTCAACTGGAGCGCATTAAAGTATTGCTTTATCGGGATATTGCCCGACAACGTGCAATTTCACGAAGGCGGGGAGTAAAGCATGATCGGAATGCATCAGGGGATATGCCAATGCGTTCAGGTGCAGATTATGGGGTCGGAGAATACTTTGTGTCGTTTAAGGTTGGAACCCCAGCGCAGAAATTCGTGCTGATTGCTGACACCGGAAGTGACCTGACTTGGATGAAGTGTCGGCATAAATGTCAAGGCGCGACGTGTAACCAGACGACGTCAGGTCGACGGGTTTTTCATCCGGATAGGTCGAGTTCTTTCCGAACTATCCCCTGTTCCTCAAGAACGTGCAAGATTGAACTTGCAAAACTCTTCTCTCTTGCTCAATGCCCTTCTCCATTGTCCCCTTGTGCTTACGAATACATGTACTTATACTGTCTAATCCTGTCTAATACTAGTTAGCATTAACGCGATTGAAACTAATCGTTATGTTCTGGTCTCGGTTATACGGTTAAATTAGGTACTCGGACGGATCAGAAGCACTCGGACTCTTTGGTAATGAAAGAGTGACAATTGGACTCACTAATGGAGGTAAGGCAAGGCTAGACAATGTTCTGGTTGGATGCACCGAGTCGTCCCATGGCCAAACTTTTGAGGTAGCTGATGGTGTTTTAGGACTTGGTTATAGCAGTTACTCCTTTACACTCAAAGCAGCGAAGAAATTTGGGGGCAAATTCTCATACTGTCTGGTTGATCACTTAAGCCCACAAAATGTGTCGAATTATCTCGTCTTTGGCAACGACGAACAAGCTGCTGCGACGCCACCGGATAAAATGCAATATACAGAACTTGTCTTGGGGAAGATCGATTCATTCTATTCTGTAAATATCAAGGGCATCTCCATTGGCGGTAATGTTATTATACCAATATACCGTCTCATCAAAAAGTTTAATTAAGCAGTTCAATAATTAACCTCATTTAAGTTTTATTTCCAACAGGTAATATGTTGCAAATCCCATCTAAAGTATGGAGGGCAACCGGCCAAGGCGGAGTGATCCTTGACGCCGGGTCGAGCCTAACATTCTTGACGCAACCCGCATATCAACCCGTAATGGCTGCCTTGGAGCATTCCCTGTCAAATTTCTCAAAAACAAAACTTCACATTGAACCTATGGAATATTGCTTTAATTCAACAGGATTTAAAGAGTCTATGGTCCCAAAACTAGAGCTTCATTTTGTAGATGGAGCACAATTTGAAGCACCTGTTAAAAGTTATGTACTTGATGCTGCTGAGGGAGTGAAATGTCTAGGGTTTGTGTCTACAACTTGGCCTGGAAACTCTATTATTGGCAATATTATGCAACAAAATCATATATGGGAATTTGACCTAATTAATAAGAGATTGGGTTTTGTAAGGTCTTCTTGTACCTAAATGTATTACAATATATATGTAAAGCAATGGAGACTTGATAAGGGTTTGTTTGACCGATGTTATCAGTTTCCGATAAAAAAATAAAAAGTTGATCATTATGAGTATTACAATGAATTCTTGAAGAGATTCAATACCGTTATTTGTACGAATGGATGAAATGACTTGATCCATAAAAATCCCCTTATTAGTCCTCAGCCTATGAATGTTGTTGCAAATTGGTCCATCACCTCTTCTTTTTCATGACATCATCATATCAACTTTTCAATTATGTAGTGTCAACGAAGGTATCTATCTAGCACATGGTCTTCGCCCCTTCGTCCATCAGTTCATGTTTAGGTTGGCATAGTACAAGTCCAAATCTTCTATCTTCAAGTTACTATTTCACTAGTACATTTGTGACATCTCGATACATCACATCTTCAAAGCAAATGAAAAGATGTCACCCAAATTTTGACACCTTATCTTCTTTTCGTTGCTATGAAAAATGTGATGTGTTGAAGCGTAAAAAATATATTGATGGAAAAAAGGGACAACAACTTCGAATATCTGACATTGTTACCAGTAATAAATAAGTCTTAATACATGTTTAGATTTAGGAATGGGCAAAAACTTCCGAATCGACCCGAACCGAGCAATGAGGTTCGATATTTTTAGGTTAAATACTCAAATGGGTACTAGAATGATAACCAATGGATTTAGTTCGGTTCTCAATTCTACACCAAAAACCGAATAATAATCAAATCTTCCTAAATTTTTTAATAGTTTTATATTAAACAAGTCAGTTTTTTTTTTTAAAAAAAAAAAAAATCTAAATAAATTTACCAATTAACTAATTAAGAAATTAACTATATGTACAAACAAAGTTATTGAAGCTGGAATATGAATGAATTGTTAATTCATTTAATTGTGTGTATTGTTCATCATTTTCATTTTTCATCCATTTGTAGTTTGTTATATAGTTCTGAATCAAAGCATATCACTTCTAACATATCAAGTATCAACATAAATTTGAATCGTTAACTGCAGTATTTCTCATAATATATAACATGTTTACTTTTTTATTTGTTATTACAACTTACATCCTTAGTCATGAAAGATGAGTTTCTACTCTAAATTCAATTTGAATAACTGAGTTTCTGACTATTTCAAGCATAGAAACATAGAGATGATTTTGGTGGAGTATGTTTCTATGCATCCTCCACTCTTAATCTATGATCAAACTCAAAAACATACTTCCGCCTCTGTAGGTTCAACATAGTACAAGGAATAGAAACCAATGGATGTACTGTGGTGGAAGAAGACAATTGTGGTGGAAGATTATGTTTGCAATTGTGGTGGAAGAAATAAAATCATTGTCTTTTTGGGTGTTAAAGAAGTAAGGTTATTTATGTCATTTTATAATGATTATAATAATAATAATAGAAAAATATTTAAAAAATGTGGTGTGTCAAATAATATTTGTGGTGTCAATATAGTCACCCTTGAACATATCATTTGTTTAATTGATGTATAGTTGTTTTAAATGTTTAAAAAGATTAATTATGAACCAAACCGAGCAAAACTCAAATCAGTCTGAATCCATAATTAAGCCATGTTTGATGCACATTTTAAAGAGAATTTGATTTTTTGGAAAATGTGATTAAAAAGTTGAAAAATTTTAGATTTACTGCAGAATATTATATTGTTTGAATATGTGATTGAAAATGAGTATGAGGGAGAGAAAAAAAGTTGAAAAAATGAGAATCAAACTTAGGCTAAATTTGGATCTAACAATTGCACTTAATAAATACCTGAAAATTTTGATTCGATTCGAACCGAATTAACTTATGATTTCCCCTCCTAACAAACCACCATTTGGTTAATTTATAAATAATTTATTAGTCTTTTATAAATTAAAAAAAAAAAAATCAAAACTTTATTCTAATAGCATATTTATAAAATAAACTATTTATAAATTATTGCCCACTTTCACGAATTATATCGTGTAGCTGCAAATTCTCTACAAGTGTGAAAGCTTCCCTTAAATGCAATTATTTTTCTTTGAGTACTGCTGCTATTCTCACAACTCTCCTCGCCACAACCATTCTCACAATCCATACCAAAATTACCCCTATATGTAGGGACGGAGTCAGGATGTTTGATCAGTGAGGGCGAAAATAAAAAGATGTTTGGGATAGGGATGGACAAAAAATCGAAACTGAGTAAACCGAACTAAAAAAATCGAAATATTTCGGTTCTTGAAAAAAAAATTCAAAACCGAAACCAATTTTTTTTTAAAAAAAAAAAGAAACCGATCGGTTCTTAAAATCAAAACCGATAAAAATATATTTTTTTTTGAATTTTTCATTGAATTATACATTACAATATACTTATGTTCACGCTTTAATGTGTAGACAGTAGGTCAGAGGATTATAAATTTACTCACAATTTTTTCATTTGAGAAATATCATCTAGATTGGTAGTATTTTAATTAGAAATTCATGACTCGCAATCATATTCAAGTAAAACCATACTTTAATGTATAGACACTTAGACAGTGTATAAAATGTTGTCTGTTTGAAACACTATTATTATGGAATTTAGTAATTTACTTTTAAGTCATTTCATATACTATTATAGTATTACTATTTTTTGGAATTTACTTTTAATGAGATTCAAATGTTCTTGCTTTCTCGACGTGATTTCCTTTTCAAATAAGAATGGTTTTAGAATAAAAAAAAATGATTTTAACTAATAAGATTCTGAGATTCACATTCGTGATATATTATACATGAATTTGGACTTTATTTTTAATTGGAAGCTTTTTTTGATTGTATTTACCTTTAATTTTTGCAAACAATTAGATTTTTTTTCGTATTTGCATCAAATAAAAAAAAATTAATTGGAACCGAACAAAAATCGAAAAATAATCAAAAATCGAATTGAAACCGAAACCGTTCGGTTCTTGTCTTTGAAGGAACCGAACCGAAAGTTTCGGTTCGATTTCGGTTCCTTTAATAACCGAACCGGTAAATGTCCAACCCTAGTTTGGAGTGGGGGCAACGAGGGTTCGAGGGCAGCGCCCCAAATTTTTTTTTTTTTTTTTTTGAGGAGAATTAAACTAAACCAGAAAAATTACTTATAATGAAGTATTAACTATTAGATGAAAAATAAATAAATGTGGAGCAAAGTCAGAATCAAAGAAACTCGTAGGGATGGTAAAAAAATCCGATACGTGGATCGACGGATTGAAATTTATCTAATCAGCCCCGATCCGAAAATTTACTGAGCGGATTTGGATCGAGGGTGATCCGATCCGCCCCAACTCGGTACTGTACCCAAAAAAAAAACACCAAGTAAAAAAAAAAATACAAAGTGAAACTTGATGATGCAAAATCTTGTTGTATTTTGTAATTTTTATTGTCAAATGTTTGTGTTTTAATATGTTATATTTTGTTCAAGTGATATTTAAACATATTTAGTGCTGTTGAATTATGGGTGCATCAGGTGATTAATTTGTTGAATGTGGAATGATGTTGATTGTCGAATAATCAATGTTAATTTGGTTCTTCAGTTTGTCGTTTGATTGTTGTTGAATGTGCAAATTCATTTGTTAAACAGGGTAAAGCCGGAAAAAAAAAAAAAAGGGATCGGATTGGCGGAGCGGGACGTGATCCGTCCTGATCCACGACCCGATCCGCCTCGACCATGGTGGATCGGGCCAGTACAAAAAGTCGACGGGGCGGACACGGATCGGGGCGATACGCCCCAAATCCGCCCCGTTGCCAACGCTAGAAACTCGTTAAATTTTTAACGGCAGAAAAGCTAGTAAAAAGAACCCAAAGAAAATCTCTTACAATGAGATATTAAGTATTACTTGATTATAGCAAATGAGAATTAAACCAAGCAATCAAGAAACCTGATTACAGAAATCGTAATTGAGAATAAGATTTTGAAAAAAAAATTGCAAAAATTACCTTTTTTTTTTTTTTTTGAATCTCAGGTAGGCCGTAGGACCCACCTGAGCCTTAATGGTTCCGGCCCTGCCTATATGCCTCACATTTTACACATCCACCCAAATCTAATCCTAACCTCCGAGAACGCGTTTCAATTCACCAAACCTCTTAGAAGTCGTTTCAACCCAACCTCTTCAAACCATATCTCTACCTGGTAATTTGCAAAATATTTGGTTTAAATTAAATGTATATTTACGGAGCGATGAATGAATAGGTAATGTATTATATGCATTTATAAAATTATTTATGAAATTATTTATGTCATGTAACATTAAGTTTATGTATTTGAAGATTTAAAAATTCGTATATATTAGTTGCCTCTAATTTTTTATTTTTTTATTTTTGAAAATATAAAACAAAACAATATCATAAATAAGATTTACAACAAAACATAATTCACTATTAAAAAAACCGTATCACAAAATAATGTACATGAAACAGATGCTACCTTATTCACTCCATTTTATAACTTATTTTAAAACATATTTATGGAGCACACATTTTTAATTAAACACTTTAAAAAAATCAATTAAAAAATGTAGAGAAACAAAAATGTAATTGCATTTAATACTTATATATATCTATATGACGAAAAATTTATAAAGCAAATATTTTGCATTAAAATGATAAAAAATACTCAAATAACTTAGGCTCCATTTGGCAGCTAAAAGAAATATACCTCGAATTATAGTGTGTATTATTTAAGTTTTTTTTATATAAGATGTATTATTAAATATTGAAGATAGGAACTGCGTGTAGTTAAAAATAATATAGGAAAGTATGCCCATTATACTTTGAATTTTAAATCCTAGCCGAACGCAGTCTTAATGCGGACGTGTATGAAAAAAATAGATATTTTATTTACACATTTTTGTTATTGTCTTCGTATTTAGGCACTGTTCGACACATATTTTCTCTCTTCAATTTTTAATCATTGATTTTACCTCGAACTCCGTGAAAAAAACCCAAAAATTCTGTAATCATTGATCCAAAAGGAGGCTTAGATGATTTAATAGGTAGTTTGGAAAATATTATTTTACAAAAAAGAATTTGTAGAAAAAAAAATTAAACGCCTCAACAGAGAAGATTCTGAATGACCATATTTAAGACCAACATTACTCTCATTACACAAACCCTAATTACACACTTCACTCCAGCCGACATCTCGTTCTCTCTCCTTCTACAACTTTTCAGCTCTTTCTTCATCGTTCTCTTCATAAAATCCATTGATATTACTCAAGAAATGTGTAAAACCCTAAAATCCTACACATATTCATCCGTCCACCTCCAGATAAACCTGTATTTTTGTTGGGAAATCGGACAAATTCCGAGTAATCTAGGCGAGCCACTGCACAAATCACACCTAAAAGATAAGAAATCTATAAAACTATTGTTGCTCGTTTCAGTTAATATTATTACAGATCTATTTATTCCGAAGCATTTTTCAGAGATTTTTCCCCTTTTTTTATTTTCATATATTTCCTATGTGTTTTACGTCATGTTCTTCACAAAAGTTTGTTGTAAAACTTAGATCTATCAATATCGAAGAAATTTTTTCTACAGCCTTTTTCGAGTTGATATGTTCCATTTTTTCTATGTTATATTCGATACTCGAGTTTTGGTAGTAATTTTTTAGCACATGAAACTGAAGGAAGGTAAATTACATACTTTTTTTTTTTTCGAAGTGTAATCATAGGTATTTGTAGTCGGTATAAGTGAATTTTAGACAAAAATAAGTTTTTAAAAATATTTATTATAAATATATATATCTATGTTTTTGCTTTATAAATCATGTCAAACATTTATTACTTTTGTTTTTTTGTCGAATTTTATTGTAGATCTATTGTTTATATTAACATTTAGGGAACAAAAATCAATTTCCATAGTTATAATTTTTTCTATATTATACTATATTGATCACAGATATTAGGCATTAATTATTTTGGCTTTACATTGTACGTATTTCTATGTCCAGGCTCGGATATGTACTTACCTATAAAATATTTTGCAGTACACTTATGATACTGGTGACAATATAAATATTGTGGTCAACAGACATGAAGCTGCAAGAATAGGTTTAGATTTTGTTTTTATATTTATGAACCTCCAGATCTGAAATGTAATAATAGTTTTAGGGTATTAGATAGATTTTTTCGTCCTCAAAATTTGTTACATGTAATTTAATGTGTTAGGCCAGATCTAGAGTTATAGTAAATTTTTTTATCTATTGTATTCATTCAGAAAAATATGTAATATAATTTAGTCTTATGTGAGATATGGATATTTCAGGATCCAGATCTTGTATTTGTAATATATAGCAAGGCTGAAGATGCAACAAATAGGTCTGGGACTCGCAAATCTCACTGCAATATTAACAAAGTCAGGTATGTACAACACCACTCACCTATTTATTTGAACTACATTTTTAATACTATCAGTGCACTGTTTAGATCATGTAATTCATAAGTAAGAAACACATGTTATTTGAATGTTACATAATCCTGAAATGATACATCTGTACTTGCATAAATTATCTTTCTTGTAGCATGATAAATGTTAATAATGGTCACTTCATAAATCAAATAAATATTAAATGTTTGATTCCTTCAATACTAGATTATCATACCTTTGTAGCTTTTAACATTCTCTTTGGAATGTCCAATTGACCGAACTATGCATGATGATGCATGTTTTTTTCCACAATGAATGAAGTTTTGCTCTTGCCTAACTGAACGAATAATCAACTGTCTGTATCTTTCTGATTCGTATCGAACATCAACTTCAAATAATTTGTCGTTATCAACTGCACTTGTCTGGAACACTGAAAAAAATATATATTGGTATTTCAATTTTATTTGGTGGTAATTCTGTCATATTTTCAACAATATTGAGAACTTACAATTGTTTAAATCTCCCAACTCTGAATGCCTGGGAGTGTTGAACTGAGTCATATTGAAAGTTGTGTTAACAGTATGATTTCTGTGATTTGTAGCAGGAACAGATTCTTCAATTGACTGGACTGCATAGTATATACCAAATCGTGTTAAGGTATACGATACAACCCTCTTATATTTAAAAAATGTTTTTATTATTAGGAAAAGGATACAAGTACCACGAGGCACACACATACGTATCTGACAATACCTTCATTACAATCTGATTTGCGTTTTCCTTTGCTACAATCTCCTTGCATGAATAGTTTACCTTTGCTACAACCTCCTTGCATCAATCCTATTTGGTCAGTGAAGTGTGCAAGCTTGTATTATGTGAGTAGATAATGCTTATGAATCCTGTATTTTTTTAATGTATTTTGCTTTCAGATTAACTTGCAAGGCACACACAACACAATGATGGTTATGCTTGAATGTGATATACGTACTGTGATGGTAGAAATTATGAAAATAGGTATAAAATGCAGCTAATAAGCACTAAATGCAGCAGTTAAACTATTCAGTAGTGGGTAGTTTATTACTCACTAAACCACAAACAGTTAAAAACATTAAAAGTGGGTGTGGATAGCTTATATGCAGAAATTGCTTATTCTTCTGATAAAATATCAAATAAATGTTGAAATTCGAACTACTAAATGGTGTTGATCCCATATTTGGGATTGCATCAACTTGAACACATTTTATGGTCAGGCATCTATAAAGTTTTGATAGAATCATGTCATCACTAAATTATGTCAACGGATTATTTGCGTTATGGTCCAAATTATGTCTATTGCTTTTAAGTACTATTCTTAATATTTAAATTTGGATTTTACATAATGTAAGGTTCATTTCATACAAGATTTTTTTCTTTCCAAAATTATACTATTTAATTAAAAAGATATCATTCTCCTTCATTTGATACCAATTTTAAAATGATATGCAAAACAAAGAATCCTTAAATATTATTAATGTAATCTATTAATTTGCATACATTTGATCTCGTTTGTAATTATTTAAATCAAATTTTTGAAGTCATGTTTTTTTTTCTAAGTATTTGTTTGATAAATACATTATTACTTTACATGATGTAAGGTTAATATCATACAAGCATTTTACAAGATATGTAATTGTTAAAGTCAAATTTTCGAAGTGTCATGTCTCATTTAAAAGTACTCGTTTCATAAATGCATTATTACTTTACATATTGTGAGGTTAATTTAGTACAAGATATTTTTCTTTACAAAATAATACTTTTTTAATTAAAAAGACAACATTCTCCTTCGTTTGATATGTAGTTATTAAAATCAAATTTTTCAAAGTGACATGTTTCATTTTTGGGTATTTGTTTGATAAATGTATTATTACTTTGGTTGGAATTGTCAGAAGATAAGAAAAATTAATGCAAGGCTAAAAAAAAAAACAACTTTGAATTGAAATCAGAATTCGTCAACTGCATAAATTTTGAGCAATACTTAAAAAGACATCAACATAAGGAAATAACAAATTGCAAAAAACCTAAGAAAAGTACTGAAATATAGATTCAAAACATATTTGTCTAATCCTTCTCTAATTTAATTTTCTTGACATTGTTATTTGAGAGCCCAGTGGAAGAGAGGGATTCTGCAATGCAGCTGCTATCTGTAGTACCCTTGTTTGGAACATGAATTCTTTTTGTTGTATTTGTGGTGATGCATTCCTCTTCATTGTCACTAACTGAATCCTCCAACTGTGGAACAAAATTAGAATCCTAAATTGTAAATCAGTTTTCAACTCAAAATCAATACATTCGAAAACTTTTGGGTTGACATTCTTTTATGATTTCCATTTTCTCCAGTATGTATGTACCTGTAGTTAATGTCACTAAAATTTATTAAGGTTACGATTCATACCATTTAATTACAAAACTATAAATCAGCATGTAAGGGCTCTTGAGTCACTACTTCCAATAGGGTTAACCTATTAAGTTGCCCCCATATCTAACAAAATTCGTTTAAATTAATTTGATTGTTCCATCTTGATTCTTCAGCTTTTGAAGTGTTTTAAATTTCCCTACTTGTAGCATTTTTAGGATCATGATTTGTATCTATTCCATTAATTAGGATAACATAGTTCGATCTAGACGATTTTTGAACTATATTGAAATCAAATAGTTTAAGGGCATGTTTGGTGGCTTCGATAGAATTTATAAATGTCTTTTGAAAATTGATTTGAAAAAATGTATATACGTGGTTAAAAAGTGGCTTCTATAGACATTTATTTTATCTCAGCCTAATTTGATCTTGATGTATGCACTGGTTTAATTTTAGTCATGATATACAGTTCAAAATGATAAGCTTTGATATTTTCATCGGGCCACAACAGTCTTTCCAGTTGGTTTGTTTCATTTTTTGTTAATAGACTTGATTTCCATCTTATTATTCGTAAACTTGGTCTGCACTTTTTGTTGCTAATATTCTATCTATTAAAGAAGCTTCATCATATTAATATCATACATGATTTTTTGAAATATGCAATTATAGTTATTGGTAACTATCTCTAAGGGTGTGCCTGATAACAAAAAATTTCATGGAACCTAAATTAGCATTATCATACTGTCATCCTTAATATCGAACCTCGTAATGATGCCATGAAAGAAGTTGATCTAAAATTTTTTGTACAAAATTGTCCTAACTAATTTTGACTAGGCTTAGTATTGGCTTTAATTCTTTTTAGGAATTTGGTGTAGAGGAAGGCAAGGCAAGTCATACCAACAATATCCACGTACAATCTACCCTTTAGGTTGCTACTGGATTTGAGAACAATTAACTGCTTTTCTTTAGCATTCTTCTTTGTACATTGCTGGTAAATGTTTATTTGTGAGTAATGATTTAGAGAGAGCTATTGAGATCTAAGTTATACCAGACACTTCGCACAAAATTTTCACTCTTAGAAATGTTTTCTCCTCCGACACATGGAGGCTTCTTTTAGGGTAGTGTGTCCATGTACAATATGTATCACTTCATTAAATGGGTCTTACAAACCACATGCCTTTAGAGACATTAAATTTTAAATTCAAAGAATTTAAATCCGTGTCCATGTCTTATTTAAAAAAATCATGAGCATCCACGAGCGTGTATATGCATCTTAGGTTTCCTCTGTAATGCACATTAGCTATAACGCAAGTTTGGCTAATTGTTACGGTTGTTTTATATACTGTTATTTGTCCTTTAAAGATGTTGTAAAGTGTGTAATAATAATAACGCTATAGAAACCTCAATTCTATTTTTTTTAAAATTATAATTAAGCAATTATAGTTAAATGTGTATTTATTGTTCTTGATGACAATGGGCTTCATCGGAAGTGATACAATCTAGACATGGACTCATTCTAGAGTGAGGAAGAGTGATACCAAACATATAATTGAACAACTAATTATGCAGGAGATGTTTTCACGGTAACTAAGTAAAATTTAAAACGTGGCTATTTCTAGGAATCACAAACATGCATTCTTTCTGTGATATTTTTTATGCCCTTTTCATTTATGGTTATTATTCATTTTCTTCTATTTTATTCCTTTTATCTCCGCTTCTTCCCTATTTAGATTTTTGCAAGCTAATTCTACAAGTACACGTCTGATTGTTGAATTCTACAAGTTGGTTTATGGTTTACTATGACTGTCTACCAAATGCAACTGGGGACATAGAAACGACCAGGCCCCTTTCCTTATATTCTTGGTATTGTGCGTGCCTATCAATTAGTCTTATCTAGTACTTTCTCTGCATTTTTTGAGTTATTTTATTGGTTTTTCTTGATGCTTATTGCTCACCTTATAACGGTAAAAGCCCTGGTACTTGATTGAACCTTTTTAATCATCATGTCCATCCTTTATTTGATTCATTTGTTACATATGTTTTCATTGCTTATCCAAGTCACTATCATTTTGCTTGATTACAGTGATGAATTCATCTTGAGCAGAAAGTCAAGGAGTAGTACCAAGTCTTTCAAATGAATGGCTAGCCTAGCTGCAAGAGTTGAGGGCCAATAACATAGTTGTTGTTGACCCAGCAATGCAAGTATTGCTAGGTATTTGACAGTCTGTATTTAGCATCATAGTCAATAAAAAAAATGTTTTCCTGATCTATGCATTTTCTTCATTGGTGAGCAGGTCTATATTTTGCCTTGATCCAGCTAGTGAAACCCCTTCATCAGCTAGATTGATTGACGCAATTGTTAGTGGGTGCATTCCTGTAGCAATTAGTGATGAATTAGAGATTCCTTTTGAGTGAATACTTGACTATTCAAACGTATGCGTATGTTTTTCAAGTTTGGCCATTCAAATTGTTTAATGCCTCTCCTACACTAATGACATGAGTTGATATATTGGACCTTTTGGTGGAGGCATTAGATGTTCATGATCTAAAAAATCAAATTTTAATTTCATTACTTGAAAGAAACATTAGGATTTTTTTTAAGTAGAATTTTGGAAA
The DNA here is from genome assembly GCA_963555705.1 of Ligustrum vulgare. Taxonomy (NCBI): domain Eukaryota; kingdom Viridiplantae; phylum Streptophyta; class Magnoliopsida; order Lamiales; family Oleaceae; genus Ligustrum; species Ligustrum vulgare. Next base: position 4,238,001 of record OY743187.1, read on the forward strand.
TTAATTAAATGATTTTATCAATAGAATATGTATGTACATCGCACGAATGTGAAATTAGTTTATGTTAATACATGGGCCCCACCATAAACAGGGGCTGTCGGCTGTCAGCCCCATTTTTTTGTTTTATTTTTTTATTGTTTAATACTTGAAACTGGGACAACCAATAAAATAAAAAAAAAACATATATAATCGATAGAAAAGAGTAATAATTTTTAGGCTGGATTCGTAGAGAATGAAAATGAAAGAGAAATATTAAAAGAATGCATATTAAAAACTCATTTGTATGTCTCTTAGAATCTTAGGATAAATGTGTGACAAATTTTGAGAGATTATTTTTATACGTTTTTGCTTAAAAAGCCAGTATGCTATAGACTTTTACAAAAGAAATTACTAGTCATTGACATTTTAAAACTCACAATTAAAGAGTTTCAAAAAATTTAATTGAGTACATCATTAAATTTTGAAACTTTTAAAAAAGCCTATAAAAGTTTCTAACTCTCTATACAATACTTTACTCTGATTTTGTTTAAATTCAAAAAATCTCATTTAAATATACCACCTAAGATAGAGATGGCAATTGTCAGCCCTTTCCATTTTATTTTATTTTGTTTCTTCTCTTTTTTGACTTTTTTTTTCTTCGTTTTTTTTCCTTTCTTTCAAAAGTTTTTTGTATTATTTTCTACACAATTAATTGACGATTAATTTGAATAAAAACAAAACGAACATAAGCTAAAATAGGTTTAACAAACGATCTTAGTTAAGAAAGATACAATTTGAAAAAAATACAACGAAAATGCGACTTAATGATAGTCATTGTTGTCAAACCCTTGGAACTCCCTATAGTCATTGCTAGCAATGTTGGTGTACATATTATCTTGATTATCATTCCATAAGTGTTGTGGTTCACATGGCTCATCCACCAGTTGCGTCCTAATATCATGAATAAAAAAAGATCAAATATATTATGGGGTAAAGCTTAAACATAATATTGTCTATTAACTCACCTTGGTTGTAAAGTTGGACAAGTTGTTCTATCATGTCCACTGCGACCACATCCACGACAATTTCTCCGTGATTGGGACATGGCTACAAAAAGTGTGTACAAAAAAATTTGAAAATATTTTATAGAAAAATACATCAAAAAAGGAGATTGATGAGACAATTCACGTAAGGAAAAAATAATGAAAAAAATTTGATATGTCAATTCTACTAAAAAAGATTATACAAAAAAAAAAATAGAATATATTTTATATAAAAATACTTCAAAAAACGAGATTGGTTTGACAATTCATGTAAGGAAAAAACATAAATAAAAAATTCAACTGAAAAAATTAATACAATTGAAAATTTTTTATATAAAAATCTTAATATTATATATAATAACAACATAGCCGTCACATAAATCCGCATATAGTTTCCCGCCATTTTTACCTGCTATTTTTGGAAACTTTATAATTTTATTAATTATTTTAATAATTGAATTAGCAAACTTCTATTAATGCAAAATTAATTATAGGTGATATATAATAAATGACTTATTGATTTGTAAAAAATAAAAAATATATAAATAGATCAAATTGTATATTATTTTTATTCTTTTGATAATTATTGTAATATTTTGAAGTAAAAAAATATGCAATATGGGTGTCAAATTCAAGATCTTAACGAGAAGTTTAATACAAGCTAACAAATGAAAACAAACTCTAAATATATCATTCGTAAAATTGTCTCAAATAATAAAGGTAAAAGCTTAATTTATACTTTTTACTTTTTCCAATATCCAATCTTTTTAATTTATCTCATTTAAATCATAAAATGATATCTATCTTTTCTTACATAACTTCAATTTGACATAAATGATTAATTTCATATATTTTTTCTTATCAAATTAAAAAAAATAATAGATATCCAATCTTTCTAAGTAAATTCAATTAAAATATTTTAATTTCTACAACTTTAGATTTCGACAAATTTTTTGGTAATTTTGAAATTAATTTTATAAATTTACTCATTTTGTTCATTTATCTATTTTTTAATTTTATAAATTTAAAAGAATATCAATCTGTAAAATATATACTACAGACTTTAACAATTAATTCATTGAGTTCTATAGAAAATAAAAATATAAGGTTTTATCAAACTTATTCTATTTAAAAGTAAAAATATGGTTAATACATTTATTTAACAGGTACAAAAAATAGTTTTGTGTGTGTGTGTAACGTGACCATTTTTAATACTTGGTGAAAAATAAAATGTAACGTTTTATTTGAATCATTGAATAGGAGTAAGTTTGACATTGATATTGATATAGACTATAGAAATAGTTTTAAATGTGTGATTGAAAGTGAAAGAAAGTAGTATAAAAAATAAAATAATTGTCAAATCAATCAATTGAGTGGTTCAAAATTGATTTTCTTTTTTTAGAATGTGTGGTTAAAAAGTATTGTGTGCAATTGTGAAAAATTAGTTTTTAAATAATATGTGGTTGTGAATGAACATTAAAAAAATTTATTTTTAAATAATCAATTTTATATAAATAATTAACCGGGTCCCACTTTGACAGGGTTCCATCCTCCCATCACAAGTAGCTTCCCTTCAGTATTGGAAACCTAGCAGAACAAAGGTAACACATGTAACGATACAATAATTTTGTCGTCCTTTATTGTCCAATATGACATAATAAAAGTATTTCATAATTTATTTAATTATTTTGAAATGTAAAAAAAATAAAAACAGGATTTATTTAAAGATAAATGAGAATCTTAATCTTAATCTTAATCTTAATATATATAATAACAGGATAGTTGGCTCCTATTTTCCCGCCAAAACTGCTGTCATATTTTTTTATTTTTTTTTAAAAAAGGGTCAAAATATGGTTTTTCGTTGTCTGGTGCAATATCATTAATTAATAAACTATCATTAATATCAATTGCACATGGATCAATGCATTGATACTGACAAAATGTTTAATCATTTTTTTTATCATATAAAATTTTTTTGATCGTAAAATGTGTAATAATTTGTATAATGCAAATGGTCCATACACATTAATATTTATTTGTATAACTCAAATGAATTTACGGTACCAAGTTTGAATAATCAATTCTATATGAATAAATAAACTAAGAAAACTAGAGAATGAACGATTAACTGTTAAAAAAAATGCAATTCATAACTTTGTTTTATTTTATTTTATTTTATTTTATTTTGATATTTTAATTGTATATTGAATTTACAATTTATGCATTCAAGTAATAAATTTTATAGGGAGAAATGAAATTACAAATTATTCACAATTTGTGTATGCAAGTTGTTGTTGTTATTATTATTATTATTATTATTATTATTATTATTATTATTATTATTATTATTATTATTATTATTATCATCGGGTATTACAACTTATTCAATAAATATTATTTATTTCGTGCATCGCACGGGTGCGATTACTAGTATATCAAAAAACGAGATTGAAAATATATCAAAAAAAGTAAATTATAATATGAAAAAAAAATACAAAGCAAAGCAAAGCAAAGACAAAACAAAAAAACAAAAAAAAAAAAAATTAAAAATAGGCTGCGTTTGATAGCGATGGTGAAATTTGGGTGAAAAGAAAATGTCCCTTAATTCATGTAGGGACCTGCGCTCCGACCAATTTTGTAATTCTTTATGAGTATTACCCTTAGGTTGCGTTTGATAGCGATGGTGAAATTTGGGTGGAAAGAAAATGAATTCCAGGGAATTGAATTTTAGGAAATTAAATTCCTGAGAATTGAAAGTTTAACGTGTTTGAATGGTTTAATTTTCTAGGTAGAAAAAGTGAAGAATTGTCCAACTTTTGTTGTTTGATTGACATTATTTTCTATGGAAAATAAAATAAAATTTAGCTATTATAATATTTTTTATTTTTTAACAAGTTTGTACTTAGTAATAATAATGTTAATTTTTAGAAAAAAAATAAATCAATTAACAAAAAAAAAAAGATCAAACGTAACAAAAATGGTATAAGATTTTCCATGAAAAATAAAACATCCTCCCCTTGGAAAACGAATTCATCCAAAACAAGAAAAATATCGGATTTCGAGGCTAGTGGAAAAATGAATTCTATGAAAAATTTAGACAACCAAACAACGTAAAATTAAAAAATCACGTGAAAAATCATATTTGAATCAAACGAAGCTTTATAATATCAATAATGCTTGTTGTACAATTTTGATTGACAATGTATCTGACAATTACAAATTCTCGTGAGATATTGATGTGAAAATATTGTGATATATACTGAAATTATAAGTTTAACAATAACTTCAGCATTATTAATTTTCAGACAACCACTTTCCTTTTTCAACACATTTCCCTTCCCCTTCGGCTCCTCAAGTGATTGCGTCGGACGTCGATGACGACCCACACCGTCGGAGGTCGTCGGATATCCAGTGGCGACGAGGAGGTGGCCGTTAAAATTTTTTTTTTTTTTTTTATACAACACTTAATCATTTTCCTTCCAGCTCCAAATATTCCGACGAAGAGATGGCCGTTAAAAGTTTCCTATTGTGGACAGAAATTGCAAACACTTTCAACATTAATAAGTGCAGACAGTATAGAGAAAGGCAACAAAATTTGTTAATTATTTTCTTTCCTGTTTTAAAAATTAAATGTATATCAATTTCAAAAAAAGCATATAAAGGTCTGCTCAACTATGCTTTGCTTTCTTGTTGATCTAAAACTTCATGGGTTCTTGAGAAGAAGTTTAAACCAGCTTCAAGCCTTGGACAAGAAGCAACCACATGCAAGCATTCATATGGGTTCTTGAGACTTGAGAGACGGTCAAGAACTTCACATCCCTAAATAACTAATTAGAATCTGCAAATGTAAACTATTGTTCAATTTTTCAAGAAACTATTAATTTCCCATTCAAGGTAGTGCCATCTACATGAAGCTTACAGAAAAGAGAAGCAAAGCAAACCAGTAGATCTCTCAAAAAATCTCACCTCACATTCTCTCCATTTTTTGGTACTTCAATTTCGTCAAGTATGGATCTCTCAAAAAATCCCACCTCACGTTCTCTCCATTTTTTGGTACTTCAATTTCGTCAAGTATGGGATCGTGATTTGGGAAGAGGATTTGATTTGTCTTGATGTAGATAATGGACTCAGCTGGAGTTTAACAAATTGAAATTTAGGGGAAGGCTGGTATGGTGGGAATTTGTGATTAGGTAAAAGGACATTTCGGACATTTACACCAAATTGTCAAGAAGCTTGTCAATGCTGATTGTACAACTAGCATTATTGTTATAATATCTACTTCGTGGAATTTGTCGAAGACCCAAAGGTCAGCTCTTGCAGACACTTCATCGCTTGAGTTTTCCCCCATTCTTAGCTCTAACAGAAGAAAGAACATATTCGAAAGGCAATTCTACAAGCAAGAATCTCCTTTCCCTGATTTTTATTCATTATCTTTCGATTCCGTGTATAAACTGTGCATAAAAATGCCCCTTACACGATTCCTCTCGCAAGTTCCTCGTTCCCGCACTTTGCTTCAAACCGCTGGTTTTATATATTTCTCAATCAATATTATATAGATGAGAAAGTGAGTGGAGCAGATGAGTCATGGGCAATATGTTTGGATTTCTCAAGAGCAAGGGCACCAATTCAGCAAGAAGAGGTTCATCGGGTTTTAATTTTATGAACCAAAATCCAAATCCCTCTTCTTCTACTGCTATTACTAATAAGGGTACAAGCGGCATGGATTCTAGCAGCGGGATGCAGAAGAAGAAAAAGTACGGATACATCCCTGATAACTTTACATCCATTGACCAGGTTCCTTCTTCTTCTTTGCTAATTTCCCCCATTTTACTGCTAGTTAGTCTTTAAGGAACTGTGATTAAGACCCAATTTAAATGAATTCAACTAGAGGTGTTAGATTAGGTCGTGTTTATGACACAATTTGAGTGAATACATCTGACGCCCCTAATATTTTAGAAGGGCCAAATCAATTAACTTTTACTATTTCTTTATTGAGTTGCCATAATACCTGAGACTCAGAGAGATGCAGTTTAGCAGACAGGGAACCATATTAGCCCCTGTTTGACAAAGTCCTTGGAGATTATAATCTGGTGGGTTCCATGAAATGTTTTGTTATCCAATTAAATGTACGTTTCAAAATGAAGTTTGATCAGCTTATATAATAATTTAATAAAGGACAACATTTCAAATTCAATCTCAACTCATCCATTCTTAGTCAAGTACACTTTTCTAAACCACACATCCATAAAGAAAAAAGCAAAAAAAAAAAAAAAAAAAAATCAATACTTTTCACACTATTAAATACAAAAATCAAAACTTTTTACATTACCAAACAGGCTCTTAATCTAGCATTCATGGTCTGAGAATGACAACAATTGTCGTGAATTCTGATGCTGATGTCTCCATGTGCACACTCCAAGTCAAGGTCATCAATCTTTATCCATTGAACGTAGAGCCTTCGTTTGGTAACACTGTAATTATTTATAAATTGATTTATTTATGATTTTGAGATAAAATGTGTGGTTGAAAAGTTGAGAGAGAAAATTTGAATGGTTAAAATGTAGTTTGGGAAATTGTGTGGTTTAGTTTGTAAACCGTTTACCAAACGATTGCTGTTCCCGCCTGTATTGTACTGTCATTTAATCTTTAAAGACAAGAATGATGCAATCAAGTTTTATTGATCATACCAAACATCTTTATCGGTGGTTGCAACTTGCAAAAGCGAAAGCGACTACCCTACCAATCTGAGAGGAGAGAAATAAATTCAAAGGTATCTGACATAGAATATGCTTGGCTAAGCTTAATAAAAAAAAAAAAGTAAAAGTTACTTTTTATATTTTCTTGGATGTGTTACTTTTTTGTTTATTTTGAAACTTGCTTATTTACATATAAGTAAACATTTAAACCTTTTGTTTAGTTGTTTTTAAGGCTTCATGATGCTTACTGCAATGCTAGCTCCCTTTTTCATTTTGGGATTAATCGGGGAAGGGAATAAAAATGAAGATCAACCTTGCCTGGTTACATGGTAGATAAGCATGATGAGTGCTGTTTCTATAACTAAAAAATGGGAGAAAGCAGGAAAGGAGTCCTGACGAGAAGACTTTCTCCATTGTGGAGTGTGATTATGTTCCCACTGAGCCATACAACAAGGACACCACCAACACAATAAGAACGATTTTGAACAATTATTCGCTATTGATTTTATTTTCAAACTAGTTGTCTAGACTCTAGTATATAATTTTTAAATCATAATTTTGAAAATATCTTGATTCAATCATAACAAATAAAAAATGTAATTTAAATAAAATTTCAATACAAAATATTATTGAATTTGAAACTTTAAAAAAGACAAAAATATTCAAAATAAAAAATACTACATGTACATTAAGTATATCGCGCCACTCAAAATTTGGCACTCATTTAAATTTTTTATATAATTTTTTTTTTAACTTTTTTTTTTTAACGTTTTTACCTGAAATTTTTTTTTAACGTTTTTAACTATATTTTTTAATGTGTTGCTTACATATATATATATATATATATATATATATATATTTTTTAAACATGCCAATTTTTGTTAAAATTATTAAGCCTCCGTTTGGTAATAATATTTGGTTTATAAACTTGTTTATTTATGATTTTGAGGTAAAAAGTAGGGGTTGAAAATTGGAGAGAGAAAATATGTGGTTAAAAAATTGATAGAAAATAATTAATTATTTTTGTAACATGCGTATTGAAGAGCCTATTCATTTATTGACATATTAGGTAGTAAAATTTCAATAATTTTATTTATTTATTTTCAAAATATATTAATTCAATTTTTTTCATTTCTAACTTAACAAATTTATATAACATATATTTATTTATTTTAAAATATATTAATCCAAAATTTTCATTTTCAACGTAACACATTTACATAGATATAATATGACATTTATTTATGTTCATATATATTAATCCAATTTTTTTATTTTCTACATAACACATGTTATTGAATTTGAAACTTATAAAAAAAAAAAATAAATAAATAAATAAAATTTGCATGTACACTTAGTGTACCGCGCTACTCAAAGTTTGGCATTAAATTAAATTTTTTATATAAAATTTCTTTTGACTTTTATTTACGTTTTTCTCTAAAAATATGCCCACCTTATAACCTATTTTCCTTTTAATATGTTATAATTTTTAATTAACTTTATTTTTTAATATGTTACATATATTTTATTCGAAATCCAATATATTAATTAAGAGCCCTGCTACAGTGAGGGCCCTGTACAAGGGGCTTTTCCCATTAATTAATATATTTTATTTTTTCTTGTTTTTTAAAAATAATATTTTTTGTCAAAATGATGAAATGATTAAATTTTCTACCAATTTATCATTGGTGGTAAAAAGTTGATAGCAAATAATTAATTATTTTTGTAATATGCTTATTGAAGAACCTACTCATTTATTGACATATTATGAAGTAAAACTTCAATGATTTTATTTATTTATTTTCAAAATATATTGATTCAAAATTTTCATTTTTAACTTAACAAATTTATATAGCATGTATTTATTTATTTTCAAATATATTAATCCAAAATTTTCATTTCAATGTAACACATTTACATAGATATGACATTTATTTATGTTCAAATATATTAATACAATCTTTTCATTTTCTACATAACACATTTATATAGATATCACATTATTTATGTTCAAATGTATTAATCTAATTTTTTCATTTTCAATGTAACACATTTACACATAATACATTTATTACAACTCTTACTAAATATGTAATAAATAATAATTTTTCCTTCAAAAATCTTTATCTTTTCTTTATTTATTTTTATATATTAAAGTAGAAGTGAGGAGAGAGAGTTATTAAATGCAATTTTTCCTCCAAAATGACTTTGACTTTAACTTTTATAGAAATAAAGATAAAGATGGTCTAAAAAATGAAACATTTTGCATCCAATCATGTTTGATTTGGGTTGTCTCTCCTTTTTTTTTTTTTTTTTTTTTTCAGTTTTTCAGTTTTATTGGCGTTACATAGCTTTCATGAATGATGAATTCTTTAATTATATTTTAATTTACCTGCAATTGTTATCCTTTATACTTTAACACTTGACACTGTTGAGTATGGTTAATCTAATATCAGTTCCATGGAATTCGTTTTTTTAATTTGGCATAAAGCACATGTCCACTCAAGGGGATATACAGTTAGTACTATACGTTCTCTTCCTCTCTCTCTCTCTGTGTGTGTGTGTGTGTGTGTGTGTGTGTGTGTGTGTGTTTCAGTGTGCATGATTGATGAATATCCTGTATATTGGAAAGCCTGCTTGAGACTGTCACCGTGGACTACTAACATCAACTTGAAAAATCCTGCAGATTCTCTATTTAATTATGTTATCTTAGTAAATTTAGTGGATTCCATACCTCATTATGAATAATTTGAGCTGTATCATTGATCGACTGTTGCAGGTCACAGTTGCCTTGAGGGAATCTGGTCTTGAGTCATCAAATCTGATTCTGGGAATTGATTTCACTAAAAGTAATGAATGGACAGGTTAGTGAAAGCGTCGACTTATTTGTTTGATAAGAAGCTGCATTTATTTCTAATTTTTTGGATTGAACTTGCAAGCGAATACCTAGTTTCCGGGAATAATATTGAAAAAAAAAAAAAAAAAAGTTTGTTGGTCCATAGTGAGGAATTGCTTTCTATTTCTGTATTTATAGCTTTAATAGATTGATTTTTTGTTATTACATTACTTGGCAGCTGAGCAATTGTTTGATCCCTTCTTCTCATATCTTCACGCATTACTTTTATTATCGTCTTTGATGTTCTCTACATAGGTTTTGTAGAATATCTTGCTTATTCCATAGAAATCGAAATGGAATATATTTGTAGCACATAACATTTGTCAATCTGTTGTTACTATCATATATTGGTCAGATCCTTATGCATGTCTAGGGGGGAAGGGAAGTCAAGTAGCTCATTGAAGGAAGTAGGAATAAATAGAGCCCTTGTTTGGTTCACATTAAATTTTTCTCTTTTTTCTGGAGTACCCAATCTCAACCATCAATCAAAAGTCAAGCCCACAATATTTTACTTTTCAATCAAATCTCAATCATCTATTCTTCTAAAAATCACTATTCATTTCAAAAAAAAAAAAAACTCTTTTTAAATAATATCAAACACACACAGAATATCTTATAGGAGAAAATGCTGGTAGGAAGAAAAATAAAATGAGGTCTTTCTTCACTTCACTAGCTAAATTCCAAATTGACTGACTACAGAGGGGAGGCTGAAATCCCATATTAGTATGTGCGGTTAAAGATCAATTTTGAACTTTCATTGTAATGAAATTATAATGGAAGGAGGGTTTCATACTTTTCATTTCTTACTACTTTTGTTGGATAAGCAATCATATATTCATCACCACTGAATTGTCATATTATAATTGGCTGGAATTTTTATATCTTAAACCTAATGCATCAATTTGTTATTGAAGGCAAAGTTTCATTCAACAATCGAAGCCTGCATGCAGTTGGTGATGCTCCTAATCCTTATGAAAAAGCTATATCCATTATTGGAAAGACTTTGGCCCCTTTTGACGAAGACAATTTGATTCCTTGTTTTGGATTTGGAGATGGTTAGTTCATTTCATTTGTTATCATTCTTGGTATTATTTTTCCTCTGCGGTGGCTAATTTAGTATTGATGAAATTAAGTTTAACAGTCATTTCTCCAAGTGTCATCCTTTCTCTATTGTGTAGTTAACCCCTCCTTTCTCTCTCTATCTAGCAACTACACATGATCAGGAAGTATTTAGCTTTCATAGCGATCATACTCCTTGTCATGGTTTTGAAGAAGTTTTAGCCTGCTACAAAAGAATAGTTCCAAATTTGCGACTAGCTGGTAGGCTTCCATCCTCCTTTATTAATCTCCCATGAATGAAAATGTTTTCTTATGACCATGGACTTACCTATACATACATCTAATATAAATTCTCATTCACATGGCACGTTGATAAATATTTATGTATTTGTTTGTTTAAGGGCCAACATCTTATGGACCAGTTGTAGATGCCGCCGTAGACATAGTGGAGAAAAGTGGTGGTCAATACCATGTTTTGGTAATCATAGCGGATGGCCAGGTTTCGGTCTCTCTCTCTCTCTCTCTCTCTCTCTCTCTCTCTCTTATGTATTCACGTGCTCAGTCAAATAGACGTGGCTACACCCAGCCCACTCACTCACTCACTCACATCATCATAATTTTTCTCATGAAGGTAACAAGAAGTGTCGATACGAATGATAAGGAACTCAGCCCACAAGAATCCAAAACAATAAACTCTATTGTCAATGCAAGGTACAGGAAAAAATACAATCTATCTGGTTGATTTTGATGTGAAATTCATTCCGCTTCACCAAGCACGTGCAATAAATTTATTATTGAATTAGCTATGATGCAAAATGTTAATGTCATTGTAGCTATCAGAAGCTCAGCTGTAGAAACTAAAAACTTTCCAGATGCCAACTTTCGCAGCTAGTAACTTGATTTGAGCAGAGATTCTATTCGGAATTATAATTTTATAATTTCCATAGGGTTGGCTTATTATAGAATTTCCCTTTTCCCAATTATTGTTGAGAATTCAGAGTCGGTATTCTTATATCGTACTGATTCATTTGGTAGTTAAAAGAGGTCAATCTCCAACTAATTCTTCTTGTGCAACTTATGAAGGCGTAAGTTCTGAAGTGAGATCTTTCTGGATTGAATGAGTTATCCAAGCAAAACAAGTTTTATATTCTATTTCTAAAAGTATTTTCGAGTCTGCGAAATCATGATGCAACAAGTAACTTGGAAATCATCAAAGTACACTGTTGTTGTTTATTTCTGTTATCAGTCTGTATCCTCTCTCAATTGTTCTTGTTGGCGTTGGTGATGGACCCTGGGAAGATATGAGAAATTTTGATGACAAGATCCCTGCTCGTGAATTTGATAATTTTCAGGTACAACTTTTACTAAAATAAAAATTGGTGAAAATGAACTTACCTTAGATGTCTCAAAAAGTAATGGCTAGGTGTTTTCTACGTTGCAGTTTGTTAATTTCACTGCTATCATGTCCAAACAAGCAACACCATCTGAAAAAGAAACGACCTTCGCTCTTGCTGCTCTTATGGAGATCCCTATCCAATACCAAGCAGCGAAAGAACTGCGTCTTCTCGGGTACGAGCCCTCTGAATTACGAAAAAATTAATTTTTCTTTTTGGCGATGCCTTCAACCTTTTACCTTCTTTCAGACATTTCATGAAAATATTTTGTACAAGTTTATAGTTTTTCCGCCATTTCCAAGTTCTAGATCTTAGTAACAAAAATGTCATTATCAAACATGCAACATGTTTATTAAAATTTGCTTGTTACCTGCCTGATAAGTCTCTCTTTTTCTTTCGTGTTGGACAAAAGACGTGTAACGGGTAAAGCAAAGAAAATCATTCCTAAGCCTCCACCAGTTCCTTACGCTAGCCGGGTTGCACTTCCATCCCAGGAACCCAGCAATGCTTCAACTCCCGTGCAAGAAGATCGAACTCGGGTAAAGAACCATAACATGTTTGGCTGAGCTTATAAATATGAAATTCTTGAGTAGTTTTCTTTTCTTAAATTCCTGAGCTTGTAAATCAAAATTGATTCATTTTTCGTCATTCAATTGAATGAAGACCTGCCCTGTTTGCCTGACTGAAGCAAAAGACATGGCCTTCAACTGCGGACACATGGTAAGTTGCACTAGCACAGCATATTTTGTATTTCTTCGATCAAAGTGGAAGGGAAAACCCATTACTGATTTATTACTGATTTGCAGACTTGCAGAAACTGTAGCTCGAGATTGTCAGACTGTCCCATATGTCGACAGCGCATAACCAGTCGCCTCAGGCTGTACACTTGATGATCGCTGCTCGAGCAAGAAGCCTCAACCCCAAAGGTTCTGTACATAAACATAAACCATATTTTGGGTTCATGCAGGTGTAAATCACAGAACTAGGTTGGCTTGTGCATTCGTTCGTTCTGATCGTGTTCTGATATCGAAAAAAGCTATTATTATACAATAGTAGCAACAGCAACAGCAGTATCGCTAAGTGTGTAATTTGAATAGCGTGCTAGCTGGTATTGATGTAGCAGCGCTTTGGTGTTACCTATGAGATTTAACCTTTTAGGTCATGTTTAACACTGTTGTAGTTATAATTGTTTATATTTTTGAGGTAAACTGTTTAGTTAAAAAGTGAAGAGAAAAAATGCGTGGTCAAAAAATGGTTTGAGAAATTGTTTTGTTTATAAATTAATTTATAAATTGTAATGATTGCGTTAAAGAACATATGCTTACATTTATTTAGGTGTTACATGTAATAAATATAATAATAATAAAATGCAATTAATTTGTAGGAACAGTTTGCCCTGTTTGGTTTGGTTTGGATTAAATTTATATTTTTAGCAGATTTTGAGAGTTGGTAAAATGTATTGTTGAAAAGTTGATAAAAGTTTTGAATCTTTAAAATGTATAGTTGAAATGAGTTGGAAAAAATAAGTTAAAATGGGAACAGACCGAGGATATGTAAAATACTTGATAGCGCACAAATAGTAAAATACGTTGAGCCATATCGATTAAATGGTTGTCGTAATGTGATTTATTTTAGGGCGAGGTCTCTACTTCAAGTTTAGGAATTAGGATAGTATAGTTACGTTTAAAAAAAAAAAAAAAGAATCAAAATTAGGAGAATGGTTGAGATTAGTAGTGACAGATTTACGCTCTGTTCAAAAAAAAAAAAAAAATCTATTTATAAATGGATCACTCAAATTAAAGAATATTTTGATGTAGGTTTTTCAAGACTGTTTAATGTATTGTACAAGCCTATTGTGAAGTTTTTAACAAGTGTCAAGTAAATGAACAGAGCGTAAAAATAGATTTCGAACACAAACTTAGTCCTTGTTTGATCCTTGTTAAATTGATATTTTTTGGGAAAATATATTTTGGATTAGTGATTTTTTTAAAAATATGTGATTAAAAATTAAGAGAGAGAAAAATATATTGAAGAATGTGTGATTGAAAGGAAGAGAGTAAAATATGTTAAACCATAATGGGGTCAAACAAGGACTTAATTCCAAATTATTTTTCTACTTGTGTGTTAAATAATATTTTTCAAATTCCACATAAAATTTCCCCATTGGAAGAGGTGACAAATTTTAAGGAATTTGAAATTTTCCTACTTGCATCAAACACATTAAAATCTTGTTCCGTATGCGTAGTTTTTTTTTAAAAAAAATATGGTGAATTTTGAGTTTTTTAAAAAATGTGTGAAAATTAATGAATTCCATTAAAATGTGTGGTTGAAATTAAATTTGAGGGAAAGTGAAAATTTTTTGTACTGGATCAAACAAACTCTAAGGGTCCGTTTGATTAGGTAAAATTTTCCATGGAAAAAGAAAATTTTTTCCTACTTTCTCACTTTTTGGTGTTTGATTGTAAAAATTTGGCATGGAAAAGATTTTCCTTGATCCTACATCACATGCCCATTTTCAAGGATTTTGTGAAAAATATTTTTTCTTGGTTTGGTTAAGAAAAGATTTTCCATGTTACATGGAAAATTATTTTCGACTCGTTTAATCAATTTTGTTGTTGTTAATTGACTTATTTTATTTCCAAAAAATAACATTATCATCATCAAGTACAAATATATTTAAAAAGTAAAAAAAAAATTTTTTTTGATTAAAATAGCAAAAAATTACTTTATTTTCCATGAAAAATAATGTCAATCAAACAACAAAAGTTGAAAATTTTCCTACTTTTTCCACCTAGAAAATTAAATCAATCAAACACATTAAATTTCTAATTCCCAGGAATTCAATTCCCTAGAATTCGTTTTCTTTCCACCCAAATTCCACCCTCGCCATCAAACGGACCCTAAATGTATATTTTGGATACCTAAGTGTAATGAACAATATAGTTTGGGGATCTGAGTACATTTTCACTGGGAAGTATCAATTTGACCCAAATTAAGAATGGAAATATTTTGGACAATTGATTTTTTTGTTAAAGTAGTTAACTTGGAGACCAAGTTAATGGTGAAAAGAAAAGGAAGATAATCTTTTGGCATGGATTTCTTTCTTTATTCTGATTATTCTACTTCAACAAGGAAATATCTTGGAGTACAAGTAATACACGTTTTTTTAATTATGTTTACCTATAAATATGTGTATTGAGGAGTCAATTAATTGCACATTGACTAGAGAGTATTGTGAGAAAAAATGTAGTCTAGCATCTTAGTTTTTCTTGGGTTCTTTGTGGGTTGTACAAAGAAGTAGAAATTTGTAGATGTGGTAAAACTAAGTTATTTTTCCTACAATACTTGGGGGGGTTTGGTGAGTGCAAATTCTATATAATTGTAACAATTTATTATATAGTGAAAAGTTTTGGCGGTTCGTGGACGTAGGCAAGTTGTCAAATCACATAAATTTCTGTGTTCGTATTTTATTTTCTGGTTTGCTCAATTATTTCTTGAACATCAAAAATTCTGTGGGTTAATTAGAGAGGGAATTTGTGTGTAATTCCCAACAGTTGCGCTGTCGACGGGGAAATTGACGTCTAATTAACAAAGTATCAGGTGGTTCGAAAAAAAATTGGAGTAAAAGAAAATATGTTTAGACAGTACAACGTGGAGAACTTTGACTGGAAGATCAATTGTGGCTTGTGGTAAGTACAAGTCATGGATGTATTGATTCAGACAGGATTGCAGAAAGCTTTGAAGGAAAACCAATCCCGAGTTCTGATAAAGAAACTGAATCTAGCACGAGAAATGAAGATTGAGAAGATTTGGATTTGAAGCCTGCTAGCATGTTACAACTTTGTTTGGCAAAAAAATGTTCTTGCAAATATTTATGAGATATTTGTTGTGAAGGAACTGTGGGAAAAATTGGAAGAGTTGTATCAAATGAAGAGCTTGTCAAATAACTTGTACCTGAAGGAGCGGTTTCATTCTTTGAGAATGAATGCAGGTATGAAAATCTTAGACCATCTTAGTGTTCTCAATGAGATTGTTTCTGCACTGGAATCTATTGGAGTTAAGATTGATGATGATGATAAGGTTCATCTGGTCTCTTCTATCTACGTTTGAGTACATCATGCTGATTTTGATGTACGAGAAGGAAATTGTGGAATTTTCAGAAGTTAAGTTGATTAGGTTGAAGTGACAGTTCATCTGAAAAGCTTTGCTTGTTATTGAAAAGTGGAAGAGAGGTAACTCCATGAAGAAGATGTCAATGTGTTGGAACTGTGGTAAATCTAGTTATGTGAGAAGAAGTTGTCCAAAAGATGGAGTAGAGTCGGCTAATTGCTCGGAGGTGGACAATACGACTCTCCTGGTGGAGGGTGGTGATGATGTACTTTAGTAAGATGAGACTTCCTTATGGCATGAAGTCAGTTGCCATGATAGAGGATGTGTTCTTGCTGGTAGGTACATGTGTTTGCACACGGGCATTGGTTTGACGTTAATGCAAGGTGTGTGATGAATTTGATGTCGGTGGCTGATGAGCTCCCAGGGAAAGCCAAACATGGGAGTTGCACCATAATTTTTCAGCAAGGTTTATGATGCGAACCCCTTCGGTAAGTGGACCGAAAATTCCCACAACAAATTAATACAAAACTCAAGAAAGCTAAAGTGGTAAATAAAGCGATAAACACCTTAACACAAGTTTAAATTTAACCCAAAATTCAAGGATTAACAAATCCTAACCCAATGGGTATCAACCAAACAAATTTCAAGGTGGCGGAAAATAAACAACAACACAAGAATAATAATACTCAAGCAAAGTTGATTAACTTCCAAGAAAATACAAGATCAAAGAGGTTTAACCTTACCTCAAGAAGGAGGTCTTCAAGACCTAGCTCTCAAGAGCAATTTTCATGAACTACCAAGTTATCTTTATAAAAGAAAAGAAAAGAGTATATAATGTACAAAATTGAGAAAAATGTGCAAATTTGGGAAATTGCAACAAAACCCCGTTTTTTTGAAAATTGCAACAAAAATCCCGTTTTTGTGAAACGAGGTGTTTCGGTCGACCGACACGGTCGACCGAACCATTTTCGGTCGATCACATGGTCTACCAAAATGGGACTTTCGGTCGACCAAGCCTCAGCCGAACGCGACTGAGGCTGCCTTCAAAAATCTCTGCAGACTTTCGATCGACCGAAATTGGCTGAGTCCAATTTATTCTTCTTTTTGGCTCCAACTTGATTCTCGGCTTGCTTTTCTTGACTTTAATTACTTGTTTAGCCTATAATATTGAACCTCCTTAGCATCGGATCTCATCATGGGTCCCACAGGCTTGCGCATCGAGGTTTGACTTTCTCGATTCTCATCAGTTTATTTCGACATGACCCGATGAAAAGCTCGGAGTTTGTTGATAATTCTGAGTGCTAGTTATACTCATATAGTGGAATATAAGATCGTCAAAGTGTTAAATGCTTGCATGTTTACCCAGTGATTGAATTTGAATTTTTTGGCTTTGATGAATTTGTGTTAAGGTGGAGATTGTTGGGATATCTGACCCAAATTAAGAATGAGAATATCTTGAACAACTGGTTTTCTTGTTAAAGTGGTTAATTTGGAGAACAAGTTAAGGGTGAAAAGAAAATGAAGATAATCTTTTGGCATGAATTTGTTTCCTTATTCTGATTATTCTACTTCAATAAGGAAATATCATGGGGTACAAGTAATACACGTTTTTTAGTTATATTTACCTATAAATATTTATATTGAGGAGCCAATTAATTGCTCATTGACTAGAGAGTATTGTGAGGAAAAATGTAGTATAGTATCTTAGTTTTTCTTTGGTTCTTTGTGGGTTGTACAAAAAAGTAGAAATTGATAGATGTGGTAAAACTTTGTTATTTTTTCTACAATATTTGGAGGGTTTGGTGAGTGCAAATTCTATATAATTGTAACAATTTATATAATTGTAACAATTTATTATATAGTGAAAAGTTTTGACGGTTCGTGGACGTAGATAAGTTGTCGAACCACGTAAATTTTTGTATTCGTATTTTATTTTCTAATTTACTCAATTATTTTTTGAACATCAACAATTTTTGTGAATTAATTAGGCAGAAAATTTGTGTGTAATTTTCAACAAACAATTGGGGTGGACAGACTTTGGGTTGATGTTGTAAAGAAATTTCGAAGTCAAAGAAGAAAAAGTTTAAGAATTTGAGTCGGGATATAATATCGAATCCCTCATAAATCTTACGTCTCTCTCATTTCATTTCATTTCAGTTCGAATTCCAAATTTTGATCGCATATTATTTATGATTTGTTTTATCTCCGTTTTTTTTCGATCCTTCCTTTTGTTTCTTTGGGTTTCTTTTTGAGTTTTTTGCCACGATTTTCTTATTTTGAGAGAAAAAGGGCGAAAAGAAGTTATTTGTTGAAGTGATGAACTCGAACATTCCTTCATCGAGTACTGGAGGAATTGGATCGGCGGATACAACTGGGGCCAGAAGGAATTCCAAGCGACCTAAATGTGTTTTTTTTTCTTCTTCTTCTATGCTTCTTTTTTGTTAAATAAAATATATATTTAGTATTCGCTTTTTTAATTTTTCTGGTAGAAAAATTACTGAGAATGTGAGGGCTTACCTATTTATGGGTTGTCTGCTCTAAGTTTGATCTTTAATTGAAAATTTTGAAGAAGAAATTGAACCACCTTAATTTACATATAGCAGATCGACCGAGCTAGCTTTGTCATGAATTTATAAATACAATTATGTCCTTTTGTGCTGTTATAAATTAAGTTCTTAGAACATTAAGCATTTTGGTCGATTTAGTGCATCGCGGTGAATTAAGTTTGTGTTGAAGGATATGCATTTTTTGAATTTATTGATCATGTAAGCTAATGGTTCTTCTGCAGCTGATTCTGCTTCCTGAAAAATGCTAACATATTAATTTCCATTTAGAGAGTTCAGGTTCATCTGAATTACTTGAGTAGTAATTTCAGCGAGCACTTACTGCTAGTTTTGTTCCATGAACTGGTTTATAATTTCTAGGTAAAACAGAAATTTTGAAACTAATTTTATGGTGTCAGATGATGTGACATGGTTGTTTTCTTGTAGAATATTAGATATCAGAATGTCAACATTGTCAAGCCAATGCCTTTGTTTTTTTTTTAATCGTAAAAAGCCAATGCCTTTGTTAGTCTTCAGAATATGAGTGTCCGTTTTGTCATTATCACGGTGCAGCCGTGCAGCAAAAGTTCTTATTTACTCGATCAATGTAAAAATGAATCATCTAAGTATTTTATTTTATTTTTTCCAATTATGCCTTTCAGATTCAAGGTTCACGCAACAGGAACTTCCTGCATGCAAGCCTATTCTTACACCTAAGTGGGTGAGATTTTTAAGAAGTTTCTGCAGACCCCTGATGCCTTTTCTGGTCATTTGTCTATGTTGCTGAATTTATAATACTGATGGCATAACTTGCTGTAATGCTCTTTATCTGGTGCAGGTGATTTCAGCATTCTTGCTTGTTACCGTTGTCTTTATTCCCATTGGAGTTTTCTCCCTCTTTGCTTCTCAGGATGTATGTAGGATTCAACTATTGTGACACACCTTTTCCTTGCATCCTCTCTTTTAGCATTTTTTTTCCTGACTGAGAAGTCTTTTTTATCAGGTAGTTGAAATTGTTCATCGGTATGATAGTGATTGCATTCCTGCTGATGCAAGAAACGACAAAGTTGGATTTATACAAAGCTCTCGAGTTAAGACCTGCAATAGAACGCTCAGGGTGAGTTAGCCATCAGTTGTTTGTTACTGATTTCAGTAAGGAACAAAATTTAACAATTGTGGCCCAACTTATTGCCAGGTTCCAAAGCGTATGAAGCAACCGATTTATGTATATTATCAGCTTGACAATTTCTACCAGAATCATCGCAGGTACTTATTATGTACTCTAGGATCCTGTGCTCTAGTGGGTGTGTGTTAATTCTTCTTTCAATTGTGTATATCCAGACCCAAAAAAATAAATGATAACAAATTATCTTCGGTTTTCTTGTAGTTCGGTTTATTTTCGTGACTACTTGAGGATAATCTTGATGAGCGTCTTTAGTAATTTATACTTCATTATTTTCATTTTGAAAATCTATGGCTGACTAACGTGCTTTCAGGTATGTGAAGAGTCGAAGTGATCAGCAGTTGAGAAGTCCAGGAAATGAGGATGATACAAGTTCATGTAAGCCTGAAGATAATGCAAATGGGATGCCAATTGTTCCTTGTGGTCTTGTAGCCTGGAGTCTGTTCAATGATACTTACAACTTCACCCACAACAACCAGCAGTTGGCCATAAACAAGAGAGGTATCGCATGGAAGAGTGATAGGGATCGGAAATTTGGCAAAATCGTCTACCCAAAGAACTTTCAGAATAACTCACTTATAGGTGGTGCGCATCTTGATCCATTGAAGCCAGTAAGCCTCTAGCCATGTTTACTCACAAGATTTTTTTTGAAGTATGAAAACTTAATTATCATCATTCGCATGATACTTAGTTGCTTACTATTTATTAAGATGCTTCTTTGCATGATAGCTTGGATTTTGATTGAATGTGTGAAACTAAGGGGCCGTTCTCTTTGTGTTTCGATTTTGTATTTTGAGTTTTGGATTTTTTTTGAATTTTGGATTTTTGTTGTTTGTTTTGGGATTGCTGAAAACATGTTCTCTTTGTGATTTTGGAAAACTGTTTTCAAAAATAGAAAATTGAAAAATGCGTTTACTTTGTAATTTTTTGATATATTTATTTTGTGATATTTTATATGTAAAAAATGATTGATTTGTTGAATTACATTAATTTTAATGTTAATAAATCAGTTAGTTCTCTATATCGATAAATTCATCATTAATATTGTTTCAGCTAAACAAAAATTTAATCTCATACCAACAAAATCTTAACATAGATTTACATATAATGGAAAAATAAAATAAGAACTTCAAGTGAAGGAAGTGTCTCACATTTACCCAAAAAAAATAATTATAATAAAAAATAAAAATCTTAACATGGTTCTATATAATGGCAAAATAATATAAGAATTTCAAGTGAAGGAAGTGTCTCACTTTTACAAAAAAAAATTAATAATA
Organism: Ligustrum vulgare; assembly: GCA_963555705.1. Taxonomy (NCBI): domain Eukaryota; kingdom Viridiplantae; phylum Streptophyta; class Magnoliopsida; order Lamiales; family Oleaceae; genus Ligustrum; species Ligustrum vulgare. Next base: position 4,259,181 of record OY743187.1, read on the forward strand.
ATAAAAAAAAAATATAAAAAATTTACAAAAGAAAAAATAATAATCATAAAATGGATCTATATATAATGGCAAAATAACATAAGAACTTCAAGTGAAAGAAGTGTCTCACTTTTACAAAAAAAAAAAAAAAAAAATTTACTAAAAAAAAAAAAAAAAATCTTAACATGGATCTATATATAATGACAAAATAACATAAGAACTTCAAGTGAAGTAAGTGTCTCAAACATGGATCTATATATAATGACAAAATAATATAAGAACTTCAAGTAAAGGAAGTGTCTCACTTTTACAAAAAAAAAAAAAAAAAATCTTAACATAGATCTATATATAATGACAAAATAACATAAGAACTTCAAGTGAAGGAAGTGCCTCACATTTAAAAAAAAAATAATAATAATAATAAATTACGAAAAAAAATCTTAACATGGATCTATATATAATGACAAAATAATATAAGAACTTCAAGTTAATGAAGTGTCTCACATTTACAAAAAAAAAAAAATCCAAAACGGGCGTTTTGGTCGTTTTGGACTTTTTAACACAAAATATCAAAAACGCAATAAACTCGTTTTGAGTTTCCTTTGTATTTTTTTTTTTTTTTTTTTTTTTTGTGTTTTAGAAAACGCGTTTCTGAAAATGGGTAAAGTGAACAAGTTTTTGATATTTCCAAAAATCGAAAAATCAAAACGAACTGAAAACAGCAAAGAGAACGAGACCTAAAATTCTATTAAAGTGGTTCTGTGGGTTGAAAGAAGCATTGTTGTTCGGTGGGTTTCCAATTTTAAATTGGTGTATTTCTGATCAAAATGTTAATTCCTATTATGTTATTCACAATCCACTTTAAGTTTGTGATCCCAAGATTTGAAAGAACGTATGATTTATGCTCAGCATTGTGGCATAACCCACATTATGTTTCCATACTAACCTACTTCAACTATCACGTGTGCTTGCTTGTTATATACTAAAAGAACAGGGACAAATTTGGGAATTCTATGTGAAACCAATTAAATTTAGTAGCTTTTATTTGATTAAACTAATTTCCAGATGTCACGAATGAATATCTTTTCATGTTACAGTTGAGTGAACAGGAAGACCTTATTGTCTGGATGCGAACTGCAGCTCTTCCAACTTTCAGGAAATTGTATGGGAAAATTGAGATGGATCTTCAGGCTGGTGATGTCATCAGTGTAATGTTGGAAAACAATTATAACACGTACAGTTTTGATGGCAAGAAGAAACTTGTTCTTTCTACCACCAGCTGGCTTGGAGGGAAGAATGACTTTCTCGGTATTGCGTATCTCGCTGTTGGTGGATTGTGCTTCTTCCTTGCCTTGGTGTTCATAATTATTTATCTAGTAAAGCCAAGGTATAGTTTTCTGTCTAACCCTGCTCTAGTAACTGTATCAAAGCATCCCTTCTTTCCCATTTTTCATCGTTATTCGCTTCCTCATTTGATGCTCTTATATGCTACTGATATGTGATATCACCGTTTGTTCTGTCCCAGGCAACTGGGAGATCCTTCATATTTGTCATGGAATCGGAATCCAGGAGTACACTAAACTATTTCACTAGTGACTTTCTGGTGAATGCATTCTTAGGCACTGCTTTCATAGCAGTGGATATGATCTTGCTCTCTTTATCTTTCCAAACATTGTACCCAAAACGCCTATTACATGGATTTTTATTGCTTCAACTTGAATTTTGAATGTAAAGTGGATTCATTATTATTTATGAATTGATTGTTTAATGGCCTTCTTCCATTTTAGTTCCAAATGAAGAGTTTTTCCCCTTAATATAGTACCATGTTTGGTAGGAATATCGAAAAAGCATGCTAGTAATGAGGGAAAGATGAGTTACTATCTGGTTTAGGGTACTCTCGGTACAAAGCATGGAAGGACATGAAATATCCGGCACATAAGAGTATATTTCTACTTGGAGCTAGTTTTGGTGGATCCAAGGTAACTATGTCCCATGATTCACCTTCAGAAATAGCATTCTTCATAAAGCATCCTGTCTCAAGAATGATATTTTCTCGTTCTACAAAGGTAGACTTGTTTTTCTTATTTTAATAGTTAATTAATTACTGATTTAGTTCATTAAAAATAATGGTTGTCAAACAGAGGCTTGGTAAGCCTTTCTTCACGAATCTTGTTCAACAACCATCCCACGTATGAACTCATCCTCCCTTGTCATTGGGTTCTCGATCAACTAAGATATGTGTCATTGATATGAATTTAAAATTTTTTAGACTACTAAAATCAGACATGTTAGCTTTGTTTATGAAGCATGTACCTAAAAAATTATACCGTTAATAGTTTTTTTGATCATCCAAAGGAGTATATTCCTATTTTGCTTGGATCCGATATGATTAGTCATATGACTTACTTTAAGTATAGCCAAACATGCTCTACTTATATTCTAACTCTAACTCTTAACTCGTTGAAGTTAACACAAAAAATAGTAATTGTATTACAAGCCCCAACAAATGCCTTTTAAGTATAGCCAAACATGCTCTACTAACTACTAAGAATATGTTGGGAAGGATATCGATGAGTTTTGTACTCTAACTGCATGAAGTTACCATAAAACATATTTAATTGTATTATTATTACAAGCCCAAACAAATTAGTTTTTCTGACCCTTCTGCTACATTGTCCGTCTACGCAATTATCATATCAATTTCAAATCTAAGTGCTAAAAAAGCGAAAGTTCGGGGATTTATATTCTTCATTTTATTGAATGGGGGTCTAAATGATCTTCTTGATATAGATTTGGGACTAGGGATTTAATTTTCCCAAAAATTTACCATTATTTGTGAGGTCTGGGCAACGGGCGCCGGGCGAGTGTGCAGTGGTTGCGCAACCAGTAAAAACGTAAAAAAATAAAATTATAAACAAGGGGGATTTTATTGAAATGGCATTAAGAAATCCTTTTTTTATTGAAATGGCCACCTATTTGTCAATTGTATATTTTAATCATTCTCATTTTCTCTCTCCAATTTTTAATTCTACATCTTACCTAGAAAACACAAATAAATTAACAAAATAAATTAAATTCCTTCTCTCTCCTAATTAAATCCCAACCGAACGGACCCTATATTTTTTATCATTTTAAGTTCTTCTAGAAATATTCTATATTGTGATAATTTTTCAAAAGATTTGGAATGATCTTCTCTAGTTATATATCCTAATATTATTCCTTCTAAAAATTCTTCTTCCATATCTTCGTATTTATTTGTAATTCGATAAACTGTATTTATATTTTTAGCTATTTCGGCATAGTCAAATTCTATTCTATTTAAGCAAGCATAATCAATATCGTTGTATATATTTTTCAATTTAGATTGTCCAACAGAATGTATATTTTTGGATTTTTCAGGAATAGATAATAAAAATGAAATATCATTGTTTTCTAATTACAATTTATGATCATAATTATTAGAAGTTGGTGCTTGTGGAGTATTCATAAATTATCAAGTTGATAAATTATTATACAAATTTTTTTTGTACAAGTCCATTCTTTAATCTAGTAGAATACAATAATCTACAATATATTGTTCGTATTTTTCTAAAAGTCTATTATATTCTTTAGAAGATATGTTTTCATTTTTCATTTGATGTTTAATATCTTCCATTTTATCTTTCAATTTTTATAAAAGGTTATCTAATCCTTCAATTGTATATCCTAGCATTAGGTTTGAATTTGTCATAATTTTATTTTCTAAATTTATTTTAAGCTGTAATATATCAGAATAATCTATAATATATTGATCATGATTTTCTGAAAGTATATAATATTGTTCAGATGATTCATCCATATGTATTAATTGAGATATAATGTTATTTATTTTTTCCATTATTTTCTCAAATAAATTGTATAATCCTTCAATAGTATATCCAAGAATATTATAAACATAGAGGTAAATAATCTATAAAATTTCAAATAACTTTTCAAATTCTATCGGTGTTTGGGAATTGATAATATCTATATCAGCCATGATATTTCTGTTTGGTTCAAATGGTATATTATATTTTGCAATATTTTTCTTTTCTTTTTCTAATTTATCAATTATATCTTGAATATCTCGTATTACTATCGATCTTACAATACCTTTGGCAACGTTTTCTATCAATTTTTCTTTAAAACGTTTTAATAACTTTTGTGATGCATAAAGTTGCTCTTGGTATCCTATTTTATCAATTTCATTTTCATATTCAATTCCTCTCTTATTTTTAATATTCTTTTTAACATTATATGGACTTCTCTTATATCTAGATTTTTTCATGATACAATTTTTTTATTCATAATATCAAAGTTTTCAGGAATTGGTAAAGAAATATTCATCTCTTCCATTACTGTCATAATCTAATATAGGATCATAATCATTATTACTACTAAATACATGCCCTAAATACAATTCATTATTTATTTCAGTATTATCACTATCAAGTTAGAAGTAAATAATTGATTTTGTAATTTCTAATCCTAATAATCCTTTTGATGTTGGAAAGATAACCGACAAACATGACATATAAATATAATATAACTTTTTTATTTCATTATTTGGTCTAGTAAATTATTTATGCATAAATAAAGGTTCAATTATGCTATGATATTCATCCTTATAAGGACTATTTTGATTTTGATAATTAAATTTAATAGTTCTGAATTCTGTCGTGTTAAAAGCCCTGCTTCCTCCTAATTCCTTAAAGATAGATATATTAAGAATACTGATATCTTTTCATCTTCTCAGTACCTTTTTATTTTCCTTCTATTGTTAGTGACCTTCAGGCTTATAGGTTTTTGCTCCACACCCTTCAATGGTCTCCTGCCTTCACGGGTTATTAGCTAAACCTGAATATATGCGTTCACTGTTTAACCTTTTAGATGGAAAATATTTTAGGATGGAGTGTAGGAGTTTTCTTAATAATATATCTTCTTTTAGGAAATAGGATTTAGAAGACAGGAATTTAGAAAATCGTCATAATTTTATAAGTAGATTGAGATTTTATTGATAATATGAAGATTGACACAAGATTGGTATGAGAATTTTTCAAAGACATAAGATTTTTTTGACTTTCTGACAAACTGAATGCTCAAATGATATCTGTCTTTTCTTAGCCTAAAGGCTTCTATTTATAATACTACATGAAATACAATTTCGTCATTACTTACATCATGGGTTTTAATAATCAGACTTAATAATTTACACTTTTATGTTACATTATAGGGACCTATATCCCTCCATTATCTTCACATGGCTACATTATAGGGACACATATCCCTCCATTATTTTCATTCTTCACATAGCCCCTACATCGTGCTGCATTGTTCATCTTTATTGGCATCTCAAAAGTAGCTTCTACCTATCCATCAATTCTATCTGCGTGTGGGGCAATTCCTAGTTGTACATGACTCTTGTAGAGTTGTAAAGCTTCCATTGATCTGGTGTCTATCAAACTTGTCAATGTATTCTTTTAAGATGGTTGATTTTTCCTTACCTCCATTAGTTACAAGAGTCCATTGTTCATAAAGACATAAGCATTTGAATTTTTTCTCATTTAAATTTTTTGCAATGTTATAGAGGACTTTTATCCCTAACACTCTGCGGGACCTGAACCATGACCTTGTAATATTTGGTATAGGTTTGGTATTTTTTCCAACTTATATCTAGAAATTTCGAGCAATATATCCAATTGTGATAATATGCTCAGCGGGATAATACATCCTTTCATCAATTTCAGGATTGATTGAATAAATTTTTAAATATATAGATCTTCCTAGGCAAATTTTGAAATTTCTCCTTTTAATAAATCTTCAAAATTTTCAATTTCTTTTATATCTTTTCCTGGATAGATAAGATCCAAAAATCCAAAATTCGCTGCCATTTTTGTCATAACAGGGTCCCCTCCCTGAATAACAATCAATCGTGGGTATACATGATCTCCAGACGAAATGTAATAACAACCACATTCTTAGAGATCATATATAATGTTGGCAATAGTTTTATATTCGTCTTCTTTTGATAAAAAAAAAGAGGAATCATCTTCCTCTTCAGTTCGAATTTTAATTACCCTTGTATGTTCGTCTTTGGCATTGATTTTACTTTTTGAGAACTTGTTTCATTTATGACCACCTTCTTTAGGCTTGGAGTTGGTTCATCTCTTTTTATTTTTGGTCCACCATCGCTTCCAGAGGATGTACCTGTTTGTATTGTACCTGTTGGTATATTTGGTAAAACCTGTTTGGTATTTAACGACTCGAATATTGATTCAATTTCACTAACTCCGTCGCTCAATTGTTTGGTATATTTGGTATGAGATATAGAAAGTTTCATCAATAATTTAACATTTTGTTGGAGGTATTCTGCCATCTGTTCAATTCCATCTTTTATATCCCCAGCTTCCTCTATGAGGAAGTTCATTTGCACTCTGGCGTCCATCAATAACTCTTCAATATCATCTATCTGCAAATTCTATATTCCTACTTAAAAAATCTGCAAGATGATTATTGACAAGTTTAATATGAATTATATCAAAATTATAAAATGTCAAATAAGCTTGACATCTATGGAGCCTCCTATATTGAGGTTCTGGTGGTAATTTATTTTTAAATAAGCCTGCAACTTGAGAATTATCAGTTTCAACAATGAATTTTTTGGATAATGAAATTTTTTTTATCCCGTTGATAATTGCCAACAATTCTTTTTCATGGATAGTATAATTTATTTCTGGTTGGTTAAACGTTCCACTGAAATATCAGCAAATTTCATTAAGATCTGTTTTTAATATTGCTGTCCAATATTTATCTGAGGCATCAATATTAACTATTAGATTATCTTTTTCATCTGGTAATCTTAATTTTGGTAAATTTTTACATTCTTCCTTGAGTGATTTAACAATTTCTGTGTGTTCATTACTCAATCCTTTGGTATTTGTCTTTCTGAGTAAAATTTGGATTTTATGTCTCTTTTTTGAAATATTTTCAATAAATCATTCTGCATAATTTAAACATCCTAATAGTTTTTGTATTTGTTCTTTTGATTCTAATTTATTTGGAATTTTTTTTATCTTTTTAGATATATGAGCTTGTAATTTTATTTCTTTTTTATTTTTTGATAATCCAAGAAAATCAATTTCTTGTTTTTCTATTATAGCTTTATTTTTTGAAAAAACAATTCCTTCTTTTTTCTGCATTCATTTATAAATTTTATCAAATGGTTTCTATATTCTTCTCTATTATTAGAATATATCAATATATCATCAATATAGACAATTAAGAATTCATTAAATTTTCTAAATATGTTATCCATTCTTCTTTGATATATTTGTGGTGCATTTTTTAAACCAAATGGCATAACCATCAATTCATACTTACCTTGAGGTGTATTGAATGCTATATATTGAATATTATCTTCTTCTATTTTTACTTGCCAAAATCCTGATTTGAATCAAATTTAGAATAATATTATTTTCCTTTTACAATATTTATTAGTACTTCTTTATTTCATAAAAAGTATCCATCAAATTTGATATATTTGTTTAATTCTTTATAATTTATCTCCATTCTAGCTTTTCCTCTTTTTTGTTCAGAATGTTTCATTACCATGAAAGTTGGACTACTATGGGATCCATTACTAGGTCTGATTAATTTTTGGTTAAACAGTTTTTTTATTTGAGAGTTGAATTCTTGTGTATCTTGTATGGTATACATCATTGGCCTAACTCTTATAATAACATTTTCTGTTAAATATATTTTAGCTTTTGGATGATATGATTTCCAAAATAATAATGGATTTTCTCCACAAATTTTTTCTAATTGATCAATGATTTTTTCCATACTTGTTTGTATGTTCGTTTTCAAGACTTTTTTATACATTATTCTTTTATTTTTTATTTCATTTTATGTAATTGATTTTTTATCTCATTTATCATCATGCCGTGTTGGCTGAACTCTGTAAGGTCTAAATTCTCTTGGTATTTTTAGTAAATGCCCACAGGGTATTTGTAACATTATCATGTAATTATTTTATTTATAATATTGAAATTATTGTATAAAGTCATTTCCTAGTAATATATCACATTCTAATTTGTTATAATTATATATTTTATTTACAACTATTTGTTTACTCCTAAGTATTATATATTTTATCAGCACTATTAATTATTTAAGTATTTTCTCTTTTTACTCCTGTGATTTTTATATTTTCATTAGTATTTCATGATTTTATTAAGAAACTTTTGAATATTGTTATATCATTTCATGTGTCAATTAATGCACATGTTGTTATATTTGTTTCAACAATGGTAACTTGTATATA